>CM066329.1:31485377-32085377 GCA_033807585.1 Hydrophis major
CATCCTCTTTTCTTTCCTTCTTTTCCAGCAAGGGGCAGGAGAGCCAACATTTCAAAGCTGGGTAAGTCAGACAGAGCTGCTGCTGTTGCTGCATGAGCCATTCTGTCCCTTTGCAAGACTTTGGGTGAACGAGGAGATGAAAAGAGGGGAAAGCCCCCACTTTTTAAACGCCCTCCAGATTCATCCTCCTTGGGTTCCCTCTGTGTCTGATTCTGATGGAATAATAAGAATAATTGCACCCAGTTTGGCTTAGAGGTGAGGGCACCAGGAGACACCGGGAGTTCTAGTCCCGCCTTAGGCATGAAAGCCAGCCGGGTGTCACAAAATTCACCTTCCTTGCACTGATTTGTTCTAGAGAGGAGAAGGGAAAACTCTCCCTGTTGGGAAAGGGGAGGCAGGGGAGGCAGCCTAGCTCCATTTGGAGGGAAGAGCCCCCAATTCTTTGAGGGGGGAAATAGGGAAACCACTAGCTATGCCATGATCCCCAGTGGTTAGAGACTCTTCTGCTGGCATAGTTGGGACCTGGCTGACTCTGGAAGGGGAAGAGGTTCCTTCTCTCTGAGGTGTCCCCAGCTGTGTTTAGGGTGTTGCCCTTCTTAGCAAACACTTCCTGCTTTTTCACCATCGCATTCTGTTTCTTATCTGAGGCAAGATGGGCTGCAAACACCTCAGCCCCAGGGGAGAAGAGATGTATGCTCAGGGGATTGTTCAAAGAGAGGTTAGAAGGAAGGCGAGCTACTTCTGAGATGTTCCCCACAGTTAGAGAACTTTTCTGGAAAAAAATTGTCGAACTTAGATCTTCCCCATCATAGGAAAAGAATATCTGGATTTTCTTTTTAGTAATGTTCTTTTTTTCTCCATTTGTACTTTATTCTCTAAAGAGAGAATCAAGGAGCTTCGACGTAGATTTTTTGGCATAATATTAAATGATTACTTTGGTGAGTATGGCATCATTTTCTTGGAGGTGGGGGAATGATTGGTTGGTGGGATGGTATTTCAAGAGGCCTTTGTTTTGTTTTGTTTTTTTCTTTTTAGGCAAAGCAGTTTGGGTCAAATTCTCTCCATGTATTGATGTTTCTTTGATTGTGTTTGTGAGAGAAAGGGAGGGAGGGAGGGAACTAGAGTCAGAAAGAGCTGAGCTTCTCCCCCTATAAGCTAAAGGAGCAACTTTCTCACCCTCTTTTCTTTCCTTCTTTTCCAGCATGGGGCAGGAGAGCCAACAGTTCAGACCAGGGTAAGTCAGACAGAGCTGCTGCTGCTGCTGCATGAGCCATTCTGTCCCTTTGCAAGACTTTGGGTGAACGAGGAGATGAAAAGAGGGAAAAGCCCCCACTTTTTAAAGGCTCTCCCCATTCATCCTCCTTGGGTTCCCTCTGTGTCTGATTGTGGTGGAATAATAAGAATAATTGCACCCAGTTTGGCTTAGAGGTGAGGGCACCAGGAGACACCGGGAGTTCTAGTCCCGCCTTAGGCATGAAAGCCAGCCGGGTGTCACAAAATTCACTTGCCTTGCATTGATTTGTTCTACAGAGGAGAAGGGAAAACTCTTCCTGTTGGGAAAGGGGAGGCAGGGGAGGCAGCCTAGGTCCCTTTGGAGGGAAGAGCCCCCAATTCTTTGAGGGGGGAAATAGGGAAACCACTAGCAATGCCATGATCCCCAGTGGTTAGAGAGTCTTCTGCTGGCATAGTTGGGGCCTGGCTGACTCTGGAAGGGGAAGAGGTTCCCTCTCTCTGAGATGTTCCCAGCTGGGTTTAGGGTGTTGCCCTTCTTAGCAAACACTTCCTGCTTTTTCACCATCTCATTCTGTTTCTTATCTGAGGAAAGATGGGCTGCAAACACCTCAGCCCCAGGGGAGAAGAGATGTATGCTCAGGGGATTGTTCAAAGAGAGGTTAGAAGGAAGGCGAGCTACTTCTGAGATGTTCCCCACAGTTAGAGAACTTTTCTGGAAAAAAATTGTCCAACTTAGATCTTCCCCATCATAGGAAAAGAATATCTGCATTTTCTTTTTAGTAATGTTCTTTTTTTCTCCATTTGTACTTTATTCACTAAAGAGAGAATCAAACAGCTTATATCTAGAATTATAGCCTTTAAATTAGGTGAGTATGGCATCATTTTCTTGGAGGTGGGGGAATGATTGATTGGTGGGATGGTATTTCAAGAGGCCTTTGTTTTGTTTTGTTTTTTTCTTTTTAGGCAAAGCAGTTTAGGTCAAATTCTCTCCATGTATTGATGTTTCTTTGATTGTGTGGGAGAGAGAGAGAGGGAGGGAGGGAACTGGAGTCAGAAAGAGCTGAGCTTCTCCCCCTATAAGCTAAAGGAGCAACTTTCTCACCCTCTTTTCTTTCCCTCTTTTCCAGAAAGTGAGGAAGGATCCATCAGTTCAGACCAGGGTAAGTCAGACAGAGCTGCTGCTGTTGCTGCATGAGCCATTCTGTACCTTTGCAAGACTTTGGGTGAACGAGGAGATGAAAAGAGGGGAAAGCCCCCACTTTTTAAAGGCTCTCCCCATTCATCCTCCTTGGGTTCCCTCTGTGTCTGATTCTGGTGGAATAATAAGAATAATTGCACCCAGTTTGACTTAGAGGTGAGGACACCAGGAGACACCGGGAGTTCTAGTCCCGCCTTAGGCATGAAAGCCAGCCGGGTGTCACAAAATTCACTTTCCTTGCACTGATTTGTTCTAGAGAGGAGAAGGGAAAACTCTACCTGTTGGGAAAGGGGAGGCAGGGGAGGCAGCCTAGGTCCCTTTGGAGGGAAGAGCCCCCAATTCTTTGAGGGGGGAAATAGGGAAACCACTAGCTATGCCATGATCCCCAGGGGTTAGTGACTCTTCTGCTGGCATAGTTGGGACCTGGCTAACTGGAAGGGGAAGAGGTTCCCTCTCTCTGAGGTGTTCCCAGCTGGGTTTAGGGTGTTGCCCTTCTTAGCAAACACTTCCTGCTTTTTCACCATCATATTCTGTTTCTTATCTGAGGAAAGATGGGCTGCAGACACCTCAGCCCCAGGGGAGAAGAGATGTATGCTCAGGGGATTGTTCAAAGAGAGGTTAGAGGGAAGGTGAGCTACTTCTGAGATGTTCCCCACAGTTTGAGAACTTTTCTGGAAAAAAATTGTCCAACTTAGATCTTCCCCATCATAGGAAAAGAATATCTGCATTTTCTTTTTGGTAATGTTCTTTTTTTCTCCATTTGTACTTTATTCACTAAAGAGATCATGATCCAGCTTCTATGTAGAGTTTTTGACTTAAGATTCCGGTATTACTTTGGTGAGTATGGCTTCATTTTCTTGGAGGTGGGGGAATGATTGATTGGTGGGATGGTATTTCAAGAGGCCTTTGTTTTCTTTTGTTTTTTTCTTTTTAGGCAAAGCAGTTTAGGTCAAATTCTCTCCATGTATTGATCTTTCTTTGATTGTGTTTGTGAGAGAAAGGGAGGGAGGGAGGGAACTGGAGTCAGAAAGAGCTGAGCTTCTCCCCCTGTAAGCTAAAGGAGCAACTTTCTCACCCTCTTTTCTTTCCCTCTTTTCCAGAAAGTGAGGAAGGATCCATCAGTTCAGACGACGGTAAGTCAGACAGAGCTGCTGCTGCTGCTGCATGAGCCATTCTGTCCCTTTGCAAGACTTTGGGTGAACGAGGAGATGAAAAGAGGGGAAAGCCCCCACTTTTTAAAGGCCCTCCAGATTCATCCTCCTTGGGTTCCCTCTGTGTCTGATTCTGATGGAATAATAAGAATAATTGCACCCAGTTTGGCTTAGAGGTGAGGGCACCAGGAGACACCGGGAGTTCTAGTCCCGCCTTAGGCATGAAAGCCAGCCGGGTGTCACAAAATTCACTTTCCTTGCACTGATTTGTTCGACAGAGGAGAAGGTAAAACTCTCCCTGTTGGGAAAGGGGAGGCAGGGGAGGCAGCCTAGGTCCCTTTGGAGGGAAGAGCCCCCAATTCTTTGAGGGAGGAAATAGGGAAACCACTAGCTATGCCATGATCCCCAGTGGTTAGAGAGTCCTCTGCTGGCATAGTTGGGACCTGGCTGACTCTTGGAGGGAAGAGGTTTCCTCTCTCTGAGGTGTTCCCAGCTGGGTTTAGGGTGTTGCCCTTCTTAGGAAACACTTCCTGCTTTTTCACCATCGCATTCTGTTTCTTATCTGAGGCAAGATGGGCTGCAAACACCTCAGCCCCAGGGGAGAAGAGATGTATGCTCAGGGGATTGTTCAAAGAGAGGTTAGAGGGAAGGCGAGCTACTTCTGAGATGTTCCCCACAGTTAGAGAACTTTTCTGGAAAAAAATTGTCCAACTTAGATCTTCCCCATCATAGGAAAAGAATATCTGCATTTTCTTTTTAGTAATGTTCTTTTTTTCTCCATTTGTACTTTATTCACTAAAGAGAGAATCAACCAGCTTCGACGTAGATTTATTGCCACTGCATTACGTTATTACTTTTGTGAGTACGGCATCATTTTCTTGGAGGTGGGGGAATGATTGATTGGTGGGATGGTATTTCAAGAGGCCTTTGTTTTGTTTTGTTTTTTTCTTTTTACAATCTCCCAGGACAAACTTGAGCAGTGTAATCTGCTTTAGGAATACCCTCATTTAATGTCAACATCATTTAATATTTCTGCAATCCTTTGGCTAGACTGTTTAGACCATCGGTCGCCAACCTTTTGGACCTCAGGGACCACCAAACTCATAATTTTAAATTCCAAGGACCACTAACTGGTTCTGTGGGTATGCTGTCCAGACAGTTTAGAGTTAATGGGATTTGGGATAGTTCGTTAGGAATTGAGAGCTGTCCCCTTAAGGGAAAGCATCATGGTAAATGTAGTCATGGTATCCTGGAAAATGTAGTCCATATTATGTGGCCACATCTGTAATCCTGATTGGTCACTAGATTGACCCTTATTGGGTTGAGGGAGGCTCCCTCACTCTTGCCTGGACCAACCATAGCATGCAGTCGCTTCAATCATCATTGGGCTGAGGGTTTATTATTTTCTACACCACAATTCAGATATGCAAAGGATTGGACATTAAGAAGAACCTTGTCATAACTGTGAGTTGACAAGATGCCTGAGGAACCAATAAAAAGACTGTGTGGATGCTTTGCGGAGTTGCTCTCTGCTTTATGCCATCCAAGTATCAATATGTAGAACAGTGGGTGTGGGCTAATTTGTGGGTGTGGCTTGGTAGTCATGTGACTGGCTGGGCATGGCTTCTATATAAATATAAATATTTATATAAATATTGAATTTTTTTTGATAAAAAAGGAGCAACTTTTACCCAAAATCAGGCAAAACAGGAAGAAAGATTGAGTTGCTCACAGAATCACAGATTCACTCAGATCTATCTATCTGCCATTGGCTAGCTCAGACTGTCACATAAAATTTGCTTGCAACCAAACTGATAAAATTTGCTAGCAAGGAAACTCACAAAATCAACTCACAACACACCATGTATGTAAATATAGAATTTTTTATTTAAAAAAAGAGCAACTTTTACCCCAAACCAGGCAAAGCAGGCAGGCAGATTGAGTTGCTCACAGAATCATTCAGTGATCTATCTATCTGTCATCGGCTACCTGAGTCTGTCACATAAAATTTGCTTGCTGTGAGTCTGCGCTGACTAATACAACCTTCAGTCCTAAGGGAGGTTCGGCTGTGCTTAAAAGCAGAGCCAAATATCTAAAGATTAGGTAGAAAGCAAGAAATCCAACCATTTCCTGCTTCCTAGCTAATCTAAATCCCCCAGCGCAGCAGAACACCTGATGGTCAGAAAAAATAAAAATAGCAATTTAGCAGACAAGGTTGCCAGGTAAGGAGTGAGTGGGCGGGGAGGGTTCCCGCAGGCCATGTGGATGGCACAGCCTTGTGTTTCTGAGCAGCCTGGGTTAATTGCTTTGGGGGGATTCTCGGGGGGGTGAGATTTCTCTGCAGCCCACCAAAATTTTCTTGTGGCCCACTGGTTGGCGATCGCTGGTTTAGACTGTTGCCATTGCCTAAAAGATTCCTTGCCAATTCCTTCATAGGCTTCCTTATTTTTTTCTGATTTAATTTTAGTATCCACAGAGTTGCACCTTCTATACCATGTTGTGCTTTTCAGTGTCTGTGTGTTGGAATTTGCTGGATTGTTTGTGTGGAGATGTAAGTAAACCACACATACATTTTCTGGAATGTGTGCAGGGAAGGAGAGGTGGGTCTGATTTGTTCTGCAGAGGAGAAGGGAAAACTCTCCCTGTTGGGAAAGGGGAGGCAGGGGAGGCAGCCTAGCTCCCTTTGGAGGGAAGAGCCCCCAATTCTTTGAGGGGGGAAATAGGGAAACCACTAGCAATGCCATGATCCCCAGTGGTTAGTGACTCTTCTGCTGGCATAGTTGGAACCTGGCTGACTCTGGAAGGGGAAGAGGTTCCCTCTCTCTGAGGTGTGCCCAGCTGGGTTTAGGGTGTGGCCCCAACCGAGAGCCCAGGGCAGGGGAAGTGGGGTTCCAGGGGTCCCCTGAGAATCTCTTCTGGCACGCAGGATGCTCCCACCCTCCCGATTCTGGACAGGACTCCCTGTTTCTGGTTGCAAGCAAATTTTATGTGACAGACTGAGCTAGCCAATGTCAGATAGATAGATTTCTGAATGAATCTGTGATTCTGTGAGTCAATCTGCCTGCCAGTTTTGCCTGATTTTGGGTAAAAGTTGCTCTTTCTTATAAAAAATTCAATATTTATATAAATATTTATATTTACATACAAGCCATGCCCAGCTAGTCACATGACCACCAAGCCACACCCACAAATTAGGCCAAGCCCACAGAACTGGTTAGTGGTCCCTGGGATTTAAAATTATGAGCTTGGTGCTCCCTGGGATCCAAAAGGTTGGCGACCCTTGCTCTGGAGTACAAGGGTTTATTGCTCTCCCTGGTCTTGCCTTCCTCCACTGGAGACAATGGATCTCCCCAGCCCTGCCTGGGTGCCCCTCACATGAGTGGTGTCGAGCTTGCCATGCCTACCCTGGCCATGGCCACCTCCTCCCCCCGAGGTCAAATACAACCCACACGTGGCCCTTAATGAAATAGAGTTTGACACCCCTGATCTACAATCCCAGATATTTCATAGGGGGAAGTAACTTATACCCACACACAGCCCCCAGCCCCATTTTTGCTGGCAGAGGGCTAGCACAACAAACTAAAAGCAAAACAAAACAAAAAGAGAAATGTTTCCCCTTTTGCGTTTGAGCATGCAAGAAGGGACTGGAAAGGAGAAAGGAAAAGAGGAAAGAGAACAAAAAAGAAGGAAAGATGAGAAGAGAGCAAGGAAGAAAAAAGAAGGAAAGGGGGGAAGGCAAAAAAAAGGAGAAGGAAGAGGGAAAGAAAGAAGAAGAGGGAGGGCAGGTAGCAAGGAAGGTAAGTCATGCCTTAGCCACAGTCTAACCAGTGGGCCACAGTCCAGAGGTGGGCCATGAGAAAATTTTGGTGGGCCACAGAGAAATCTTACCCCAAGAGCAGCCCCCCCCAAGGCAATCAGTCCAGGCTGCGCAGAAAAAACAAGTGCCTGCACTGCCCACATGGCCTGTGGGAACCCGTCGTGGCCACTCACTCCTTACCCAGCAAACTTGCCTGCTAAATTGCTATTTTTACTTTTTTCTCCCCCAACCATCAACTCTTCTGCCATGCTGGGAGATTTAGATGAGCTAGGAAGCAGGAAATCGTTGGATCTTCGGCTCTGCTTTTAAGCACAGCTGAACCTCCCTTAGGACTGAAGGTCCTATTAGTCAGTGCAGACTCAAGGCAAGCAAATTTGGGAGACTGAGGAATTCTTTCTGATACCTTTTAGGCAAAGCAGTTTGGATCAAATTCTCTCCATGTATTGATGTTTCTTTGATTGTGTTTGTGAGAGAAAGGGAGGGAGGGAGGAAACTGGAGTCAGAAAGAGCTGAGCTTCTCCCCCTGTAAGCTAAAGGAGCAACTTTCTCACCCTCTTTTCTTTCCTTCTTTTCCAGCAAGGGGCAGAAGATCAAACAGTTCAGACCAGGGTAAGTCAGACAGAGCTGCTGCTGTTGCTGCATGAGCCATTCTGTCCCTTTGCAAGACTTTGGGTGAACGAGGAGATGAAAAGAGGGGAAATCCCCCACTTTTTAAAGGCCCTCCAGATTCATCCTCCTTGGGTTCCTTCTGTGTCTGATTCTGGTGGAATAATAAGAATAGTTGCACCCAATTTGGCTTAGAGGTGAGGGCACCAGGAGACACCGGGAGTTCTAGTCCCACCTTAGGCATGAAAGCCAACCAGGTGTCACAAAATTCACTTTCCTTGCAGTGATTTGTTCTACAGAGGAGAAGGGAAAACTCTCCCTGTTGGGAAAGGGGAGGCAGGGGAGGTAGCCTAGCTCCCATTGGAGGGAAGAGCCCCCAATTCTTTGAGGGGGGAAATAAGGAAACCATTAGCTATGCCATGATCCCCAGTGGTTAGTGACTCTTCTGCTGGCATAGTTGGGACCTGGCTAACTGGAAGGGGAAGAGGTTCCCTCTCTCTGAGGTGTTCCCAGCTGGGTTTAGGGTGTTGCCCTTCTTAGCAATCACTTCCTGCTTTTTCACCATCGCATTCTGTTTCTTATCTGAGGCAAGATGGGCTGCAAACACCTCAGCCCCAGGGGAGAAGAGATGTATGCTCAGGGGATTGTTCAAAGAGAAGTTAGAGGGAAGGCGAGCTACTTCTGAGATGTTCCCCACAGTTAGAGAACTTTTCTGGAAAAAAATTGTCCAACTTAGATCTTCCCCATCATAGGAAAAGAATATCTGCATTTTCTTTTTAGTAATGTTCTTTTTTTCTCCATTTGTACTTTATTCACTAAAGAGAGAATCAACCAGCTTCGACGTAGATTTATTGCCACTGCATTACGTTATTACTTTTGTGAGTACGGCATCATTTTCTTGGAGGTGGGGGAATGATTGATTGGTGGGATGGTATTTCAAGAGGCCTTTGTTTTGTTTTGTTTTTTTCTTTTTACAATCTCCCAGGACAAACTTGAGCAGTGTAATCTGCTTTAGGAATACCCTCATTTAATGTCAACATCATTTAATATTTCTGCAATCCTTTGGCTAGACTGTTTAGACCATGGGTCGCCAACCTTTTGGACCTCAGGGACCACCAAACTCATAATTTTAAATCCCAAGGACCACTAACCGGTTCTGTGGGTATGCTGTCCAGACAGTTTAGAGTTAATGGGATTTGGGATAGTTCGTTAGGAATTGAGAGCTGTCCCCTTAAGGGAAAGCACCATGGTAAATGTAGTCAAGGTATCCTGGGAAATGTAGTCCATGCCATGTGGCCACATCTGTAATCCTGATTGGTCACTAAATTGACCCTTATTGGGTTGAGGGAGGCTCCCTCACTCTTGCCTGAATCCACCATAGCATGCAGTTGCTTCAATCATCATTGGGCTGAGGGTTTATTATTTTCTACACCACAATTTAGATATGCAAAGGATTGGACATTAAGAAGAACCTTGTCATAACTGTGAGTTGACAAGATGCCTGAGGAACCAATAAAAAGACTTTGTGTGGATGCTTCGTGGAGTTGCTGTCTGCTTTATACCATCCAAGTATTAATATGCAGAACAGTGGGTGTGGCCTAATTTGTGGGTGTGGCTTGGTGTTCATGTGACTGGTTGGGCATCGCTTGTATATAAATATAAATATTTATATAAATATTGAATTTTTTTTGATAAAAAAGGAGCAACTTTTACCCAAAATCAGGCAAAACAGGAAGAAAGATTGAGTTGCTCACAGAATCACAGATTCACTCAGATCTATCTATCTGCGATTGGCTAGCTCAGACCGTCACATAAAATTTGCTTGCAACCAAACTCATAAAATTTGCTAGCAAGGAAACTCACAAAATCAACTCACAACACACCATATATGTAAATATTGAATTTTTTATTTAAAAAAAGAGCAACTTTTACCCCAAACCAGGCAAAGCAGGCAGGCAGATTGAGTTGCTCACAGAATCATTCAGTGATCTATCTATCTGTCATCGGCTACCTGAGTCTGTCACATAAAATTTGCTTGCCGTGAGTCTGCACTGACTAATAGAACCTCCAGTCCTAAGGGAGGTTCGGCTGTGCTTAAAACCAGAGCCAAATATCTAAAGATTAGGTAGAAAGCAAGAAATCCAACCATTTCCTGCTTCCTAGCTAATCTAAATCCCCCAGCGCAGCAGAACACCTGATGGTCAGAAAAAATAAAAATAGCAATTTAGCAGGCAAGTTTGCCAGGTAAGGAGTGAGTGGGCGGGGAGGGTTCCCACAGGCCATGTGGGTGGCACAGCCTTGTGTTTCTGCGCAGCCTGGATTAATTGCTTTGGGGGGATTCTCTGGGGGTGAGATTTATCTGCGGCCCACCAAAATTTTCTTGTGGCCCACTGGTTGGCGATCGCTGGTTTAGACTGTTGCCATTGCCTAAAAGATTCCTTGCCAATTCCTTCATAGGCTTCCCTATTTTTTTCCGATTTAATTTTAGTATCCACAGAGTTGCACCTTCTATACCATGTTGTGCTTTTCAGTGTCTGTGTGTTGGAATTTGCTGGATTGTTTGTGTGGAGATGTAAATAAACCACACATAAATTTTCTGGAATGTGTGCAGGGAAGGAGAGGTGGGTCTGATTTGTTCTGCAGAGGAGAAGGGAAAACTCTCCCTGTTGGGAAAGGGGAGGCAGGGGAGGTAGCCTAGGTCCCTTTGGAGGGAAGAGCCCCCAATTCTTTGAGGAGGGAAATAGAGAAACCACAAGCAATGCCATGATCCCCAGTGGTTAGAGACTTTTCTGCTGGCATAGTTGGAACCAGGCTGACTCTGGAAGGGGAAGAAGTTCCCTCTCTCTGAGATGTGCCCAGCTGGGTTTAGGGTGTGGCCCCAACCAAGAGCCCAGGGCAGGGGAAGTGGGGTTGCAGGGGTCCCCTGAGAATCTCTTCTGGCACTCAGGATGCTCCCACCCTCCTGATTCTGGTTGGGACTCCCTGTTTCTGGTTGCAAGCAAATTTTATGTGACAGACTGAGCTAGCCAATGGCAGATAGATTTCTGAATGAATCTGTGATTCTGTGAGTCAATCTGCCTGCCAGTTTTGCCTGATTTTGGGAAAAAGTTGCTCTTTTTTATAAAAAATTCAATATTTATATAAATATTTATATTTACATACAAGCCATGCCCAGCTAGTCACATGACCACCAAGCCACACCCACAAATTAGGCCACGCCCACAGAACTGGTTAGTGGTCCCTGGGATTTAAAATTATGAGCTTGGTGCTCCCTGGGGTCCAAAAGGTTGGCGACCCTTATTCTGGAGTACAAGGGTTTATTGCTCTCCCTGGTCTTGCCTTCCTCCACTGGAGACAATGGATCTCCCCAGCCCTGCCTGGGTGCCCCTAACATGAGTGGTGTCAAGCTTTCCACGCCTACCTCAGCCATGGCCACCTCCTCCCCCCGAGGTCAAATACAACCCACACGTGGCCCTTAATGAAATAGAGTTTGACACCCCTGATCTACAATCCCAGATATTTCATAGGGGGAACTAACTTATACCCACACACAACCCCCAGCTCCATTTTTGCTGGCAGAAGGCTTCAGGAGTTTGTCCAGGCCAAAAACGGGTCCCAGGGGGCCCACACACAGCCCCCAGCTTCATTATTCCTGGCAGAGGGCTTCAGGAGGCTTCTCAGGCCAAAAACGGGGCCCAGGGGGCCCACACACAGCCCCCCAGCCCCATTTTTGCTGGCAGAGGGCTAGTACAACAAACTAAAAGCAAAAAAAAAAAAGAGAGAAATGTTTCCACTTTTGCGTTTGAGCATGAAAGAAGGGACTGGAAAGGAGAAAGGGAAAGAGGAAAGACAACAAAAAAGAAGGAAAGATGAGAAGAGAGCAAGGAAGAAAAAAGAAGGAAAAGGGGGAAGGAAGAAAAAAGGAGAATGAAGAGGGAAGGCAAAAAGAAGAGGGAAGGAAGGAAGGAAGGTAGCAAGGAAGGTAAGTCATGCCTTAGCCACAATCTAACCGGTGGGCCACAGTCCAGAGGTGGGCCATGAGAAAATTTTGGTGGGCCAGAGAGAAATCTTACCCCAAGAGCAGCCCCCCCCCCAAGGCAATCAATCCAGGCTGCGCAGAAAAAACAAGTGCCTGCACTGCCCACATGGCCTCTGGGAACCCGCTGCGGCCACTCACTCTTTACCCAGCAAACTTGCTTGCTAAATTGCTATTTTTACTTTTTTCTCCCCCAACCATCAACTGTTCTGCCATGCTGGGAGATTTAGATGAGCTAGGAAGCAGGAAATCGTTGGATTTCTTGCTTTCTAGCTAGCCTTTAGATCTTAGGCTCTGCTTTTAAGCACAACTGAACCTCTCTTAGGACTGAAGGTCCTATTAGTCAGTGCAGACTCAAGGCAAGCAAATTTGGGAGACTGAGGAATTCTTTCTGATGCCTTTTAGGCAAAGCAGTTTGGATCAAATTCTCTCCATGTATTGATGTTTCTTTGATTGTGTTTGTGAGAGAAAGGGAGGGAGGGAGGAAACTGGAGTCAGAAAGAGCTGAGCTTCTCCCCCTGTAAGCTAAAGGAGCAACTTTCTCACCCTCTTTTCTTTTCCTCTTTTCCAGAATATAAGTTAGGATACATCAGATCAGACGAAGGTAAGTCAGACAGAGCTGCTGCTGTTGCTGCATGAGCCATTCTGTCCCTTTGTAAGACTTTGGGTGAACGAGGAGATGAAAAGAGGGGAAAGCCCCCACTTTTTAAACGCCCTCCAGATTCATCCTCCTTGGGTTCCCTCTGTGTCTGATTCTGGTGGAATAATAAGAATAATTGCACCCAGTTTGGCTTAGAGGTGAGGGCACCAGGAGACACCGGGAGTTCTAGTCCCGCCTTAGGCATGAAAGCCAGCCGGGTGTCACAAAATTCACTTTCCTTGCACTGATTTGTTCTGCAGAGGAAAAGGGAAAACTCTCCCTGGTCTTGCCTTCCTCCACTGGAGACAATGGATCTCCCCAGCCCTGCCTGGGTGCCCCTCACATGAGTGGTGTCGAGCTTGCCATGCCTACCCTGGCCATGGCCACCTCCTCCCCCCGAGGTCAAATACAACCCACACGTGGTGCTTAATGAAATAGAGTTTGACACCCCTGATCTACAATCCCAGATATTTCATAGGGGGAAGTAACTTATACCCACACACAGCCCCCAGTCCCATTTTTGCTGGCAGAGGTCTAGCACAACAAACTAAAAGCAAAACAAAACAAAAAGAGAAATGTTTCCCCTTTTGCGTTTGAGCATGCAAGAAGGGACTGGAAAGGAGAAAGGGAAAGAGGAAAGAGAACAAAAAAGAAGGAAAGATGAGAAGAGAGCAAGGAAGAAAAAAGAAGGGAAGGGGGGAAGGAAGAAAAAAGGAGAATGAAGAGGGAAGGAAAGAAGAAGAGGGAGGGAAGGAAGCAAGGTAGCAAGGAAGATAAGTCATGCCTTAGCCACAGTCTAACCGGTGGGCCACAGTCCAGAGGTGGGCCATGAGAAAATTTTGGTGGGCCAGAGAGAAATCTTACCCCAAGAGCAGCCCCCCCCCCAAGGCAATCAATCCAGGCTGCGCAGAAAAAACAAGTGCCTGCACTGCCCACATGGCCTGTGGGAACCCGCTGCGGCCACTCACTCTTTACCCAGCAAACTTGCCTGCTAAATTGCTATTTTTACTTTTTTCTCCCCCAACCATCAACTGTTCTGCCATGCTGGGAGATTTAGATGAGCTAGGAAGCAAGAAATCGTTGGACCTTCGGCTCTGCTTTTAAGCACAGCTGAACCTCCCTTAGGACTGAAGGTCCTATTAGTCAGTGCAGACTCAAGGCAAGCAAATTTGGGAGACTGAGGAATTCTTTCTGATACCTTTTAGGCAAAGCAGTTTGGATCAAATTCTCTCCATGTATTGATGTTTCTTTGATTGTGTTTGTCAGAGAAAGGGAGGGAGGGAGGGAACTGGAGTCAGAAAGAGCTGAGCTTCTCCCCCTGTAAGCTAAAGGAGCAACTTTCTCACCCTCTTTTCTTTCCCTCTTTTCCAGAAAGTGAGGAAGGATCCAACAGTTCAGACCAGGGTAAGTCAGACAGAGCTGCTGCTGCTGCTGCATGAGCCATTCTGTCCCTTTGCAAGATTTTGGGTGAACGAGGAGATGAAAAGAGGGGAAAGCCCCCACTTTTTAAAAGCCCTCCAGATTCATCCTTCTTGGGTTCCCTTTGTGTCTGATTCTGATGGAATAATAAGAATAATTGCACCCAGTTTGGCTTAGAGGTGAGGGCACCAGGAGACACCGGGAGTTCTAGTCCCGCCTTAGGCATGAAAGCCAGCCGGGTGTCACAAAATTCACTTTCCTTGCACTGATTTGTTCTAGAGAGGAGAAGGGAAAACTCTCCCTATTGGGAAAGGGGAGGCAGGGGAGGTAGCCTAGCTCCCATTGGAGGGAAGAGCCCCCAATTCTTTGAGGGGGGAAATAGGGAAACCACTAGCTATGCCATGATCCCCAGTGGTTAGTGACTCTTCTGCTGGCATAGTTGGGACCTGGCTGACTCTGGAAGGGGAAGAGGTTCGCTCTCTCTGAGGTGTTCCCAGCTGGGTTTAGGGTGTTGCCCTTCTTAGCAAACACTTCCTGCTTTTTCACCATCGCATTCTGTTTCTTATCTGAGGCAAGATGGGCTGCAAACACCTCAGCCCCAGGGGAGAAGAGATGTATGCTCAGGGGATTGTTCAAAGAGAGGTTAGAGGGAAGGCGAGCTACTTCTGAGATGTTCCCCACAGTTAGAGAACTTTTCTGGAAAAAAATTGTCCAACTTAGATCTTCCCCATCATAGGAAAAGAATATCAGCATTTTCTTTTTAGTAATGTTCTTTTTTTCTCCATTTGTACTTTATTCTCTAAAGAGAGAATCAACCAGCTTCTATGTAGCGTTATTGCCTCAACATTAGAGGATTACTTTTGTGAGTATGGCATCATTTTCTTGGAGGTGGGGGAATGATTGATTGGTGGGATGGTATTTCAAGAGGCCTTTGTTTTGTTTTGTTTTTTTCTTTTTACAATCTCCCAGGACAAATTTGAGCAGTGTAATCTGCTTTAGGAATACCCTCATTTAATGTCAACATCATTTAATATTTCTGCAATCCTTTGGCTAGACTGTTTAGACCATGGGTCGCCAACCTTTTGGACCTCAGGGACCACCAAACTCATAATTTTAAATCCCAAGGACCACTAACCGGTTCTGTGGGTATGCTGTCCAGACAGTTTGGAGTTAATGGGATTTGGGATAGTTAGTTAGGAATTGAGAGCTGTCCCCTTAAGGGAAAGCATCATGGTAAATGTAGTCAAGGTATCCTGGGAAATGTAGTCCATGTCATGTGGCCACATCTGTAATCCTGATTGGTCACTAGATTGACCCTTATTGGGTTGAGGGAGGCTCCCTCACTCTTGCCTGAATCCACCATAGCATGCAGTCACTTCAATCATCATTGGGCTGAGGGTTTATTATTTTCTACACCACAATTCAGATATGCAAAGGATTGGACATTAAGAAGAACCTTGTCATAACTGTGAGTTGACAAGATGCCTGATGAACCAATAAAAAGACTTTGTGTGGATGCTTTGTGGAGTTGCTGTCTGCTTTATGCCATCCAAGTATCAATATGCAGAACAGTGGGTGTGGCCTAATTTGTGGGTGTGGCTTGGTGGTCATGTGACTGGCTGGGCATGGCTTGTATATAAATATAAATATTCATATAAATATTGAATTTTTTTTTATAAAAAAGGAGCAACTTTTACCCAAAATCAGGCAAAACAGAAAGAAAGATTGAGTTGCTCACAGAATCACAGATTCATTCAGAGATCTATCTATCTGCCATTGGCTAGCTCAGACTGTCACATAAAATTTGCTTGCAACCAAACTCATAAAATTTGCTAGCAAGCAAACTCACAAAATCAACTCACAACACACCATGTATCTAAATATTGAATCTTTTATTTAAAAAAAGAGCAATTTTTACCCCAAACCAGGCAAAGCAGGCAGGCAGATTGAGTTGCTCACAGAATCATTCAGTGATCTATCTATCTGTCATCGGCTACCTGAGTCTGTCACATAAAATTTGCTTGCCGTGAGTCTGCACTGACTAATAGAACCTTCAGTCCTAAGGGAGGTTCGGCTGTGCTTAAAAGCAGAGCCAAATATCTAAAGATTAGGTAGAAAGCAAGAAATCCAACCATTTCCTGCTTCCTAGCTAATCTAAATCCCCCAGCACAGCAGAACACCTGATGGTCAGAAAAAGTAAAAATAGCAATTTAGCAGGCAAGTTTGCCAGGTAAGGAGTGAGTGGGCGGGGAGGGTTCCCGCAGGCCATGTGGGCGGCACAGACTTGTGTTTCTGAGCAGCCTGGATTAATTGCTTTGGGGGGGTTCTCGGGGGGTGAGATTTCTCTGCGGCCCACCAAAATTTTCTTGTGGCCCACTGGTTGGCGATCGCTGGTTTAGACTGTTGCCATTGCCTAAAAGATTCCTTGCCAATTCCTTCATAGGCTTCCTTATTTTTTTCTGATTTAATTTTAGTATCCACAGAGTTGCACCTTCTATACTATGTTGTGCTTTTCAGTGTCTATGTGTTGGAATTTGCTGGATTGTTTGTGTGGAGATGTAAGTAAACCACACATACATTTTCTGGAATGTGTGCAGGGAAGGAGAGGTGGGTCTGATTTGTTCTGCAGAGGAGAAGGGAAAACTCTTCCTGTTGGGAAAGGGGAGGCAGGGGAGGTAGCCTAGGTCCCTTTGGAGGGAAGAGCCCCCAATTCTTTGAGGGGGAAAATAGGGAAACCACTAGTAATGCCATGATCCCCAGTGGTTAGTGACTCTTCTGCTGGCATAGTTGGAACCTGGCTGACTCTGGAAGGGGAAGAGGTTCCCTCTCTCTGAGGTGTGCCCAGCTGGGTTTAGGGTGTGGCCCCAACCGAGATCCCAGGGCAGGGGAAGTGGGGTTGCAGGGGTCCCCTGAGAATCTCTTCTGGCACTCAGGATGCTCCCACCCTCCCGATTCTGGTTGGGACTCCCTGTTTCTGTTTGCAAGCAAATTTTATGTGACAGACTGAGCTAGCCAATGGCAGATAGATAGATTTCTGAATGAATCTGTGATTCTGTGAGTCAATCTGCCTGCCAGTTTTGCCTGATTTTGGGTAAAAGTTGCTCTTTCTTATAAAAAATTCAATATTTATATAAATATTTATATTTACATACAAGCCATGCCCAGCTAGTCACATGACCACCAAGCCACACCCACAAATTAGGCCACGCCCACAGAACTGGTTAGTGGTCCCTGGGATTTAAAATTATGAGCTTGGTGCTCCCTGGGGTCCAAAAGGTTGGCGACCCTTGCTCTGGAGTACAAGGGTTTATTGCTCTCCCTGGTCTTGCCTTCCTCCACTGGAGACAATGGATCTCCCCAGCCCTGCCTGGGTGCCCCTAACATGAGTGGTGTCAAGCTTTCCACGCCTACCTCAGCCATGGCCACCTCCTCCCCCCGAGGTCAAATACAACCCACACGTGGCCCTTAATGAAATAGAGTTTGACACCCCTGATCTACAATCCCAGATATTTCATAGGGGGAACTAACTTATACCCACACACAACCCCCAGCTCCATTTTTGCTGGCAGAAGGCTTCAGGAGTTTGTCCAGGCCAAAAACGGGTCCCAGGGGGCCCACACACAGCCCCCAGCTTCATTATTCCTGGCAGAGGGCTTCAGGAGGCTTCTCAGGCCAAAAACGGGGCCCAGGGGGCCCACACACAACCCCCAGCTCCATTTTTGCTGGCAGAAGGCTTCAGGAGTTTGTACAGGCCAAAAACGGGGCCCAGGGGGCCCACACACAGCCCCCAGCTTCATTATTCCTGGCAGAGGGCTTCAGGAGGCTGCTCAGGCCAAAAACGGGGCCCAGGGGGCCCACATACAACCCCCAGCTCCATTTTGGCTGGCAGAAGGCTTCAGGAGTTTGTCCAGGCCAAAAACGGGGCCCAGGGGGCCCACACACAGCCCCCAGCCCCATTTTTGCTGGCAGAGGGCTAGCACAACAAACTAAAAGCAAAACAAAATAAAAAGAGAAATGTTTCCCCTTTTGCGTTTGAGCATGCAAGAAGGGACTGGAAAGGAGAAAGGGAAAGAGGAAAGAGAACAAAAAAGAAGGAAAGATGAGAAGAGAGCAAGGAAGAAAAAAGAAGGAAAGGGGGGAAGGCAGAAAAAAGGAGAATGAAGAGGGAAGGCAAAAAGAAGAGGGAGGGAAGGAAGGAAGGTAGTAAGGAAGGTAAGTCATGCCTTAGCCACAGTCTAATCGGTGGGCCACAGTCCAGGCTGTGCAGAAAAACATAAGTGGTGTCGAGCTTTCCACGCCTACCCCGGCCATGGCCACAGCCACCGCCTCCCCCAAGGTCAAATACAACCCTGATATGGCCCTTAATGAAATAGAGTTTGACACCCATGATCTACAATCCCAGATATTTCATAGGAGGAAACTAACTTATACTCTGCCTCCAAGTTCTCTTCAACAAACCAGCACAAAGGAATTTTTTGCTGTCTGCAAGAAAATGTGGACAAACAATAGGAAGCCATGGCTAAAAGCAGATGGTGACATCTTGGGACTACCTACAAAAGTTGGGCCCTGGAGACATTATTTTGAAAGGTTTGCACTCCAACCCAAGCAGACACTTCCAGTTGGCAACTCTGGACAAGCTACGGTGCCCTGGATCGCTCCAGTATATAATGTTGTAGGGCTTGGTCTTTCTTATTTAATATCTGTATGAAGTTATTGGAGAGGATTGTCTGTTGGTTTGGGATGACACTTGGCCCAAAGTGGCTTGGAAGCTTTAAACTGGAGATTCTGGAAACTATTAAGAGACTGGATGGAGAGGAGCAAGGACAGACTAGATGCAAGATAGAGGTGCTAGTTATCAGTAAATATCTTGGCTATCTGAAATCTTCTGTCTTGGTACTGGGCTGGCTGTAGATAGATCTGACTCCAAAGTTTGAAGACAAGGCCTTTGGCTTGGTCTTCCTGGAATCACAGCAGGAGATGGCTCTATTTGGCAGAAGGAAGCTTGGTTCAGCTGTAGCTGCTATACCAGTTATGGCCCTGAAAGACGTGAAAGTAGTAATTAATTCCAGTAGGAATCTGAAAAAATGCCTGTCATTACTCAATTCAGCTTCCAGATCTCAATACCGTTTCTATCAGGCCTGTTGAGAAAAATCTGGAAAAGGACTTCCTTGTGAATATTACTTTAATCCTAATTCTCCAATTCTCTTCCTGCAGGGGAAAAACCAGTCAAGACGCTATGTAGTGAGTAATCTGTTCTTTTTGTGCCTTTTCTGCAGCAAAGTTAATGTGGTTAGATGCTCATAATCTGCCTCTGTGAGCACAGGCAAGCACTGAACTAAATTGGGAAGGATGGCCTTTTTAGCTCCAGCCAGCAGGCATATCCTAGTAATCTTGCTTAGGCTGGACATGCTGGAAAAGGGGAAATACTGTGTTATATAATAAGGCCGGCTCTTACTTTTTTTTGAGCCCTGAAAAAATGGCTAGGCTGTCTCTTCAGGGGGTGACTTAATTCTCACCCACCCACCCCCCGTTGCATCTTCGGGTGGGCGGGCGGCGACGGCTTGGATGTTGACCTCGGCATTGGTGGGGCACTTCGTATCGGGGTCAACGCAGGCAGCACCATATCCGGGTGTGCAACAAAAGTACTTCCTAATGGCAAGCCCCCGCACCATTCCCCCCCATTTCGCATATTTTAATATAGGCCTTAATTTGGGGGGGAGGGGCTTAATTTCATTTCATGCCTATAAAACATGCTGGGACTTCCTATTGGGGGAGGCCGTATTGTTGGAGAAACAGGGTAGTAAAGTCAAATATTTTAAAAAAACTCATTTCGGTCATGCTTTTCTTTTCAAATTGTTTTCTACAGAAATGGGGAATGCTGAAGTACTTTTTTGTTGTTAAATGTGTTGTTTAAAATTTTTCCAATTTTTAAACCTGGCATCCAGTGTTGAATTCTGACATAGGTTGCTAAGGTTCCCGTTTTGATTTCTTTCTTCCTCCCATCATGCTTCCTTTGGAGACTGCGGCCTGGATTGCTTCTGAGTATAATCACATGCCTGTTCTCTAGCAATCAGTGGCTTTCACTTAATTGGCTTGTTTAGACAGTAGCAGAGAGAAGAATGAGGGGACATATTATGGCCATTGCAGGCTCCTAAGGAACAGTTGATAGGACTGTGTGTCTAGAAAGTACCCCTGATGCAGGGTATCTAGAGATGTCAGAGTTGGGGTGCCATATTTATGCTCCTTCTGGTTTCTGAAAGGCCATTGATTAAGGTGACCAACCCATCCTCCTTTGGGGAGGACAGTCCTCCTTTTGTAAGTTCTGTCATCGATCAAATATGGAGATTTACAGATTATTCTTCAAATATCAGAAAGGAGGACATTAGGAGGACACTTTTCGAGAGAGGACAGAACTTAGAAAAGGAGGACTGTCCTCCCCAAAGGAGGCTGGTTGGTCACCTTACCATTGATGGAACTAGGCTTGAAGCAAAAATGTGGTCCTTATTTTATTTGGCAATCTGTTTTCAGCTCTGGTTGACCTCAACTCTAAGAGCCTGTTTGTCGCTATCCTACCTCAGAATTACCCAGTTCAATCATGCTTGGCTTTTTGAAATCAGCCAAGATCAAGTAAGTGCTGTCCTGTAGGTGGGACAATGACACTAATGTTGCCCTTCTTAGCAAACATTTCCTGCTTTTTCACCATCACATTCTGTTTCTTATCTTAGGCAAGATGGGCTGCAAACACCTCAGCCCCAGGGGAGAAGAGATTGTTCAAAGACTTTATTCAGGGGATTGTTCAAAGAGAGGTTAGAAGGAAGGCGAGCTACTTCTGCGATGTTCCCCACAGTTAGAGAACTTTTCTGGAAAAAAATTGTCCAACTTAGATCTTCCCCATCATAGGAAAAGAATATCTGCATTTTCTTTTTAGTAACGTTCTTTTTTTCTCCATTTGTACTTTATTCTCTAAAGAGACGGTCATCTGGTTTCTACTTATAATTATTGCCACTGTATTATGTTATTACTTTGGTGAGTATGGCATCATTTTCTTGGAGGTGGGGGAATGATTGATTGGTGGGATGGTATTTCAAGAGGCCTTTGTTTTGTTTTGTTTTTTTCTTTTTACAATCTCCCAGGACAAATTTGAGCAGTGTAATCTGCTTTAGGAATACCCTCATTTAACGTCAACATCATTTAATATTTCTGCAATCCTTTGGCTAGACTGTTTAGACCATGGGTCGCCAACCTTTTGGACCTCAGGGACCACCAAACTCATAATTTTAAATCCCAAGGACCACTAACCGGTTCTGTGGGTATGCTGTTCAGACAGTTTAGAGTTAATGGGATTTGGGATAGTTAGTTAGGAATTGAGAGCTGTCCCCTTAAGGGAAAGCATCATGGTAAATGTAGTCAAAGTATCCTGGGAAATGTAGTCCATGTCATGTGGCCACATCTGTAATCCTGATTGGTCACTAGATTGACCCTTGTTGGGTTGAGGGAGGCTCCCACACTCTTGCCTGGATCCACCATAGCATGCAGTCGCTTCAATCATTATTGGGATGAGGGTTTATTATTTTCTACACAATTCAGATATGCAAAGGATTGAACATAAGAAGAATCTTGTCATAACTGTGAGTTGACAAGATGCCTGATGAACCAATAAAAAGACTTTGTGTGGATGCTTTGTGGAGTTGCTGTCTGCTTTATGCCATCCAAGTATTAATATGCAGAACAGTGCGCATGGCCTAAATTGTGGGTGTGGTTTGGTGGTCATGTGACTGGCTGGGCATGGCTTGTATATAAATATAAATATTTATATAAATATTGAATTTTTTTATAAAAAAGGAGCAACTTTTACCCAAAATCAGGCAAAACAGGAAGAAAGATTGAGTTGCTCACAGAATCACAGATTCACTCAGAAATTTATCTATCTGCCATTGGCTAGCTCAGTCTGTCATATAAAATTTGCTTGCAACCAAACTCATAAAATTTGCTAGCAAGCAAACTCACAAAATCAACTCACAACACACCATGTATGTAAATATTGAATTTTTTATTTAAAAAGAAGAGCAACTTTTACCCCAAATCAGGCAAAGCAGGCAGGCAGATTGAGTTGCTCACAGAATCATTCAGTGATCTATCTATCTGTCATCGGCTACCTGAGTCTGTCACATAAAATTTGCTTGCTGTGAGTCTGCGCTGACTAATACAACCTTCAGTCCTAAGGGAGGTTCAGCTGTGCTTAAAAGCAGAGCCAAATATCTAAAGATTAGCTAGAAAGCAAGAAATCCAACCATTTCCTGCTTCCTAGCTAATCTAAATCCCCCAGCACAGCAGAACACCTGATGGTCAGAAAAAGTAAAAATAGCAATTTAGCAGGCAAGTTTGCCGGGTAAGGAGTGAGTGGTCGGGGAGGTTTCACGCATGCCATGTGGTTGGCACAGCCTTGTGTTTCTGCACAACCTAGATTAATTGCTTTGGGGGGATTCTCTGGGAGTGAGATTTCTCTGTGGCCCACCAAAATTTTATCGTGGCCCACCAGCAGCCCACTGGTTGGCGATCGCTGGTTTAGACTGTTGCCATTGCCTAAAAGATTCCTTGCCCTTTCCTTCATAGGCCTTATTTTTTCTGATTTAGTTTTAGGATACACAAAATTGTATCATCTATTCTCTATTGTGTATGCCAGTATCTGCGTTGGGGTTTGCTGGATTGTTTGTGTGGACATGTAAGTAAACCATACATACATTTTCTGGAATGTGTGCAGGGAAGGAGAGGTGGGTCTGAGGTTTTTTTTTTAATGAATTTCTTCCCAAATAAGCGGGCTTTATATACTCTTTGACTTTCGGAGTGTAGTTAGTTTTCTCTACTTTTCTTTATTATTATACACAGACTTACAACTAGACTTACAACAGTTCATTTAGTGAGTGTTTGAAGTTACAGTGGTACCAAAAAAAGGGATTTATGACTATTTTTCACACTTACGACTATTGCAGCATCCCAATGGTCACATGATTTATATTCAGTGCTTGATGACTCATATTTATGACAGATGCAATGTCCCGAGGTCACGTGATCATCTTTTGCAATCTTCTGACAAGCAAAGTCAATGAGGAAGCCAGATTCACTTAACAACCGTTACTAATTTAATAACTGCAGTGATTCGCTCAATAAATGTGGAAAGAAAAGTCACAAAACAGGGCAAAACTCGCTTAACAAATTTCTCACTTAGCAACATAGACTTGGGGTTCAATTGTGATTGAAAGTTCAGCAACACCTGTACTCTATTGTTATACTGAGCAGTGGTGGCGCAGTGGTTAGATTGCAGTACTGCAGGCTGCTTCTGCTGCCTGCCGGCTGCCTGCAATTTGGCAGTTCGAATCTCACCAGGCTCAAAGGTTGACTCAGCCGTCCATCCTTTCGAGGTGGGTAAAGTGGGTACCCAGATTGTTGAAGGCAACAGGCTGACTCTGTGAACCACTTAGAGAGCTGCAAAGCACTATAAAGTGGTATACAAGTCTAAATGCCATTGCTAATTGCTATTGCTACATATTTGTCATTTATAATTTATTTCATTATGAGCCTCAAGTCTGGCCCGAGATCCCAAAAACTGATGCAGATATTCCTCTGTGGAGATGCAGCTACCAGCGTACTCATAGAAAGCCCTTCTTTTAAATAACTTAATAAAGGGCTTTGATTTTAAGTTGTTTCTGATTAGTTGCGCTTAAACTTTGAATGATTTGGCTGGCCGGTTTGGGAGTTTGTTTTTCTACTTTTCTACTTTTTCTTAATTCTAGGTTCAGGGGAATAAATAATTTTCTTCAACGATTTAATTTGTTGTGAAATTAAGCTGGACTTTATCTATTTCTTTATTTGATTTATATGGCTATGCATCTCACATAAAGCAATAGAGGGCAGCCAGGACAATAAAAATATCAATTTGATAAGAAAATGAAGTGAATAAAAGCACACCAGAAAGGAAAACACAAAAATGGCCCTCAAGGATAAACCAATTAATCAAAAGTCATACAACTCACAGACTCAACCCCCTCCTCACAAGTCTAAAGAGTCTTAGAAGGCCAACAAGCTTCTGAGGCTACCAAAATTTTGAGAGAAACAAGTTTCCAAAGTACAGATGCAGCCATGGAAAAAGGATGTTTCCTGGCACCACTAGCTGTCACTCTAATCAAGGGGACCAGGAATATATCTTCTGCCAGATTTGATGGGCAGGTAGAGACAGAGAGAGACCTTTATGGCTTTACATTTCCCTAAATCTCAGATATTTTCCAACTCAGTTATGATGTCCATTTCTTTACACATTGACAGCCATTTAGTTCTTAATTCAAATTTATTACAGGTTCAGGTAGTGAGACTTTCTCCTCCATAGTTAATACTACTCTATTCACCTGAAAAGTGTCATGGAGCCAATTGCAGCCCTTCCCTTGCATTCAGGATTTTAAAAAATGACAGTCCAAATGTCCTCCTTTGGCATTATCAGAGCAGAGCATTATATGTAGTTGTAGTCATTGAAATACATGCGATCCTTGTTTAACAACCATTTGTTCAGTCTTGCAATGGTGCAGAATAAGTGATACTGATAACTGTTCCAGTCTTTTTGCAGCATACTGTGGTCATATGATCACCGTTTGCAACCTTCTTTTCCAGTTTTTAATAAGCAAAGCCAGTGGAGAAGCCCACAGGAGATTGCAAATGGTGATAGCCTGCCTTTATAATGGTGTGGGATTTGACTAATGACAGAAACCAGAAGTGGTCAGAATCTCTATTGCTAAGCAGCATAGTCATGTGGTGTTGCACTTTATGACTGTGTTACTTAGCAGCAGCAATTCCTGTCCCATTTGCCATTGTTAACTAAGGTCTAACTACAATGTTTTAACTTGTCTAAGCAAACTGTAAAATCCAGACATAAATCACTCACGATAATATTCTCCACAGGGTTGAAGAAAAAGAAAAAATGGCCATTTTCATCAAAGCAGGATGTAACAGGTAAATGAAGCTTCCTCCAACATGTTCCCTCTTATATGTCCCTCTTAATCAATGGGGGACTGAAGACTCTATGAGGTAGTCTGTAGGTTTTTGTGTTATGTCTGAGTCTTCCCTCTCTTCAACCGCATTTCTTTCTGTGGCAGATTTTCTCAAGAGAATCACAACCCAAGCTAAGCACTCTAAAGCAGGGGTCCCCAACCACCGGTCCCCGGACCGGGACCGGTCCGTCAATCATTTTTTATCAGGCCGCAAAGCTTGGGTGCCGCCATCTTGTTTCGACGGCGCTTCCGGGTTTTTGGTTGCTTCCAGGTTTTCGGTTGGAAAGGGCTTCCAGGTTTTCAGTTGGAAAGCAGCGTTTGGGTGCTCGCACCTTAGTTTCATCAAAGGGGGCGGCGGCTTTGAACGAAGAGCCGTTCCGATGGCAGTGGAGTCTCGCGTTACTCAGGTACCGGTCCATGGAAGAATAAATAATCGTGAAACCGGTCCCTGGTTCAAAAAAGGTTGGGGGCCACTGCTCTAAAGTGATGGTTATTAGTTGAAAAGAACAAAGCAAACATTAGCAATAAATGACAGCTTCAACATCCTTTCCAGATTGGAAAGTTGAAGAAATATCTTGGAACATCTTCCATACCATTGAAGAAGAAAACTATAATTATAATAAGGAAAAGTAGCTGCAAGTTGTCCCAGAGGTGCTTTTCCAAAAAGCAACTGGACTTTCTTAGTTTTTTTTTTTCCTCCTCATCCAAGAAGCAAAATGTTTTCAAGGAAAAAAGCCAAGAAAGTCCAGTTGCCTTTTGGAAAAGTATCTTTAGGACGACCGTGAACTGGATGATTGAGAATCTCCATAGACATTTGCGCTCAAGATTGAACTAAGCAACTCCTCTGAGGTATTTTGATTCTGAGGTGCTTGGGGTGAACAGCAACTGGAAAATTAGCTCCCTTTTCTGTTGCTGCCGACCCCCTCATGACCCCCACTGAAGGAGATATCCTTACTCTTCTCTGGGTTTGGCAAAATACAGAAAAGACGCCAAAACAGAAACTGGAAGTCTGTAACACAGCCAAGCTAAGGCCAATGTTAAAAAGGCACAGATCAACTCCAGAACTGAAACAAAAATCAACTTTATCAAAGGTACCAAAAGAAGATAAAGTTTCACACACAAATGACACACTTCAAGAGATGTTTTTTTTTAAAAAAGGAACCTCTGACAAAATTCTAGCTATAAGTACATTTTAAACCTTGCCTGAGTTAATTGCCATCTTCAAAACTCCAAACAACTCTCTTGCAAAAGCCTTCTAAACCAGTGGTTGCCAACTGGTGGGCCAGGGACCACTTGTGATTTGCAAAAAAGTTTGGTGGTCCGCAGAGAAATGTCCCCCACAAAGCATCCCCCAAAGCAATTAATCCAGGCTACATGGGTTCACAAGGCTGCGCCACCCACCTGGCCCATCCACCCACTGGCCCCCACCCTTTGGCCAAGCGCAAACCTTACTGTCAGGCCTGAAATTGCTATAAGTGTAGCCATTTTAGTATATATTCTTTTTCTTATTTTCGCTGCGGCAGTCATGGGGGTTTGGGGCTTGTCACATTCCTAAGGGGGAGAGGAATGGAGATAAAGAGAGTTGTTTTGGCTAGGTGATTCTTCTTCCCATGGGAAATGAGCTGTCCATGCTTGGGCCCCTTGAGGTGGAGATTTATGACATTAAGCAATGTTGAATTACTTCTGTTGGAGAATGTGACTTTTGGGGGTTGTTTCTAACTTGTAATATTGTGGTGTAATTCCGGGTTGTGTTAGATCCAGAATTACCATGGACTTTGCCAATTTGATGCTTTCCTAAATAAAAGAAACCTTTTTGAAGGATGGACTTTGTTCTTTTCTTTTTAAATGGATTTCTTCATTTGGAAACCTGACACTTACCTTGAGTAGAGCCATGCGAGCTGGAACTGGAAGGTAAGACCAATGGCAGGGGAGGGAAATCTGCCCCAGGGTGGCTTGCTGACATTGGTGGGAAAGTCGGTTCCATATTCCAGAGCTGCAGTAGTCACAGGACTGGCCCTTTGATCATCCCAGAGCAGCTGCTCCCTCCACCTGGATGCACCGGCCTGCCATGGACTGGAGGAACTGCTCTGGGATGACCAAAGGGCCAGTCCTGTGACTACTGCAGCTCTGGAATATGGGACGATTTTCCCACCAATGTCAGCAAGTCACCATCAGTCAAAATTCATATTAGTGGTCCGCAGAATTTAAAATGATGAGTTTGGTGGTCCCCGAGGTCCAAAAGGTTGGCGACCCCTGTTCTAAACTCTATCCTCCCCGAAGATGTGACAGACCTCTTTCTTTTTCTCTATTGACTTTCAGGGGTTATATGACTCCCACTGGGCACCTCAGGCAGGCTCTTGATTTAAAGGGCCAGCTGCTTCTTGCAGTACAAGTCCCTGAAGTCACCAGGATTTAAGCTCAGCTCCTGACAATATCAATGAATTGCTAGAGATTTTATTTTTTAAACCATCTTATAGTCTGCTCTCAGTGTTCTTGTTATTCATTGGGGCCTCTCTCTATTATATATATTGCTCAGGATGTGTTTTGTATGGCCTCACCATGAGGACAATTGCAGTTCAACTTTGAGCTGCCTTGGGACTACAGGTTTGTGGAGAAGTGCCCTTGGGCATGTGTTTATGTGGCTAACATGCTTTGCCCAGTGTTTCTCAACCTTGGCAACATCAGATGATATGTGGACAACATCTCCCAGAATTCCCCACACATCCTAAAGTTGTCATGCTTGAGATCCTCTGGCTTAGGAAAGGGTGTGATTCGGCATCTCAGAGCAAATGTCACACCACTTCCTCATCACCAACCACCTGTCCTTTCTCTTCTTCAGAAAATCACCAAGAGCCTAGCAATTCAGACAGAAGTAATCAAGAGATAATCCCACTGCAAGACAGAAGAATCCTTAACAATTCTGCTGGTGAAGAAAGCTAGAGGAAGGACCCCAGAAGTTAGTTGACCTCCGAAATGCCTTTTGTTTAAATCAGCATTTTCTAAATTGTTTTTTTTTTTTACACCAGTTGGATGATTTTTTAAAAAACTGTATGCTGCTGAATTTATCAAGCTCATAGAAGCTCACGCATATATTCCGGTTTGCAAGCTTTCGGCGGCGGCAGGGATTCGCGACCGCGTGATCCCTGCTGCGTTCGCCACCAAGGTTCCCCCGATCCATTTGGATCTGGGGGATATAGACGGGGGGGATCCGACAAGGGGTTTGGGGGTGCCGCAAACCCCCTCCCCAGCCGGCTAAACCCCCTTTTCCCGAGGCGGAGGAACAACAGTCAGCAATGGCTGCCACGAAGAAAGCTGCAGCCGGATAAGCAGGTGCAGGAGGGAAAAAGCCGGAAGAAAAGTGAAAATTGCTTCTATCGGGACAAGACGGGAGAAAGTGACCTGGAACCTGGAAGGCTGCTAAGTATATATTGTTCCTTGTGAGAGTTATAAGCTGCGAATACTCTAAAAGGGAACATTTTTTCCTTCTTCTACTCTCCTTCCTAAAGTGACAGCGGAAAAAAGAAAAAGAAAAGAAAAAACCTTTTGGCTGTGAGTGGGAAAGGAGAGTGGAAAAAATAAGAGCAAAATTAGAAAATAAGGAGAAGATTGCCTAGAATTGCAAAGAGTTTAAAAACGTCCAAAAAATATATTTGAAAAGGATTTGTGACTCCTTTAACCCCAGAAAGAGAAAGTGAAGAAGAAGAAGGTATCTAAAAGAAACAGTCTGTTTGGATTGTTTTGGTGATTTTGGAACCTTTGGAAATTACTTCTGATTAAATCATCTGGGTGGTTGTTTGGGGAAACTTTTTCTCTACACTTTTTCTCTACATGGATAAAATGTTTAAAATATAAATGATTGTTAATATTAATGATTAGAATATGGTATACTTGCAAAATCTTTGTGAAATGAGATTTGAAGTAGGAGGAACATTTTAATGAAATATTGAGCTATAATATGTGATGGGGGGGGAATAATTATGGAAAATGGGGCTCCCATAAGAGTACATGATTTAATTGAAAAGCAATGAGTTAAATGTTTAAGATATGAATGAATATTAATATTAATGAATAGATTTGTATTATTTTTGATAATATAGTATTATTTTTGATAATATGGTATAATTTTAAAATGTACCAGACAGAATCCCAATGTATGTTATATGTTTTATATTAAGTATTATAAATATAGGGGAAAGAGATAAAGGCATCACACTCCATTTTGTGTTCAGAAGTATTTCTTTTTTTAACGAAGAAAAATAAATGGTTGGCTGGAATAGAACAGACAAAGAATAATAAATATTATGATATGAATTGAGAAGAGATAAATAAAATAAAATTGAGAAAATTTAAAGGAGAGAAGTTATATAGAAAATTGAAAATGTTGATAAGATATGAAATGGTATGTAAAATGAATATGAATTTGAATTTGTGTCTGTACCAAGAGTTTTAACCCGGGACTAAGCAACTTTCAGAAAAGAGATTTTTTATGCTTTTATCTTTTGTGTTTATGTGTATTTATGTATTGTGTGTTTTGAAAATAAAACTTGTTTAAAAAAAGAAAAAAAGAAGCTCACGCATATATTTTCAACCCTTTTTGGGGTCTTAACTGAACAAAGTTTTTTGTGACTATCCTGTGTTTGTTAACAATAGCATTTTATTTTATTTTTTCTTAAGCATTTTATATATATTTTTTCTTAAGTTTTCGCGGGTATTTATATGTATGGTATTCAGCTTTGTTCGGGAATTTTCCCACGTCATTATAGTTGTGCTTTTAAAGTTGCAGCAATGTTTCGGCAGAATCTCATCTGCCATCATCAGGCTTCTGTATTGTGTTCATCTGTGAGTCAGACTTCCACAGCCATTTCTATTTTAAATTTGGTGCTAGCCTTCTGCTGTGCCAGAATGGTTTTTTCTTCATCCTGATTGGTTGGGAGTGTTGGTCTGTGTTTATTGGTCTTGGAGTTTGCTGTGTTCTGCTTGATTGGTGTTTCTAATATCTTCTGCCTGTTTTGTAGCTTTTTTTTGTTTTGATTGGCTGGCAACATTGTGTATTGGAGGCTTTTAGTGCGGCTTGGCTTCGAGTAAATGGAGGGCTATCATTTATTAGGAAGCTAGGTTTTATCTGGGTGCCTGGTTGGGGTGTGTTTGAGCTGGAGGTATCGTGGGGGAGCGATACCTGTTTGTGCCCAGGTGTTTGCTTGGCTTGTGGTGTGGAGATTTTTTGTTTGTGAGTGCAGGCTTTCAGATAATTGACAGTCTGGTGGAGTCACCTCTTCTATTCATGCTTTCAGGTCTTTTTTCAATCTCTATGGCTTCTCTGATAATTCTGTGGCTGGGGTTTTCTATAGTGGCTAGGGTTTAGGTGCCATTGAAGTCGATGCTATGACCTGTGGCTTTCATGTGTTGGACTAATGAGGAAGTGTGTTCCAGCTTTTTTACTGCATGTTCATCCAGGCGGGTACTTGTTCTTCTATTGGTCTGTCCGATGTATGTGGCAGGGCACATACAAGCTGACACACGCCAAAAACACAGACCCAGACCCCAAACTTGAAGCCAGGCTAAAACCCAGAATGCTATATCACAGCCACCCGCTCAGGACCTCACATCAGAAAACTCAGGAAATTACACCACAAGAACTCAAGAAGTTGCAACACAGCACAAGACCAAGGATACCACAGCAATAAATCTCACAAGGTCATTACACAACCCATTACCCAAGGCGTTACTACACAGGAGGCTAATGGAAAAGAGATCAAAACACAAACGACCCAGGAGATTACAACGCTGGACCCAGGATACCACAACAAAAGACCTTACAAGCCTATCACACAACCCATTACCCAAGCCATTAAAACATGAGAAGCTAATAGAAAAAAGATCACTACAAAACAAACGACCCAGGAGATTACAGCACAAGATGCAGGATATCTCTACAACAAAACTCACAAGGCCATCACACAGCCCATTATACCAACATCAACTCCATCAACCAATCAAGAGGCAGCAGCGCAACCAACCAGCCTAGCACACCAGCCCCCACCACCAGTATTTATAGAGAGACCACAGCTCCAATCACACACTGCTTGCACTGGCACGAAGCCGAAAGCACCAGCCTGAGGATGGCAAGTGGGACCTCGCCGAAACGTCGCCAAGATACTCTTAAACTTACACGGGTAAAGACCCAAAGACACAAGACCTGTACCTGTGAAAATGTATGAATATATACATATATACATGTCGACAAAATCAATAAGATACTACACAGGCATCACATCAAGACTGCCTTCAAAACAGACAGAAAAATAGCAGCCATCCTTAGAAACCCCAAAGATAAAATTGACCTGGAAAACCAAGGCATATATGAAGTCCCCTGTGCATCATGCCCAGCCACATACATTGGAAAGACCAATAGAAGAATGAGTACCCGCCTTACTGCACAAAAATGCAGTAAAAAAGCTGGAACACACTTCCTCACTAGTCCAACACATGAAAGCCACAGGTCATAGCATCAACTTCAATGGCACCAAAACCCTAGCCACTATAGAAAACCCCAGCCACAGAATTATCAGAGAAGCCACAGAGATTGAAAAAAGACCTGAAAGCATGAATGGAAGAGGTGATTCCACCAGACTGTCAATTATTTGGAAGCCTGCACTCACAAACAAAAAAAAATCTCCACACCACTAGCCAGGCAAACACCTGGGCACAAACAGATCCCCCCCCCATACCTCCAGCTCAAACACACTCCAACCAAGCACCCAGATGAAACCTAGCTTCCTAACAAATGATAGCCGTCCATTTACTCGAAGCCAAGCTGCACTAAAAGCCTCCAATACAGGAACACAATGTTGCCAGCCAATCAAGACACAAAAAAAGCCACAAAACAGACAGAAGATATTAGAAACACCAATCAAGCAGAATAAAGCAAACTCCAAGACCAATAAACACAGACCAAGACTCCCAACCAATCAGGATGAAGAAAAAACCATTCTGGCACAGCAGTAGGCCAGCCCCAAATTTAAAACTAAAACTGGAAGAGTCTGACTCACAGACGAACACAATACAGAAGCCTGATGATGGCAGATGAGATTCTGCCGAAACGTTGGTACAACTTTAAAAGCGCAACTATAATGACGTGGGAAAATACCCGAACAAAGCTGAATACCATTCATGTAACTGCGAAAACTTAAGAAAACATACATATATACACACATATATATACATATATATACATACATACATATATACATATACATATATATATATATATAGTGCATTTAGTATTTATTTGCAATATATACATTACTTTTGTTTCCACTTGGAAACCACTTCTGGACTTTGTGCTGGAGGTGGAAAAAAATGAAACTGTTAACCAATAATATCTAATATCAGGTCCCATCAAGTAACCAGAGTAGGGAGTTTCCTGCCTCATAGACAGCAGGGAGTTACCTGAAAGCATTCTGCTGAATAAACAACTTGGTCAGGGAGGGAAAAAAAACCCTCCAAAGGAGGGCTATAGGCAGGGTTGGGATTCTACCAGTTTGCACCTATTCGCTAGAACCGGTTGTTAACATTCTAAGCAGTTCGGAGAACTGGTTGTTAGAAGAAATTACTGGCCTAATCCTGTAAGGAAAGCAGGAAGAAAACATTCTGGTGTTGCTTACAGAAACTGGCAGGACTAGACTTTCTGTCTCAGGAACTTCTCTGGAGTTTTTTTCCTCCTTTGCTGGTACTTTGCTTGTTTGGAGTGACCATTCAAATGGCACTGAAAAAAGTAACTTATGACCGTTTTGCACACTTTCAACTGTTGCAGCATCCCCACAGTCATGAGAGGCCAGGCGAGGAGATGCGTGCCTCAATGTGAGTGATATTGAGTTGGCTACACCCAGCCAATAACATGACCACCAAGCCATGCCCACCCAGTCACATGACCACCATGCCACGCCCACCAACCAAGCCATGCCCACAGAACCAGTTGTTAAAAAATTTGAATCCCACCCCTGGTATATACTATAGGACTGTATATATCTACAGTTTTACCTGCTTAATAAAACAATTAAAATATTGTTGGATAAATTATGCATAATTTCTGTTACAATTCTAACTGCCCCTTGTCACTCCCTTGCTATCTAATAACCCTTTGCCACTCCCTTAATGCCTAATACCCCTCTGAATAACTCAAACTCCATTCATATGCCAGAATGGCCCACTTTGAGAAACATTGGTTTACATCAGGGGTGGGGAAACTAAGGCCCGCGGGCCACATCCGGCCCATTGGTCTGTCCAATCAGGCCCGCCCCTGAAAAAAAATCGCTGGGCTTGGCGTATTGCCCTGTGCCGCGTGGCCCTCAAAGCTGCAAAACAGTGCGGAGCGCTCTCAGGGTAGGAAAGAAAAGAAGAACTTTGCAAAGGCCTCGGCTGGGAGTTCAAAATCACCTTCGAGTGCAACCTCTCCGAAGGTGAGCCCCCACCGATCCCCCTTTTTTTTCCTCGGCTTCCAGGCTTAAACTTTGCAAAGGCAAAGTTTGCAGGCGGGAGCGTCTTCCGGCCGAGGAGCGGGAAGGGTTCTGCCCGGCGGGCGAGCAGGCTGTTTGGAGCAGGCTGCTTGGAGCCACCTAAAGCTAGGCCGCTGCTGGTGGAGCCTTGCCCTGCCTTGGTGCCCCGTTTCCCGGCTCAGCGGTCCTGCTCGGGCGGCACTTTAAAAGCCTGCTCCCAGCACCCGAGCAACTTCCCAGCAACTTGCAGCTTCTTTTTTACTCGCAGGTGCTCGAGCCTGGCCCCGAGCCACACGGCGGAGGGGAAACCCGGAGCACCACTGGGTCGCCTCCTCCAAGCAGCCTGCCCGCCTGCCCACTGGGCGGAACCCTTCCCGCTCCTCGGCGGGAAGACGCTCCAGCCTGCAAACTTTGCCTGTGCAAAGTTTAAGCCTGGAAGCCCCGGAAACCCAAGCAACTTCCCAGCAACTTTCGGCTTCCTTTTAACTCGTGGGCGCTCACGCCTGGCCCTGAGCCATGCGGCAGAGGCGAAGCCCGGCGGGCGGGCAGGCTGCTTGGAGGAGGTCACCCGGCGGTGCTCCGGCAGCAGCAACAGGCAGTTCTGCCTGGGCTCCGCTCAGGTGTCCAGCTGGGGCTGTCAGGAGTTGCTACTGCCGGCGCAGCTCCGCACGGCTCCAGTCCCGTGTTGCCTTGGGAAGGAAAAGGCAAAACCAGGAGCCGCTGAGCCTGAGCCTCAGTGCCACTGTTGCCGTTGCAAAGCACCGCCGCGGCTCTTTCTTTTTGCCTTTCCCTTCCTGAGGCAATGCAGGACTGGAGCTGTGCGGAGCCACGCCGGCGGTAGCAACTCCTGACTCAGGGGCCTCTGAGGGGAGGGGAAGGAGAAGAGGGGGAAAGGAGGGGCGATTCCCCAAAAATCTTGTGCTGACCAGCCCGTCAAATTTTAAAAGTCAATGTGGCCCCCGAGCCAAAAAGTTTGCCCACCCCTGGTTTACATCCTCTAAACCAGGGGTCTCCAACCTTGGCAACTTTAAGACTTGTGGACTTTAACTCCCAGAGTTCCTCAGCCAGCTTTCCCCTGTAATTACTAACTGGAATGTAACATCTTTATATCTTTAAATTACTGTCCATTCAAATCTCATTTAAGTTTTAATTTATATCTTAGCAATTATAACACTCAATTTCTAAACTCTATTTTATAACATATAACTCTTATCAACAGAATTCTGCTTGGTACATTCCCTTAGAAATACATACTAGGTTCTAAAAAATGTAATTATAACATTCCATTTCATATAATTTATCAAGTTCTATTTGGTACATTCCCTTAAAAATCAATAAATTCTAAACAGAAAAGAAAGTGAAGTAATTAATAAATTGTTCTGTTCAAATTCATCTTAACATCTTATATTCATATTTCTTTTCAATTATATTTTAGTAAATCATTGATAAAAGAAGATTCCCATCCTTTCCTCCTTTCACTCTTATTCTCTTTATTTCATTTAGTTATTAACAAACATTCCATTACATAACAGTACCAATTTTATGTCACTTTAATCACCTACATTTCATGTTTTCTATACTCATTACTATTTCTAATATTACAATACTATTTAATGTACCCTTGCAGAATCCTCTTTCAATTACCGTAAGTTTTCAACCATTATCTCTGTGAATCCTTGTATGTTTCCCCTGCTTCTCTATATCCTGTTTCTGTCCTTTATAACTTCTTTCCATTTCCCCCCTCTTCTTCTCCCTCACCTTTTTGACCCACTTTCTCTCTAATTCTAATTCTTCCTTCTGTAATCCTCTCTTCTGCTTCTTCCTAGTGTTGTAATTACTTTTCAAGCTATTCTTTTTCTTTTTGGTTGTTTTCTCAGATCTTAAGCTTTTCACTCCCTTCCCCCCCCCTTTTCCTCTTTTACCCCACATAGCATTACTTGATCATTAAAAATGGCTTCTTCTTTGTCCCGCTCTCCTTTTTCTGCAAGCATTTCTTGTTGTTTTTCAAAATCTCCATTTCTAAAAATTGAAATACGAAGCCAAACGATCCTCTTCCCTCGTGTGCATCTTCTTTCTGCTTTTTAAGTTCCATTTTTAGCTCTTCAAGGAGTGATGCCATTTTAAACACTTTAAAAAAAAACCACCCAATTAATTTTAGTCATTAAAATCCAACAACCAAAAATCCAAAAATCACCAAATAATCCAAAACTGCTGCTTCTTGCTTTTTTCCACTTTCTCTTTCCGGAGGTTCTGTTATCTTGTAGCGAAATTTCAATTACAATGTATCTTTTAGGAGTCTTGTTAAAATTTCACTGTTAATTCTTTTTAGTTACAGGTGGTCTCGTCCATTTTTTCAATTACCCACCCTTTTCTCTTTTTCTTCCTCTCCTTTCCTCCTTTTAAAGATTTTAAAATATCCAAAAGTCTTTTTTGTCCCTTTGACATTTTATTTTCAGCTTAAAATTGCCTATTAATGTCAAAGTGGATTTATATCAATTTGTTGCTTAGATCTCTTCTTCTTGGCATTTAAAGCCAATTACAGCTGTCAATATGAGAGAAAAAAAAAAACACCAAATCTTTTCCCTTTTCTCTCTCACTACTTCAAAAATTTTCTTTGGGAACAGTATTATTCTTTATAATTCAAGGCCCAGGGTACCTGGTATAATTGTTTTCTTGGTTTGACCTGGTTACTCAAAACTCTCTTTTATGTTCCTCCTGCACAATCTTGTCTGGTGGGGTTCTTCTCTGAGGTGGCCATTTCGGACCATTGCTGCAACCACCTTCGGGAAAGGGAGTAATGGCCAGTTGAGGAGAGATGCGGCTGTCCTCAACCCTGCTGGCAGTCTCCCCCCCTCTTCACCACCTGTACAGAGTGGCTTTAGCCCCGAATCCAAGTGGCTCGGGGCGCTCCGGCAGTGAGCATAGATCAAAACCGCGCACGATCGTGGATTTCAGTCCATTGCCAAAGGAGGCCAGAATGGAAAGCGCCGCTTCTTGGTTTCCTTAAAGGGGAAAGGGCTGGCTTGAGTCTCTTGGCACTGTTTTCTGAGGTTTCCGGTGCTATAAGGTTTCTGGCACTGTCTTTTTTGGGTATACTTCCCACAATTGCTAAGAAAATTTCTCCTTAGTTCCAGGTTGTTTCTATTCTTGATTAGTTTCCATCCATTGCTTCTTGTCCTGCCCTCAGGTGCTTTGGAGAATAGTTTGACTCCCACTTCATCACTACAAGAGGTAAGTGAGGGGAGGGGGTAAGGGCAGAGGGGGGAATTTGCCCCACTCACCCCACGCGCCTGATCTGGCCACCAGGCTGCTTCTTTCCACTTCTTTCTTCTTCTGCTGCTTTTGGCTGGATGCAAGGAAAGCAGCAAAAGTCTTTCTTTCTCTCCCGCAAACTCCACCAGAAATGAGTTCTTTGGGACCCTGCATGGCATCCTGCTCCAAGAGGCTGCCCTGGTGCAATAAGTCTCAAAGACTCATTTCTGGCAGAGTTTGGGGGAAGAGAAAGACAGACTTCTGCTGCTTTCCTTGCAAATCACACATTTCCTTTCCACAAATCACACATATCTACAGTTTCTCCCGTGTGGATCCTTAGATGAGAATTAAGAGTACTGTTCATACTAAAGCTCTTTTCACAAACAGGACATTTATATGGTTTTTCCCATGTGGACCCTTTAATGGGAAATAAATGTGCTGTTTGTGTTAAAGCTCTTTCCACAAACTAAACATTTAAATGGTTTCTCTCGTGTGTATTCTTTGATGGGAAATAAGGGTGTTGTTCATACTAAAGGTCTTTCCACAAACTGGACATTTGTATGGTTTCTCCCCAGTATGCATTCTATGATGAGAAGAAAGATCTCGGCCCTGAATGAAGCTCTTTCCACACTCTCCGCACTTATATGGCTTCTCCCCTGTGTGGATCCTTTGATGGCAAGTAAGGTTGCTGCTCTTTCTGAAACACTTTCCACATTCTGCGCATTCATACGGTTTCTCCCCTGTGTGAATCCATCGATGTGAAGTTAGTTCTGCTTTCTGAATAAAGCTTTTTCCACACTCCATGCATTGGTATGGTTTATCCCCAGTGTGGGTTCTTTTATGTTGTATAAAATTACTGTTTCGACTGAAGCTCTTACCACAGTCCATACAGTTATATGGTTTCTCCCCTGTATGAATTCTTTTATGTTGTACAAAGCTACCATTACGACTAAAGCTCTTTCCACACTCAGTGCATTTATATGGTTTCTCCCCAGTATGGATCCTTTGATGGGAGGTAAGTTCTCCTTTCTGAATAAAGCTCTTTCCACACTCTGGGCACTGATATGGTTTCTCCCCTGTGTGGATTCTTTTATGTTTCATAAAGCTACTTCTCTCACGAAACCTTTTCCCACACACCAAGCATATGTATGGTTTCTCCCCTGTGTGGATCCTTTGATGGGATGTAAGCGTACTTTTCTGTCGAAAATTCTTTCCACACTCCATGCACTGGTATGGTTTCTCCCCTGTGTGGATCCTTTTATGGTGAGTAAGAAGACTTTTTCTGCTGAAACTCTTGTCACATTCTGGACATTTGTACGGTTTCTCTCCTGTGTGAATTCTTCGGTGCTGTATAAAACTATTGTTCTGGCTGAAACTCTTTCCACACTCGAAACACTGATATGGTTTCTCACCAGTGTGGATCCTTTTATGGGATATGAGATAGCGACTGCTGCTGAAGCACTTTCCACATTCAAAGCATTTGTAAAGCTTCTCTCCTGTGTGGATCCTTTTATGGCAGACAAGATTACTGCTGCTACTGAACCTCTTTCCACACTTCAAGCATTTATATGGTTTTTCTCCCGTGCGGCTTCTGTCACGGGAAGTAAAATGCCTACTCAAACTGAAATTCTTTCCACATTTTAAAACTGTATATGGTTTTTGTTTTGCTTGTAGTTTTTGATGTAAAATTACAGGAATTTTTTTTTTCATATTTTTCACATGTGGTCTCTGGCTGCATTGATTCTCTTTAGTCTGAGTTCTAAAATGTTCATTTAAATCAAATTTAGATTTGTCTCTTTTGCCACATCCTAGATATTTTCTCTTTTTGTTTTCTTTCTGATCTTGCTGGGTCAGGAAGCCATGAATTTCAGCATCCAGAAAAGTAGAGGACTTTTCCCCTCCTTCCTTTGAGTAGCTTCTCTCTTGCATTTTTGGCTCCCCTTGATTTCCAAGCCTCACTTCTTCCACTTCATGCCTGATTGTTTGCAACTGCAAAACACCTGGCTCATTGTAAATCTCATTCTCCTGTCTGTCACCTGTCAGAAAGAATAGAAAAGAAAGGTCCAAGTAGAAATGTAAGCAGAAAGTAAGACTGTCAACAGATATAACAAAATAACTACATCTAGTATTTCCAAATTTTTCATCCCTCTTTGTATATTTTATGAAACTAAGCAAATCTTTTATGAAGCATTGCTCTTCAACGGATATACTTTTGGTATCGGCTTTCATAACACTAAATAATAAATGATCAGGTAGGTAGTCATTAAGGTGCTTTTTCAAGAGGCAAATGACTTTTGTTTTTCTTTGAAGACGTTTCGCTTCTCATCCAAGCAGCTTTTTGGATGAGAAGCGAAATGTTTTCAAAGAAAACCAAGAAAGTCCAATTGCCTCTTGAAAAAGCATTTTTGGGACCACCAGGACCTGGATGACTGAAAACCTCAGTAGATCAGGTAAGTAGCATGTTTAGGTAAAGGAGAGACAGAAGTATACAGAAAATGACTGCATCTCTTGAATTTATACCTCAACATTTACCACAATAGATTAAATTATAGGGATGCTCTCTAACTTATAGAGATAACCAAACCTTAGAAAGTTGTAACTTTTGAATGTCTACAGTCTTGTGAAACACAAATGGAAATGGCAACTCCTTGATGTACAAACTAAACTAATAAGTTTCCTATTATTCCGTGTCTAAATTTTTATAAAATTTGTCAACATTGAACAATGAATGAATTGAGTGGCCTAACAAATCAAATCAGTAAATAAATGTTCACCTAGTACATACATAAATGCATTAGAGAGCTGGCCAAAACACCTGAAAACTATAGGATCCTTGCTTTAACAAAATAATAGTATTTTGATATATTTCATTATAAATTCATTATAAATGCATTATCCTTTTAATGTTGGTACGACAGTATTCTGTTGTCCTTGGCTTTGTACTAAAATCATATGATCAGATTCAAGAGTCCAGAAACTCTCAGAATGCTATAACAATCCATAGCTGATATAGGAATTATGTCATGCCCCTAAACATAGAGTTTTAGTTACTTTGTGCATTTTTGCACAGTGCATGTCTACATCTGGAAAACTCATTATGGAGTATCAGAAATGATCCCAGCACACACCTGAGCAGGTACAGTAGAACCCCTGGTCGTAAATCAGGTGATGACCAAATGGTTTTACCTCTGGTCACAAACGGGCGCTCAGGTGGCAACCAAAGAGTGCCTTCTGAACTGTGTCATTTTGGTTTTTATGTGCATGCACTTCCGATGACGATTAAATTGGGTGACGATCAAATTCTCAGAACAGATTAAGGTTGTCATCTGAGGTTCTACTGTACCTTTCAATCTCTCCCCTTTCTCAGGGCTTTTGATAAACAAGAGCCCCTTTAATTAATTAGAATAACAGAGTTGGAAGGGACCTTGGAGATCTTCTAGTCCAACCCCATGCTTCTTCAGACCAGAGATGCTGTGGGTGTATTTCTAACTACAAAATTTCTTTCCCAAATAAATTGTTCCCAGAGCAAAAAGGGATCCCTTACCCAAAACAGCCATGTTCTGAGAATTCTCCAACATGACTTCCCAATACAAGGCTCTTTGGCAACAATCCAGCAGTGCCCATTCTTCCTCTGTGAAATTCATGGCTACCTCCTCAAAGGACACGGAACCCTGAAAGAGGCAGAACATTTTCCTTAGCCGATAGCCCCAGGGAGGACATGCTACATTTCCTCTTATTTCATAAAATTAAAACACACAATTTTGAAATGAAGCAATGCAAACTTCCTTGCATTTTTGGGATGACTCTACAGAGTTGATGAAGCTATTCCAAAGTAGACAGGATTATTTTGATTGATATTGTTAGGAATGTAAGTCACCTAACAGTTGGGTTGGAAATATATAAACCAGGATAGACATTTTAATACTGTCTCCTTAAGGGAGTGCTAAAATTGTAACTGGGTGTGGTTCCTCAAACGGCCATAAGATGAAGCCAGAAACCTGGTTTCCCAGAGTGTTGCCATTCCTGCATTTCCCTGTTGACTGTTGCTGATCGTGGTTATTCTTGGATTGATGTGAGTATATTACTGAACTGTTATTGATACTGGACTTTGTTATTGGATTATCCCTGGACTGAAAACTGACTGCTATAACCATATATGACTTGGACTGTGTTTGGACTTTGCTTAACCGTTCACTGGAAGTAAAACCTACATTTTACTATACAGTGTATCTGTGTGCTGTGTGTATGTTATTCACCATCGCTCTCAATATGTTTCCCTGAGTGCACTCATTCTCCTAACAGGGAATTACCTCAACGGATATGATTTAGCTACATCCAGGATGCAGACCAGCAGAAAAGGGTCCCTTTGGAGGTCCCCTTCCCACTGGCTCAGAATGCTTAGGGAGCAGTATGCCTCATTTCTGCCTGCCTGGTAAGCAAATTGCAGGAACTTTAAACAACACACACAAACATATAGGATTTCCCCCTCCTTAACTATTCAAATTTTTGGAGACAATGGTGCTCTCTGAGCTTGGCTGTTTTCTTGCAGATGTTTTGTTACTCAAACTGGGTAGCATCATTCACATTGAGCTATAAACATTCTCCTGTATTGTTATCTTGGAGGCAAGCTTGGATCCTACGTGACTTCTCCGAAATCTTTTTCTTTATAGTGTGGACTGAAACGTTTTTATTGTATAGAAATATTTACTTTGCGATTGGGAGGATATTTACATGGAGATCTGTATTTCATATCATGACCATTACCATTTCTCCTATACTAGTAGTAGTTTCTATGCTATGCTTTTACTTCACTCATTCCATTCTTGACTGTTTTGGAATACTTCCATAAAATGCAAAAGCATTTTTCTTTTTTTTACACCCGACTTAGATACTGGATTTTGTATTTTCACACCAACCCTGTGTACCAGCGGTGTCAAACTTGTGTCATCACGTGACGTATCATGACTTTCACCCCCTTTGCTAAAATGAGGGTGGGCATGGCCAGCGCATGACGCACCTGGCCCGTGGGCCATGAGTTTGACACTCCTGCTGTATAGCAAACCAAGATGTATGAGTGTGACATGAGAAGAGCAAGACATTCCATCTGGCTAAAGAACTGGCCATAATCTGAGCCTGGGCCCCACATATGGTTCCATTCTCTGATGAAGCTTCCCCTACCTGAATTGAGGGCGTAGCTGCTGTTTCTGCTCCATTACAAAGGGGAGACGTTTCAGGGGTGAATGCCTCTCCATTCCCTGTGAACAAGAGAAAAATGGGGGGAAACAGACTGTTTTCAAGTCTTATGAATAAGCTCTTAGGGAGCACTATATAAAAAAGCCATCTTCATGCACAAGCCTAAGATTTGGTGCGAAAGAAGATCAGTCTCGCTGCCTCAGAAAAGACCTTCTCTTACCTGATGAAGTGACCCAAGTTAGGTTGTCCTGAAAGACCTTCCCAAAGAGCAGATCTTGAGAGGAACTGAACGGATCTCCTCTTTCTTTGGAATGCACTATAACCATTTCCATCCATGGCTCCTCCACCTGAAAGACCAGCTAGTATTAGAAAGTCTGAGGAGATGTGATGCTGGCTATCAGCTTGGCTGGGTTCAAAAAAGCTGGACCAATTCATGGATATCTGTGGTTATTAGCCTTGATGACAGGATGACTGCCTCTGAAAGCCATCTGCTGGGAGAATAGTGGACTTCCTTGTGTGGTTGGTGGGCCATTGTGAAAAGAGATTGCTGGATTAGATGGTCCAGAGGTCCAATATAGTAGGCCACTGTTTTATATTTTTGTATCCTCTTTATGATGGGCACCTGGGGGACTGTCTCTTGCCAGTCACATCTACTCAACCCACTAGAGCAGGAAGGTAAGGAATGTCACAGGTGCCATCCCCTAAAGAGATACATCCGGCAGGACCCAGAAGTAGGGCCTTCTCCATGGTGGCTCCCTCTCTCTGGAATATCATCCCTCCAGAAATTAGACTGGCTTCCACTCTTAACCCTCTTTTTGGAAGATCCTCAAAATGTTCTGCCAGTGGGTTAGGGAACCCAGAGTGGGATGGAGCTCATTAAATGGTTAGTATGAATGTATGTTTTCACCTGGATGGGAAAGTTGGGGGAGGTTGTTATTTTTTTCTTTTGCTTTCTTTTATATTGTGTTTTTATTTCCTTGTAAGCTGCCTTGAGTCGCCATTGCAAGTAGGCGGCAACATAAAATTTCTAAATAATAAACATGTCAGGGCTCCGGTAGTTACCCCCATTTAAATCATGAGTCTGTAACTGGATTTTCCAAGCTTAAAGATTTATTAGAAGAAGACATGCTGGTGCTGCCTGGGTGTAGTCGACTCTGAGACACATCATTCATTGTCACCCTGGGCCCTGTTTTCCCCACCCCCATCCCCTGGGTGTATCATAATTCATATTCTCCAATGGGACACATCCATAGCCAAGAGTCATCAATCATGCTCTCCAGTTAGAATTTTGCACTGCAGAAACTTTGGTCACCTGCAGTTTTGATTTTGCAAGCTGCTACACTACTCCCCCCTCCCTTTCTGTTGGCAATTCTAAAAGACCAGAGAAATATTTTTTGAGTTGACACATAAAGGGTAATGTGATGGCTCAACAGTTAAGATGCTGGGCTTATCATCTGGAAAGCCAGCAGCCAGTTTTAAGACCTGGGCAAGAAGGGGGATTAAGACAAACACATAAATGAAGGAGAAGTCTTGTCCTCTGCCTTCAATGAGAGAGAGAGAGAGAGGGAGGGAGGGAGAGAGGGGGAGAGAGAGAGAGAGAGATTGACTAGGCACTTAAGAAATAATGGACATTGCTAGATACATTATAATCCTTTTCAGCTACAAGGATGAAGTTCTCTCACCTGCTTCATTCTCAGCTCATCTGCTGCCTGGCTCAGAAGGAAGCCTTCAGCCAAGGCCACTGCCTGGGAACAAGTCTCAGCTCCACACTCTCTGACCCAGCTCTCCATCTTTGGGGGCAGGACGGTCAGGAACTGCTCCAGGACCACCAGATCCAGCATCTTGGCTTTGGTGCTCCTTTCTGGCTTCAGCCATCGATGGCAAAGCTGGTGAAGTTGGCTGCAAACTTCCCGGGGCCTCTTGACCTCCTGATAGCAGAAATTCTGGAAGCACCAATGCTGAACACCTGACCTGATAGTGTCCTCATGGGGGATCTTCTGGTTGGTTGTTTTCCAAAATTCTCCGCTGTTTCCAATTTGAATGGCAGGAGAGTCTTTTTCTGCTCTCAGTCCTGCTGACCTTTGCATATCTATTTTTTGTTTTTTTTTCTGCTCTAATGCATCTCCAAGAGGGACCAAAAATGTCTTGGTCTACAGAGCAATGTTTAATCACAACATCTATATTTTACAGGACCAGGATTTGGCTATGATTTATTTTGCAATCTCGACAAGGAGTCACTTCAAAAGCAAGTTAACAGAGTTGCCTCTTGGAGAGATGAGCGGCTTACACATTTCATAATAAATTTAAAAAAGCAAATTATCACGCTCGCGTATTACAATCTAAACACGAACTGAAAAACAGAACAAAACTAAACAAAAATCAGAATAGCAGATAACTGTAGCCCTTGCAATCCAATTGCAGAGAATCATGATGCTCTTGCTTGGAGAAGTTTATGCCATTGGATCTTTTAATTAAAATTCCTCCGCAATAGAAGTCCAGGAAGATCCGCAATCAGCAGCCTTTTCACATGGGGAATAACTCCCTCCTCTCTTCCATGATAATCAGCTGTCTTACACGTAGTCTTTGTGTTAGGACCACAATTGAGCCCAAAATTTCTGTTGTTAAGTGAAACATTTGTTAAGTAAATTTTGCCCATGTTACCTTTCTTGCCACAGTTGTTAAGTGAATCAATGAAGTCAGTAACCCGGTTAGGCAAGTGAATCTGCCTTTCCCATTGAGTTGGCTTGTCAGGTTGCAAAAAGGGATCGCATGACTCTGGGAACACAGCAACGGTCATGAGTGCAAGTCAGTTGCCAAGCATCTGAATTTTGATCAGATGACCGTGGGGAAGCTGCCAAGGTTGAAACTGTGAAAAAGGGTCAGAAGTCACTTCATTCAGTGCCCTTGTAACTTTGAACAGTCACTAACTAAGTGAACCGTTATAACTCGAGGATTACCTGTATTCAGGGGGCAGCTAATTTTTTTTTTTTAACTGGCACTCCTTTTCTGGAAGGTTTGGTCAGAGAAGAGCGCTCCTCTCCACACCTCAGATCCAGATCCAGGATTTCCAACAGAGAAGGATACGCACACACACACACTCCTAACACTTGATCCCTAGAGGAGGCTGGAGAGAGCCACCCAGCCAAAAGCCCCTTCAAGTATAAGCCGGGAAAAGCCTTTCCAAGTTTCCTGGATTTCTGGAAGCGCCGACACAGCCAGCCCGGGAGCTGCTTCCTCCTGTTTGCCTACTGGGGGACAAAATGGTCTCCCCTCTCCCCAGTCACCCCCTCAACCCCTTCCCAGATTTCCAGCGATCTGAGGTCCCGTCTCCTCGCTTGGCTCCTCCTGGGAAGAGCGACGGCAAAAGCACACTCAGATCCCCTATCCCGCCATGATTTTCACCACTCCATTCCTAGCCTTCCCGGAAGGGAAAGAAGGCCGAGCGTTTAGCGCTCCCTTCCAAGAGAGGCGAGACGCTCTGGGAAGGGATAACAGCCTAAGGAAGCTGAGCATGCGCCCTAAAGCTTTGTTGGTAACGCTTGAGCGGGAGGCCTGGAAGTGAGGATCGCCTTAAAAAAAAAAAAAGCCCTTGCCTCTCTAGGAAGAGCACTCTCTCGCCCTCATGCAGAGGCGCTTGCAGACAAAGAGGGCGGCCGCGGGAGGCCGAGGAGCAGTTGTTGTTTTCACCAGCAAAAAGGAAAAAGAAAAAAAAAGCGAGGAAGCCGAATTGCAAATTCCCACCCCAAAAAAACGGGTTTAACCAAGAAGGCTGGGAAGGGGCTGCTGAGTGTTGGGAGAAGGATCCCTTTGCCCCAGCGTGAAAATAAGCGGAGAAGCCCCGCGCCAGAGAGTGGCATCCTCCTCCTTGGCTATCCTGCAGATACCCGGGTGGATCTTGGCACCTGCAGCGATCCGGAGAGAGTGAAAATCGCCTGCGTCCTCTGTTCCGCAAGGGGCCCGTTTCCTGATCCTGGAGGATCCCTCGGAGAAGTGGGACTTCTGCGTATGACGCGTTGCTCAGACGAGACAAATTGGCATGTGGATTGCAGTTCTTAGTTATTGTTGTTGTTGCCCTTTGAATTTGGAAGGGGAAGGCATAGGATCTTGCCTGGGATGTCTCCCAGGAAAATAAATCAACAGAATATTTATGAGGCTATCCTAAAATCGTTGGGCTGTTATTTAATCGAAGTGGAATTAAAGGAGGAACTTCCTAAGAGTGAGGATGATTAACCAGTGGAACAGGTTGCCTTTGGAAGTTGTGGCTTTTTAAGAGGCTTTTAAGAAAAGACTGGGCAGCCACCTCTCTGAAATGGCATAGGGTATTGAGCAGGGGGAGGGGGTCAGACTAGAAGACCTCCAAGGTCCTTTCCAGCTCTATTCTGATTGATGGATTGAAAGACAACTTTGTGGAGAAGTGACTTGACTAGGTAGAATGGAATTCCTGTGGTCTTCAGGGAAAGGAGCCGACAAAAACTGGGAGCCTGTCATTTGGTCTGGAAGCAGAGGGGACTTTGGAGGAAGTGGCAGCCCAGGAAGCATCTCCAAGGGTCCTCGCAACTCCGAGGCTGAGCGCTGGGGCTTCCGCAGCTGCCGCTACTGGGAGGCCGAGGGGCCCCGGGCGCTTTGCAGCCGCCTGCACCAGCTGTGCCGGGGGTGGCTGCAGCCCGAGCAGAGCAGCAAAGCTGAGATGCTGGACCTGGTGGTGCTGGAGCAGCTGCTAGCCCTGCTGCCCCCGGAGCTGTCAGGCTGGCTGAGGGAGTGCGGGGCGGAGAGCTGTGCCCAGGCGGTGGCCCTGGCTGAAGGCTTCCTGCTCGGCCCCGCAGCCCCCGAGGAGCTGGCAAAGGGGCAGGTGAGAGAATTTCATCCTGGGACCTTTCTAAGATGATAATATGACAAGCAATGACCTGAATTCCTAAATTCTTTAAAGGCCTTGTCCATCTTTTCTGGAACTATTCTCCTAGGTTCCTTCTTTTTTTAATACAAAAGAGGGAAAAAAAGTATAGGTACATTGCACAGATGCAAATTAGTCGAAAGAATTGTCAGACAGTGAAAAAAATGATACCAAATAAGACATGAATGCTATTGTTTGGTGCTTAAAATGGAATGTAGCCTACATATTTGGAAAGAATATATAAAACTGAACTTTTAAACTGAATGGGTAGTTAGAGACTGGATGGAATACATTGCTCGAGTTGCCCTCCAACTTCAATTTTAACAGGCTTAGGATATGTGCCTTCCCCATAAAAGCATTACAATGCCGCTGTGCTTTAACTGCCAGGCCAGTGGTCTCCCCATTGCAAAAGGCAACAAAAAACCAAGCGTCCTTAAATTTAAGTCAAAATACTACAGGTGGAATATATACTAATAACACTTAGACAAATATACCGCCCCCTAGTGCTTTGGAGCACTCTGAGCTGTTTACAATGTCAGCATATTGCCTCCAACAATCTGGGTCTTTGTTTTACTGACCTCGGAAGGATGGAAAACTGAGTCAGTCAGGATCAAACTCCCGGCAGTGAGCAGAGTCAGCCTGCAATACTGCATTCTAACCATCGTGCTACCAGGACTCTAAACAGACATTATTAAAACTACAATGAAAGAAAGGACTACATCTTTGGGGGGGGGGGGAGCAAAAATAAGCCACCCAGAGTTGTGATGAGATGGGCAGGAAACAAATTTAATAAAGAAACAAAAGTAGAGGAAGAACTGGTAAAAATAAAAATAAAAGAATAAAAAGAGGAAATAATCAAAAGAAGCACAGAAATCGCCAAATACAAAGATAGATTTGGGTTTGGGTAGAAGGCAAAGCAAGGAAGCTATCATAGTCATGGTCATCAGAAAGTGGGTAATAAACCAGGCTGGTTCTTTTAGATACAGGAACTGTTCATGGAGGAGATCTCAGCAGACTCCCAGGGAAGAGATCAACCCAGTCCTTCTCGGGAGCTTTTCTGGAGCATCTCACCAGAAGACCCACCTCAGCTCACTTCCCCATGTAAGTGAAGGTATCTTCTGAAAGCCCAAGCTCTTATTCGTGAGCTGCTTTGGCAATACAATTCTAGGCCTTTATTGTGCATTCTCAGACCTTATTCACACAACCCTACAATAATCTGTTTCCCTCCCCTTTCTCTCTGTAACAGGGCAGGGAAGAACATCAATGGAAACCTATGAAATGGTACCTGTTTGTGATGGAGCAGAAGTAGCATGTCTGCCACCAACTCAGGTAGGGGGATGAATCCCAACAAGGGACTGTTTGGTACTAGGCTCAGTGCACAACCTGTCCCTCAGCAAAAGAGGGCGCGGAGGCCACGCTCCGGTGACCCATTGAGTCATATTCAGTTTAGTGTATCCTTCAGGACTGTTGCTGAGCTACAAAAAGAAAATGTACAAGTCGAGAGGCTGGTATTGTAATAAATGTGATTTATTGTTGAGAAAAATGAATGTTCTCCACCACCCCCTTTTTTTTTTACCTGAGGCAAGTTAATACAAGTCATGAGGTAACTTTCTCATCTTATGACCACAATTGAGCTCAAAATTTCGGTTACTAAGCAAAGCAGGGGTTAAGGGAGTTTTGCTCCATTTTGCTACCTTTTTTGCCATAGTTGTTAAGCGAATCACTACAGTTATTGAGTGAATTACATTGTCGTTAAGCGAATTCAGCTTCCCTCATTTACTTTGCCTTGTCGGAAGCCGCCTGGGAAGATATTGCAGAAAGTTAGCATCATCTCCTAGAAGAATGAAATATTATAGGAAATATTAAAAAAGGCAGAATATTATATTTTTCTGGATGAGAAAAGGAGAAACATGTTTTTAAAGACAAAGGGCAGGTCCCTGCACCCAGCAGATATTTGGAGCTTATTGTGCAGGACTGGGCCAGCCTACTTACAAGACAATTAGACCTTCAGCTCCAGGGTCATGGGATTAAGGCATGACCCTCCTGGACATAACAGGATTATCAGCAGAGGTACCACATGGCACAACCAAACCCATTCATTGCATCACCCAGCAAGGTTCAACCAAACTTATCTTCGACAACCTCAGCTATGCCCCCCCCCCCCCGCATAGCCCTCTGGGAGTCTGACAACCAATAGAATACATTTCTTGCGCAGGAACAGGAAGCTCAAGAGAGGGTACAAATACCTCTCTCTCTCTCTCTTTATGTGTTCATCTGCCCTGGACCTCAAACCTATGTGGTCCTGTCCCTCAATAAACCATCTTTCCAATCAGCCTGGTCATTTGCATTCTTTCAAAGAGTTGTTGAGGTCACCTGGAGGTTTATCTGTGTCATCGGGGTTACCTAAGTGGTCCACATAGGTGTGGAGCCTTTTTGGAGGACTGTGTTGTGGATGGATGATGTCTGCCATGACCTGGATGACTGAGAATCTACATAATAAACTCTAGAAAGGTGTTGGATTAAAACATCTACTTTAATTCGATGGGTTTATGTTAAAATAAAATAAAATTGAATCAATAAGAAAAGCATAAACCGGTTACAAAAATACAGAAGAATATTCACTTAAAAATCAATAACATGAAGTACAGATTTCCCAAGTGAAAAAAACCTGCACTTAAGTTGTTCCCGAGATTGTCTGGTGAATGATATTATCTTCCTCTTTTAGGGCTTCATATTCTTTGAGGAAGTAGCTGTGGACTTCACGCTGGAGGAATGGGCGCTACTCGATTGGAGCCAAAAAGCCTTGTGGAGGGAGGTCATGCTAGAGATATTTCTGAATATAGCTGCTCTGGGTAAGACCCCCGCTTTGCTCCATTTATTAGAGATTTTTAGGGATAGGAAGTCAGGGAACATATTTCTATGCATCAGTCTAGGGTGGTGCAGACTCCTACCAGACCACTACATGAATTACCACTTTCCTAATCTCCCAAAATTAAACAGCATCTGTGATGACCTAGGGCATATCACAAAGGTAACACAGTCAAACAAGGAAGAAGAGTCCCTTTATTATCTCCAACTTTGCCCCCAATGTCCAGATTACCTTCAGCTGGAGAAAAACTCTCGCAGGAACAGCCTTTAACTGGAGAAAATTCAGTCCAAAACAACAATATACAGACTGTAACTAAAAATTCAAACAAACCAAACTGCAGTAACTAATTTGACAGGGCAGGAGAAGGACTTTCAGACTTGAAAGCACGGCAAAACTCACAGAGTTGGGAAGATGCCAGGAACACAGATAAGCCATGATGATACCAGATAAATTAACGTTTTGCTCACCACAACTTACTGTGCGCAGCTTCCCTTTTTAAACACTGTGTTCCAACTGCAGCTAATGAAGGGAATCAGGGCCCTTTCCTCCCCCATAAGCCATGCAACTCATGTTGCTTCCTTCTGTGTTCCTCCCTACATGCCCTAGGATGAAGAGGTGATGGGCTTAGGTCTTCCTCTGAATTCCCTCTCCCTTGCTCTACCTCTCCCCTACTATGCCCAGCCAGACTTTGCCCTTCCCCAGTTTCTTCCACAGCCAATGGAGCCGCACTCCCACTCCCTGTCAGCTGTTCAACCTCCCCCTCTGAATCAGATTCCAACAGGAGCGTGACATGATTTGATGTGGTTTGTTCTTGGATGGGAAACCGCCAGAATGTCCAGAGTCTTTTGGCAAGGCCAACAGAGAGGAAAACCACCCAAGAAGAAGACACAATATTTCTCCATTGGCCAAGAAAAGGACCTGTGTGAATCTGTGAAGCCAGAGGAAACTGCAAATAAGAACACCTATTTCTCCCGTATTTTATTTAGCTGTTTTCATGTCACAGGTTACTTTTTTTCCCGTTACATTAATGAAATAATACTCGGGGCAATTGTTCTTAGTTATTTCATATAGATCTTTCTGGTATTTTACTATATGAATCAAGTGGCCCTTAATAAAAAATGGATCTTCAAGAGCAGACCCATAGAGAGAACATTGGCTGCTCAGTGACAAAGGCATAAGTGGCTGAACGCAGCCCCCTTTTCCAAGAGGGGGGATAACAGGCAGAGCTGCACATCAAGGAACAACATTCAATGATAACCCCAAATTACAAGCCAGTTCAATGCAGGATAAACCAAGCCCTGCCCCTCCAGAATCAAATTTCAGCAGCTGCAACCCCCACCCCATTCTTAACCATCAAAAAAAGGAAGTAGGAAAGTCCTCTATACTTGTTCAGAATGTCCAGGTTGAGTGAGGGTTTCTTGAAGATGGGGCACATTCCTGCCTTCTCCAAGCTGGAAGAGAATAGCATTTGATCATTATCCTATACATAGTCCTTTGTCAGCTCCCTAAGCGTTTCCTTTCCCATTAGCAGAGCAGGAATCCACGTTTTAGACAGGAGAATCAAAGATGTACAGAGAAGTATCCAGCTCTTTAGAACTAGAATTCCACATAAGCTAGGAAGAAAAAACCTTTGGTCAACTCATCCTGATTTGCTCAGCTTCCTCTAATTTTGAGCAGTATTGTCCTCTGGGCGCTTGCCAATTTCTCAAAGGGGTTAAATAAAAGATACTCTTCCATCTGGACTGCAGTCTGTGGATACAATAAGATTGGATAACTATTGAGGAGTCACTGCTATTGCCAGTGTAATAGGTCTGAGTATGGGCATTTGTTTGTTTATTTCCCACCTTTATGATTTTTATACATAATTCAAGGCGGTGAATACACACAATATTGCTTCCTTCTTCTATTTTCCCTACAACCACCACCCTGTGAATGAATTGGGCCAAGAGAAAGTGACTGGCCCAAAGTCACCCAACAGACTTTCATTCCTGAGGCAGGACTGGAACTCATAGTCTCCTGGATTCTAGTTGGGTTCCTTAACCACTAGACCAAACTGGATCTACATTTTACTTTTACTATGTTGGCTGGATTAGCCCCTTCTCTTTTATCGCGGTACTTTGGGCATCACTTGATTTGCATCATCTCCCAGAGTCCTACCAAATCATGGCTGTATAGGTGATCCTCTGTGGAAAAGGAACCCAAAATGCCATCAGAGTATCTTAAGTTACAATTGCCAAACTACTTCCCTGCCATAGTCCAACAGCTGTTGCCAAGTTTGAAATCCGGATTAAATTCATAAGGAGATCCTATTCACCTTTCTAAATTCTAACAGGAACTTCTCTTTCCTTTTTTTACAAGCAGGTTATGGGCAGAGCGATGAGAATGACCAGCAGGCATGGTTAGCACCCCTGCAAACAGCTGAGTATGAAATGGAAGAAGTGATGTTTGGCCACCAAGGGGATCCAAAAAGCCAAGAGGAAAGCAACACAGAAGATGGAGGAGAGAGTTCTTCCACTTCTCTCCTCTTTGAAATCCATCCATTTCTTATCCGGGAAGCCCAGGAAGAAAACACAAATGAAAGATACGCTGGATGTAGCCAAGGAGAGGAAAATATGTTTAATTTACATGAATATTGTAGAAGCCAGGCTAAAAGGAAACAGTATGGTTGCAGACAATATGGAAGAAATGTTAATACTTTCTTCTCTCTTGGTTTACCCAAAAAACTCTACGGGAAACACAAACAACATAGATTTATAAAATTTGGGAGAAGTTTTACTCTGAGCACGTACGTTAATTCCCATGAAGAATTTCACGCAGAGGTGAAGCTGTGTAAATGCATGAACTGTGGAAAGAGCTTCAGTACAAACAGTAACCTCCTTCGCCATCAAATGATCCACACAGGTGAAAAGCCATATAAATGCCTGGAGTGCGGAAAGAGATTCATTGAGAACAGAGATCTTACTCGTCATAGAAGGATCCACACAGGGGAGAAACCATATAACTGCATAGTGTGTGGAAAGGCCTTCAGAACAAATGGTCATCTGACTCGCCATCAGAAGGTCCACACAGGTGAAAAACCATACAAATGCTTGGATTGTGGGAAGAGCTACATTGAAAGCAGAGATCTTACTTGTCATAAAAGGATCCACACGGGGGAGAAACCGTATAAATGCAGAGAGTGTGGAAAGAGCTTCCCTCGGAATAGTGCCCTGATTTGCCATCAAAAAATCCACACCGGAGAAAAACCTTATAAATGCATGGAATGTGAGAAGACCTTCATTAAGAAAGGACAACTCATTTCCCATCAGAGGATCCACACAGGTGAAAAACCATACAAGTGTATGGAATGTGGAAAGAGCTTCAGTAGAAGCAATAATCTTACGTCCCATCAAAGGATCCACACAAGGCAGAAACCGTACAAATGCACGGAGTGCGGAAAGAGTTTTAACTATAACAGTGGCCTTTCTCGCCATCAGAGGAAACACACGGGTGAGAAACCGTACAAATGCACAGTGTGCGGGAGGAGCTTTATTCAGAACGGACAACTTATTTCCCATCAAAGGGTCCATACAGGTGAGAAACTGTATACCTGCACGGAGTGTGGGAAGACCCTCAGTAGCAAGAGTGCCATTGCCTACCATCGAAGAATCCACACTGGGGAGAAACCCTATAAATGCGCAGAGTGTGGAAAGACCTTTATTCAGAAAGGGCAACTTATTTCCCATCAAAGATTCCACACGGGAGAGAAACCCTATAAATGCACGGCGTGTGGAAAGAGCTTCAGCAGTAGCAGTGCCGTTAACTACCATCAAAGAATCCATGCTGGTGAGGAAACATACATTCACACGAGGACAGATTTGATAGAGCAATTGCCTTGCCATATAACTGAACCAGACATAGAAATAGATGAGAGGAAGGCTGAGGTAGCATAAGGGAACTTTCCTCACACTCGGCTTACACTCCATGCATGCCCAGATACAAGGAACAGGAAGTCTTTTAATGGGATTATCCCTGTGCATTTTGGTTGTCACAATAGATGGCTAAAGGAGTTTTGGAACTAAATATGGTGGAAGTGTACCCCAGTAGAGGGAAGAAAAAGAAGAGGAAGAACCACCAAGCTATAGCAGTGGCCCCCCAACCATTTGGGCACCAGGGACTGGTTCCGTGGAGAGGGTGTGGTTTCGTGTGCTGCCTACATTCTGCAGATGGGGCTGGTTTGCTCAGCCCGATTTCTGGCATGCCACAGCCCAGTGCAGGTCCACTGAGCTGTAGAAAGAGTTGTAAAAGATATGTGCAATTTTTAAGATAATTTTTTTTAGCCATTCGTTCCAGGCTAAAAAAAAGTCTTACATTCACACTTTTTTTGAGAGTTACCTTAAGGCGATTTATATTTAACAATATAACCAAGATAAATGAATTCCAAAGTGCATGGCCCTCCTTCCAACCTGCATGGCCCAAATTATTTTATTCCCGGTGAGGTACAGATAGCCTTTGACTTATGACTGCAGCTGAGACCAAAATTTCCATTGTTAAGGGAGACATTTGTCAAGTGAGTTTTGCCCCACTTTGCAACCTTTCTTGCCGCAGTGGGTAAGTGACCCCTTGATAAATTGATAATTTAACCCCTTGATAACCCAGCTAGTGACTGAATCTAGTTTCCCCATTGACTTTGCTTGTCAGGAGGTTGCAAAAGGTGGTCATGTGACCTTGGGACACAGCAACGGTCATAAGTAGGAGTCAGTTGCCAAGCGTCCCAATTTTGATCACATGGTCAAGTGGGTGCTACAAAGGTAAGTGTGGAAAACGGTCATGAGTCGCTTTTTTCAGTGCTGTAGTAACTTTAAAGCAGGGGTGTCCAACCTTGGCAACTTTAAGACTTGTCTTAAAGACAAGTCTTAAACTTGCCAAGGTTGGACACCCCTGCTTTAAACAGTTACTAAAGGAACTGGTATAAGTCAAGGACTACCTTTATAGATTTCCCAAATTCCATGATGGAATTCGATGATTTCTTGAACATGACCTGGTGTATCCTCTGTTTAGGGCAGTTGAACATCAGGTGCATTGATTAGGGCAGGGGTCTTCAAACTTGACAGCTTTAAGACTTGCGGACTTCAACTCTGGGAGTTGAAGTCCACAAGTCTTAAACTTGCCAAGTTGGAAGACCCTTGGGTTAGGGATTTGGATTGCAAGAGAAAGGAGATTTTCCTTTTGTTTTTTTCTCTTTTCTTCAGGTGTTTCTCCCTTCTTTCTTATATGACTGTATTCCCACACTGGGAATCCTGGGCGTATGACTACAATTGAGCCCAAAATTTCCATGGCTAAGAAAGACAATTGTTAAGTGAGTCTTGCCCCATTTTAAGACCTTTCTTGACACAGTTGTTAAGTGAATCATTGCACTTGTTAAGTTAGTAACTCAGTTGTTAATTGAAATCTGGCTTCCTTGTTGACTTTGCTTGTCAGAAGGTCACAAAAGGTGATCACATGACCCCGGACAATATAATAATCATAAATACAACAAGTTGTTGTCCCCAATTTGGGTCTGAGCCTGGTGCCGAAGCCAATGATGGACACCAGACACGAGGGGCAGGTTTTCTGATTGCCCAAGGAAAAGGGCTCCTGATCAAAATGCCAAGAGCCAAGAACAAAGGATTGAGTAAGTTTTATACATTTTCACTAATGGACAAGGTGGGACAAAGCGAGATAATAAAAAATATCATCTAATAAACATTTTAGTAATAATTCTACCATTTGTTCTATTGGTCTCTAGCTGTCTTTATTCCTAAGTCTTGGCTAATGAATGCGCTAGGAGTTATCTAATACACATTTGATTTGCTGCAGGGCATCTCTATTCCTAACTATTAGCAGATGTCTGCAAGTTGTCTTAACTCATGTTACCTTTATCAGCTTTCGGATTAGCCAGGATCGTTACAAGATTTACACATGCAAATTTCCTGTAGATAAGCATTCTTTGTTCTTGCCAGGTAGACTCCACAATTACAGGCTTCCTGATTTATTTTCAAATGTGTGTATGACCTTGCTTTATTTTAGCAAGGAATCCTGACATGTGGAAGATTCCGGATAAACAGACCGACTAATTGATTTCCTCAAAACCTCAGGTAAGATTAAAACCCAATTGGTAATTTCTGGCACTTGGACAACCTTGTTCTAGTTAAACAGGATCAGCGCTAGTTAGAGATGGGGCAGGAGATTGTTACAGGTGTTATGTCCACTTTGTATGCAGCTTTATTTCTCTCTAGCAATCATCTCCATTGTTCTTTGACACATTTCCTGCCACTCTAGGATTTACCTTTAGTTGTTCTTGTTATATGTATACTTCTACAGTGTTGTTTGTTGTTAATATGAAAAGGGGAAGATGTTACAGGTGTTATGTCCGCCTTGTGTACAGCTTTATTCTTCTGTAGCATTCATCTCCACTGTTCTATGATGCACTTCCTGCCACTCTAGGATTTACCTTTATTCTTGTTATATGTATACTTGTTTGTACAATGTTTGTTGTTAATATGAAAAGAGGAAGACATTACAGGTGTTATGTCCGCCTTGTATGCAGCTTTATTCTTCTGTAGCATTCATCTCCATTGTTTTGTAATTCATTTCCTGTCTCTCTAGGATGTACTTCTATCTGCAATGAGGCACTTCTGTTCCTGGTGTGTGTGTGTCTGTATTATTTATAAATATCATTCACACACACACACACGATATATATATATACATATACATATATATATATATGGATCTTTGGTTATTCAGGTTTTCTCCCACGTAAAATTGGAAGTATCTAGGCAACATTTCGATGAAGTCTCATTCATCATCTTCAGGCTTGTGTCTTCGGCTTTGTGCTTCTTGGAGTAACTCTATATATACTGGTGGGGAGACGGCAGCTCCGATCACACTCGGCTCGTACACGCACGAAGCCAAAAGCACCAGCCTGAAGATGGCGAGTCAGACCTCATCAAAACGTTGCCAAGATGCTCTCAACCTTACACCGGAAAAGACCCGAACATGCCAAGACCTGCATACCTGTACCCATGAAAATCTATGAAAACATATATATATACAAATAAAATGATGACATATAGTGTTTTTAACTGCATTTTTATTAAACAAGTTCATATTTGGCTTTGTATTGTTTTTCTTGGACATACTCCTTTCCTGAATATAACTAATTATTTTATTCCCTTATCTGTAACTTGTCTACATTATAATGTGCAGCAAAAAATGTATAATTGCTTTGTTGAATAAATTATTTCAGATTTTTATTCTGTGTGTTTATTGCCTGAAACTTTTTCTCATACTTGTCTGGGGCAAAGCAATGCTAGACTGGGAAGTTTAAACAATATGTCTGAATTCAGCTGTGGAAACTACTGCTGTGTCATTGCTGAGGAAACGGTACTGTTTGAACTGCTCCATCACATAAATTATTTATTTATTTATTTATTTTGATTTGATTTGATTTGTCAATTGCTTACAAGATAATAGGTATAAATATAAACATAGTTATGAATACATGGATACATATAAGAAAAATAAAAGAAACAACAGGACAGGGATGGTAGGCACATTGGTGCGCTTATGCACGCCCCCTACAGGCATCTTAGGAAAGGGGTGAGGTCAGTTGACAGTCTTAAGGTTAAAGTTTTTGGGGTTTGGGGAAGAAGCCACAGAGTCAGGTAGAGTATTCCAGACATTGACCACTCTTGCTGAAGTTGAATTTCCTGCAATCAATTTTGGTGGGGTTAACCATGAGTTTGTATCTATTATATGCTCTTGTATTGTTATGGTTGAAGCTGAAGTATTCATTGACAGGTAAGACATTGCAATGTATGATTTTATATACTGTACTTAGATCGGACCGAAGCAGTGGTGGGATTCAAAAAATTTTACTACCGGTTCTGTGGGTGTTGCTTGGTGGGCGTGGCAGGGGAAGGATACTGTAAAATCTCCAGTCAGAGATGGTTTTTGCTGGTTCTCCAAACTACTCAAAATTTCCGCTACCGGTTCTCCAGAACTGGTCAGAACCTGCTGAATACCAACTCTGGACTGAAGGCGGCGTAGTTCTAGGTCTTCTAGGTCTAGAATTTCAAGTCTGGTGGCATAAGGTATTCTGCAATGAGTAGAATTCTGCAATAAATCATTGTTGGTTGATGGGCCATTAAAGGAGGGCCAACTGTTACTAATCACCCAGACAAAACTTGTCCAGAATACCTGCTTCTTTAGGTCTCCCGATGGTGTATTCATTCCTGCTGTAATAAAAGCCATCTACCTTCCTTCCACAACTGCCACTCTGGGGAGGCCAAGGCTTTCCTGTTATTATTCTTCATTTTCCTTCCATCATTCAGAGTCTTATGGATTTATCAGTGGAGTTCAGTCTGAATACTTTTCCTCAAACACAATGAAATCTCGTCATTTTATGCCCCAAGTAGGTATTGTAAGCCACCCAGAGTTGATGCATCAGTAAGATAAATGGCATACAAATTAAATAATCCAGTGGGTTGATTTCTTCTGGTGATCCATATGTTGGTTTTCTTTCAAGAATCCTCTCCAACATCAAAATTGAAAAACAACAATATTCTTTCTATCCTGCTTCTCCAACTTTTGCTTCCATAAAGTTGTTCAGAGAAAACTATTGCCAGTATCTGAATAGTTTTTTCAAAACCTTCATCCTTTTTCTTCCTAGGAACCGAAGCAATAAACCTTGTCAGCTCGGCCATAAAACACTAAGAAAGGCAAGATTGTTAATGAAAGTTAGGAGAAGATACTAAGAGGAAGACTGAGGTGCAAGGCCATTTTAAACTAAAAAGCCATCCCATAGGGACAAAGTATGTGTGAAATATTGCCTCTTCTTCCTCTCAAATACATCATTCTTAATGTGTCTACTGCATGATATGTGACTAAATATATTAACTAATTAAACACGTGCTGTCTGATTCCCAGCAACTGTGGACAGTCTCCTGCTTGAGCAGGGGGCTGGATTAGAAGACCTTTAAGGTCCCTTCCAACGCTGTTATTCTGTATAGGTAGTCCTCAACTTATGAACTTTTTAGCATACTAAAAAGCAGAGACATCACCCTGCCAACAAAAGTGCCTATGGTCACGGCTGTGGTTTTCCTAGTTGCAACGTATGGCTATGAAAGTTGGACCATAAGGAAGGCTGAGCGCCAAAGAATTGAGGCCTTTGAACTCTGGTGCTGGAGAAGACTCCTGCGAGTCCCTTGGACTGCAAGGCCATCCAACCGGTCAGTCCTAGAGGAGATCCACCCTGACTGCTCTTTAGAAGGCCAGATCCTGAAGTTGAAACTCAAATACTTTGGCCACCTCATGAGAAGGAAAGACTCACTGGAGAAGAGCCTAATGCTGGGAAAGATGGAAGGCAAAAGAAGAAGGGGACTGTTCTGTCCTTAATTTGCATACTTGAAATCCCCGCGCTTTGATTGGCTAAAGCGCGGGGATTTCTGATTGGCCAGGCGAGCCGCGCTGATTGGCCCGATTGAAGTCTCCCGTGATTGGCTCACTCCAAGAGCGGGAGACTTGAATCGCTGCCATTGGCCGCGGCCGCCGCAGCGAAAAGGATAAAAGCCGCGGGCTTTTTTCTTTTCGCCGGTTCGGTTCACAACTGTTAAATAAAGAGCTTGAAATTTAGTCACCGACTCCTGGCTTCTTTTGCGGACACGACACTGGCGACGAGGATGGGATACCGACCCTGAACCGAACCCCGTGTCCAACAAGAGCCAGTTTCAGCACAGAGATGGCGAAAATCGCACCGCCCGCCCCCTTCAACCCCGCCACCGAGTACTGGGAATCGTTCTCAGACCGTTTCCGCATGTACCTCGAGTGCACCGGAATGAAGGACGCCCCGGGCCCGCTAAAATGCGCCGTCTTCCTCACCCATTGCGGAACCGAGGTCTTCCAGATGGCCAAGGCATTGGCCAAGCCGGCAGACGCAACCGCCATGGACTGGGACGTCCTCGAACCTATCCTGCGGCGCCATTACGCCCCCAAGGTCCCCATCCTGATCCGGCGCAACGAATTTTACCGCCGAGATCAGAAACCAGGCGAAAAACTGAGCGATTTCATCGCCGAGTTGCGGCGCCTAGGAGGACTCTGCGAGTTTGAAGGTCTGAACAGCCTCCTAAGAGACCGATTCGTACTCGGCCTATGGGACCCTACACTCCAGAGCCGGCTTATGGCCAAGGGCGACATCAGCCTAGCAGACGCCCTCACCGCAGCCGCAGCCACAGAAGCAACCCGCACTTCCGCTGACAGCATGCGAAAATCAGACGTGAAGAGCGGAAACAACAACCCGGCAAGGTCGGCCGACCCTAAAAACGAATCAACTGCACACTACGGAGAATTCCAGTCTACGTCCAGCACGTCAGAAGACGAGGAGGACATACATCGCGTGCAGACGGGTCGCGGAGACCAACGGAACCGAAGAGGTCGTAGGTCGAGGACCAACTGTGCCGGGTGCGGCGGCGACCACCCCAGATCAGAATGCCGATTTTTTGACTCTATCTGTAGGCATTGTGAAAGACGGGGACACATCGCTCGAGTTTGCCGCCAAAAGAAGACCCGCAGCCCGCCCAGATGGGAACATCACGACCGAAAGAAGGAAAGCCCCCCGCCCAGGACCAGAGATCGCCAATCGGACGGTCGGTGGGACCGAATCCAACGATCTTCAAGAGGCGGCGACAGTTGGCGCAAGGAAGATACCCACCAGACGGTAACCATCGGCCACGCCATCTCCGACGGCGCCAGAAAGGTACATGTAGAAGTCCATATTGAAGGCCAACCATGCAAGATGGAGGTGGACTCCGGGTCCTACCTCTCCATGATTGCATGGCACGAGATAAAACGGCTAGTGCCCACCCTCCATAAGAGGAACATTAATGCCCAAAAAATCATTATAAAAGACTACCAGGGAAACCGCGTCCCGGTAGTGGGCACCAAGAACTTTAATGTAACTTACAAAGGCCGCACCGAACAACTCCCACTCACAATCGTCGATCGTGACCGCCCAAGCCTGCTGGGCCTACAATGGTTCACCCCGCTTGACATCGCGCTGACAGGAGTCAACCACGTCGTCGACGACGGCTGGGAACAGCGGCTAGCCCAGGAGTTCCGGGAGGTCTTCGACGGAAGCCTGGGCAAGTACCAGGGGCCCCTTATCTCATTTGACCTAGACCCTAGGGTTCCCCCCAAGCGACTAAAACCTAGGAGGGTACCATTCGCCCTAAAACCTAAAATTGATGAGCAGATCGACAAGCTCGTCAAACAGGGGGTGTTGCAGCCGATAGACCATGCCCGATGGGAGACCCCTATAGTGACCCCAGTCAAGCCAGACGGGTCCGTGAGAATTTGTGGGGACTATAAGGCCACCCTAAATGGCGCGTTGCAACAAAGCGCCTACCCCATCCCAATCGTGCAACACCTACTGCACTCACTGGGAGGGGGCAAGGTCTTTGCCAAGCTCGATCTCGCCCAGGCATATCAGCAGTTGCCGGTCGATGAAAAAACAGCGGAAGCCCAGACCATCGTTACCCATCGGGGGGCATTCAAATGTAACCGGCTCCAATTCGGAGTCAGCGTGGCACCAGGCATCTTTCAGAGCCTGATGGAACGTTTACTGCAGGGCATCAAGGGGGTGGTGCCCTATTTTGATGACGTATTAGTGGCGGCGCCAAACGAAGCCGAATTAGAAAACCGACTCAGGGAGGTCTTAACAAAATTTAAAGTAACGGGACTTAAAGTAAAACGAGAAAAATGCCAACTATGCACAGAGCGAGTGGAATTCTTGGGCTACCTTCTAGACCGGCATGGCATTCACCCTACAATTAAAAAAGTGAAAGCCATCAAAGAAGCCCCCACCCCAAGGTCTAAAACGGAACTACAGGCTTTTTTAGGCTTGCTGAATTTTTATAATGTTTTCCTACCCCAAAAGGCTACGGCGGCGGAGCCTTTGCATAGGCTCCTGGATAAGGCGGCAACCTGGACTTGGGGGAGACGAGAGCAAGCCACCTTCCAAAAAACCAAAGACCTCCTCACCTCCGATGCCGTCCTGATTCAATTCAGCGAAACCTTGCCCTTGGTTGTCACTTGCGACGCATCACCTTTCGGCGTCGGCGCTGTCCTCAGCCATACTCTCCCCGACAAAAGAGAAGCACCCATCGCTTTCTTTTCCAGGACTCTAACTAAACCGGAGCGGAACTATAGCCAGCTGGACAAAGAAGCTTTGGCTATAGTTGCCGCCGTTAAGCGATTCCACGAATACCTTTATGGCCGCCCGTTTACCATTGTGACAGATCACAAGCCGTTGCTGGGCATCCTCGCAGGAAACCGAGCCACCCCGAACATTTTATCACCCCGGATGACAAGGTGGTCCGAGTTCCTGGCAGCCTACAGCTACGAACTGTTACACAAGCCAGGTAAGAAAATTTCGCACGCGGACGCTTTAAGCCGCTCGCCTTTACCAGACTCTGATCCTGACCCAGCACCAACAACAAACACCCTTAACATCGAAAATTTGCCCAACCTACCCATTACAGCGTCAGACATTGCCAGGGAAACTATCAAGGACAGGCGTCTGGCGCGAATTTTACATTGGGTGGAAAAAGGTTGGCCTGAAAGGGACAGTGACGAATCCGTTAAGACATTCAGAAACCGCCAGACTGAACTCTCACTACTCAAGGGATGTATTTTGTGGGGTGACAGGGTGGTCATCCCGGACAGGTTGCAAGGGAGGGTCTTAGAGATGCTGCACGAAGGGCATCCTGGCATCGTCAGAACTAAAGCCCTGGCCAGGAGTTACGCTTGGTGGCCAGGGATGGACAAGCAGATAGAGGCATGGGTAGCCAAATGCCAACGATGCCAGGAGACCAGACCCAGCCCACCCGCAGCACCCATCCTGGACTGGGAAACACCAAGGGGACCCTGGTCCAGAATCCATTTAGACTTTGCCGGTCCCACGAATGGACATACCTTTCTGATCACAGTTGACGCTTACTCCAACTAGTTGGAGGTAAGCGACATGAAATCCACTACCACGGAGGCCGTTATCAAAGAACTTTGCAAACTCTTTTCCACACACGGCCTCCCAGACGTCGTCGTCTCAGACAACGGGCCCCAGTTTACTTCCCTCGACTTCGAGAGGTTCCTGGCGGAGAGGGGCATCCGCCACGCATTAACAGCACCGGCGCATCCGGCGGCGAACGGTAGGGCGGAACGGATGGTACAATTTACCAAAAAAACCATCCGGAAAATGGACCACGGGGAGATCAACGACAAAATAAATAAACTCCTCTTTATACAACACATCACCCCGAACACCACTACCAACAAAAGCCCAGCCGAGTTGCTGATGGGTAGGAAGCTGAGGTCCCCGCTCAACAGGTTACACCCAACATATAACCCGGAGCGACCCCCAGACTCAAGTACAAAATACCGGACCTTTGCCCCCGGTGACTTAGTGTACGCGAAAAATCTGACGGGGGACCCCCTATGGATCCCAGCCGTCATCACTCAAATCACAGGTCCACGGTCGTACCGGCTCCAAACCACCGATGGGCGAGCCTGGAAACGACACATAGACCAGCTCAGGTCACGAACAGCAACGGACCTCAACCCCCAAAACACGAACCAAGGGGGGAGGGAATACCCGAATAAACAAACGCAAGAAAAAATAAACCAGCAGTACTTACCGGAACGCAGCCATCGCGATCCCCCACCGGAGAAGAACCACCTGGCCAGCTCAACCGACTCGGAGAGGCCAAGCGGGAGCGGCAAAACCCGTAGCTCAACCAACCCGGAAGGCCCAGGTGGGAGCCACGGAGAAAGAACCGGCCCGATCATCCAGCCGGTTCGCACAGAAGAGGGAGCAGCCAAAAACATGACCGCTCCAGCCGAAATCCAGCTTGCAACTGAGTTGCGCAGGTCAAGTAGGACTAGACGGAGCCCCGCCTACCTACGTGACTACGCAACGTGATGGACTATACCAAGAGGGGAGGGGTGTTCTGTCCTTAATTTGCATACTTGAAATCCCCGCGCTTTGATTGGCTAAAGCGCGGGGATTTCTGATTGGCCAGGCGAGCCGCGCTGATTGGCCCGATTGAAGTCTCCCGTGATTGGCTCACTCCAAGAGCGGGAGACTTGAATCGCTGCCATTGGCCGCGGCCGCCGCAGCGAAAAGGATAAAAGCCGCGGGCTTTTTCCTTTTCGCCGGTTCGGTTCACAACTGTTAAATAAAGAGCTTGAAATTTAGTCACCGACTCCTGGCTTCTTTTGCGGACACGACAGGGACGACAGAGAACGTCACTGAAGCAGTCAGCGTGAGCTTAAATGGACTCCAGAAGATGGTGTAGGATAGGAAGGCCTGGAGGAACATTTTCCATGGGGTTGCGATGGGTCGGACACGACTTTACAACTAACAACTTACAACCGCAATTAAGCCCAAAAACTGTTGTTAAGTGAGGAATTTAAGTGAGTTTTGCTCCATTTTACAACCTTTCTTGCCACCGTTAAGTGATTCATTGCAGTGATTAAGTTAGTAACCCAGTTGTTAAGTGAATCTGGCTTCCCCATTGATTTTGCTTTTCAGAAGGTAAAAGGGGATTATGTGATCTTGGGATACAGCAATAAATAGGAACCAGTGGCCAAGCATTTGAACTTTGATCACATGATTATGGGGATACTGCAAAGGTTGTAACTGAAAAACGGTCATAAGTCACATTTTCAGTGCCGTAACTTTGAACAATCACTAAATGAACTGTTGTAAATCAAGGACTACCTGTATTCTATATTTGCTTATTTAATTTAATAATAAATTTACTATTTACTTCATAATAGATAAATCTACTAGCTATATTTAAGAGCCCTGGGGCTCTTTCCATCTCTCTCATTTCCAGAGTCCTCCATCAGATCTCCCTCCCTGCCCACTTCTTCCACCTGTCCCAGGAATGCATCCAATTTCCAAGAGGATTGCATGGGAAAAGGGTACCCAGAAGCAACAATCAAACCAGTTTCCATCCAAGGCTGCTCATTTCAGCCCTGCTCATCCATGGTACCCATCATGAGGTATCCTTGGTGCTATCTGAGCTTGCTTGTTTTCTTGCAGATGTTTCATTACCCAGCTAGGTAACATCATCAGTGCTGCTAGTGGGGTTTGTACTCAGTGTGTCTTGCCTGTCTGTGTGGGTGGGAGTAGTTTTAACAGATTCTTTGGTTACTGATGGCTCTTTGGTAGTTTCCACCTCCATCCACACAAACAGGCAAGACACCAGAATATAAACTGATAGCAAACCACACTCCTTACTAGCACTGATGATGTTACCTAGTTGGGTAATGAAACGTCTGCAAGAAAACAAGCTCAGAGAGCACCAAGGACCCCTCAACTCAACCCCAAGCTATAAATATTCTCCTTTATTGGTACCCATCATCCCCAGCTTCTTCGCCTTTCCCCACACCAGGGGTCACCAATCTTGGCAACTTTAAGTCTTGTGGACTTCAACTCCCAGAATTCTCCAGCCAGCATTCTGGGAGTTGAAGTCCACAAGTCTTATTTTGAGTAGTTCGGAGAACCAGCAAATTTTATCACCTCTGACTGGAGATTTTACAGTATACCTTCCCTTGCCACGCCCACCAAGCCACGCCCACAGAACCGGTAGTAAAAAAAATTTGAATCCCACCCCTGATTCCATTTCCCATCTTTTCCCAACCTCCCCACCAACCGGACTCTGGGCGAGTGGTTCAACAAGGGGCGCACGCGCAGATCTCTGACAGCCTTCGAGACCGAGCCGGGACAGAGGAGAAGCGGTGGGTTCCATTGGGAGACGCTCTAGGCAAGTGCAGGAAAGGAAGAGTGCAGAAGAGTGAGGAGGAGGGGGTGATGGAGTTATAACGTTTTCCTTCTAGGATGCATCACTCTCTGACCGAAATTCTGTGGGAATAGGAGGGCGGGTGGAAAGATGGCGGGAATGGTTTGCAGCTCCCTTTCTCCACCTTAGAAGCCCTGAGGGAGCGGAGCCCCCCTTTCTTCTCTCCTCGGGAAAGGGTGACGAGTTGGGTGGGGGGTGTCCGCCTTGACAGAAGGCGGCGGCCTCGGAGGGAGTTTCCCACCCCCCACCCCGTCGGGGCTGTGCTAAAAGCCGGAGCCCGAATGGAGGCCCGCCGGGGGTCTCCCCTTCAGGCGGGGAGCAGCTGCGGCGAAGAGTCCGGCGGGGGAAGCGGCGTCCCGAGCGGCCTCCCCGAGAGTCCTCGCAGCTCCGAGGCTGAGCGCTGGGGCTTCCGCAGCTGCCGCTATTGGGAGGATGAGGGGCCCCGGGCGCTTTGCAGCCGCTTGCACCGACTGTGCCGGGGGTGGCTGCGGCCCGAGCGGAGCAGCAAAGCCGAGATGCTGGACTTGGTGGTGCTGGAGCAGCTGTTGGCCCTGCTGCCCCCGGAGCTGTCGGGCTGGCTGAGGGAGTGCGGGGCGGAGAGCTGCGCCCAAGCGGTGGCCCTGGCCGAAGGCTGCCTCCTTGGCCCCGCAGCCGCCCCGGAGCTCGGAAAGGGGCGACAGGTGAGGCCCTTGCCAGTTGCAGAGAAAAAAGTATGTAGAGAACTTGCGTTGTTGGAATGGCGTGATAATACAGTGGGAATCATAACTGTGGAAGAGGCAGGCTGGGCAGCCACAATATAAAATATATCTTGGTCCCCAATATATGACTGTGGGAGGTGGATGAGGGGGGGAAAAACATAAAAATCCTTCCTCGTTTTCCAGTGAGTAAAAAGAGAGGATGATAGATATAGAATTGCAAGATCCTATTAATGTGGCTTAAAAGTAGAGCTAGTATTTACTGGCCTGCTTTTTTTGTCCAGACTACTACAAAAAGGCTGATAAATGATATCTCCAGTTAGATGCCTATGGAGATTCTCAGTTAATCCAGGTCATGGTTGTCCCAAAGGTGCTTTTTTTCCAAGGGGCAACTGGACTTGCTGTTTTTTTCTTTCTTTTGAAGACATTTTGCTTCTCATCCAAGAAGCTTCTTTAGCTCTGACTGGATGGCCAGAAATGGAAGGTTTCCAAGACCAGGGATGTAGACTCGAAGCCTGAATCCAAGAGGTCTCCTTGGGACTCGTTGACTTAGGATGACAATTGAGTGCAGAATTTCTAGGTGATGGTTAAGCAAGTCGCATTCAATTTTACAACTTTTTTGCCACGGTTGTGAAGCGAATCACTGCAGTTGTTAAATGAACCATGCAGTGAATCTGGTTTTCCCCCATTAACTTTGCTTGCCGGAACAAAGCCCAGGAAGCCGGATCAACCAATCGGCATGCATGATATACTATACATTTCCACACAATGTATAGTTGAGATTTGAGGTCTACTGGACTAGGGGCAACTTTTTCAACGTTCTCAAGGGAGGGCGCGCAGGTCTTTGGCAGCCTTCGATGCTGAGCAGAGGACAGGAGAGGCAGTGGGTTTCATTGGGAGGTCCGTCTGCAGCCATCTACAACTTACACTTGCTCCTCAACCCCTTCAAAGCATAGATATGCGTTGATGCCTCGGTGCAGTTGCAGACAAGTCTAAATTTTGAACTGGGCATGGCTAGTCTAGTGAAGGGAAGGACCAGGGGAGACATGATAGCAGTCTTCCAATATTTGAGGGGCTGCCACAGAGAGGTGGAAGGTCTCAGGCTATTTTCTAAAGCACCCAAAGGCCAGACAAGAAATAATGGATGGAAACTGAACAAGGAGAGATTTAACCTGGAAATAAGGAGAAACTTTCTGTGAGAACAATCAACCAATGGAACAGAAGTTGCCCTCGGAAGTTGTGGGAGCGCCATCACTTGAGACTTTCAAGAAGAGATTGGACTGCCATTTGTCAGAAATGGTGTAGGGTCTCCCGCTTGGGTGGAGGGTTGGACTAGATGATCTACAAGGTCCCTTCCAACTGATTATCTGTTACCTGTTAAGCTTTACTCATCACAAAATGCAAAAGGAAACAAAACTGAAAGGGGAAATAGATCCCCTACTGATAAAGAGCTTCACTGATTTTGTGTCATCAAGTGGTTTTCAACTCTAGCAACCCTATAGATAGATCTTCTTCATAACAATACATCCCTAAGTTGCTATTTCAGGTCTCTCACCTGAACTGAATCGTCACCACCTCAACTGAATCCATCTATCTTGCTGCTGGTCATGCTCTTATTCTTTTTCCTTCCACCTTTTCCTAGGATTACTACTTTCTCCCAAGAGCTTGATTTTTGCATAATGAATCTGAAATAGGGTAATTTGAGCTTTGTTACATGTGCTCCTATTGAGAACTCTGCAGTGATTTGTTTAATGATCCATCGGTTTGTTTAATTGACTGTCCATGATATACTCAGGAAACTTCTGGTACCAAATGTCAAAAGTCAAGTACTGGTAGTCTTCCTGTATTGCTTTACCTTTCACTTACAGGGAGTATCAGGGAAGATCATGGCTTGCACAATTGTGACTTTTTTAGGTATAGAGATGATGGTTGTAAGTATCTTTTCCAAGGACTTCATAGCTGCTGTACCAAGTATTAATCTTTGCTATGTTTTTATTAAGAGAACCTCTCCACCACTTTGATATGTCCATTGACAATTCTATGGCTGGTTACTGTACCTATTGTTTATTTTATTCTATTTTATTTATTGTATTTATAAATTTATGGATAAGTTACATTAATTTCCATAATTTATTTATTTTATAATTTATTTTATTCTGTAATCTATGTTCTATTTGGTCCTCTTTATATATAGTTTTAGTCCAGTTTTCCTCTCTGCTATTTTATTGTTAGGGCTTGTTTTCAGCTATCAGATTAATGTCATCAGCATAGCACAAATTACTGATGTTTCTTCCTGCACTTTAAAAATCATTTCTTCCAATCCAGCTTTCCTTAATATAGGGAGAGCTCGACTTACAATCATTCAGTCACTGTTCAAAGTTACATCAGCCTAAAAAGTGACTTGTGACCATTTTTCAAATTATGACTGTTGCAGCCTCCCTGTGGTCATGTAATCAAAATTCAGACATTTGGCAATTGGTTCACATTTATGACTGTTGCAGCATCCCCAGACCATGTGATCACCTTTTGTGATCTCCTGACAAGTAAAGTCAATGGGGAAGCCAGATTCACTTAACAACCATGTCTCTAACTTAACAATTACAGTGATTCACTTAATTTCACATATAGATGGGGAGACAGAAGGTAAGGCTGGTGGGCGAACATGGTTATGGTCTTCTGAAAGTGGATCATAAACGAGGCTGTTCTTTTAGATGCAGGAGCTGTTAACAAGGGAGATCTCAACAGAGCTCCAGGAAAGAGAAGATAGATCCAGTCCTTCTCAAGAGCTAATTTTCAGGAGGATCCAACTCTGGCCACCTTGCCAGGTAAGTGTAGGTTTCCTTTGAAAGCAAAAGAGTTCAAGTTTCCTCCATTCATGAGTTGCTTTTTCCTCCAAATACTGAATTTGTGTGCATTTGAACACATTGTGTTTTGCCCCACCCCCTAATGAGCCAATGAGTCACTTACATTCAGCTTTCTAATCATTTTGGAGATACAAACAAGAGATAATTCACAGACTGAAAGGCTTATATTAGGAAATGTAATTTATTTGTTGAAAGTATTATTGAAAACCAGTTAAAAATGAAATCCTTGATTTGAAAGGCTAGGAATGGCATCAAATCTGCTTCAGAAATGTATTAGCATATCCACTTAAAAATCAATCGTATGAAGAGCAGATTTCCCATGTAAAAGTCAGTGCTAAGTGGCTACAACAACTAGATTGTTAGTCAAACGACTTGGAATTTCCAGGATTATGTCCAACATTTTGAATTAAGCCGGGGAAGAAATTCCAAGTGGAAATGTTCCATTTTCTAACAAATTTTGAATTTGCTCTCTAAGTCAAGTGAGGTCAGATCAGTGGATACTGCTCCTCCAAATCTCCATGCTGCGTTATTCTGGGCCACTAGGCGGTTCCACAGTGGGGGCTATGTTGCCATTCGACAGCTTGGATGCATGTAAGCCATAATTTGTGAAGTTAGACAACAGCCTGACATAAGAAAGTTTCCCAAAACCCACAGACTACCATATGTGCATATACCTCTCCTATAAGATGTCTGTTTGGTCCCTTACAAAGCTCTGTTTTCTGTTTTGTGCAGTAAGAGAAAACTTACAAGGTCTTTTCTAGGATTGACTGGTTAGGAACATTCTCTTTTTAGGGGTCTAATTTCTTTGAAGAGGTGGCTGTGGACTTCACAGAGGAGGAGTGGGCACTGTTGGATCCCAGAGAGAAGGCTTTATGCAGTGAAGTCCTGCTGGAGGTTTCTAGGAATATGGCTGCTCTGAGTAAGACTCTTTTCTCTGCATTCCATTCGTTGGGGAAGAATTTTTCAGAGGAAGGTAAACAGGAAATATCCCTGCACTCAGTTGCTTAAGGTGATCATGACTCACGTGAAGTGTTAATACCACTTTATAATGCGTTGGTAAGGCCACACTTGGAATACTGCATTCAGTTTTGGTCATCACAATGTAAAAAAGATGTTAAGATTGTAGAAAGAATGTAGAGAAGAGCAACAAAGATGATTAGGGGACTGGAAGCTAAAACATAACAAAGAATGGTTGCTGGAATAGCTGTGTTCTGATATCTCAGGGTTTGCCACAAAGAAGAGGAAGTCAGACTATTCTCCAAAGCACCTGAGGGCAGGACAAGAAGCAATGGATGGAAACTAATCAAGAAAAGAAAAAAAAAACCTAAGAAAGAATTAGAACTAAGAAAAATTTTCCTGATAGTTAGAACAATTAATCAGTGGAACAATTTGCCTCCAGAAGTTGTAAATGCTCCAACACTGGAAGTTTTTAAGAAGAGATTGGACAGTCATTTGTCTGAAATAGTATAGAGTTTCTTGCCTGAGCAGAGGGTTGGACTAGAAGACCTCCAAGGTCCCTTTCAATTCTGTTATTCTATTCTATTCCTCACTAGATCATGAACAAAGTGATCACGGACTGGGTCTTCAGAGGCAGTTTTGCCCAAGGCCATCATCACATCACTTATTCTAGTGGAGAACAAAGGCCTTGGCAGAAATACCCACCTTAGATAACAATTTGGCCCAATATCTCTTTAGTGAGACAAATGATGCCAAGCTTGGAAAATGAATAGGCATGCTTTTGAGAGGGGTAGATTCCCCTCCTTAACCATTCTAAACTCTAATGGGGACTTCTTTCTTTTTCCAAGCAGGTGATGGGCTGGAGAATGAGAACAACAAGCAAGTGAGATTAATGCCACTGCAAACAACAAATCATGAGGCAGAAGAAATAATGTTTGACTATGAAGGAGCTCCAAAAACTCAAGAGAGAAGACAGTCAGAAGACATGGGGGACAGTTCCTCCACTTCTCTTCCTGTTGAAATCCATGGTTTCCTGACCCAACAAGGTCAGAAAGGGAAGAAAAAGGGAAAATCCAGCAAAAGGGAGGAAAATAAGTTTGATTTGCCTGAGTACAGCAGAAGTCAGTCTAAAGGCTTTATAAATTATGGAAAATACATCAATAATTTTTTCTCTCTTACTTTACTAAAGAAACTGTATAGGAAATACAAATCACATCCATTTATAAAAGTTGGTAAGGATTTCAATCTGAGCAGAGACATGAAACTATGTATGAAGTCTGGAAAGAGCTTCGCTATCAACAGTATTTTTAATCACCATCAGAGGATCCACAAGGGGGAAAGAACTTATAAATTCACGGAGTGTGGAAAAAGCTTTTGTCAGGATGGAATGCTTACTCATCATAAAAGGATCCACACAGGCGAAAGACCATATAAATGCCTAGAGTGTGGAAAGGGATTTACTCGCAAAGGACATCTTAGTTGTCATGAAAGGATCCACACAGGGGAAAAACCTTATAAATGCACTGAGTGTGGAAAAGCCTTCAGAACAAATGGCCATCTGATTCGTCATCACAGGATCCATACAGGGGAGAAAACATATACTTGCAGGGAGTGTGGAAAGCGATTCATTGAGAATAGAGATCTCATTACCCATCAAAGGATCCACACAGAGGAGAGTCTCTATAAATGCCCTGACTGTGGAAAGAGCTTTACTCAGAAAGGACAACTTAATTCTCATCAATGGGTTCACACAGGGGAGAAACCTTATAAATGCCCAGAGTGTGGAAAGGGCTTCAGTACAAACTGTAATCTGGCTCGCCATCAAAAGATCCACACAGGGGAAAGACCATATAAATGCCTGGAGTGTGGAAAGAACTTTTTCGACAATAAAGATCTTACTCGCCACCAAAGGATCCACACGGGAGATAAACCATATAAATGCCTGGAATGTGGAAAGAGCTTTGCTCAGAAAGGACAACTTAATTCCCATAAAAGAATCCACACTGGTGAGAGACCATATAAATGTATGGTATGTGGAAAGCAGTTCACTCAGAAAGGAAATCTTACTGATCATGAAAGAATCCACACAGGGGAGAAACCATATAAATGTACGGAATGTGAAAAGAGCTTTGCTAAGAAAAGACAGCTTAATTCTCATAAAAGGATCCACACAGGGGAGAGACCACATAAATGCATGGAGTGTGGAAAGAGCTATTTCGATCAGAGAGACCTTACCCGCCACCTAAGAACCCACACAGGGGATAACCCATATAAATGCCTAGAATGGGAAAAGACCTTGATTGTCAACAGAAACCTTATTTGCGAACAACGTATCCACACAAGGGAGGGACCATATAAATCAATTGAGTGTGAAAAAGACTTGAATGACTACAGCATCTTTACATCTTATAAAGAGATCCACACAGGAGAAAATGGAATGTGGAACAAGCTTCATTGAAAACTGCGCTTAGTTCTCATAAAAAGATTCATACAGAAAAAAACATATAAATCCATGGAATGAGATTCCCACAAGAAAATACCTAAGTGCTCGCATGCGGTAAGAGCTGAAGATGGATCAGTGGCCTTACTTACAATAGTATGATCATACTGGGGAGTTATGGAAATGTACAGGAGAATTGGTGTATTAGTAAAATGCACCATTGTGTCTCATACTTTTTGCACGCACTTTATTTGTGAGATATGGAGAACATACAGTATCTCTTTAAAAGCTGGTTACCTCAGTAGGGCTTGACTGCTTGGTCTGTGGTCAAATAAAACTAGAAAATGGTCATGATAATCAGCTGTGGAAGATGGAACACCAGAAAACTATGTAGCTGAAGGAGGTGAAGAGGTATATTTTCTCAATTTCAATCAGGATAGAGTTGGAAGGGATCTTGCAGATCTTTCTTCTAGTCCAATCCCCTGCTCAAGTAGGGGACCTTATACCATTTAGATAGATGAGTCTTGTCTTAAAAACCTCCAGTGACAACTTCTGAAGGCAAGCTGTTCTAAACTGGTTAATCGTCCTCTATGTTAGGAAGTTTCTCCTCAATTCCGGGTTGCTTCTCTCCTTGATTAGTTTCCATCCATTGTTTCTTGTCCTGCCTTCTGGTGCTTTTGAAAATAAGTTGACCCCCTCCTCTTTGTGGCAATCCCTCAAATATTGGAATACTGGTATCATGTCCCCCTTTTCTCAAGACTGGCCATTCCCAATTCCTGTAACCATATATTTTTGTCTCGAGGCCCTTAATCACCTTAGTTGCTTTTTGCACTTTCTATTTTATTTTATTTTAGTAGTATTTTATTTTATTTTCCCTAAGGAGGGAGGTTCATGCAGGACTTCTGAGGGGATCTGCCAGGGGTTGAAATGTTAAAAAGAGATATTACTTCTATTTCCCATTTTAACATTTCAAACCATTCAATTGCATGTTTTTTATAATCGTGACATTGTTCAAACTATGATTGCCCCACTGATTGTATGATTTTACAAATTGTATAAATGAATTTGTTCTGTGATTTCTCAGTGTCATCTATCCTGGGCAATCAACAATCCACAAAAAGATTAAGGAATTCAGAAAACAGATGGGTTCTTTGGTTTTACCTAAAAAAAAAAAAACCTCTATATGAAACAGAAATTGCCTACATTTATAGCATTTAAAATGCATTTCGATCTGAAGAGTTGTGTTAATTTCCATTAAAGATTTCAGATACAGACAAGAACTTAAGATTGTGTAAATTGTAGAAAAAACTTAATTATAAACTACTCCTATTTGCAAGCAAACAATGCACACAAATGAGAAATCATATTAATACTGTTAAATTCCAAAACTAAAGTTAATTGCTGAAAAACTCTACACAACCAAGGGGTTCTTTCAGAATCATGACTTGTATTCGAAGCACAGGTGGCAGCCTTGTCTAAGAGAACCTCTGAACAGCTTATTGTATTGTGTGCCCATTGTGGCCATTTCTGGATCAGGAAGCTCTGCTTACAGTCACTCATGCCCAGATGAACTACTGTAATGTGTTCTACACGGAGCTGACCCTCAGCATCCAGAAGCATTGGCTGATACAAGATATCATGTGGGCAGTTATGTGGGCCCCTATAGCGGCATATGTTAGGTTACATAATGTACCGTAATGATCTTTAAAGGCCTTCAGGGCACGAAGCTGGTTACATGAGAGACCCCCTTCCTGAGTATATCTGCCTATCCTATCAGATCTGGCAGAAGATGTATGTTGCAAGGTCCTCTCTGTTAAGAAATTACATGTGGCAGGACCAAGGAGATGGGCCTTCTTTTCCCTAGCACCCATCCTTGATATCCTGGAAGTCCCTCAAAACAACATGACTATGTCAACAGATTTGGGGAATCTCAAAAAACTTGAACCAGTGAGGTTGCTGCATTCCTTACAATATTGAATCCTTTTTCCTAGTCTTAATGTTGAATTTTTTAAAAATTGTAGAATGTTATGGTATCAGTTATTGAGAGATGGTCAACTATAGTACAAATGAGGAATGAATTAATAAATGATTCACACAGGAGTGAAATCTTGTAAATGCATGGAATGTAGAAAGAGCTTTCTTTGAAGAATTGCTACATGAAAGCCTCAGGGCATGTAGTTGCTGATGTGTAGGGGAAAAAAAATCCAGACCAAAAATCAGTTATAGTTGGAACTGGAAAACTGTAGAAAAACTCAGTGCAGTAAAAGATGAAACAAAAACACTGGAAACCACTTATGGACAAAAAAAAATGTGCGTAAAAAAATTAAAAATGAGTTTGTGATTTATGGTTTTGTTGATTAGACAGATGTATGGAAAGAAGAGCATCAAGCATCATGGAGATAAAGATGACAATATAATTGTACTTACAACCTGTGAAGAATGTTTATATATATTTATATATAGATTTCTTTTTTCCTACTTCTATTTTCTTACCACACTTTGAGCTTTTTCTGTTATTTCTCCCCTTTTTCTGTTGTTGGAAGAAATGTCCCTCTGGGTTCAGTTCCAAATGGGAAGAAAGACACTGGAAATATGGAGGCTATTTGGAAAGGTGGTTTAATGGTTAAGAGGACCACATGGTTTTAAGTCCTGAGCAAATGAGTGAATGGGTGAGAGGCCCATGGGGCTATGCTGGGGTAATTTTATAAGCTGTCTTGAGTCTTAGGTTTGGTTGAACCTTGCTGGGTGATGCAATCTGCCCAGGTGCCATGTGGTGAGATGGGTAAAGGGTTAATCCTATTTTGTCCTGAGGGCCATGTCTTAATCCTATCATCCTGGAGCTGAAGGTGGGGGCAGGGAGCTGCTTTCTCCTTTTTTCATCCAGGGGAATATATTCTTCCTTTCTAATATTTCCTATAATATTTCATTCTTCAAACAGAGGGATGGGTGCTAACTTTCTACAACATTATAAGTTTCTATTTTTAAAACTTAACAAGTATATTACAAAAACACTTGGTATTTTCAGCTTTAGCAAATTGAAATGGACTTGAGTTGGACTCTTTAAGACAGAAAATTAGAAAGCTTATTACGGAGGATGTGATAAAAAATAAACAACATTGTTTTCAGAGCCAAGAAAGGAATATTATCTCCCACCCCACATTTGCCTTCTCAGCTTAGAGCCACCAAATGCTGTCAATTTCACTTTCCAAGAGTTGCTGCTGATTAATGGGATTTTTTAATTGTTATAATTTGTATCCTGCCTTGACTATTTTTACAAATAATTCAAGAAGATGAATATATCCAACATACCTTTCCCCTCTTATTTATCCACACAACCACCCTGTGAGGTGGGTTGGGCTGAGAGTGAGTGATTGGGTTTCAGGGCTAAGGCAGGATTTGACTTCAGAATCTTCTGCTCCAAGGTTACGCTTTGAGTGTCCCAAGAGTAACATACCATTTTTAATTAACATCTGAAAAATGGCTGGTTAGACAAGTAGCTCTATTCATTTTCCTTCATAGTGCACCATTTTCTGACAAGGGGCCAGGTCCTAACCTTAACTTCATTGTGGAGAAGTTTCACTTCCCCTCCAGGGACTTAACAAAGCTTGCACTTACCGTAATAAGTGGCTTTCTGTGTGTGCTCTCTGCTGTTTACTAGTTGCAGAAATCTTGTGATTTCCCTTTGTTATCTTCTGACCATAGAACATTTCTGGGGGAGGGGGGAGTGAGTGGCTATCACATCAGCTCAAAGGAAAAGCCTTGTTCAGCAGTTGGCATGGCAATTACCACTTCAGCACATATTTAGGAAGAAGACATTGTAAGCATGGGACCTAGCTGATTAACTCTCGTGACCTCTCTCTGTGTTTTCTTTTTTCAATATCTGACCCAGTTGTCATGGCCAACTATACAGAGTGCCACATTTCAGTCCATTTAGGAGGAACACGCATTTCTGAATTTTTTATTGTATATATATGAAAAATCTATAATCCCTTGGAAAATTCTTGAAGACTCAACTGGCCAGGCACAGCCAAGCAGAAAGGCCAGGGTGAATAAAAAGTCAAGATTTGCACAGACTAGAAAGAGAAAGCAGAAACAGGTAATAGGCAGATTGCACTCTGTAGAAAAAGGAAGCTAATTCCATAAAATCACCATAGGGAAACAGAGATTAAGATAACAGGACAAAAAAACCCTGCCCTAATAGATTCCTCAAAGCATTTACTTATTTAGTAATAAATGAATAAATTTATTGGCTGGCCCCTGCCTTGAGACTCCATTTCTCACATTTCCTTCCCCAAACTCCTTCCCCTCTGCCTTCTTCCATGTATCCCAGAGCCATATCTGTATTTCCAAGAGAATTTGAGGAAAAAAGAGAAACCCCAGATGTCCAGGAAGGTCCGGAAGGGGAAGGATGATTAACTTGCAGATCAATGGGGCAGGACAATGCATTATTGGTGATGCTACGGGATCCCAGGATGCTACAGGAGCCCAGAGGGAAGGCTGTAGCAGATTTTTATTTATTTCAATTTGTCAATCGCTTACAAGATTATTGGTATAAGTATATACATAGTTATGAATACATGAAATGGATATGAATAAGAAAAAAACAATAGGACAAGGACGGTAGACACATTGGTGCACTTATGCAGGCCCCCTACGGACCTCTTAGGAAAAGGGTGAGGTCAATAGTAGACAGTCTAAGGTTAAAGTTTTTGGGGCTTGGGGAAGAAACTACAGAGTCAGGTAGAGTATTCCATACATTGACCACTCTGTTGCTGAAGTTGTATTTCCTGCAATCAAGTTTAGTGCGGTTAACCTTGAGTTTGTATCTATTGTTTGCTCTTGTGTTGTTATGGTTGAAGCTGAAGTATTCATTGGGGAGGCGAACGAATGAGGATAATGGCGGCGCGTATAGACGCAGCGGCTTATGGCTCTCCCGTTCGGTGCTCTTTTCGGTGCTTTTTTCCGCTGTTTGTATACGTCTTCTGGACTATCGGCTCTACGAGCCAACTCTATACACGATCAGATATTATAGACATTGGAATTCAATGCCAGATGTCTGTTTCGAGTGACTTTCATCGCGTCCATAACATCCCCGATGAGATAGCGAGACCAGCGGGCTCTCCGTGGATTGTTGTCGGGGCCAGGAGGCGGCGAAGACGGAGGAGGGAGAGGAAGCAGAAGCGAGGCTGTAGGTCTGGCGTTATGCTTAGGCTGAGGAAACATCCATTCAAGCCACCTCTTCCGAGTCTGTATCTCGCCAACGCCAGATCCCTGGCACATAAAACGGATTATTTACAGCTACAGCTCGCCGGTAACCGCTATGTTCGAGACTGCTGCGTCATGGTAATTACTGAAACATGGCTACATTCTGGGATACCTGACGCTAGCATGCAGCTGGCAGGCCGTACTTTTTTACGCTGGGACAGAACGAAGGACTGTGGTAAGAGCAGAGGAGGGGGGCTCTGCATCTACGTACATGAGAACTGGTGTAATAATGGGACAGTTATAGATAATCATTGTTCCCCGGATCTTGAGTACATGTCTGTAAGATGTCGGCCTTTTTTTCTACCGAGAGAGCTAACTGTTGTGATCGTTACGGCGGTGTATATCCCGCCCGACGCAAACACAGATAAGGCACTCTCTCTCCTGCTGAATACCATAAACGAACAGCAGCAGGCTTACCCTGATGGTGTTCATATTATTGCAGGAGACTTTAATAAGGCCAATCTGAAAACTGTACTCCCGAAGTTTTACCAGTATGTTAAGTGTGCCACGAGGGGAGAAAATACTCTGGATCATGTTTATACCAACATTAAACATGCATACAGAGCCATACCCCTCCCCCACCTTGGGTATTCAGATCATCTCTCCCTCCTGTTATCCCCAGCTTATACCCCCCTCAGACGCAGTAGCAGGCCCATTACGAAGACTGTAACGATTTGGCCTGAGGATGCACTTAGTAGACTTCAAGACTGCTTTGAACAGACAGACTGGAAGATGTTCCAACATCAAGAGTTGGAAATGCATACAAGTACGGTGCTGGACTATATCAAGTTCTGCATCGGAAATGTGACTGTAGACAGAAACATCCGGGTCTTCCCAAATCAGAAACCCTGGATGACTACTCAAGTCCGTGGACTTCTTAAAGCCCGTGACGTAGCCTTCAAGTCAGGCGATAGAGCTTTGTATACAGTCGCCCGAGCTGACCTGAGGAGGGGGATTAAGAAAGCCAAGATGGATCACAGGAGGAGTATTGAGTCCCACTTGTCTAGCCATAACACACGGGAGGTGTGGAAGGGCATACATGACATCACTAATTATAGGGGTTGTCACGGAACAACAGAACATCTGAGTGCAGCGCTAGCAGAGGAGCTGAATAACTTCTTTGCTCGCTTTGAAGTTTCACAACAGCGTACAGCTGCACCAGCCCTACTCCCTCCTCCAATTACATTCAGTTCTGCTACCCCACCCAGTATTTTTTCTGTGACGGAGGATGACGTCAGACGGGTGTTCCGAGCAGCGAACCCCAGAAAGGCAGCTGGCCCAGATGGAGTCCCTGGCAAGGTGCTTAGGGCATGTGCCCCCCAGCTTGCCTCCATCTTCAGAGATATTTTCAACCTCTCCCTGGCCCAGGCAGTTATACCATCCTGTCTGAAATCTGCCATAATCATCCCTGTGCCGAAGAAATCTCCCATCTCCAGCCTCAATGATTACCGCCCAGTGGCGCTTACTCCTGTAATCATGAAATGTTTTGAGAGGCTGGTGCTCCGGCACATCATGAATCATCTCCCCTTGGATTTTGATCCTTATCAGTTCGCTTACCGCACTAATCGGTCTACGGAGGATGCCATAGCCATAGCTCTGCACGCTACGCTGAACCATCTGGAGCAACGGCAGAGCTATGTCCGGATGCTTTTCGTGGACTACAGCTCTGCCTTTAATACAATCATCCCAGGAATTTTAATCAAAAAACTGGATACATTGGGTTTGCCCCCCCTTACTTGTGCCTGGATAAAGAACTTCCTGAGTGATCGGCCCCAGATTGTGAGGCTTGGTCCCCACCTTTCTTCCACACGTACGCTGAGCACTGGCTCCCCACAGGGCTGTGTGCTGAGCCCACTCCTGTACTGCCTCTATACCCACGACTGTAGTCCACACCATGATAGCAACCTCATTGTGAAGTTTGCTGATGACACCACGGTGGTTGGACTCATTTCGAGGGGAGATGAGGCAGCTTATAGGAAGGAGGTCCTGATGTTGGCTGCTTGGTGTTCGGACAATAATTTAGCTCTGAACACCAAGAAAACTAAGGAACTCATTGTGGACTTTAGGAGGCACAACACTGACCTGGCTCCCCTTTACATTAATGGAGAGCAGGTGGAGAGGGTCCATACTTTCCGGTTTTTGGGTGTTACTATTGTTGATAAGATCTCCTGGACGGAAAACACCACGGCAGTTATTAAGAAGGCTCAGCAGAGACTCCACTTCCTGCGAGTGCTCAGGAAGCACAATCTGGCCTCCAGCCTGCTGATTACCTTCTATCGTGCGTCCATTGAAAGCCTGTTGACATACTGCATTACAGTGTGGTATGGTCATTGTACTATGGCAGACAGGGAGAGACTACAGAGGATAGTCAAAACAGCTCAGAAGATCATTGGCTGCCCTCTTTCCTCCCTGTCAGACATCTATTCCTCACGCTGTCTTAGTAGAGCTGTGAACATCATAAAAGACAGTTTCCATCCTGGTAACGGACTGTTTGACCTGTTGCCCTCGGGGAGGCGCTATAGGTGCATCAGGTCAAGGACAAATCGTCTTCAAAACAGTTTTTTTCCCAAAGCTATAACTACCCTGAACTTACATATGCACTGACTTTAAGTCCTGTCAAACATATTGTAAATAATACTTTGGGACAATTGGGAAATTTTTGTGCAATATATCATGACTATTACTGTGCTGGCTGACAAGTGCAATAACTCCTACTGTGAATAGGCACAAATTAAGTGCAATAAGCTGGTAATTTTACTCATTTTATTCTTCTTTGTTGTTTTAGATATTTTTAGATATTCTTATGCACATTCTCTTTTTAACATGTATGGTTGTACTGAACGACGAGTCGCTTAATCTCACTGTGTATGCGTATGATGCAAGTTGTACACGTGGATAGTGACAATAAAGGTATTCGTATTCGTATTCGTATGATTTTATATACCATACTTAGATCAGACCGAAGATGCCACCCCACTGCATCTATCCCCATCCCAGTTGTGTGCCAGCCTCTTAAACTCATTCCCATTTCCTGAATGGCACACCTTTGGAGTGCACCCTGGTTCAATACTCTTATATTTCAACATAAAGAATTGCTCCCCCGCCCTTGCAAAACAGGTGCACATCTATGTCTATAGCCGAATAACAAAGTTGGAAGGGTTCTTGGAGGTCTTCCAGTCCAATCCCTTGCATAGGCAGGAGACACTATACCAGGGGTCCCCAAACTTGGCACCTTTAAGACTTGTGGACTTCAACTCCCAGAATTCTCTAGCTGGCTGTTCTCACTGTCGGGAAATTTCTCCCTAGTTCCAGGTTGCTTTTCTCCTTGAGAAAAGAGAACTTGATTTCTTCTCTCCCACCCCCCCACCCCCCAAAAAAATAAATAAAAAAGAAATACTCCGCCAACAGACGAGTTTGACGTCACAACGGAAGAGCATGCGCAGAAGACGCTAGAAAGTAATGCCTGCAGTACATAGGAGAAACGATGATTTCTCTTTTACTGGGGGAGGGGCAGTTCTCTACTCAAGGGGCGGAAACAATGATTACGTATCGCTCTTGCCTTTCTAGGAAGGAGGGCTCTGCGAGGACAGGGCGGGGCGAGAAGTTTTGGCGGGAAGGATTTGCAACTCCTGTGCTGAGGCGCAGAAACTCTGAGGGAGCGGAGCCCGCATTTTCTCCACCCCTCCCTGAATCCGGGAAAGTGGCGTTCGATGGCGGAGGCTCTGCCCTGGCTGAAAGAGGCCTTTGGGAGACGCTGAAGCCGGAGGCCAAATGCCAAATGGAAGCCCAAGGATCTTCAAGGGCAGCAGCAGCAGCAGCCCCCAGTACCCTCCAGGCGAGAAGAGGCGGCGGGGAATCCGGCGAGGGAAGCGGCCTCCCGGAGGAGCCCCGCAGCTCCGAGGCTGAGCGCTGGCGCTTCCGCAGCTGCAGCACCTGGGAGGCCGAGGGGCCCCGGGCACTTTGCAGCCGCCTGCATCGGCTGTGCCGGGGATGGCTGCGGCCCGAGCGGAGCAGCAAAGCCGAGATGCTGGACCTGGTGGTGCTGGAGCAGCTGCTGGCCCTGCTGCCCCCGGAGCTGTCGGGCTGGCTGAGGGAGTGCGGGGCGGAGAGCTGCGCCCAGGCGGTGGCCCTGGCCGAAGGCTGCCTCCTCGGCCCCGCAGCCGCCCCGGGGCCCGGAAAGGGGCGGCAGGTGAGAAGAGTTAACTGTGAGGGATGCATGGGACTCTGTTGTGTTTAGCAGCCTCTGTAAGAAATAAGAGACATTCAGAAGAAAGATGCCTGCATTTCTTGGAACTCTTAATTCTTTGAGAACTTACTTGTTCTTGAGGCAAATGCTTCGTTTTCCTCTTGGAGAAAAATCCATGGGAGGAAAGAGAAATTCACCCTCAGGGCTGTAAGAGTTTGAGGGAGGAGGGCTAGAATCCTTTCTTTGCCCTGCCTTTCTGTCCTTTAATGCATGAATGGAGGATTTGTTCCCTTTCAGCGGACACTCTTCAAACTACTCATTCTCATAGCAAATCTTATAAGTCTTACTTGCCTGCTTCTCTTCTTTATAAATAGTCACTGGAAACATATATCTAGAGAACATATGTTGGTATGTTTATATTTGGTTGGAAATATGCGGAAGATACCTTCATCTTGCAGTGGATAGACAATGGCTAAAATGATGATGATCATGATGGTATAATGTAATGGTCTGTGGGAATGCTTGAGAAGCCAGACTGAACAACCATGTAAAGTGTTTCTCAGTCCCCACAAAGAGACTCTGTGCATCTCCCTCACAAAACCATCTGGGTGTTCATCTCAAGGTCTGTCTCTGAATTGCCAGGTTGGTGGTCTTTCTACTACAAGAGGAGTAAGGAAGCCCAAAGAAAATGAAGGGAAGATCAATTCTTTCATACTCAAGAGGCAAAACTTTCTAAATCTAAAGGAAAAGATTCCTGGAGGAAGAGATAGAACAGGCATAGGTCCATCCATAAAAAGAGGAAAGGCCACAGCTATCACTAGAAGTGGAGAAGATAAGCAAGTCTTGGTCAGAATGAAAAGAGAAAATAAGCACTTCACAAAAATGGCAGACATTTACCCAGAAATAACAGCTACCTTCAAATCAGAATTTCTGAATACTCTCGCTTTGACTTTTGTTGGGGAATTCCAAGGTAAGACAAGTGAAGTTACATAAATACAGTCCTTTGAATATGGATTATAAACCAGGCTTCTTTTTCAGATGCAGGAGCCATTCACAAGAGAGATCTCAGCAGATTTCTGGAAAAGAGGAAATCAATGTACTCCTTCTCAGGGGCAGTTTTTCAGGAGGATCCAACTTGGGGCACTACAGCAGGTAACTAGGTTTCTTCTGAGAGTGGCAGAATTCATTTTTTTCTGTTCATGAGCTGCTTCTACAGTATAGCCAAATGCGGAGTTTGTAGTTGAACATGCTATCCTGCCCAGAATGAACCTCATTCATTGAACTTTTCTGGTCATTTTGGAGATAGAAACAAGAGACAATAACAGCCTGACAGGCTATTAGGCAATGTAATTTACTAGCCTATTATTTTCTAATACTTCACAGAAGAATGGAGAAATCAGTTAAAAAAATTAATCTCATGAGTTGAAACTATTGGAATAGCATCATAACTGCTACAGAAATAGTGTGCCTTTATAACAAATTTTCCATGAAAAATCCTCAAACTCAACACTAAATGACTGCATCAGTAGCAATAGCACTTATACTTATATACCGCTTCACAGTGCTTTACAGCCCTCTAAGCAGTTTATAGAGTCAGCATATTGCTCCAGCAATCTGGGGCCTCATTTTAGTGACCTCAGAAGAATGCAAGGCTGAGTGAACCTTGAGCTTGGTGAGATTTGAACTGTCAAATTGCAGACAGCTGGCAATCAGCAGAAGTAGTCTGCAGTACTGCATTCTAACCACTGTGTTACCACAGCTCTTAGAATGTTCTTCAAGTGCCTTAAGACTTCCAGGCTCATTTCTAACATTTTGAAAGGGAGGAAAATAAATTCCTAGTGGATGAGTCCTGTTTTGTAAAGAATGTAGAATTTGCTCCCGAAGTCAAGTTAGTGGATTCATTCCACAGATGTTTGCTAAATTATTCCAACGCACCAGGAGGCTCCCCAATGGCTATTGCCATTCAAAAACTTGGATGCAGGCATGCTTTATGCATTAAGAGCACCAGCTACCAGTATTAGAGACGGGGGGACTTGGGGACTTTACAACCACAAGGACTTCTTTTCCTCCAAGAAAAGGCTCATTTCGTTTTTGCAAAGCTCTATTGTGCAGTAAAAGAGAAAATGCACAAATCTTTTCTTGGATTGTCTATTAAAGAACATTCTCATTCTAGGGCTCTGATCCCTTTGAGGAGGTCACTGTGGACTTCACAGAAGAGGAATGGACACTGTTGGATTCAGGCCAGAGAGATTTGTGCGAAGAAGTCTCACTGGAGGCTTTTAGGAATATGTCTGCCGTGGGTAAGGTTCCACTTTCCTCTAGGTTCCATTAATTGGGGAAAGTTATTTCTGTCATAGGTAAAAAGGGAAGATTATGCACTCAAATTGCTTAAGGTGATCTTCTTTACTTAAGGCCTTGTTAGAAATGCTCACCAAAGCTTTGGAAATATCCCAGATTGCCCAATCAATAGCAAAGTCTTAATGTGGTTTCCAATTGAAAAATCTCTTGGATATCATCAGAATTTCCCAGTTAACAATTTGCACCCAACATCTCCAAGCTGGATTCATGGCTGATGGCATACTTATAATGCAGATGGGCATACTTTTTAGAGCAGAAGAGCCCCATAATAGTTGATGTTTATTTTGACATAATTTTATTAAGGATTATTGTATTTTTAGTACTATAAGATGCTCCGGAAAATAAGATGCACGTTAGCTTTAGAGGAGGAAAACAAGAATACCGGATGGATGTATCTCAGCATCCATCCGGTATTCATCTGGCTAACATCCTTACAGCACACAGCCTGGACAGCTTCAGCATGTTATCGCAGCCCCAGCATGTGGCTCGTAAGGGCTCCGTTCTGTTGCGCCCACTCCGTTGCGCTCAATTGAGCTGAGATGCTGCTGCCACTTGGGAACACTGGAGCCTTCGCTGCTGAGCAGCTGGTTGGCTGTTTGATTGGCCTCCCAGAATACCACCCATCAGCTATTCTAGGCGATGGGGAACACCATAGCCACCGTTCGCTGCCCATCACCATCACTGAATGGTGGTGATCGGCAGCAGTGATCCCCGCTGCCTAGAATACCAAACCCCTCCCCCAAACATTCACTTTATAAGCTGCACAGGCATTTCCACCCACTTTTGGAGGTGGTGGTAAAAAAGTGTGTCTTATAGTTTGAAGAATACGGCATCTTATGCAGATAAATTACACAAAAGGAATTTAAAAATACATTAAAAAGAAAAAATATTTAGAAAATAGAAATTCCCCTGTATGTGTATACATGTATATGAAATTTCCCCCTTCATCTCCATCATGTATGTTCAATGTTAACAACTTATTGCTGTCTTTTATAATACAACCAAAATATTCTTCATTCCATACATCACCCAATATTCTATAAACTCATGTCTAAAACTTCTGATCTTACTATTTAGCCAAGAAATAGTAAAAAATAAAACTAATGATATAAGTAGTTGCTAATATAGTCCCCATTTCCATTTAGTCTGCCTTCCACACACCCCTTTTAACAATTAAACTTTGCAAAAAAGGAATTTAAAACTATTAAACATTACCAAATCCCTACATAATGTCTTGTTCAATACCTATTAAACATTTCTACAAGAAACATTATCTATTCCAAACAATTCAACATCAGCAGAAATAACTCATTTTTTCAATAATCAGAAAAAGCAATTTTATATTTTTTCCTCCCAACCATTCTTCAATGACATATTTGTTTCTACTATCCTTTTCCTTTCTCTTCAAATTCTTATATTTCAAATCCACTTGTAATTTTCCTGAAATGACTCCAAAAATCTCTTACATTTCAATTTAAAATGGTATCATCCAACTGCATTTGTAATTCCAGTGAACCCTTGTCTGTAGTCTCAGAGAGGTTTGTTGGTTTTCGTTAGTAACCCCTATTTTCAGTAAAGAGATAAAAAGGATCAAAAACTTCAAATAAGTAAAAGTCAAACATTCCCTTAAAGTAGCCAACTTGTGCTCTGGTAATAAACATTCAAGGTTTGGCTTTACAATTCATAAACAAGACATAAACAAGACAGATTTTTCCCATACAGGATGCTCTTTCTAATTAACTTCATAAATTTTTAATCAGTTTCACAAAGCATTTAAAAGCTTTCAAAAAACAACTCTAAAATAATCTATTCCCTGTATATTGCAATAGATTACAAAAATAATTTAGAAAGCTTCAAAGCTATGATATTCTTTTAAAATGGACTGAAGAGAATGCCATCCAGTAATTGATAAGGTTGCATTTATGGTTTAGTGCATCATGGAACCCACAACTTTTAGCTGATCACAAACAGCTGCAGAAATGAAAAGTTTTGCTGTTTGCTTACAAAAATCAGATGTATAAATTAAATGTGGACAATCTTCAGTTGTTCTAGGGGAAAAAATCAGCTATCCAAACTTGACATCCAACCGGCCAAATCCCCAACAGAAAAATGGGAGTGTTGGTTCTCTTCACCACACAAGATGTTATCTCCTCCTCCCTAACAGTTCTAAATTTCAATAGGGATTTCTATTTTTTTTTTTTCTTCAAAGCAGATGATGGAATGCAGAAAAAAAATGAGAAGGAGGAAAGGTTAATGCCACTGCAAACAACAAGTTATGAAGTAGAACTTACTGATCATGAAAGGATTCACACAGGAGTGAAACCATATAAATGCACAGAGTGCAGAAAGAGATTTTGTTTCAAGCGTAATCTTAAGCGCCATGAGAAGATCCATAGCGGGGAGAAACAATATAGCTGCATGGAGTGTGGAAAACGTTTCACTCAGAAAAGTACTCTTTCTGATCATGAAAGAGTTCACACAGAAGTAAAACCATATAAATGCACAGAGTGTGGAAAGAACTACCGTTTCAGGTGCAATCTTAATCGCCATGAGATGATCCATAGACGGGAGAAACAACATAGCTGCAGAGAGTGTGGAAAGAGATTCTTTCAGAACACAGCTCTTACCATCCATCAAAGGAGTCACACAGGGGAGAAACCATATAAATGCCTGGAGTGTGGAAAGAGTTTTATTTCAAATGGAAATCTTAATGCTCATAAAAGAATTCACACAGGGGAGAGACCGTTTATGTGCATGGAGTGTGGAAAGCAGTTCATTCGGAAAAGAGATCTTACTGATCATGAAATGGTTCACACAGGAGTGAAACCATATAAATGCACAGAGTGCGGAAAGAGATTTCGTTTCAAGCGTAATCTTAAGCGCCATGAGAAGATCCATAACGGGGAGAAACAATATAGCTCTGTGGAGTGTGGAAAACATTTCACTCAGAAAAGTTCTCTTTCTGATCATGAAAGAGTTCACACAGAAGTAAAACCATATGAATGCACAGAGTGTGGAAAGAACTACCGTTGCAGGTGCAATCTTAATTGCCATGAGATGATCCATAGAAGGGAGAAACAACATAGTTGCATGGAGTGTGAAAAAGGATTCTATGAGAGGACAGATCTTACTATCTATCAAAGGATCCACACAAGGAAGAAACCGAATAGTTGTGAGGAATGTGGAAAGGCTTTTGTTTTAATAGGAGAACTTAATTTTCATAAAAGCCACACAGGTGAGAAAGTAAATAATTGCATAGAGAGTGAAAGTAGTTTCAATTTCAGGAATAGTCTCAATAACCATGAGAGGATCCACAGAAGGGAGAAAAAACATAGCTGCAGGGAGTGTGGAAAGAGATTCTTTGAAAACAGAGAGCTTACTATCCATCTAAGGAGTCACACAGGGGAGAGACCATATAAATGCCTGGAGTGTGGGAAGAGCTTTATTTCAAAAGGAAATCTTAATTCTCATAAAAGAATCCACACAGGGGAGAGACCATTTAAGTGCATGGAGTGTGGAAAGCAGTTCATTAGGAAAACACATCTTTCTGCTCATGAAAGGGTTCACACAGGAGTGAAACCATATAAATGCTTGGAGTGTGGAAAGACCTTCCGTTTCAGGAGCAATCTTAATAGTCATGAGAGAATCCACAGAGAGGAGAAACAAAATAATTGAATGGTGTGTGGAAAAGGATATGAGGGGAAACATTACTATGCATCAATCAATCAATCAAATGTTTATTGTCAATGCACAACGTGTACAATGAAATTGAAAAGATATGCACAGGAGAGCCCCTATAAACACTCTGTATATACAACAAGCTCCCATTTCAAAAGTTCTCTTAGTTCTCATGAGAGGATGCACACGACTCCTACAGGGAGTCTGGAAAAGGATTCTGTGAGAGGAGAGACCTTATAGCTATTAAAGGATTCATAGAGTAGAAAGACCGTATAAATGGAAAGAGTATGGAAAGGGCTTCAATACAAACTTTCATGTGGCTCGACACAAGAGATTCACACAGGGATTAAACTGGAACATGGAAAGAGCTTTACTTAGGTGTCAACTTTGAGACAGATTGGGGGTGTCACAGCCATTTTCTCTGTTTCTCAGCTTGACACACTTTGGGGGAAAGTGGGAGCTTTGGAATGTCAGACCAGACATCAACAACTTACTATGTTGTGGGAACCAAGGTTATTTAACAGGTGCTGGGCAGAGACTGGAAGATGTTTCCAAGGAGATGCCAGAACACCTGACTGAACAATGTGACCTGTGACAAGGAGGGAGGGAGCTGTCTAATCTTTAATTACTGAAAGTGTGGGAAATAGCCAGAGCTGGTTTTGTTTTTCAACTGTGCTGAAATAATGTATTCAATAAATCGGTTATTTGAGAAAACTAAACGTGTCAAAAGTTGAGTTGCTGGATTGGTTAGGTTCATCACTTGGAATCTTGACATCTGGAAGGACAAATTAAGTCTCTTAAAAGAACCCATACAATTAGTCCTCTGCTTATAAGTGTTTATTTAGTGAATGTTCAATGTTACAGTGAAAAAAATAAAATGAAAAATATGACTTAGATCAGTTCTCATACTAATGACTGTTGCAGCATCTCCATGATCATGTGATCAAAATTTAGGCACTTGCCAACTGGCATGTATTTATGATGGACTGGACCGGAGACTGGAGATTATGAAGAATGGATACAGGAATTGGGCCTGGCAAGTCTACTGAAAAGAAGGACCAGGGGAGACATGATAGCAGTCTTCCAATATTTGAGGGGCTGCCTCAGAGAGGAAGGGGTCAAGCTATTTTCCAAAGCATCCGAAGGCCAGACAAGGAATAATGGATGGAAACTGAACAAAGAGAGATTTAACCTGGAAATAAGGAGACACTTTCTGACAATGGAAACAATCAACCCATGGAACGGAAGTTGCCTTTGGAAGTTGTGGGAGCATCATCACTTGAGACTTTCAAGAAGAGATTGGACTGCCATTAGTCAGAAATGGTGTAGGGTCTCCCGTTTGGGTGAGAGGTTGGATTAGATGACCTGCAAAGTCCCTTCCAACTAATTATCTGTTATCTGGTTGCAGTGCTCTGGGGTCAGATGATCTCCATTTGTAAGCTTCCAACAATCGATGGGTAAGGGAGAGTCGCTTATCTACCGTGTTTCTCACAAAATAAGGCTGGGCCTTATTTATTTTTTTGACCCCCCCAAAAAAGGCTAGGCTGTCTTTTCGGGGGGGTGACTTAATTCCCCCCCTTGCATCCTTGGGTGGGCGGGCAGCGATGGCTTGGATGTTGACCTCGGTGTTGGTGGGGCACTCCGTATCGGGAGACCTTCCACCATCGTTGCTTTCCCTTCTCCCGTGCTGCCGCGGCATTTACAGCAACGCGGCGTTTGGCGCAGCCATGTGGGGCTGGCCAGGGCTCCTCCCTGCAACTGGAGCCCGGTGGAGACACTCGGCTTCCGGCATTCCTGTCACCACCTTCCCTTTGCCTTTGAAGGCAAAGCCAATTCTTTTCAAAACAACGACCTACTACTGGTATGACAAAGCCTCCCCTGCCCGAGAGGGGCAGCCCAACCCCACGTGGGGAGGTGAATCTGGGGCTGCAGTGCAGGATCGGCCCACCCCAGGAGAAGTGCCCAGCCGCCATCCCTGCCTGGCGCTGGGCAGAGCACGAAGATCTTTGCCTGGGGTTCCCAGCGCAGCTGACAGGCCTCCCCACCGGACCCTCTGCTCATCTCACCAGGGCTGCGCTAGAGCCTTTCAGGCTGGACAGAGTCAGGAAAGCGAGCCATGGGTGCGCGCCCGCCTGCCAAGCAAAAGAGTCAGGCCGACCTGAGCATGGCTTCCTTCCCAAGTCCCTCCAGCCCGAATCGGGGGCCACCAGAAGAGGCTGCCCGAGGCAGTGATAGTGCCCACCCGTCCGCAGACAGGGAGGCGAGGTGATGGCAGCACTGCTTCCCTGGCCGGTGGGTCCGGCGGGGAGAGCCCGGAGCCGCCCGTCTTTTTCACCCCTCACCCAGCCCGTGCCCGTCCCCACGCATCTCCAAATGCACCGGCAGCTCCAAACGCTGCAGCGGCACAGGCATCAGGCAGAGGTGCTGACTCGGCGGGGCTCAGCTCGGAGGACGTCGCGCAGGCCGTTGCCTTGCCCCTGTTCACGGGTGGGTGCTATCACTGCCTTGGGTGGCCTCTCCCAGTGGCCCCTTCAGGCACCTGGCAACTGGGAGGCTTTGTCGTACCGGTCATAGGGCGTCGTTTTTAAAAGAATTGGCTTTGCCTTTGAAGGCGAAGGGAAGGCGGTGACAGGAGCGCCTGAAGCAGTGTCTCCTCCGGGCTCTGGCTGGCTGCATGTGGCTGCGCCAAATGCTGTGGCATTGCTCTAAATGCCGCGGCAGCATGGGGAGAAGGGGAAGCAATGGTGGCAGAAGGTCTCCTGACATGAAGTGCCCCGCCAAAGTCAATGCAGGCAGCACCATATCCGGGTATGCAACAAAAGTACTTCCTAATGACAAGCCCCCCCTGCCATTCCCCCCATTTCGCATGTTTAATATAGGCCTTAATTTGGGGGGGGAGGGGCTTAATTTGATTTTATGCCAATAAAACATGCTGGGACTTCCTATTGGGGGAGACCGTATTGTTGGAGAAACACGGTATATCATTCACTTCAAAAGTGGAGTGATTTGCTAATGCTTGCAAACTCAGATGTAACTGCTTGCTTAGCAAGGGAAATGTTGGACTGAATTGTCGTAAGTTGAGAACTACCGGTATTATTGTCCTTCCTGATGAAATATCAAAAGAATTGATTCCATTAATAGATTTTACTGGCTGAAGGGAGCTGTTTGTTCTCCATGAGCAAATTAAGTTCCTCAGCAGAAATGTCAAGCCTTTATATCTAAGCGTTTAGCCAGGGAGTTTGAACCAGGGTAAGGGATGTCTCAATTTTTCTGTGCTCCATGTACTGATTGGCAAGTAAATCACATTATTGTATTGATTTTGTTATGCAGAAATATTCCTACACCCCAGTTTATATTCAGATGACATTAATTGCCCAAACATGTAAAAGTTGTTTCTATGTTTTAATCCAGATTAGGAAATATTTGGAGACGTTACAATTCAGGCTTTTTTGGTGGGCAAATAGTTGAACATATCAGCATCAGCAAAAAAAATGTCTTGGCCTTGACATATAACAATATATGGAGAAGGTTAGCTCAAAGTTTGTAGTGGGCTTGTGGCAGTCATACTTTTTAATCTTTACCAAAATCCTGAAAAGGAATTTGCACTGTTTCTTGACTGGATAGCAGAGATTCATCTGGTCCTACCATAAGAAATTAAATTACCAAGTTAAATATTATTTCAAGTATAATTATAAAACAAGGAGAGTGCTTGGTTCTGGCATGGAAATACACAGTAAATTATAAGACATTCATAATTTTGCTGCATTTTGTTGTCAGTTTTAACATTCTTATTTATAAATGACACCTCAAAGAGCCATAAGCTGCTTTGGGTAAAATCTCTTCTCTGAAAATGTAAATGTTGCAAAATAAGCTGTCATTAGTTCATTTATTAGTAGAGCATATGCAGTCTGCACGTACATTAATAAACGCTTTCTGGAATTTTCATGAAGGCTCAACTTCATAAGTTAGAATAGTTATCTCTAGTCCGGATGGAATATTTTCAAGAAACTTTACTTGCCATTGTTATTACATTTGTATTCCTTATCCGATTAGTTAGAAAAGCAGTTGGATTTGTGGTTTCAATAGCAAACTCACAAGTACCCTACCTTGGCTGGTAGGGTTTGTGGCTAACTGCTTATACCTTCCTTCCAAGTTAAGTTGCAGTTTGACAATCAACAATCTAAATAAGGGAACAAAAAGAGCAAAACATCTCACAGGCAATCAGCACCCATATCAGCATAGATTTACTCCCAAATGGTTTACAATTTTGTAAATATCCCAATCAAGGAACTCCCAAAAAAAAAACAAGCAGCCCCCCCAAAAAAGAGGGAACGTATCATCTGTGGTGGTCCTGTCCAGAGGCTCAAAAATATTGGCCCAAAATCAAAATATTAGCTACAGGAAATCACCAATGAATAATTAGACCTCCCAAACAGCTCCCAGCAACTGACAAGGGAAAACCACTAGACTAGAATATAAAGTGAGAGCAGATCCCATTTCTTAACTAGTAATGATGTTACCAAGGATTGGTAATGAAACACCTTGCAAGATGACCAAGTTCGGAGAGAAGGAAAGGCCGCTCTGCTAAGGCAATTTTTTAATGGTCCTAAGGGACCTGAGCATGCGCATAAGACTTGACAAAAATTCTCTGGGATGCAGATTATAAAAGGCTTTGGAGTGCGCTGGGAAGGGACGGCGCTCTGTGTGTATGGGGGGGGGAGAAACCTCTGGGCGAGGGGGTGACATGCAGCTGCTCTTCTCAACCTCAGAAACCCTGAGGGAGCGGAGCCCCCCTTCTCCTCGAAACGGGGAGGGCGGGGGGGGGCGCTCGGCGGCAAAGTGTCCACCTTGACTGAAAACGGTCTTGGAAGGAGTTTCCACACCGGCCTGCTCTGAAGCCAGACTGAATGGAAGCCCAGGAATCTCCCTGGGCGGGAGCAACAGTGGCCCTTCATGCGGGCGGCGGCGGCGGGAACAGTATTCAGAGAGACCTCCCCGAGGGTCCCCGCAGCTCCGAGGCTGAGAGCTGGCGCTTCTGCAGCTGCGTCTCCCGGGAGGCCGAGGGGCGCCGGGCGCTTTGCAGCCGGCTGTGCCGTGGGTGGCTGCGGCCTGAGATGCGCCCAGGCGGTGGCCCTGGCCGAAAGCTGCCTCCGAGGCTGAACGCTGGCGCTTCTGCACCTGCGTCTCCCGGGGGGCCCCGGGCGCTTTGCAGCCGGCTGCACCGGCTGTGCCGTAGGTGGCTACGGCCCGAGATGCGCCCAGGCGGTGGCCCTGGCCGAAGGCTGCCTCCTCGGCCCCGCAGCCGCCCCGGGGCCCGGAAAGGGGTGGCAGGTGAGAAGAGTTAACTTGTGAGGGATGCATGGGACGCTGTTGTGTTTAGCAGCCTCTGTAAGAAATAAGAGACATTCAGAAGAAAGATGCCTGCATTTCTTGGAACTCTTAATTCTTTGAGAACTTACTTGTTCTTGAGGCAAATGCTTCAAGGAAAATCCATGAGAGGAAAGAGAAATTCACCCTCAGGGCTGTAAGGAAGTCCAAAAGTTTAAGAGAGGAGGCTAGAATCCTTTCTTCACCCTGTCTTTTAATGTATGAATGAATTGAAGATTTGTTCCATTTCGGCCTATATTCTTCAAACTACTCATGCTCAATGACATAGCAAATCTTTCTTTATTTTTTTTAAAATAAACTTTATTGAATTTTTACTACATTAAAAAGATAAAAAATATATCACTCAGTAACAGCTATTTGTGGTGTTTATCATATAACAATCATTTGTGCAATATTTACAGGTATTAATTTGTGCATAATTACACTCTTATTCTATTACTTATATTTAATAATTGCCTATCCTTTATCTGTCTCCGATCTATCCCACTATACCATTGTTCCCATACCTCATAAAATATTGAAGCTTCTTATCTTTTAAATTAAGCGTTAATTTATCCATTTCAGCACAATTCATAATTTTTTGTATAACCAGTTCCCCTACAGGTGCATATGGCTGTTTCCAACATCGGGCAAAGGTGATCCTGGCAGCAGTCAATATGTGTAATAATAAGTATTTTGTGCTCTTTACTTATTTTTTTTTTTAAGATCCCCAATAGAAAGAGTTCTGGTTCTAGGTCTAATTGTTCACTGGTGATTTCCTGTAGCCATTTTTGGATTTTGAGCCAATATTTTCAAGCCTCTGGGCAGGACCACCACATATGATAATATGTTCCCTCTTTTTTTTTTTACATTTCCAACATATAGGACTCATTTTAGGGTACATTTTCGCTAATCTCGAAGGGGGTAAGTGCCACCTATAGAACATTTTATATGCATTTTCTTTGCTGCTGATTTTGTTAATTTGTGATTTCTATTCCATACAGTCTCCCAGTCTGATAACTTTATGTTATGACCAATATTTTGACCCCATGCGATCATACATCCTTTCACTACTTCTTCTGAATCTACTTCTAGGAGATACTTGTAAATTTTGGTATTATTTTTTTTATCTGGGCCTAATAAGATTTTGTCTAATTGTTGAGGTTTCAAGTGTATTGCGTACTCCTTTATGTCCTTTTTATATTGGCTTTGTATTTGAAAATAAGCCCACCAGTCTATTCGTAGCCCTTGTTCTTGGAGCTCCTGTATTGTTTTAAAATTTCCATTTGTATCCAATAAGTCTTTATATATTAACATTTTGTTCAGGTCTAAATTATTTGGGTGGATCGTCGCTTCCATTGTAGAAAGCTAGAATGGGATTTTTATATAGTGTTTCTTTTTAACTTTGAACCAGTTGTATATCAGTGAATCTCTAATCAGATGTCTGGAAATATTTTTGTTTAGTAGGTCCTATGTCCCAAAGAAAGGCATGCCATCCCCTCTGAAGATCATGACCTTCTATAGCTAATATTCTTGTGTTCTTTAAATTAATCGAATCTTTTAGCCAAACTAATGTTACTGCACTATAATATAATTCCCAATTTGGCAATCCAAAGCCGCCTCTGCTCTTCATATCTTGTAGTAGTTTCATTTTTATTCTGGGTTTTTTACCCTGCTAAATAAATTTTGCTGTCATTTTACTAAGATTATCAAAAAAGGTCTTTTATAATTTAACTGGAATGGTTTGGAATAGATAAAGAAACTTTGATAATATATACATTTTTGTGGCTGCTATTCTTCCAAGTAATGATAGTTGCATTTTCGTCCATAATTCTAAGTCTTTTTTGTTTGTTTATTGTAATAGCTTATAATTATTCTCCTTTAGAATAGAATACTTTTTTTATTGGCCAAGTGTGATTGGACACTAAGGAATTTGTCTTGGTATAAATACTCAGTATACATAAAGAAAAGATACATTCATTAAGAATCAAGAATCATAACGTACAACACTTAATGATAGTCATAGGGTACAATCAACAATCAAATCATACTAGGAAACAGTCAATATAAATCGTAAGGATACAAGCGACAAAGTTACAGTCCTACAATCACAAATGGGAGGGGATAGGTAATAAGGAGTGATGAGAAGATTAACAGTAATAGTGCGCACTTTGTAAATAGTTGAACAGTGTTGAGGGAATTATTTGTTTAGCAGAGTGATGGCTTTCAAGAAAAAACTTCTTGTGTCTAGTTGTTCTGGTGTGCAATGCTCTATAGCGTCATTTTGAAGGAAGGAGTTGAAACAGTTTATGTCCGGGATGTGAGGGGTCTGTAAATATTTTCACAGCCCTCTTTTTGACTCGTGCATAGGTCACCTTACAGTGTGCTGTAAGCCATATTCCCAAGTATTTAATTTTTCTTGTTGTTTGAAGTCTGAGTACTCTTTCTAATTCTATTGTTTGTAGATCTGTTAACTTTTTTGCTAAAAGTTTCATTTTCTGTCTATTAATTTTCAATCCTGCCACCGCTCCATATCTTTTTAATTCCTTAATTAATATTTGCCCTTTTTCTATTGGGTCTTCAATAATAAAAGCCATATTGTCTGCAAATGCTTGCAGTTTATATTCTTCATTTCTAGTTTTCAATCCTTTTATTTCAGGATTTTGCCTCACTCTTTCTAATAGTTCTTCTAATGATAATATGAAGAGCAGAGGAGACAGCAGACAACCTTGTTGGACTCCTTTCTCTATATTTAAAGTTTGGGTATTTTCTCCATTTATTATGATATTTGCCTTTTGTACTGAATAAATTGTTACAATATTCTCAAATTTGGTGCCGAAATTCATGTCATAAATTTGCTGAATCATAAATTGCCAATTAAGGATGTCAAAAACCTTTTGAGCATCCAAGAAAACAAGGGCTACCTGTTTCTGTGGGTGGGCTTCATAATATTCCAGACTATCCATTATTATTCTTAAATTGTTCCTAATTTGTCTGTTTGCCATTTCTCTTTCAGATGCAGGAGCTGTTCACAGGAGAGATCTCAGCAGAGGTTCTGGAAAGAGGAAATCAATGCAGTACTTCTCAAGAGCTGCTTTTCAGGAGGATCCAACTTGGGGCACTACAGCAGGTAACTGGTAGCAGCATGAGCTGCTTCTACAGTTTAGCCAGATGCTAAGTCTATGTGTAGTTGAACACAGTGCCTCCCCCCCTCCCCCGAATGTGCCTCACTCGTTCAACTTTCAAGATAATTTTGGAGATAAAATGAGAAAATTCACAGCCTGAAAGGCTTTGTATTGGCAATATAATTCATTTAATACATCTTAATACTTCATTTAGGATTAGGGAAAGCAATTTAAATAAAAGTAATTGCATGAATTGAAACCATTGGAATTCCACAACTGCTTCAGAAATATTGTGTCTTTAGGACAGATTTAGCATGAAAAAGCCTCAAAGTTAGCACTAAATGACTGCATAAGTAAGAATGTTCTTCAAGTGCCTTCAGATTTCAAGGGTTATAAGGAAGAGAAGAAATTCCTATGATAGTTGTTGTAGCCTATTTTGTAAAGAACGTAGAATTTGCTCCTGAAGTCATGAGCCAATGGCTTCTGTTCCCCAAATCCTTGCTGACTTATTCCAACCCAGCATGAGGCTCTCCAAGGTGTGCTGTTGCCATTCAAAAATATGTTTAGCGCACTTAGAGCAGCAATTATTAGGGAGATGGGAACTGGAACAATTTCTTTCCTGTAAAACTGCTCATCATGTTTCTTGCAAAGCTGTTTTGTGCAGTAAGAGAAAAAACGCACAAGTCTTTTCTGGAATTGTCTATTGAAAGAACATTCTCATTCTAGAACTCTGATCCCTTTGAAGAGATCACTGTGGATTTCACAGAAGAGGAGTGGGAGCTGCTGGATTCTGGCCAGAGAGCCTTGTGTAGAGAAGTCACGTTGGATGCTTTTAGGAATATATTTGCCCTGGGTAAGGGCCAACTTTGCTCTGGGTTCCATTAATTGGCGAAAGTTATTTCTGTCATAGGTAAATAGGGAAGATCATGAACTCAAATTGGCTAAGGCAGTCTTCTCTATTTTAAAGATCCTGTTAGAAATGCTCACGATAGATTTGAGAAATGCCCCAGATTGTCCAATTAACAGCGAAGTCTAAATGCGATTCCCAGCTGAAAAATCTCCTGAATATCATCAGAATTTCCTCACTAATAATTTTCACCCAACATCTCTGAGCTGAATTAATAGCTGATGCCCTACTTGGAATGCAGATGGGCATGTTTTCCAGAGGAGAAGCCCCCTCTTTAATAGCTGTTTTTTTCACATAATTTTATTAAGGATTATCCTCAAGAGATAAAACATATGTACAAACGCAATGCAAAATATATGAAAAGGAAAGACATTTACAAAATGCAGAAACATCCCCGTATGGGTATGGGTATGGGTATTTTTATGAAATAAATGTCCACTTTCATCTCTCACATGTAAATTCAACATTAACAACTCATTACTGTCTTTTAAAATACAACCAAAATACCTCTTCATTCCATATGTCACCCAATATTCTATAAACTATAAAGGCTACATTTACGGTTCAGAGAATGATGGAACCCACAACTTTTCTCTGATTGCAAATGGTTGCAGAAATGACAGGTTTTGCTGACTGCTTAAAATAATTGGCTCTGTAAAGTATATATGAACAATCTCCAGTTCTCTCTTCTAGAAAAAAATTCGGCAGTTGAAGCCTGATATCAACCTGCCAATTTCAGCAAAATTCCCTACAGAAAAATGGAGCTATTGGTTTTCCTCACCCTACAAGATGTTATCTCCACTTCCCTCACCATTTTAAATTTTCTTATTTCCATGCAGATGATCCAGTGGAGAATGAGAAGCAGGAGAGGTTAATGCTGCTGCAAACATTAAACTGTGAAATTGAAGTGATGTTTGACCATCAAAGGAATCCAAAAACACAAGAAAGAAGCCTCTCAGAAGGTGGAGAGGAAAAGATCTCCACATCTCATTCCTTTTCTCTTATTTTACCTAAGAATCTTTTTAGGAAACACAAACCACATTCCACTGTAAAATTGGGGAAAGCTTCCAGTCTGAACAGAAAGACTAAACTATGCACAACATATGGAAATAACTTTAGTAGTAAGACTAGCCTTAACAGCCATCAAAGGATCCACACAGGGGAGAGAATTTACAAATGCTTGGATTATGGAAAGAGCTTTTTTGACAATAAAGTCCTTACTCATCAGCAATGGATTCATACAGGGGATAAACTGTATAAATGCTTGGAGTGTGGAAAAAGTTTCCATTTCAAGAGTAATAAAAATCGCCATGAGAGGATCCACGGAGGGGAGAAAAAACAGCTGCAGGGAGTGTGGAAAGAGATTCTTTGAAAACAGAGAGCTTACTAGCCATCAAAGAAACCATACAGGGGAGAGACCATAGAAATGCCTAGAGTGTGAAAAGAACTTTTTTGAAAGGGTGCACACAGGGGAGGAACCCTATAAATGCAGTGTGTGGTAAACAATTTGCTCAGAAAGAAAATCTTACTAATCATGAAAAAATCCATACAGGAGAGAAACTATATAAATGCACAGAGTGTGGGAAAAACTTTCGTAGCAAGCCTAGTCTTAATTGCCATCAAAGGAGCCATATGGTTGAGAAACCATATAGTTGTGAGGAATGTGGAAAGGTCTTTGATTTAATAGGAAAACTTAATTCTCATAAAAGGATTCACATAGGAGAGAAACCCTATAAATGCATAGTGTGGAAAGAACTTCAGTACAAACTAATCTGGCTCGACACTTAAAAGATTCACACATGGGATAAACCATATAAATGCATAGAGTAGAAAGAGCTTTAGTCAGAAACATCTACTTCATTCTCATCAAAGGCTCCACTCAAGAGAAAGACTATAAATGCACAGACTGGAAAGAGCTTCAGTACAAACTCTTATCTGGCTCGACACTTAAAGATTCACACGGGATAAACCATATAAATGTATGGAGTGTGGAAAGAGCTTTTTTGAGAATAAAGTGCTTACTTGTCACCAAAAAATCCATACATGGAATAAACCATTTAAATGCACAGAGTGTGGAAAGAACTTCATTCAGATAGGACAACTTAATTCTCATAAAATAATCCACACCGGGGAGAAACCATATAAATGCACAAAGTGTGGAAAGAGTTTTTGTTTCAAAAGTTCTCTTAATTGCCATGAGAAGATCCACACAGGAGAGAAACCACACTGTTGTGGAAAGTATGGAAAGAGATTCATTGAGAAGGGAGTCCTTACTATCCATCAGAGGATCCACATTATAAATACCTGAAGTGTACAAACAGGTATTAAGAAAGGACAACTTAATTCTCATAAAAGAATCCATACTATGGAGAGACCATACAAAGTAGTTCTCAACTTACAACCATTCAGTGACTGTTCAAAGTTGCAATAAAAAATAAAATATTGTAAAATGAAAAAAGTTACTTAGATCTATTTTCACATTTATAAACCTTGCAGCATCCCCATGATCACATGATCAAAATTCCAGCACTTGGCAACTGGCATGCATTCATGATGGTTGCAACATCGCGGAGTTAATGTGACCTTCATTTGTAAACTACCAATGGACACAATTGATGGAAAGCAGATTCGCTTAACAACTATATGTTCACTTAAGAACTGCTTTGATTTGCTTAACAACTATAACATAAAGTTGTAAAGTAGGGTGCAACTCGGTTAACTATCTTAGCAAGGTTCGGCTGAATTGTGGTTGTAAGTTGAGAACTATCTGAACTACTGTCTCCTTTTGAAATATAAACAGACATGATTCCATTAACTGATTTTGTTGGTGGAGAAGAGAGAGGTCCTCATCAGCAAATTTTATTCTTTGTGATAGTGGCAAATTTTATACTTTTCCTGATATGTCAAGCCTATGCACCTCAGCATTTAGCCACTTAGAAAGTAGAACTAGTTATTGCAAGTGTGATTTTCAACCAGAGTAAGGAAAGTCATATTTTTTGGTGCTATGTGTACTGATTGATGAGTAAATCACATTACTGCATTTGATTTTTTTTATTATGCAGCATATTATAATGCCCCAATTGATTTTCAACTATGTTAATTGCTGAAACAGGGAAGTGGTGTTTCTCCCATACTTGTTTTAATCCTGAATAATTATGAAGTATCTGCAAACATTAAATTACAATTTTATACATGGCAAATATCCAAACGTAATGGCACTCATACTTTAAAGAATGTTGCCTGTGGCTTGATATATAACACTATGCAGCAGATTAGCTGATAGATACATTGGAGTTGTGGCATTCATAGTTTTAAATCTAAACCTAATTCCAGGCAATGAATTTGTAATGTGGACAGCAGGAGTTCCTCTGGTCTCAGCACAAGAAATTAAACTACCAAAGGAAATGGTCTTTTGGACATAGCTTATAAAACATAGGGGGTAGTTGTTTGTGGCATGCAGTGACACAGAATAAATGATAACCAATAAAGACATTCAAATTTTGGCTGCATTTGTTGTAAATCTAAGTTTTAAAGTCTTTATTAATGATTCCTCAAAGAGCCATAAATTGCTTTTGATAAAATCTTTGATTGATATTGATATAATATAGCAAAATAGGATATCATTATACCAATTATTAGTGGAGTGGCTCCATATTGATTAATGAAAGAACCAGGGGTGTTTCATAAAGGCTTAGTTTCACAAGTTTAGGGATGGAATATTGTCAAGAAACACTTTGCCATAACTGTACCCCTTGTACTTTGAGATTGTTCTATGCAATGCATTCCTTTATGTTAGTCTGCCACTCAATGCTGCTCATATTCTTTACAATCTGCTCAACAACACACACAAAATATAACACTGGGTCTGATGGGAGTCATGTCACTCACCTGAGGTGACCCTCCCATAACAAGATCTACTGACCACACAAAGCCTTTATAAGCAGAACACCAACAATGACATTCCCCAAATTATGAAGATTTTACTTAACCTGGTAGCGAAATGCAGAAACCAACCCACAAGCTCAGAAAATGAATCTCCGCTCTCAAATATAGCTGGTGTACAAAATATTGAGAGCTACTATACATGCTTATATCTTATCATCCCTTTTTCTCTTTTGCAATTTATTGAGATAACTGGAACTGGACAGTTTGATAAGCAGATCACACCAATTATTCCTGAGAAATGAAGAACTGCGCAGGAACACAAGGCCCACACGGCCCCCGGGAACACAAGGCTTGCGTTGCAAATAACAAGTTGCTTGCATTGCAAATAACAAGGTAGTGAGGGGAGGGGAGAAAGAGCAGAGTGGGGAACTTGTTGCACTTGCCACACGTGCCTTACCTGGCCACTGGGTTGCTTCTTTCTGCTTCTGCTTTTGGCTGCACACAAGGAAAGCAGCAAAAGTCTTTTTCTCTCCCTCAAACAAGTCTTTGGGACCCTGCAAGGCATCCTTGCTCCAAGAGGCTGCACTGGCACCACAAGTCTCACAAAGACTCATTTCTGGCGAGAAAGAACGACTTCTGCTGCTTTCTTTGCATGAAGCCAAAAGTTTCTCTCTCTCTTTCTCTCCCCACCTTCCCCTGAGAATGGAGCTGGAGATGGTATCCTGTGATCCCAAATCAAGAATGATCAATTGGTAGGAAAACGGGTGGGAAATTTTCCTGCAGACTTTTTTTGGGGGATTTTCCCAGGGTCTCCGGTCCACGGGATTTAAAATTATGAGTTTGGTGGCCCCTGAGGTCCAAAAGGTTGGCGCTCCCTGAAATAAAGGACAACCTTGGCTCTAGGGGAACAAAAATACCTTCACCATAGGATACAACAGAATTGAGATGACAGGACAAAGTTGCCTGAAGGAATCTCCAAAGTGTTTATTCGCTTGACTTATTTCATCATAAATAATCTACTGCCCGGATTCTGTCCTGGGGCTTATATCTCCATCTCTCGTTTCCACAGCTCCATCAAGTCTCCTCACCACCACCAGTTTAATCCCATGTCCCAGGAGAACGTTCACATTTCCAAGAGATTCTGGGAAAAGAGACATTCGCAGGGCATAGAAGTAGGAAAACACTTTTCATCCCAATGCCGCTTTGTTTCTTTCAGCCCGTCCCCCCAGGGCCCATCATCCTCCACCTCCTCGCCCTTTTCACCAACGACTCCTCCCCCCACCCCACGAGCAACTACTCCGCAAGCACAAGTGTTCCAACGGTTTTCGACGTCACAACGGAACAGAGCATGCGCAGAGGACTCTGAAAGGCATTCCCTGCAGCACAGAAAACAAGGGCCTCCGCTTGCGCTGAGGGCGGGGTAGAGCGCGCTCGTCCAGCGGAGGAAAGAACGGTCCCCTGTAGATTTTTCCCTCTCTAGGAAAGAGAACTCTACCCCTAGGAGGCCAAGACTGCGCGTGAAATTTTGGCGGGAATGATTTGCAGCTCCTCTGCTGAGGCGCAAAAGCCCTGAGGGAGCTCCTTCTCCCCCGCCCCCACGCCGTGAAACCGGGAAAGGGGCGGGGCAACTGGTTGGGGAAGGGTCCGCCGTGACCGAAGGCGGCGGAGGCCTCGGAGGGAGTTTCCCCCCCGTTGGAGCTGCGCTGAAGCCGGAGACCGAATGGAGGCCCGCCGAAGGTCTCCCCTTCATGCGGGGAGCGGTGGGGGAAGTGGAGGCCCCAGCGGCCTCCCCGAGAGCCCCCGAGCGCTTTGCAGCCGCCTGCACCGGCTGTGCCGGAGGTGGCTGCGGCCCGAGCGGAGCAGCAAAGCCGAGATGCTGGACCTGGTGGTACTGGAGCAGCTGCTGGCCCTGCTGCCCCCGGAGCTGTCGGGCTGGCTGAGGGAGTGCGGGGCGGAGAGCTGTGCTCAGGCGGTGGCCCTGGCCGAAGGCTGCCTCCTCGGCCCCGGAGCCGCCCCGGAGCCCGGAAAGGGGCGGCAGGTGAGGCATTTTCATCCTGAGCATCCCTGGGGTGGCGAGGCAGGGCGATAAGAGATATCCAGCAGTGAAGAAATCCGTTCGATTTTTTCCGAAACTCCTCATTTTTTTAAGGTAGGGGTCTTCAAACTTGACAGCTTTAAGACTTGTGGACTTCAACTCCCAGAATTCCTCCTTCAGTCATGTTAGCTCAGGAATTTTGGAACTTGAAGTCCACAAGTCTTAAAGCTGTGTCAAGTTGGAAGACCCTTGCTTTAAGGAGTCATTTTTTCTTTATGCAAATGCTCATTTTTCCTTTTGAAGTTAATTCCATAGAATGAAAGAGACATTCAACCCCGAGGGCTATAAGAGAGTCTATGACTTTGAGGGAGGAGGCCAGAATCCCTTCACAGCCCTGTCTTTCTTTAATGTATGAATGAACTGATTCACTTGTTCCATATCAGCGGACATTCCTCAAACTCTTCATTCTCATTTATGATACAAGAAATCTTATTTGAAGTCCTGCGCTCCTATTTCTCTTCTTTACAAACTGTCCCTGGGAACATACATCTACAGAACATAGGTTGGTATGGTGTAATAGTCTGTGGGAAGATGTTAGGGGAATGGTTGAAAAGCCATACTGAACAACCAAGGTATCTTAAGTCCCCACAAAAAGACTGGGTGTGCATCTTCCGCACAAAACCATCTCGGTGTTCATCCCAAGGTCTGTCCCTGAATTACGTTGAAGGATCTCCCCACTCAAGAGGTAAATATTAAAACTAAAAGATTCCTGGTGGAAGAGATAGAACAGGCAAAGGTACATTTACAAAAGAGGAAAGGCCAAAACTTTCAAGAGCAGGAGACAAGTAATGTAACAATTCCTGATCAGAATAAGAGGAAATAAAGATAGGCAATGAAATACTTCACAAAGGTGGCAGCCATTTACTTAAAATCTGAATCCCTGAGTTCTCTCACTTTGACTTGGGGGAGGAAATTGCAAAGGTAAGGCAAGCAAACTAACATAATTACAGTCCTATGAGCATGGATCATAAACTAGGCTTCTCTTTCAGATGCAGGAGCTGTTCACAGGAGAGATCTCAGCAGAGCTACAGGAAAGAGAAAATAGATGCACTCCTTCTGAAGAGTTGCTTTTGGGGAGGCCCCAACTTGAATCATTTCAGCAGGTAACTAGGTTTCTTCTGAGAGCAGCAGAATTCAAGCTCCCTTCCTGAGCTGCTCTTCTGCAGTATAGGCAAATGCTGAGTCTGTGTGTAGTTAAACAGTGTCTCTCCTCCCTCCCCCCCCCCACCAAATGAGGACAGATTTCTCATGAAAAAGCCTAAGATCTATACTAAAAGATCATCAGTGTTCTTCAAGTGCCTTTAGATTTCCAGGCCCTTTTGAAATAAGCCATGGAAGAAATTCCTAGTCTACAAAGAATGTAGAATTTCTTCCCCAAGTCAGGTGAGCCTCTGGATTCTATTCCCCAAATCCCACTTGTTGTGTAATTCCAAACAAGCAGGAAATAACCTAAATAGTGCTGTGTTGCTAGTCAGCAACTTGGATAGAGTCATATTTTGTGCACTTAAGAACACCAGCTATTAGGACAAGGGAAACTGGCGGCTTCACAGTCAAGACCATGTGGACATCTAGATGTAAATTTGCCCTATAAGAAAATGCCCATTTGGTTTCTTGTAAAGTTCTGTTTTGTGTAGTAAGAGGGAAAATTTCTTTTCTGGGACTGTCTCCTGTACAACATTCTCATTCTAGTGGTCTGATCCCTTTGAGGCGGTCACTGTGGACTTCACAGAAGAGGAGTGGGCGCTACTGGATTCTGACCAGAGAGCCCTGTGCGCAGAAGTCACATTGGAGGCTTTTAGGAATATTATTGCCCTGGGTAAGTCCCCACTTTGCTCAGGGTTCCATTCATTAGGGAAGGAAGGTTTTTTTTCTGGGGTGGTGATGGTAAATAAAAAAGATACTTGCAGTCAAGTTGCTTCTTAAGGCCTTGTTAGAAATGCTTATAATAGTTTTGGGAAACTCCTAAAATTGTCCAGTCAACAGCAAAGTCTTAATGTAGTATCCATCTGAAAAATCCCTTGGATATCATCAGAATTTCCTAGCTTACAATTTGCATCTAAGACCTCCAAGTTGCATTCAGAGCTGATGCTATATACCTGGCATCCAGATGGAGCATGTTTTTCTGAGGAGAAGACCCTTAACGGCTGGTTTTTCCTCACATAATTTTTTAAAGATTATCTTAAATAAACACATAAATCAATGTAATGCCAAATAAATAAGAAAGAAAAGAAAAAATATTTAGAAAATACAGAAATACCCCCGTACCTACATTTGTATGTATATGAAAGAAATTTCTCCATCTCCAACAAGTATGTTCAATATTTACAATTTATCAAAATACGATCAAAATACCTTTCCATTCCATATGTCACCAATATTCTATGAACTCTAAATCTTCAGATCTTACTATTCACCAAAGATTCAGTAAAAATAAACAAAAATACCCAGTAACATGAATACTTAATATATTTCTCATTTCTACTTAGTCTTTTAATACAGTTAAATTTAACAATTAAACTTTGCAAAAAAGGAATTAAAACTATCAAATGTTACCAACTCCTATATAACTTCTTCCTCCCACTATCATTAAATCCCATAATTTTTTTCTATATTCTTTTCATTCCAAATTCTTATCATCCTTCAAATTTTCTTGTAATTTCCCTGAAATAATCCAATAAATCTCTTATATTTCAAATTAAAATGGTATCATTCACTTGCATTTATAATTCCAGTGAAACCTTGTCAGTTGTCTCTGATTCCAGTAAAGAAATAAAAAGTTTAAAAAAATGCAAAGGTGCATAAATGAAACATTTGCTTTAAAATAGCCACCCTGTGCTCTGGTAATCAATTCAAGATTTTGCTTTATGATTGATATGTAAACAAGACATTTTCTGGTACAAGATATTCTTTCTAATTAACATCATAGACTTTAAATCTTTTTCAAAAAGTATTTTAAAGCTTTCCAAAAACAACTCTAAAATAATCTCTTGCTTGTATATTGCAACAGATTTCAAAAAATAAAGATTTAAGAAAGCTGTCAAACGATGATCTTTCTAAAATGAATGGAAGGGAATGCCACCCAACAACTGAAAAGGTGGCATTCATGGTTCAGAACTTGATGGAACCCACAACCTTTAGCTATAACAAGTATCTGCAGAAGTGACAAGTTTTGGTGTCCGCTTAAAAAAAATGGCAGTATAAAGTACAAATGAGCAATCTCCAGTTCTCTCTTCTAGAAAAAAATTCAGCAGTCCAAGCCTTACATCCACCTGCCAGTTTTGGCTTAATCCCCTACTGAAAAATGGGAGTATTGGTTTTCCTTGCCCCATGAGAAGTTATCTTGCCCTCTCCTCACAGTTCTAAATTCCCATAGAAATATATATTTTCTTCTTTCCAAACAGGTGATGCAATGGAGAAGGAGAAGCAGGAGTGGTTAATGTCGCTACCAACAGCAAACTATGAAGGAGAAGTGACATTTGACCATGAAACAAATCCAAAAAAACAAGAGAGCAGCCACTCAGAAGATGGAGTGGAAAAGTCCTACACATCTCATCATTTATTTTCTCTTACTTTACCTAAGAATCTTTATAGAAAACGCAAACCACAAAGTATTGTAAAATTGGGGGAGGGTACCAGTTTGATTAGAGAAACTAAAATATGCACGAAATGTGGAAAGAGCTTTAGTAGCAATGCTAGCCTTAATGGCCATCAAAGGATGCACATAGCTGAGAAACCATATAGTTGCGGGGAATGTGGAAAGAGCTTTGCTTTATTAGGGAAACTTAATTCTCATAAAAGGATGCACACAGAAGAGAAACCATATAACTGCACAGAGTGTGGAAAGAGCTTCTGCAGCAATGCTAGCCTTAATGGCCATCAAAGGATCCACATAACTGAGAAATCATATAGTTGTGTGGAATGTGGAAAGGACTTCCCTTTAATAGGAAAACTTAATGATCATGAAAGGATTCATACAGGAGAGAAACCATATAAATGCACAGTGTGTGGAAAGAGCTTCCATTTCAAGCCTAGTCTTACCCGTCATGAGAGAATCCACAGAAGGGAGAAAAAATATAGGTGCAACAAGTGTGGAAAGAAATTCTTTGAGAACAGAGAGCTTACCATCCATCAAAGGGTCCACACAGGGGAGAGACCATATAAATGCCTGGAGTGTGGAAAGAGCTTTTTTGACAACAAAGTTCTTATTCGTCATCAAAGGATCCACACAGGGGATAAACCCTATCAATGTCTGGTGTGTGGAAAGAGCTTTAGTCAGATAGGACATCTCAATTCTCATAAAAGAATCCACACAGGGGAAAGGCCCTACAAATGTATGCAGTGTGCAAAGAACTTCCGTTCCAAAAGTTCTCTTAATCGCCATGAGAGGATCCATACAGGGGAGAAAAAGTATAGCTGCAGAGTGTGTGCAAGGAGATTCTTTGAGAACAGAACCCTTGCTATCCATCAAAGGATCCACACAGGGGAGAGACCCTATAAATGCCTGGAGTGTGGAAAGAGCTTTATTGAGAAAGGAAAACTTAATTTTCATACAAGAGTCCACATAGGAGAGCAACCGTATAACTCTATTGAGTATGGAAAGCAGAAAGAAAATGTTACTCATGAAAGAATCCACACAGGAGAGAAACCATATAAATGCACAGAATGTGGAAAGAGCTTCTTTAACAAGACTGGTCTTAATGGCCATCAAAGGATCCACATAACTGAGAAACCATATAGTTGTATGGAATGTGGAAAAGCCTTTGCTTTAATAGGAAAACTTAATTCTCATGTAAGGATTCACACAGGGGAGAAACCATATACATGCACAATGTGTGGAAAGAGTTTCCACTTTAGGGGTACTTTTAATCGTCATGACAGGATCCACAGAGGAGAGAAAAAGCTTAGTTGCGAGGAATGTGGAAAGAGATTCTTTGAGAAGGCAGCCCTTACTATCCATCAAAGGATCCACACAGGGGAGAGACCATATCAATGCCCAGAGTGTGGAAAGAGCTTTTTTGACAACAAAGTTCTTACTCGTCACCAAAGGATCCACACAGGGGAGAGACCGTATAAATGCCTAGAGTGTGGAAAAAGCTTTACTCAGAAAGGGCATCTTAATTCCCATAAAATAACTCACACAGGGGAGAGGCCCTATACATGCACAGAATGTGGAAAAAACTTCAGTTTCAAAAGTTCTCTTAATCGCCATGAGAGGATTCATACAGGAGAAAAAGCATACCCAAAGGGAGTGTGGAAAGAGATTGAGAGCAGAGCCCTTACTATCCATCAAAGGAGCCACATGGCATAAACTCTATAAATGCCTGGAGTGTGGAATTAGGTTTAGTCAGGCCAACTTATTTCTCATAAAAGAATCCATATTATGGAGATACCATATACAGCTAGTCCTCAACTGTTCATTTAATGACCATTCAAAGTTACAACGCAAAAATGAAATAAAAGGAAAAAAGTGACTGACACCAGTTTTCACTCTTATGACCATTGCAAAATCCTCATGATTGTGTAATCAAAATTCAGATGCATGGCAACTGGTTCATATTACCATTGTATCCCAAGATCATGTGATCACTTTTTGCAACCTGACAAGTAAAGTCAATGGGGAAGCCAGATTCAGTTAACCACCAGCTTACTAACTTGCTAACTGCAATGATTCACTTAATGGTGGCACGAAAGGTCGTAAAATGGAGCAAAAACTAAGAAATGTCTCATTTAACAGAAATTTTGGACTCCATTGTCATAAGTATTTTCATTTATGATTCTTGCGGCATCCAGGGTCATGTGATTTCCATTTGGAAACTTACAAGCAAACACAGTCAATGTGGGAAGGCAGTTTCACTTAACCATATGTATAGTTGTTAACTGACCAATCATACTTGAGAACAGCAGTGGTTTGATGAATGATTGTGGCATAAAAGGTTGCAAACTGGGTAACAAGTGACTTAATTGCCTTACTTAGCAATGTAAATGTTGGACTCAATTGTGGGTATATTTTGAGAACTACCAGTATTACTGTCCTTCAATTTGAAATATTAAAAAAACTTGATTTCATTAATTGATTTTGTTGGTGGAGAGAGCTGCTTGTACCCCATGAGTAAATTATGTTCCTCCTGAAATTTGAAGCCTTTATAACTCAGGATTTAAGCCACTTATAAAGCAGAGCTTCCAGTTACTCTAAATGTGGTTTTGACCCATAATAAGGGTCAAATAATGTCCTGTGTTTTTTTTTTGTGCTTTTTGTATGGATTGGTGAGTAAATCACATTATTGCATTTCATTATTATGGAGTAGTGCTCCACTCTGTTTTCTGACATTAATTGTCCAAAAATGCAAGTTGTGTTTTTTTTAAACTTGTTTTAATCTGCAGAATTACGAAGTAATTGGAGATGTTAAAATGCAAACCTGCGTAGAATAAATAGCCAAACAGGACTGGCACTCACTCTTTAAAAATTGCCTGGGCCTTGGCATATAACCTTGTATGCAGCGGATTAGCTAATAAGACTATATTGGACTGGTGGCATTCATAGTTTTAAATCTTTCCGAACCACCTGACAAGGAATTGTTACTATTTCTTAACTGCAGACAAAAGAGATTCATTTGGTCTCACCACTAGAAATTAAATAACCAAATCCAATGGTCTTATTGATATAACTAAAAAACAAGGAGGGCAGGGGGTTTTTTGGCATGCAGTTACACAGAGTAAAGCATAAGAATAAGTACATTCAGATTTTGGCTGCATTTGTTGTAAATCTTAAAGTCTTTGTTAATGACACCCCAAGGAGCTAGAAGCTGCTTTGGATGAAATTTCAAAGTTACAATGAAAAAAATGAAATAAAATGACAAATGTGATTTAGACCAATTTTCATGCTTCATGATTGTTGTAACATCCCCATGATCACGTGATTAAAATTCAACTGACATGCATTTATTGTGGTTGCAGCATCCAGGGTCATGTGATCTCAATTTGTAAACTTCTACCAAGCATAGTTAATGGACAAAGGCAGATTCACTGAACCAACCATACTTGAGAACCCTAGTGATTTGATAAATGAGTGTTGCATAAAAGGTTCCAAACTAGGGCATGACTCAATTATATATCTATCTTAGCAATGGAAATGTTGGGCTCAGTTGTGGGTGTAAGTTGAGAACTACCTGTATTTCTGTCCTTCCCTTTGAAATATCAAGAGTTGATTCCATTAAGTGATTATGTTGGGGGAGGGGGTTAATTCCTCACGAGTATTTTTTCTTCTTTCCTGAAATCTCACTAATAAAGCAGAACTTCTAGATACTCCAAAGAAACTATGTGATCGGGCTTAGTTTTGGGGGAGGAAATTAAGGGGGGGGAGAATTCTTCCTCTGCCTACCAGCATCCATCGGTATTCATCTGGCTAACGTCCAGTCAGTGTGAGAGTTGAGGGCTGTTTGGAAATATTTGAAGGTACTATACCTTTATATTTTTTCCAGTTCTATTTTCTTCCAGCACTTTTAGTTTGTCTATTATTGTTATTATTGTTATTGTTATTATTATTTAATCTTTAGTGAGATTCACAGCCTTCCAAGGACCTAGGAACTGTTCAGGTAGCATCAAAGGATATAAGCTGTTCCAAGTAGGGTGGGTTTTTTGTAAAATCAGTATTATTATTATTCCTTCTTGTTTTCTCCATCTTAATTTATTAAGATGGCTGGAATTGGACAGTTTTGGTAAGCAGATCACACCATTTACTGTTCAGAACATGGGAAATGAAGAACTGGCATTGCTTTCAAACCCAAGAAGATGTATTATCTCCCATCTTTTGTTTACCTTCCCATCTAAAAAGCCATTCTGTCATAATCCTTCAACCTACCATATTTCCCTGCCTATTAATGGGTTTATGGTGAGGCTGCTTCCCTGGTTGATTGGTTAGACAAGCACTTCTTGCCATTTCCTTTTTGGTGCACCTCTTTGCTTCCTCGCTAAGGATCAACAGCGAACTCTCAAGCACCCCATCAAGATCTTCATAACTTATGCCTCCCTTCTGAGAGGTTATTTTCTGTGTGTTCTCTACTATCTCTGTGTCTGGTCTTTTTTTTTTCTTCCAAAGATTTAGCTCAGAGGTTTCCAAACTTGGCAACTTTAATACTTGCCTTAAAGTTGCCAAGTTTGGGGACCCCTGATTTAGCCTTTTTGTTTGCTTTTTCTGAGGGGGGGGAGAGAAAGAGTAAATGAATCTTCATCTTCAACCATAACACAAGAGCACACAACATACAAACTCAAGGTTAACCGCACCAAACTTGATTGCAGGAAATACGACTTCAGCAACAGAGTGGTCAATGTCTGGAATACTCTACCTGACTCTGGTTTCTTCCCCAAACCCCAAAAACTTTAACCTTAGACTGTCTACTATTGACCTCACCCCTTTCCTAAGAGGTCTGTAGGGGGCGTGCGTAAGCTCACCACCATGCCTACCGTCTCTGTCCTATTGTTTATTTTTCTTACATTTACCCATTTCATGTATTCATAACTACATATATACTTATACCTATTATCTTTTAAGCAATTGACAAATCAAAATTAAACAAATAAATAAATAAATAAAGGGATATGAGATCTGCCCCGTGAAGAAACCCCTTTGCAAGTAGTACCATGGCAAATTACTCGCCACTGTAGCTTTCTTAGGGATGTCAGGGAAGAAATCCCTTGATGTTACAAGTCTTGGCATTTTAGTAATAAAGTTTTTCTTTAACCTGTAATCCTCTCGGCATTGCCTTCCATGAGTCTTTTCTCCCCTTATCTGAATCTGTCATTATGACCTGCTGAGTCTGACATTTAAACACAGCTGGGGGAGAAACCCAGCCTGTGTATTGTTTTTCTTTTAAACTTGTACAGTTGAACCTGATCTACTCTTCAGGAATCAACCAGCCACAAACAACCAAAGCAAAAAGGGAGAGAGAGATCAAGAAATAGAAATAAAACAAGAACAAGAAATAAAAAACAAAAAAAGCAGGTAAAGGTCAGCTCTAGAAAAAAAAAAGTTGACATGTGAGTTGTCATCACAGGAATCCTTCTAAGGCAATTTATTTTGTCGTCCTTGTTTTAATTGCTGTCAATATAAATAAATGGGCCTGAAGGAATCTCCATAAGGTTTACTTGCCTGTTCATTCGATAGCAAATGAATGAATTTACTGTCTGTTTCGGGAGCACATCCACATTTCCAAGAGATTCTGTGAGAAACAGACAAGGACACAAGCAGGGGAACAGTTTTTATCCAAAGGTCGCTTTGTTTATTACAACACACGTGCACACAGACACACACACACAATGTCTATCATCCACGACCTCAATACTCCTTTCATCGCATCCCCCCTCCAAACATAATACTTTGCCGGCGCAGGAGTTCGGTCGATCTTTGACGTCACAACCGAAATGAGCATGCGCAGAAGGCGAATGTACTGCCAGCAGTAGGGCAGGATTTTCCTTGCACAGGGAGTGTGGTGGGTGGAAGAAACTCGTCAAGGGTAGAAAACAACGATCGCGTATAGCGTTTTGCCTCTCTAGGAAGGAGCACTGTGATCCAGGCTCTGGGAGGGTGCGGGAAGTTTTGGCGGGAACGATTTGCAGCTTTGCGTAGAACCTCTGAGGGAACGGAGCCCCCCTGAAACCGGGAAAGGGGCGGGGCGAGTGGTTGAGGGCGGGTCCGCTGTGACCGAAGGAGGCCTCGGAGAGAGTTTCCTCTCGTTGGGGCTGCGCAAAAGTCGGAGACTGAATGGAGGCCCGGGGGTCTCCCCTTCAGGCGGGGAGCGGCGGCGGCGGCGGCGAGGAGTCCGGCGGGGGAAGCGGCGTCCCGAGCGGCCTCCCCAAAGAACCCCGCAGCTCCGAGGCTGAGCGCTGGCGCTTCCGCAGCTGCGCCTCTCGGGAGGCCGAGGGACCCCGGGCGCTTTGCAGCCGCCTGCACCGGCTGTGCCGGGGGTGGCTGCGGCCCGAGCGGAGCAGCAAAGCCGAGATGCTGGACCTGGTGGTGCTGGAGCAGCTGCTGGCCCTGCTGCCCCCGGAGCTGTCGGGCTGGCTGAGGGAGTGTGGGGCGGAGAGCTGCGCACAGGCGGTGGCCCTGGCCGAAGGCTGCCTCCTCGGCCCCTCAGACTCCCTGGAGCCCGGAAAGGGGCGGCAGGTGAGGCACTTTCATCCTCTTCTACGCCTCGTTTCTCTTCCTTGCACATAATGGCACAGAAAATACATCCAAACACGTGTTGGGATATAAATAGTATGTGGGAATAACATTGTGGGACCTTATTCACATGTTCTGTTTTCCCTCAAACTTTGTCGTGGACTGGACAGCCATAATGCAAAAGATATCTCAATTCCCTCATCTGGCGGGTGAGGAGAACATGTCATTAAAAACCCTCCCTACTTTTCCAGGGAGTACAAGGAGAGGATCTAAAAATATTTTATTAATGTGGTCTTACACTAAAGATAGAGCTAATATGCATTATGGGCAGTGGTAGGATTCAAAAAAATTTACCACCAGTTGTGTGGGTGTGACTTGGTGGGTGTGGCAGGGGAAGGATACTGCAAAATCCCATTTCCTCCCCACTCCACTAACCTGCTTTCCAGCTCCGTTCTCCTATGCAGGGCGACCATAGGAGACCCAGCCGATTAGCTGGAACTTGAGAGGCAGAGAATAGATGGGGTGGGGCCAGTCAGAAGTGGGATTTGCTGGTTCTCCGAACTACTTAAAATTTCCGCTCCCGGTTGTCCAGAACTGGTCAGAACCTACTGAATACCAACTCTGATTGTGAGGCTTGTCTGGTCTACCTGGAAGGGCTAATAAATGTTTCCTAAAGTCAGGATTCCCCTCACCAAAGGCTACCTACTCAGCCCCACAGCCTCCCAGGAGCCTGGAAAGGGATAGCAGGTGAGGTAGTTTCAACCTGGGTGTCCATGCGAGGATAAATGTCTCTTAAGAAATCAGGCATAAAGAAACCGTCTGCCAGACTTTTCTGAAACTCCTAATATTTTGTCAGTGTGTTTGTTCTTGAGGGAAATGCTTATTTTTCCTCTTGGGGGTAATTTTATGGAAGGAAAGAGCAACATCCCAGGACTATAAGAGAGTTTGAGGGAGGAGGCCAGAATCCCTTCTCCATCCTCCCCTTTCCTTTAATGAATTGAGAATTTGTTCCATTTCAGCTGACATTCTTCAAACAATTGGCTCAATTTATGACATAGCAAATCTTATTTTGAAGTCCCCATTCCTGCTTCCCTTCTTTACAAACTCTCCCTGGGAACCTACATCAAGAGATCATATATTGGTATTGTGTAAGGGTCTGTTGGAATAACTCGGGGAACAGGTGAAAAATCAGACTGGCCAACCATCTAATTCTAAAAGGTATCTCAGTTACCACAATGAGACTGGTGTGCATCTTCCTCACAAAAACCATCTCAATCTTTATCCCAATCTCTTTCCTTGAATTGCCTGGTTGAGAGTCTTCCCACTACAAGAGACATAGGGAAGCCAAAAGAAAAGGAAGAGAAGATCCATGCCATGCACTTAAGAGGTAAAGCTTTCTAAATGTAAAGGAAAGACCTGAGGAAGAGATAAAACAGGCATAGGTACATCCATAAAAGAGGATAACAAAGCTATTAAGAGAAAGAGACAAGTAAAGATCTGAGCATTCCTGATCAGAATAAAAGGAAATAAAGAAAGGCAATGAAACATCTCACAAAAATGGCAGGCATTTAGTCAAAAGTAACAGCCACTTTCAAATCTGAATCCCTGAGTTCTCTCACTTTGACTTGGGGAATTGCAAAGGTAAGGCAAGCAAACTAACATAATTACAGTCCTATGAGCATGGATCATAAACTAGGCTTCTCTTTCAGATGCAGGAGCTGTTCACAGGAGAGATCTCAGCAGAACTACAGGAAAGAGGAAATAGATGCACTCCTTCTCAAGAGTTGCTTTTGGGGAGGCCCCAACTTGAATCATTTCAGCAGGTAACTAGGTTTCTTCTGAGAGCAGCAGAGTTCAAGCTCCCTTCCTGAGCTCTTCTGCAGTATAGGCAAATGCTGAGTCTGTGTGTAGTTAAACAGTGTCTCTCCTCCCTCCCCTCCCCCCCAAATGAGGGCAGATTTCTCATGAAAAAGCCTAAGATCATTACTAAATGGTTGCATCAGTGTTCTTCAAGTGCCTTTAGATTTCCAGGCCCTTTTGAAATAAGCCATGGAAGAAATTCCGAGTTTACAAAGAATGTAGAATTTCCTTCCCAAGTCAGGTGAGCCTCGATTCTATTCCCCAAATCCGACTTGTTGAGTAATTCCAAACAAGCAGGAAGCAACCTAAATGTGTTGCTAGTCAGCAACTTGGATGGAGTCATATTTTGTGCACTTAAGAACACCAGCTATTAGGGCAAGGGAAACTCTGGTGGCTTCACAGTCCATGTGGACATCTAGATGTAAATTTGCCCTATAAGAAAATGCCCATTTGGTTTCATGTAAAGTTCTGTTTTGTGTAGTAAGAGGGAAAACTTTTCTGGGACAATCTTCTATACAACATTCTCATTCTAGTGGTCTGATCCCTTTGAGGCGGTCACTGTGGACTTCACAGAAGAGGAGTGGGCGCTACTGGATTCTGACCAGAGAGCCCTGTGCGCAGAAGTCACATTGGAAGCTTTTAGGAATATTATTGCCCTGGGTAAGTCCCCACTTTGCTCGGGTTTCCATTCATTAGGGAAATAAAGGTGGGGGTTTTTTTGGGGGGGGGGTGATGACAAAGAAGATACTTGCAGTGAAGCTGGTTAAGGTGGTCACCTCTCCTTAAAGCCTTGCTCACCATAGAGCTGGGAAATTCCCCCGACTGTCCAATCAACAACAAAATCTTAATCTGCTTCCTAGTTGAAAAATCCCTTGGATAGCATCAGAATTTCCTAGTTAACAATTTGCATCCAAGCTGGATTCATGTCTGATACCATACTTGGAATGCAGATTGATATGCTTTTAAAGAACACACCCCTCCTTTATAGTTTTTTTTTTTTTTTAATTTCTATTAAAGATTATCTTAAACAGATAAAACACATACACTAATGTAATATAAAATACATTAAAAAGAAAAACAATATTTAGAAATCCCAGAAACACCCCATACCTATGTTTGTATGTATATGAAAGAAATGTTTCCCTTCATCTCCAATAAGTATGTTCAACATTAACAATTCATCTTTCTTTTAAGATAAAACCAAAATAGTTCATCATTCCATACATCACCCAATATTCTGTAAGTGCATCAGCTCTCCTTACTATTCAGCAAAGATCGAGTAAAAATTAATAAAAATACCTAAGAACATATATAGTTAATATAGTGCCATTTCAACTTAGTCTACTTTCACCGGTCTCCAGGAGTGGGATTCAACCAGCGTTACTACTGGTTTGGTGATTACTCTTTCTAATTACTTCATAAATTTTAAATTAGTTTCACAAAACATTTAAAAGCTTTCAAAAAAAACCCTCTAAAATAACCTCTTGCCTGTATATTGCAACAGATTGCTAAAAATAAAAATTTTAGGAAGTTGCAAGCCATTATATTCTTTTTAAAATAGATGGAAGAGAATGCCACCCAGCAGCTGATGAAACAGCATATATGTTTCAGAGCATGTTGCAATCCAGAATTTTAGCTGATCCCAAGAGGCTCACAATGAGAGGTTTTGCTGTCAGCTTACAAAAATTGGCAGTGTAAGGTAATCCTCGAGGTATGACGGATCATTTAGTAACTGTTCAAAGTTACAACAGAAAAGCCATGTACCACCATGATTCAAACATGAAATTTTTACTGCTTTGCCCCCCCCCCTTTCCACCCCTCACAATCCCTTGCTTACCTTCTGGAGACCTGGAGAACTAAGAGTGTGGGTGAAGAAGAGAAGGAAAGTACCTTCTTAGTAGGCCATGTTTGCAAACTTGCTGGTGAATTTTTTAAAAAAGAAACAGGAGTGCAGTGTGGAGAACAGACAATGAGGGTTAAGTGTTAAAAGGGTGATGCAGAAGGAGGGGAAGAGCTGTTTTGCCTTCCAGGGCAGGTTTCAAACAAGACAAAGCAGCTCTTCCCCCTCCTTCCCACTTAACACTTAACCCTTCATTGTTTTCCACACCTCGCTCCTGTTTCTTTTAAAAAAAGTTTCACCACAAGTTTGCAAACCAACGGCTTCACCATGGCCCAGTAAGAATGTCACCAATATTTTCCTTCCCTCCTTCACCCACATCCTGAGTTCTGCAAATCTCCAGAAGGTAGCAAGTGATTGTGAGGGCTGGAACTGGCTGACGGGACCCTAAGGAAAAGAAGCAGAGCAGGTGGTATTTCAGGGGATGGGGGAGGCCCTCAGAGGCCCAAGGCATGCAGGCTTCCCTGAGGCACCCCATGTGTATTTAACGACCCCTGCATTCACCCGAAAATTGTTTAACATATCATCCTAATCTGGGATGAGGGAGCTTTCACTTAATAAGTTCCAATTAACATCCTGCCTTATTACCGAAATAGGCAGGCTCTATTACTGTCGTATAGGCAATCTCCAGTTCTCTCTTCTAGAAAAATTTTTCCAAGTTGAAGCCTGTCATCCACCTGCCAATTTCAGTGAAATGACACTACAGAAAAATGAAGGTGTTGGTTCTCCTCACCCCACAAGAACTAATCTTCCCCTCCCTCACAGTTCTAAATTGAACAAGGATTTCTGTTTTCTTCTTTCTGATCAGGTAATGGAATGGAGAACGTGAATGCGAAACAGGAGAGGTTAATGCAGACAACAAACTATGAAGGAGAGGTGACATCTGACCATCAAGAGAATCCAAAGACAGAGAGAAAACACTCAGAAGATGGAGGAGAAAGGCCCTCCACATCTCATCATTCCTTTTGTCTTGACTTTTATAGAAAACATAAACTACATACCACTATAATATCAGAAAAGGATTCCAGTCTGAGCAGAGAGATTGAAATATGCACGAAGTATAGAAATAACTTCAGGAGCAAGGCTACTTTTAATAACAATCAAAGAATCCACATAACTGAAAAACCTTACAGTTATGAGGAATCTGAAAATGGCTTTGATTTAATAGGAAAACTGAATTCTGATGAAAGGATCCATACAGGGGAGAAACCACATAAATGCTTAGAGTGCGGAAAGAGGTTCCATTTCAAGAGTAGGCTTAATTATCACGAGAGGAGGCACAGAGGGGAGAAAAAATATTGTTGCCAGGAGTGTGGAAAGAGATTCTTTGAGAAGGGAGGTCTTGCTATTCATCAAAGGTTCCATACAGGGGAGAGACCATATAAATGTCTGGAGTGTGGAAAGAGCTTTTTTGACAACAAAGTTCTTACTCATCACCAAAGGATCCACACAGGGGAGAGACCATATAAATGCCTTGAATGTGGAAAGAGCTTTATTCGGAAAGGACATCTTAATTCTCATAAAATAATTCACACAGAGGAGAGACCCTGTAAATGCACAGAGTGTGGAAAAAGCTTCTCTTTCAAACGTTCTCTTAGTTGTCATGAGAGAATTCACAGAGAGGGGGAAAAATATAGCTGCAGAGAGTGTGGAAAGAGATTCTTTGAAATGAGAGAACTTACTATCCATCAAATGAGCCACACAGGGGAGAGACCCTATAAATGCATGGAGTGTGGAAAGAGCTTTTTTCGGAAAGGACATCTTAATTCTCATAAAGTAATTCACACAGGAGAGAGACGGTATAAATGCATAGTGTGTGGAAAGAGCTTCATAAGAAACTCTCATCTGCTTCGACACCAAAAGATCCATACGGAATAAGAAATTTAAATTCCTGGACTGTGGAAAGGACTTTATTCAAAAAGGACATCTTAATATAGAATAGAAATGGAATAGAATAACAGAGTTGGAAGAGAGCTTGAAGGTCTTCTAATCCAACCCGCTGCTTAGGCAGGAAACCCTACACCACTTCAGACAACATCCAACATCTTTTTCCAACATCTTTTTTAAAACTTCCACTTTTGGAGCATTCACAACTTCTGGAGGCAAGTTGTTCCACTGATTAATTGTTCTAACTGTCAGGAAATGTCTCCTTAGTTCTAAGTTTCTTCTCTCTTTGATTAGTGTCCACCCATTGCTTCTTGACCTGTCCTCAGGTGCTTTGAAGAATTGACTCCTTTTTTGTGGCAGCCCCTGAGATTTTGGAACACTGCTATCATGTCACCCCTAGTCCTTTTCATCAAACTAGGCATACTTGATTCTAGCAACTGTTCTTTATATGTTTTAGCCTCCAGTCCCCTAATCATCTTTGTTTTCTCTTCTTTGCACTCTTTCTAGAGTCTCAACATCTTTTTTACATCGTGGCGACTAAAATTGGATGCCGTATTCCAAGTGTGCCCTTACCAAGGCATTATAAAGTGGTATTAACACTTCATGTGATTTTGATTCTATTCCTCTGTTTATGCAGCCTAGAACTGTGTCAGGGTTGCCAGATTGCAGCTTTGACTCAAGTCAAAATTCGGCCAAATTATTTTCTCTCACAGCCAAATTTTCTCGCCAAATTTTTTTATGTAATATAACATGAGGATATATTGTTGTTTTTTTTTTAACTTTTTAAATAATCAAATCATAAAAAATAGTCTTTATTCGACAACGTGATGTGATGTCATGGGAATTTCTGTGTTCTTTACTCACATCCAGGCTAGGCAGCTCACTTCAAATAACCGCTACTACTGTTTGGAAAGCTCGGCCAAATGCAGAGATCCTGAGGAGGGGGGAGCTAGGGCATGAGGGTTTTTAGGGGGATTCCCCTCCCGATTGAAAAAATATAATCACTAAACAAATAAAACGACACAAAAATAGCAATTATATATAGAATCCTTATGAAAACTGAATGCTCAATAACCATCTTTTCAAAAAGAGACGAATTATCCCAATAATTACATGAAAACAAAAAGTACTTCTAATGTAGCAATGTGAAGAAAGAAAAAAAAGTAAAAAAACAAACTATAAGATCAAGTCTGTCAAGTATGATTGAAATAGGAGCAAAGTCATGAATGAAGTGCTCTAATATAGAATGTTCATGATATCCTCGTCAATATCCTCAGGATGATCTGGTTGACTGGCTTGGTTTCCGTACATGTTCTCTGATGTGAACAGCTGAAGCATGCGTTCTGTTGCACTGAAATCCGTATAGCACTTTCCCTGAAATTGTAGATATGTATGAATTCTGATGATGGCATCCAACATTTCCGTCTGTAAGCGATTTCTAGCCTTCGTCTTCACATGTGTTACTGCAGAGAAAATGCGTTCTACAATGGCGTTACTCGTTGGTGTTGCAAGGCAAGACAGCACATTGCCAACTGTTCAAACGGCTGCTCATCCGTTTTGGACTTGTACTGCAACACCCCTGCCCAGAAGGTTGCTGTGTCACTTGGAATTCTTCCATCAAACACTGACTCCTCTGCCCAATGCACATCCAGAATTCTCTGATACTGCTCCTCAATCACAGCTTCATTTGCACTTTGGAGATGAGGCATTGGCAGATCTTGAAATGGAACCCTGGTGGTCTGGCTCAACACTTTACTCGGTGACAAGCTTCTTAGATCTTTGAAGACTTCCATCGATGCCGGAAGGCGCTTCTCGAGCTGACTGAGGGCTTCACTCAGGAGGCTTGCACAGCGTGTCTTCATCTCCATTGCCTTGTTGAGTGTGTCAGGGGAACGATTTTGGCTATTCACGAAGGAACGAAGCTCACTCGTAAATTTGGCCCCATAATCAACTCTGTCCAGGTCAAGTGGTTTCCCTTTGCTGTCGATGACACAATCTTTCAAACTTTTGTAGTGCACGAGCAATTCTTGCATCATCTCCCCTGGGTCAGCATCAGTTGCTTGAAAAAAAGAGTTGACCCTCTCAAATTTGGCGACAATGGGGGACACAAAGTGAAAGTACAAGGCGTTCACAGGATCTCACAACATCCCCAGGATCTCCCTGGCCTTGTACCGGCAGGAGGCATCGGCAGTGGAGACGACTGCCGAAAAGTAAGCCTTCAGCTCTTCCCAGTTGATAAGAATGTTGTAGATGACTTTGCCCCTCACCAACCATCGTGTTGCAAACAGCTTCTGGAAAGGAAGAGGAGTTCCCTTTCGCTCATCTGTAGCATCCATCACTTTGAACAGATCTGAGAATGCTTCCCTCCAGAGGATACTCTTGCTGAACCACTTGGGAATTTCTGCTAGGAGATACCCCAGGTTTGATGGAAGTTTATCAAACGCCTTCTTGATACAAAGTGCAAGCGAATGACATATGCATCGGTTCAGCTGACAATGAGGCGATTGCTCATGAATTCGAGACCACACGGAGTTGTGCTCCCCAATCATCGCAGATGTACCATCGCTGCCGAACATGATGCAGTCAACCAGCTTCAGACCAAGTTCATCTAGTGTGTTCCTGAATATTTCAGAGTTCTCTACCTGTAGCCCCAACAATGGGCTTTAGAGCAACAAATTCAGTCACAATATGTAACTTTGACTGGTTGAAATATCTGATGACAATACACAGATGCTTGTCAATAGCGATGTTCGTCGATGAGGATTGCAAATTTTTTGTTCTTGACATCATGCTGTTGAGTCTCCTTCAAAGCAGGGGAAATTACTTTAGAGATAAGTTTACTGCACTTAGTGCAATGAACTTGAAGGTTTGCGAGTTTGCTACCTTTCCCATTCTTCATAAATTCTGCCAGGTGATCAACAGTGGATGTTGCGCAGTGATACGCTATAGTCACAGCAAGCTCAATTTCTATGTGTTTGGTTATCTCAATATCCTTGTCTATTTTCGGTTTCTGAAAAAAGGGTAATGCTGCACAATGAGAACTAGCACTTAACTCTTTCTGTATGCCCCTTCGTTTTTTCGTGGTCCAAAAGGTGAGAAAGCTTTGGTGCGATTTGTGTCTTGCAAAGCTTGCATAATCCGTGTTCACTTCCATCGCTAGATTTTGTGACCCATAAGAACTTTTGTTCCCACGATTTATTATATTTTCTACTATTGTCATATTTCTCTTTCCATTTTCCCGTCGCTGCCATCTTCCATAGATGTAGAGTTGTTCACTTGTTCAGGGTAAAATATGGTTTAGAGACTAGGCTAACGCTAACGTAAGGCTTCCGCTTGCTAATATACATGCACTGTGCACATACACATTACACATAGCTGCCTTACCATGCATGCAGAGTACACAATGCGTTTAGCTAGCTTACATGTACCACAGGCGTATTCTCTTGGTCACACATCTGGGATTTTCCGTGACACCACACGCCGGCTGGCGAAAAAACAATCCAATACTGAGATGTTTACATCCGGGTTAACATCCGCTTATATTATGCAGCGCTGTTCACGGTCAGAAGGCTTCGACCTGTGTATCGTGTCATTTTTCAGAGGTTTTCAGACGATCTGACAGTCATTTTCATGTGAATATATTGCATTGAAAACTGGTATTTGGCCAAAATTTCAATTTCACGGCCAAGCAACTTTCATACGGCCAAATTTCCGGCCAAATATGTTTGGAGACATGATTTTTTTCATGGCCAAAGAGATTTCTATATGGCCAGATTTCTCGAATTTGGCCGGAAAAACGGCCAGATGGCAACCCTGAACTGTGATGGCTTTTTTGGCAGCTGCTGCATATTGCTGACTCATATTTAAATGGTTGTCCACTAGGATTCAGAGAGCCCTCTCATAGTTACTACTATTGAGCAAGGTATCACACACACTATACCTGTGCATTTGATTTTTCTTGCCTAAATGTAGAACCTTTTTTCACCATTGAATTTCATTTTGTTAAGATAGCACCCAGTGTTCAAGTCTGTCAAGATCCTTCTGTATCTTAACCCTATCTTCTGGAGTGTTGGCTATCGCTGCCAGTTTGGTGTCGTCTGCAAATTTGATGACTTCCCCATCTGTCCCCTTGTCCATGTCATTGATGAAGATGTTGAAGAGTACTGGGTCTAAAACAGCCTTGGGGTACTCCACTACATACTTCCCTCCATGTTTATGCAGTTCCATTGATGACTACATGTTGAGTGCAGTTGGTTAGCCAGTTATGAATCTGGTGGTTATTCTGTCTAACCCACATTTTTTTTACTTTATCTAGTAGGTTATGGTCTATTTTATCAAATGTCCTACTGAGGTCTGAGTAAATTATATTGACAGCATTCCTCTGGTCAACTAATTTTGTCACTTTGTCAAAGAAGGCAATAAGATTAGTCTAGTTCGCTGATTTGTTGCTTGATTATCTTTTCCAGAATCTTCCCTGATATTGAGGTCAGGCTGATAGGTCTGTAATTTCCTGGATTTAATTTTTTGCCTTTTTTGAAGATTTTAATTCTCATTTTAAAAATCCACACACGGGAGAAACTGTATAAAAATACATGAATTGTGGAAAGTAGTTTACTCATAAAGGAAATTTTAATCATCGTGAAATAATCCACACAGGAGAGAGCATATAAATGTACAGTGTGTGGAAAGAGCTTCCACTTCAAAAGCACAGGGGATAAACAGCCTTGCTGCAGAAAGTGTGGAAACATTTCATTGAGAAGGAAGCCCTTATCTACCAAAGAATCCACAATGGATGAACCATATATATGCCAGGATTGTGGAAATTGGTTTGCTCAGTCAGGACAGTTTCTCATAAAAGAATCCATATTGGGGAGAGGCCATATACACTTAATCCTTAACTTAAAATTATCTAACATCCTTTCAAAGATATAAAAAATAAAACTAAAAAAGTGATTTAGATCAGTTTCCACAGTGATGACTGTTGCAGCATCCCCAAGATCACAGTATTGAGATGCAGACAACATAGACTCATCAACAACAACCTGTGCCTGTCTTCAACAGTGAAGGGACAACGGGCAGAAAACATGCAGCCAAGAAGTTCCACACCCTTGCACTACTCAGGTGACCCTGAGGACACAGATAAATATCCAATGGCCAGGCAAATGATCAGCTGTCTGCAAGGAATATAAATCCTTCCATTCCCCACTATCCAGTCAGAGCTGAAAAAGCTTCTTGGATAAAACATCTTCAAATAAAAAAATGAGAAAGTCCAGTTGTCTTCTATAAAAGCACCTTTGGGACAATGAAAGCATTTGGCAACTGGCATGTTTCTGGCATGTATTCCAAGGTTCCATTTCAGGTCCAGTACTCTGATATTTTTATAAATGATCTAGATGAGGGAATTGAAGGGGAAACTCATCAAATTTGTAGATGAGTTTAAGCTGGCAGAAATAACCAACACCCCAGAAGATTGGTTCAAAATCCAATAGGATCTTGACAGACTTGAATATTAGATTCTACTAAGAAAATGAAATTCAATGTAGATAAAAGTATGATTGTACGCTTGCCAAGAAAAAGCAACTGTAGAAGGCTAGGTGAAACCTGGCTCAATACCAATAACTCAGAACAATCTTGGAGTCCAGGTAGCCAATCACTTAAATATGAGCTGATAGTTTATGGCAGCAACCAAAAAAGCCAATGCAATCCTAGGTTGCATTAATAGAGGGATAGAATCCAGATCGCATGAAGTATTAGTATCAATTTACAAAGCCTTAAGATGTCCATTCTTAGAATACTGCATCCTGTTTTGGTCACCACAATATAAAAAAGATGTTGAGACTCTGGAACGTGTACAGAGAAGAACAAAGATGATTAAGGGGCTGTAGGCTAAAACATGAACAATTGCAGGAATTGGGTATGCCTGCTCTAATGAAAACAAGGACTAGGTGAGCTATGATAACAGGATTCCAGTATTTGAGGGGTTGCCACAAAGATGAGAGGGACAAACCATTTTCCAAAGCACCAGAAGCTAAAAGAAGATGGATGGAAACTAATCAAGGAGAGAAACTCAAAAAATAAGTGACGTCACAAGGAAACGGAGCTCCATCCCTGCTCTGGGTTCTTGTTCATGGGTCCAGAAGCATCCAAAACTGCTTTGGAGGGGTGGTGAAGCAAAAGAGGGGCATCCTGCAAAATTCCAGGGGGGGAACGCAGCTCCCCATAGAGCCCCAGGGCTTTCTGAGCCCTCTATGCCATGGCAGGAAGAAGAGGCAGCCAAGATGGCTGCCATACACCTGGAGACTGCTTGTCACCTAAGAGTGCTGGAGTGGAGCTGGTGCAGAGTGGAACTGGATGAGAAAAATCCTCTATTTAAAGTGTAACCCCACCCACCCACCCCCCAAAAAAGATTCAGAAAGAGACTCAGAACTATTGTAAAAGTGACAGCAACCTAACGTATTTTAACATTTAAAAGTTTAAGCTTTTAAAATGGAAGAGAAAGGAAGAACAGAAAATCTGGTAAAAACATAGAAAATTGGACTTTTAAATTGAACAGATGTTGGCTTTGGATAGGCACTGTAAAATGCTGGAACTATTTACATAAACAGCTAATTTTATATTAATATTTTGGAGAATTTGGAAGACAAGATAAAGTGAAAACTGATGTAAGAGCTCCACCTGCTGTCAAAAGAAGGCACAATATATTCCCAAAATACAGGCAAGGCTTGGCTTTTGGAGATTTAAAGGAAAGAATAAGAAAAACTTTATTATTAAAAAGACCCCTAAAAGTTTCAATAAAGATTGAATTGGCAGGAAGTTCTATAAAGGTCCCACTTTTGGATTATTTAGAAAAACAGACTGATTAACTGGGGGATATAAAGACTCTTGGACATTGAACACTGAATTCTTTGTTTGAGAAATGGCTTTAGTTTGAATAAAAGATTGTTTTTTTGGAGAGAAATAAATAAAATAAAAAGATGGACTTTGGGAAGAGATTGCATCAGAAATGAAGGATATGAAGGATATTTTGATACGGTGTGAGGAGATTTTGAATAAAATACAGAGCATAGATGAGCTGGAAACTAAGACACAAATGACAAAGAGAAAACAGGATGTCCAGGAAGAGGAGGAGTTAACTGAAAAAGCAGCTGAAGAAACAGAAAAGACAGCAACAAAGAGAAATGATGAGGAAAAAGGAGAAATGACAATGATTGATGATATAAATCAAGGGGAGAATATTTTGAGGGAAGTTAAACAGGAATTGGAATTGCAGGGAGTTTTTTTTAAAAGAGACAGTGGTAAGACTACACAACTTGAAAATGAGGCAATGGAAATGTGTAGAGAAGGGAGAAATGTTTTAAGAGGATGGGCCAAGAAGTGATAACAGATCTAAAGATGCAAGAGAGGAATATGAGAGACAAGCCAAGAAACAAATAATTAAACTTTTAAGGTGAATGAGAGATGATGGATAATAAAGGGCTAGAAGTTAGAGAAAGGGGGATTAATGGAATAGATACTTTTACATTATAAGGTGAATTAATAACAAGGGACAATAGAATTTCAGTGAGGGTAACTGAATATGATACATTGAATAATCAACTGAAGAATACAACATAAATATAACTATAGGTTTGTTGAATGTAATATGAATATTAACGTCTATTTGCAGAAAAAGGAATATGTAAAATTTGATACAAAAATAACACTGAAACATTGAATAAGAGAATAATGAAAAAATTACACTTGATAAAAACTATTAGAATTATATAACTTGTCAAACATAAATATTTTATCTGTATTAAATAAGTTGTAAAATGTGATTAGAAAAGGGATTTTTCTTAAACATAATAGTGGCACAATTAAAAATTAGGGAATAAATAATGGAAGAGTATAACTCCATATAAATTGAATTATTATTAGAATCACAGAATCTTTTAAACACTACAAATATGGTTAATAATATTTTAACTGTAGTAAAAGAAGGATATTTAGAACATGAAGATTGACATAAAAATAAGATACTGAAATGGTGAATTATCAAAGAAAATATGTGTAATATGAAATTTTATAAGATTGCTAACTGAACAATATGAACAATATTGTCATATGTTTTAAAATGTAAGACACTCTGGTACCACACTGTCCACACAATGTTATGTTTGTAAACAAGAAAAAAATAAAAAAAAATAATACAAAAAAAAGAGAGAAGCAATGTGGGATTATGGAGAAAGTTCCTAACTGAGAACAATTAACCAGTGGAATAGCTTGCATTCAGAAGTTGGTGCTTCATCACTGAAAGCTTTGAAAAAGAGACTGGACAGCCATTTGTCTGAAATGGTATAGGGTCACATCAGCTGTCAAGTCTGAAGACCCCTGCTTTAAAGAATGGGACTACCGTGTTATATGTCAAGCCCGTCACTTGACATCAATTCCCTGCTATGCAGAGGAGAAGAAAGGAGTTGGCTTGAAGTGGGAGTGTCTTAGGAGATTCTCAATCATCCTGGTCGCTTTTTAAAGAGGCAGCTGGACTTTTTGGTTTTTCTTTGAATGACTTGACAAGTGGAATACTGAAATAAAGATTTTATTTGACTCCAGTGGTTTCTTCAGTTGCAGCCTTTGTTTTCAATGAGCTCTACCCTTGCAAGAACACTCTTTGTTAAATCAAATGTGAAAAATGCAAGCCAACATGAGCTTTGCCAGTGCTTTAATGCTCTAGGACAGTTTGTGAGTTCATTTGTCCTTGAAATTGTGGATATAGTGGATATCATATGTACTAGGTGGCAATTGCAATGATCTAAAGGAGGGAGTACTAGGATTTTACCTAAAAAGTTTAAAATATCCATTGCTAATGGCAGAACTTGACCCATTGGCTGAAGAGACAGCTGAGAATCCCCCAAGGTAGTTTGCAGGTGACAGAAATTTAGCATGTTGGAAGAAATTTCATGTGTTCGTTCACGGCTGGGACACATCACAGATGCTGAGAAGAAATAGATGCAGAAAGTGGAATTCTACTGTAGGAAGGCAAGAAGCAAAAAGTGACACAGCTGGAGTGTTCCTGGCTTGGGAACAGGTTGGAAGTATGACTCTGAGTCTTTTATGCTTAATTTCCCTTTGAAACTCCTGTAGCTTGATGGGTTTTGTTTTGTTTCTGATTGCCCTGGGTTTTATTTTTCTGGGTTAATCCTGTTCCTGGATCCTTGTGTTTTCTTGTCCTAAGAGTTTATCTTGTCAGGGTTCCGGAAGAGGGAATTTCAGTTTGCCTTGGAGCAAGGGTCTCCAACCTTGTCAACTTTAAGACTTGTAGACTTCAAGTGACTTTTTTTCAAAGCTGGCTGAGGAATTCTGGGAGTTGAAAGTCCACAAGTCTTAAAATTGACAAGGTTGGAGACCCCCTGCCTTGGATTTTTTATTGGATTTTATTTTTAGCCTGATTCCCTTTATCTTAATGGCTCTACTTAAATGTTTGTTACTTTTCTAACTGCTCTAAGTTTTCCTTTCAGGTGGTACTTCTTAGTTTTCTTAAAGGGGGAAGGGCTGGCTTGAGTCTCTTGGCACTGTTTTCTGAGGTTTCAGATGCTGTGAGGTTTCTGGCACTGTCCTTTTGGGGTGTACTTCCCACAAGCAGATATTAAGAGACTTATTTCCACAAGTGCGTTGTCAGTCAATATGTAAAATGAAAAGTGGGATAATGAAGACTTATCGAAACTGGAATAATGGAAGACTTATCAAAAATGGACAAGGAACAATGTACAGATGCTTTACCATTCTATCAGATAGTATTATATAACTTATATAACTTACATGGTGCATATTACAGCTCTGTTGAAAAGGACAGAAGTTTTATCAAAAGGACTTGCTCTTTTGGAGAACTGTCTCTTGAATTTGGAAAATAATAGCCTTTTTCTGGATTATTTGGAGTTTGAAGGCTTTATCACAATAATTCAGGATTTAGTCAAAGTTATGACCCAATGCCCCTTTGAATCTCAGAAGAGCTTGAAAATGTTGCATCTGTCTATAGGTAAGTTTGGTGAAGAGGGGAAATATGTATTTATATGTTTATTGAAGACAAGCAGCCATTCTGGCATGGAAGGACATATTATTTGGAATATTAAAAATCAAATTGATTTGTCCTTAAAAAGGCAGAAAGCAGGAGGTGGTTTTTTTTTTACTGTTCTTCATTGTGTATCTGTTGGACGTGGTGCTCTTACTTCCTGAAGGTGCTGAAATTGATCTCCAGCACTAAGACAGGATAATTGCCTCACTGAATTTGCTGGGATATTTATTAAGGATAATGAAGATGACAAGTCTTGTGTATGGACAGAACTTTACAAGTAAAATAGAAGTTTCTTGAGGTCTTACACACTGGACTTAAACATATCAGGAGCACACACTGATGCAGAAATAAAAAGGAAAGAAGAAAATAAAAGATCACAGCTGTAGGAGCAACATCACTTGAGACCTTCAATAAGCGATTGGACTCCCATCTGTCAAAAATGATCATGTCTCCTGCTTGGACGGTTAGATAACCCACAAGGTCCCTTCCAACTGATCGTCTGTTATTTAAAACCTTTATTTCAGTACAAGTCTATGGAGATTCTCAATCATCCAGGTCATGGTTGTCCCATTTCAAAGAGGCAACTGGACTTTTCTCGTTTGTTTTCTTTTTTGAAGACGTTTCTCTTCTCATCCAAGAAGCTTCTTCAGCTCTGACAGGATGACGGGGAAGGGAAGGATTTATACTCCTTGCAGACAGCTGGTCATTTGCCTGGCTATTGGATGTTTATCTGTGTCCTCAGGGTCACCTGAGTAGTGCAAATGGGTGTGGAACTTCTTGGCTGCATGTTTTCTGCCCGGTGTCCCTTCACAAAATTTCAGCACTCCACTTGTCAAGTTAAAAGAAAAACGAATCCATTCGCCTCTTGGTGAGGGGAAAGCACCTTTGGCACTTGGTCGTGGGAGGCGCTCTCGCCAAAGGCAGGAAGCGTGGTCGCGTTACGGCGCTTTGCCTCTCTGGGAAAGAGGCCTCTGTTTCCCAACCGCTAGGAGGCGCTTTGCCTCTCTGGGAAAGAGGACTCTGTGTCCGAACCTCTGGGAGGACCGCTGGGAGGACAGGGGAAGGGGGGGGGGTGTACTTGCGACCGGAGCAACTGGCGGCCTATTTGCTGATGTGGGGAAGCCCCCGAGGAAGCGGCGCCCGCCTTCTCCCCTCCCGGGAACCGAGAAGAGGGCGGGGAGGAGGAGGAACTCGAGGGAGCCGAAGCAGAGAAAGGAGCCTCGGCTGCGGCCTCTGGTTCCCCGACCGTCGCCCGGAGCTGCTGAAGTTGGTAAGGCAGCGGGAAGGAGCGACGGTTTGGGGGCGGCTCTCCCCTCCTCGGATCCCTTTTGGCTGCTTCGTCTCTGCCGGACCCGGATAGGATTTTGCTCGCTTTGGAAGCGGGACGCGGGAAAGGGCGGCCGGTGACTAGAACAGGCTCGCCCGGAGAGTCTCGGGGAGAAGCGGACAGCTGTGACCGAAGGCGGCGGCCTCTGAGGGAGTTTTACCTCATCGGGGCTGCGCTGAAGCCGGAGACCGAATGGAGGCTCCCCTTCAGGCGGGCAGCGGCGGCGGCGGCAGCGTGGAGTCCGGCGGGGGAAGCGGCGTCCCGAGCGGCCTCCCCGAAGATCGCCGCAGCTCCGAGGCTGAGCGCGGGCGCTTCCGCAACTGCGTCTCCCGGGAGGCCGAGGGGCCCCGGGCGCTTTGCAGCCGCCTGCACCGGCTGTGCCGGGGGTGGCTGCAGCCCGAGCGGAGCAGCAAAGCCGAGATGCTGGACCTGGTGGTGCTGGAGCAGCTGCTGGCCCTGCTGCCCCCGGAGCTGTCGGGCTGGCTGAGGGAATGCGGGGCGGAGAGCTGCGCCCAGGCGGTGGCCCTGGCCGAAGGCTGCCTGCTCGGCCCCTCAGACTCCCCGGAGCCCGGAAAGGGGCGGCAGGTGAGACAAGTCAGCCGTGGGAGGGAGAAGGGAGGGAGGAGAAATTCAAGTTTATTAGGGTCCCCATCTCCTTCGTAAGAAAACCGCATGTTACTAGTATATATATTGATATTTCTGTTTGGTGTTTTTTTCGTTAATGATATGCCTTGACAATGAACTCTATTCAAAATGGTTATGAATCAAAATAAAACCTATATTTAAAAAAAAAAAAGTTTAACAGGTGAAGAATAAAAAAAAAGACATCCCGCATATGCAGGAAGAGTCAGCAACATTTTCAGCAGCTCCTAATATTTTGAAAAGTTATTTCTTTTTGATGCAAAAGCTTGTTCTTCCTCTTGGTGATAATGCCATAGGAAGAAGGAGAAATTCAAGCCTACTTCAGTCCAGTCCTGTCTCCCCTCATCCTGAAAGGATAGAAGAAGCTCCAAAGTTTTGGGGAGCTGGCTGGAATCCCTTCTCCACTTTTCCCCTCTTTTTTTCCTCAACACTTGACAGCTTTAAGACTTGTGGACTTCAACTCCCAGAATTCCTCCTTCAGTCATGTTAGCTCAGGAATTTGGGGAGTTGAAGTCCACAAGTCTTAAATTTGCCAAGTTGGAAGACCCTTGGTTTAAACTGACAATCAAACTCTTCAGCGTCTTTACAATATTGTGAACCTTCTTTTAAAGATATGCACACCTTTGTTTCTCTTCTTTAAAAATAGTCACTGACAAGAGAAATCTGGAACAGGGGTTTCCAACCTTGACAAGTTTAAGACTTGGGGACTTCAACTCCCAGAATTCCTCAGCTAGCATGGCTGGCGGAGGGATTCTGGGAGTTGAAGGCCACAAGTCTTTAAAGTTGTCAAATTTGGAGACTTCTGGTATAGAAGATTGTTAGGGATACACCCTAGCCTAGCAGAATCTGCACGGCAGGCAGGCAGGCAGCCAAATATGTGAGATAAACGTTTTTGTAGCTTACACTCAGTAAAAACAGATACACTGTGCTAGTTAAATAGTTTATTCCAGTAAGAGTTTTTAGCATAGTCAAAACAGTTCAGTCTGTCCGGGGATTATTCATTTGCAAAGTCCAGTGTCGAAAAAGAGATCAGTAAACTTACAAATATCAGTCCAGTAATATATCTCTTCACAGTAGAAATATATGAAGAAGTCAAACCTCCTTTCTTCCTTCAGCAACAGGGAACACACAGTTAGCAAACAATCAATCCATCATAGTCAGCAAGCAATCCAGTAAGCCAGCAATCAATCAAGTTCTCTTGCTCCCTCTTATGGCGGTTTTACAACCGCACCCAAAATTACATGCTTTGCTGTTTAAAGTGACACACATAAAATTACTATCATAGTTTATATATATTATTTTACCCAAACTACATTAGGTAACCTTGTTATTCCTAACAAAGATGCATGTTGGGATGGTGTAATGATCTGTGGGAATGGCATTGGAAGGGGAAGTGCCACGGAATACACAACTGTCACCCACAAGTAAACAGTCAGGGTGGGGCGGGTGGCAGGGAAAGGAGGAATGCTTCACTTTACCCGAGAGTGAAAGGACAGGAGGCAAGATACACTTTCAGGATTTTGTGGCCTTGCAATCAATTGGCCTTGATCCCAAGGTACAGGTGAAACTCAAAAAATTAGAATATTGTGCAAAAGTTCATTTATTTCAGTAACGCGAGTTTGTTGGCCAATCAAGCACAGTAATCCCACGGTCATTGAACCAGATTTTGGTGCTTTCGGCAATGTGGGCAAGTGCCAAGTCCTGCTGGAAAATGAAGTCAGCACCCCCATAAAGCTCGTCTGCGTAAGAAAGCATGAAGTGCTCCAAAATCCCCTGGTAGACGGCTGCGTTGACCCTGGACTTAATGAAGCACAGTGGACCAACACCAGCAGATGACATGGCTCCCCAAATCAACACAGACTGTGGAAACTTCACACTGGACTTCAAGCATCTTGCAGTGTGTGCCTCTCCATTCTTCCTCCAGACTCTGGGTCCTTGGTTTCCAAATGAGATGCAAAAGTTGCTCTCATCAGAAAAGAGGACTTTGGACCACTGAGCAACAGACCAGTTCTTTTTTTACTTAGCCCAGGTAAGACGCTTCTGACATTTGTTGTTCAGGAGAGGCTTAACAAGAGGAATACGACATTTGAAGCTCATGTCCAGGATCCATCTGTGTGTGGTGGCTCTTGATGCACTGACTCCAGCCTCAGTCCACTCCTTATGAAAGTCCCCAACACTTTTGAATGGCCTTTTCCTGAAAATCGTCTCCAGGCTGCAGTCATCCCTGCTGCTTGTGCACCTTTTTCTTCCACACTTTTCCCTTCCACATAACTTTCTATTAATGTGCTTTGATACAGCACTTTGGGAACATCCAACTTCTTTTGCAATTACCTTTTGAGGCTTTCCCTCCTTATGGAGTGTGTCAGTGATGGTTTTCTGCACAACTGTCAGGTCAGCAGTCTTTCCCATGATTGTGCTTCCTACTGAACCAGACTGAGAGACCATTTGAAGGCTCAGAAATCCTTTGCAGTTGTTATGGATTAATTAGCTGATTAGAGTGGGACACTTTGAGCCTAGAAGATTGAATCTTTCCACAATATTCTAATTTTTTGAGATTGTGGATTTGGGGTTTTCATGAGCTGTAAACCATAATCATCTCAATTATGACAAAGAACGGCTTGAACTATCTGGCTTTGCATGTAATGAGTCTATCTCATATATTAGGTTCACTTTTTAAGTTGCATTACTAAAATAAATGAACTTTTGAAGGATATTCTAATTTTTTTTCACTTGTATGTCCACGAACTGCCCGGCTGGAAGTTTCCTTCCTATCCTAGCGAAGCTAAACCAGAAAGAAGGAGAGATCGATCCCATCTCTCTCAAGTGCTAATGGTCCCTAAATCTAACAGAAAATATTCCCAGAGGTAAGGGATAGAGCTGACATATGTAAATCCACAAAGGAGGAAGGCATAGCTCAGGGAGAAGATAAAGAAGCAACTCCTGATTAGAATGAAGAGAGGAAATAAAAAGAGGCAATGAAACATTTCACAAAAATACCAGACATTTACCCAGAAATAACAGCCACCTTCAAATCAGAATCCCTGAGTTCTCTCACTTTGACTTGAGTTGGGGAAATTCAAGTGGAGAGTCAAAAGGTAAGCCAAGCAACCTAACATGGCAATAGTCTAATCAACGTGGATCATAATCCAGGCTGTTCTTTCAGGTAGAGGAGCCGTTTGCAAGAGAGATCTCAGCAGAGCTCCAGGAAAGAGATCAATCCAGTCCTTCTCAACAGTTTCATTTTAGGAGGATCCAACTCGGGCCATTTTGCCAGGCAAGTATAGGTTTCTTCTGAAAGCAATAAAGTTCAAGCTCTTTCATTCTAGAGCTACCAAATGCTAAATCTGTGCATTTGAACACGGTGTCTCCCCAGAATGCTCCATTGAGTCACACTCAGTCATTTTCCAGATTGTTCTTAGTCTGTAAACAAAAGATGATTCACAAAATGAGAGGCTTGTATCACAAAATGTAATCAATTTGTTGAAATAGTTTAATACATCTCTTTCAAAAGTACCTGAAAACCAACTACAAATTAGGAATTGGAAAAGAACTGCTTTCCAAAATGTACCAGCATATCCACTTAAAATTGAATCACCTGAAGGGCAGGTTCCCTCTGTAAAACCTACTAAGTGAATCCTAAATGGCTGTAACAATCAGATTGCTGACTTGCGATTTCTCTGGTTATTTCCAAAATTTGGAAACAGACCAGGAAAGAAGTTCTTGATGGCTTTGTCCTGTTTTGAAAGGAATATGCTGATTGTGGTCCCCCAAACCACCTTGCTGAATCATTCTGGAGCTGTTGGCAACTCCCCAAAGGGGGTGTTGTCATCCTACAACTTCCATTCATCTAAGCCATATTTTGCACCTCAGGTGGTTGGTCTATAGACAATGGGGACCTACAGACATACCTGTCCTGTAGGAAAATGTCCAATTGGTCTCTTGAAAAGCTGTGTTTTGCATTGTAAGAAAGGAACACAAGAGGATTGTCTGTTAGGGATAGTGTTCTTTCTCTTTCTAGGGCTCTTCTCTCTTTGAAGAGGTGACTGTAGACTTCACAGAGGAGGAGTGGGCACTGCTGGATTCTGGCCAGAAGGCCTGGTGCAGAGAAGTCATGCTGGAGGTTTCTAGGAATATGGCCACTCTGGGTAAGGAGTCATTTTGCTCTGGATCCAGTTAATTGGGAAAGGTGTTTTAAGTGGGAGGTAAACAAGGAAGATCTCTGCACTCAGTTGGATAAGCTGTTCCTGACACCTGCCTGGATGCCCCCTGAATAACTGTACTCTCTTTAAGTCTTTCCTACTAAAACATAGACTCAGGTGTGCTTAATATTTGACTGCTATCCTAGCGTTCAAAAAATCTGAAAAAAAAAAGGTGCGATTTGCCACTTCTGTGTTATGGTCAAGAAAACTTCCTGGTTGCGTCCAAAAAACAAATAGAGATCTTCACTTTAACTGGCAGGAAATAGGTTGTATGCCTGTTGATACTTAGACCCATATGGCATCTTTCAAGGATTGGGAATTAAAATTGTGTGTGTGTGTGTGTAGAGGAAGCCACCTTCCCACCAGCACACCTGCCCCTTCTGCCCCCTTTTCTCCCCACCACCTAAAAGGAAAGGTGCATGTGATCATCTTTTGCAATCTTCTGACAACTAATGTAAGTGTGGAAGCCAGATTCACTTAACCATGTTAGTATCTTAACAATTGCATGATTCACTTGAAAACTATGGCAAGAAAGGTTGTAAAATGGGACAAAATTAATAGAATAGAATAGAATAGAATAGAATAGAATAGAATAGAATAGAATAGAATAGAATAGAATAGAATAGAATAGAATAGAATTCTTTATTGGCCAAGTGTAATTGGACACAAAAGGAATTTGTCTTGGTGCAAATGCTTGGTACAAATACTCTCATTGCATAAAAGAAAAGATACATTCGTCAAGAGTCAAGAATCATTAGGTACAACACTTAATATTAGTTATAGGGTACAATAAGCAATCAAATCATACTAGGAAACAGTCAATATAAATTGTAAGGATACAAGCGACGTAACAGTCATACAGTCACAAATGGAAGGGGTTGGGTAATGAGTGATGAGAAGATTAATAGTAATAGTAGTGCAGACTTTGTAAACAATTGGACAGTGTTGAGGGAATTATTTGTTTAGCAGAGTGATGGCATTTGGGAAAAAACTGTCCTGTCCAGTTGTTCTGGTGTGCAATCCACTATAGTGTCATTTTGAGGGTAGGAGTTGAAACAGTTTATGTCCGGGATGTGAGGGGTCTGTAAATATTTTCACAGCCCTCTTTTTGACTCGTGATTTGTTTCACAAATATCTCAGCAACAGATATTTTGGGCTCAATTGTGGTCATATGTCTACCTTAAATACACTAGTAATTTGTTCCTCCTCCAATCTATACTTGAACATCTTGGGCATTATCTTATATTCAGCTTGGGCTTCCAGAAATAAACAGTGAGCAGTTTCAACATCAGAATGACCTGCCCAACCCTATTTGGTGGATCACCTCTACTAATAGCTTCATCTCCATGTTAACTAAGGAGATGTCAAATGCTGAGGAAGACCACAACTGAGCACCCCTCCATCGCACCTTCCCCCTCAACACTGCTCCAGAACTGTCCCTTAGGAAGAGAGAACTACTGCAATATAATATTTTCAACATGTGATTTTGGGGATGGTCCAGAATTTTCAATTGTATGAAAAGCCACAAAGAAGATTAGATAATGATACTCCTGATATACCAATCCCTCAGGAGGTAATGTGTGTGTAACCCTGACCTGAATCTCCATAAAATAAGTTGAGATAATGTTCTCCAAGCTGAGTCCTATGTAGCTGTAGCCTCATCCTTTTTTTTAAAGAGCCTCATTTGAAGATTTGAATATATTAGGAATCCAGAATCATCAGACTGAGCAATGGCTTTTGGAGGTGACACTGCTGCCTCCTTTTAGAAGGATAGTAGTCCCTCAACCAAGAATCCTTTTACTAAATTCTAATGGGAACTTATATTTTCTTTTTCTCAATCAGGTGACAGGCTGGAGAATGCCAGTGAGAAACAGATGAGGTTAATGCCTATGGAAACAGCACACCTTCAAGTCGAAGAAGTGCTTTTTGACCATCAACAGGATGCAAATCCCCAAGAAAAACTCGACTCAGAAGATCAGGGGGCGAGATCTTCCACTTATCTTCCTATTGAAATCCAGCAAGACCAGAATGGGAAGCAAAAGGGAAAATACAGCAAAAAGGAGAAAAATAAATTCGATTTAGCTGAATACAGCAGAAGCCAGAGCAAAGGAAAACTATATGAATACAGACAGTATGCAAAATCCATCAATCCTTCTTTCTCTCTTTCTTTACCTAAGAAACTGTACAGGAAACACGAGCCAAATATATTTGGAAAGTGTTTCAGTCTGAGCAGAAACACGAAGCTCTGTGTGAAGTGTGGAAAGAACTTCAGTAGCAACAGTACACTTAATCGTCACCAGAAGATCCACACAGGGGAGAAACCATATAAATGCACGGAGTGTGGAAAAAGCTTTTCTCGAAACACACATTTTATTCATCACAAAAGGATCCATACAGGAGAAAGACCATATAAATGCCTGGAATGTGGAAAGAGCTTTATTGAGAACAGAATTTTTATTCGGCACCAAAGGATCCACATAAAAGAGAGACCGTATAAATGCATAGAATGTGGAAAGGGCTTTATCGACAACAGAGACCTTAGTCAACATCAAAGGATCCACAGAGAGGAGAGACCATACAAATGCACAGAATGTGGAAAAAGCTTTAATCACTACAGAATCTTTACTCATCATGAAAGAATACACACCACAAAGGATCAATATAGATGCATAGAGTGTGGAAAGAGCTTTCGTAACTCTAGTACTTTTACTATTCACAAAAGGATCCATGCAGGTGAGAAACCATACAAATGCTTAGAGTGTGGAAAGAGTTTTACCCGGAAAGGGCATCTTAATCGTCATGAAAAGACTCATATGGGGCAGAAACTTTATAAATGCATAGAATGTGGAAAGAGCTTCAGTACAAACGGTAATCTGGCTCGCCATCAGAAGATCCACACAGCTGAAAAACCATATAGTTGCAAGGAGTGTGGAAAGACATTTGCTGAGAGTAGTGATATTATTTCCCATCAAAGAATCCACACAGGGGAGAGACCATATAAATGCCTGGACTGTGGAAAGAGTTTTTTTGACAACAGTGGCCTTACTCGACATGAAAGGGTCCATACAACGGATAGACGGCATGAATGCTTGGAGTGTGGAAAGACCTTTATTGAGAACAGAAATTTTATTCGGCACCAAAGGATCCACACAGGAGAGAGACCGTATAAATGCATGGAGTGTGGAAAGAGCTTTATCAGCAATTGTGAACTTACCTTCCACCAAAGGTTGCACACAGGGGAAAGACCATATAAATGCATGGAGTGTGGGAAAAGCTTTCGTCGGAATACAGAACTTATTCATCATAAGCGGACCCACACTGGGGAAAGACCATATGAATGCGTGGAATGTGGGAAATCTTTTACTACGAAAGGCCATCTTACTTATCATGAAAGAATCCATACAGGGGAGAAACCATTTCAGTGTATAGAATGTGGAAAGAGCTTTGCTCAGAAAGGACAACTGACTTCTCATGAGAGAATCCACACAGGAGAGAGACCATATAAATGCTTAGAGTGTGGAAAAAGTTTTCATTGGAGCACAGAACTTATTCAACATGGAAGGACCCATACTGGGGAAAGACCATACACATGCAGGGAGTGTGGAAAGCAATTTACTCGGAAAGTTCATTTGATTACTCATGAAAGAATTCATACAGGGGAGAGACCATATAAATGCACAGAGTGTGCAAAAAGCTTTGCTCAGACAGGACAACTTAATTCTCATAAAAGAACCCACATAAGAGACCATATAAATCCATTGTAGTGTGGAGAAAGCTCCAACAATCACAAGACATTTACTCATGAAGGAATCCAAAGTGAGGAAAATCCATATAAATTCATGGCGTGTTGAAAGAGGTGTACTTGGAAAGGACAATGAAAATCTCATAAAATTATATGCGCAGGAGAAATATTATAAATCTATGGGATGAGCTTCATTCAAAACAATCAAATTAGTCACCATGAAAGAATCCAGAAATGAGAAGGAAGCTTCTTATTGCATAGAATGCGCAGATATATTTTGTTTGATCTGGAATATTATTCATGATCCTGTGAGTGTTCTCTGATTTCCAAGGAGTGGGCACGCACAGCACAGCATTAGAAAATCTGAACAGTGTGCTTCATTGTATTACGTGCCTTCCCCAACAACAGACTATTGCTCTTAACTTTACCCTTCTGGACCTTCCCTCCAGTGATGCAGCATGCACAACTCTGGGAGGCAAAAGCTGTTCTATTAATTAATACTTCTCACTGTTAGGAAATTCCTCATTTCCAGGATCGCTGTCCCACCAGTGAGCTTCCTCCCTCTGCTTCTAGTCCTGACCTCAGGTGCTTTGGAAGATAAATGGACCATTCCTGCTTGGGACAGTCCTTTAAGCACTGGAAGACTGCTACCTTAAACTTTCTGTTTTGTTAAGTTGAATCTACCTAGTTCCCTTAGCCTCCTCAATGCCATATAGACGAATATGATGACTTCCGATGATCTTGGTGCTGTTCCTCTGTAGTGGCTCATATTTAAGCGATTGTGCACTAGGACAGTGGTCGCCAACTGGTGTGATCCGCGAGAAAATTTTGGTGGTCCGCAGATAAATGTCAGCCCCAAAGCAATTAACCCAGGCTGCACGGGAACACAAGGCCCACATGGTCCTTGGGAACACTTGCTTGTATTGCAAACAACATGAGGTAGTGAGGGAAGGGCGGGAGAGGCGGGGGGGGGGACTTGCCCCACGTGCCTTGCCTGGGGTACTTCTTTCCACTTCTGCTTTTAGCTGCATGCAAGGAAAGCAGCAAAAGTCTTTCTCCCCCCCCCTCCAAACTGCCAGAAATGAGTCTTTGAGACCCTGCAAGGCATCCTGCTCCAAGAGGCTGCGCCGGTACAAGTCTCTGACTCATTTCTGGCAAAGTTTGGGGGAGAGCAAGAAAGACTTCTGCTGCTTTCCTTGCACGAAGCCAAAAGTCTCTCTCTCCCCCTGAGAATGGAGCTGGAGACGGCATCCTGCGATCCCAAATAAAGAATGATTGATTGGTAGGAAAACGGGATAGGGAATTTTCCTGCAGCCTTTTGGGGGGATTTTCCCAGGGTCTCTGCAGAAAAAGCATAAGCAGCAGAGACCCTGGGAAAGTCCCCAAAAAAGTGCAGGAAAATTCCCCACCCCGTTTTCCTACCGATCCATTTTTTTTATTTGGGATTGCAGGTTACCATCTCTATCTCCTGAGAATGGAGCTGAAAAGTAGGTTAATGAAGGAATGTGGCTACCTTGGAGGGCATGAGTGTGTGTGTGTGGTGGAGCTTCAGTGCTTGGCTGGCGGGGAGTCAGGCAAGGTGTGTCGCTCACTCTTTTTGACCACGAAAGAAGCGGCCCGGGGTCAGGTGAGGCATGTGGGGTCAGGTATGTGGCCCTGCCTTATTTTCTAAGAAACACGATAAAAGGTAAAACCATGTCGGGGGAGGGAAATCTGCCCTGGGGTGGCTTGCTGACGCTGGTGGGAAAATCAGTCCCATATTCCAGAGCTGCAGTAGTAACAGGACTATGTCTGATATGCAGTGCAGATTCCAGACTGATGAGCTGTATTCGAGTATTGGTCTGGCAAAAGTTTTGTATGCTCTAGTTAGCAATTCGATATCGAGGTCATATCCGCCTAATTTGTATTTGGTGTACTGAATTTTTTTACCAATGTGCAAGAGCATTTGTTGATTGAGATTTGGAGTTGCCAGATGTTTGACCATTCAGACACATAATCGTCACTTTGAAGGATAGTAGCATTGTCAGTGGTGTTGAATAGTTTTACATCATCTGCGAAGAGGACGCAGTTGCTTATAAGGTGATCGCAAAGGTCATTTATATAAGGCATAAAGAATGTGAGTCCTAGGACACCACTGCTGCCCGACCACACACCTGACCCCACACACCACTGTTAAATGGAGCAGGATTAGATATAGCGCTATTTTTAATATTTGTTGCCTGTTTGATAGGAATGCTTATTACTACATTATACAACATAATTGTAACTCTATAATACATATAAACAAACTGCTGGAAGTAAAAGAAAAATCCCAGGTGTTCAAAACCTATCAAAGCAGATTCCATTCAAAGGAGTTTTGTTTATTCCAGTTTATGGAGCTTCTCAGTCATCCAGGTCATGGTTTATTTTATTTATTTATTTATTTATTTTGTCAAGCGATTATAAGATAACAGGTATAAGAATAAACATAGTTATGAATACATGAAATGGATACATATAAGACAAATAAACAATAGGACAGGGACGGTAGGCACGTTGGTGCGCTTATGCACTAAAGGTGCTTTTTCAAGAGGCAATTGGGCTTTCTGGTTTTTCTCTGAAGAAGCTAAAGCTGAAGCACCAGAAAATCCCGTTGCTTCTTCAGAAAGCATTGTTGGGATAACCCTGCTCTTCCTCCACCGTGCCCATCATACTCGACCCTCTCGCCCTTCTCCATATTCCCGCATCATGATCACCTACAACTCCTCTACCAAACGGTTAACTTTTGAGCGTCTGGAGCAAGAGCGCATGTGCAGAAGACGTTTGCCAGACGAAGCCGAGGAAAGGGGAGGCGGTGATTTGGCTTGGAAGACGCTCTAGCCGGGAGCTGTAAACGGGGGGGGGAGGGCGCTGATAGTTGTTTACCTCTGGAAAGCTGCTCTCCGGCTGACCTGGGAAACCAGGAAGACGCGGGAAGTTTTCGCGGGAAGGATTTACAGCTGCTGTTCTCGGCCTCAGAATTCCTGAGGAGGCGGAGCTCCGCCCCCTTCTCCCAACCCTGAAAGAGGTGGGGGAGGGTCCGCCATGACTGAAGGCGGCTTCAGACGGTTTTTCCCCCCAGTTGGGACTGCGCTGAAGCCCGGACACCGAATGGATGCCCGGTGGTCACCCCTTCAGACGGGGAGCGGCTGCTCCGAGGCTGAGCGCTGGCGCTTCCGCAGCTGCGTCTCCCGGGAAGCCGAGGGGCCCCGGGCCCTTTGCAGCCGCCTGCACCGGCTGTACCAGGGGTGGCTGCGGCCCGAGCGGAGCAGCAAAACCAAGATGCTGGACCTGGTAGTGCTGGAGCAGCTGCTGGCCCTGCTGCCCCCGGAGCTGTCGGGCTGGCTGAGGGAGTGCGGGGCGGAGAACTGCGCCCAAGCGGTGGCCCTGGCTGAAGGCTGCCTCCTCGGCCCCGCAGCCACCCCGGAGCCCGGAAAGGGGCGGCAGGTGAAAAAAGTCAACCGTGGGAGGCTGAAGTATTTTGCAGCCTTTGTAAGACATCGGAGGGAGAAGAAATCCAAGCCTATTAGAGTCAGGTCTCCCCTCCCTCCATCCAAAAGGATGAAAGAGGCCCCAGAGTTTTGGGGAGTTGGCTGGAATCCCTTCTCCACTCTGCCCCTCTTCCCTCAACACACGAATCTATTGAGGCACTTTTTCCGTTTAAACCAGGGGTCTTGAAACTTGATAGCTTTAAGACTTGTGGACTTCAACTCCCAGAATTCCTCCTCCAGTCATGTTCGCTCAGGAATTCTGGGAGTTGAAGTCCACAAGTCTTAAACTTGCCAAGTTGGAAGACCTTTGGTTTAATCTGATATTAATCAAACTCTTCTTTTCAATGTTAGAACCTTTAAAAGATATGTACAACCCTGTTTCAATTCTTTAAAAGTAGTCTCAGAATAGACATCTGGAACTGGTCTTCAACTTTGACAAGTTTAAGAGTTGTGGACCAACTCCTAGAGTTCCTCAGCTAGCATGGCTGGTGGGGGGATTCTGGAAGTTTAAGTCCACAAGTCTTAAAACTCAAATTTGGAGACTCCTGGTGTAGAAGATGCATGTTGGGATAATGATAATGATCTGTGGGAGTGGAAATACACAACCATCATGTAAAACCTGGACCCTTCCCACAAGTAGATGGGGGCAGGGGGAATGCTTCAGTTTACCCAAGAGGGAAAGGACAGGAGGGGAGAAATACTTTCAAGATTTTGTGGTCTTGAGATCAATTGGCCTTGATCCCAAAGTATGTCCACGAAGTGAAGCTAAACCAAAAAGGACAGATCAATCCCATCCCTCTCAAAGTGCTCATGGTCCCTAAATCTAACAGAAAATTTTCCCAGAGGAAGGGATAGAGCTGACATATGTAAATCCACAAAGGAGGAAGGCATAGCTCAGAGAAGATAAAGAAGCAACTCCTGATTAGAACAAAAAGGGGAAATAAAAACAGGCAAAAAAAAAAAACATTATACAAAAAATGCCAGACATTTACCCAGAAATAACAGCTACCTTCAAATCAGAATCCCTGAGTTCTCTCACTTTGAGTTGAGTTGGAGAAATTCAAGTGGAGAGTCAAAAGGTAAGCCAAGCAACCTAACATGGCAATAGTCTTATGAACATGGATCATAATCCAGGCTGTTCTTTCAGGTGGAGGAGCCGTTTGCAAGAGAGATCTCAGCAGAGCTCCAGGAAAGAGATCAATCCAGTCCCTCTCAACAGCTTCATTTCAGGAGGATCCAATTCGGGCCATCTTGCCAGGCAAGTATAGGTTTCTTCTGAAAGCAATAAAGTTCAAGCTCTTTCCATTCTAGAGCTGCTTTTACAACCAAATGCTAAATCTCTGCATTTGAACACGGTGTCTCCCCAGAATGCTCCACTGAGTCATACTCAGTCATTTTCTACATTGTTCTTTGTCTGTAAGCAAAGGATGATTCACAAAATGAGAGGCTTTTATCACAAAATGTAATCAATTTGTTGAAATAGTTTAATACGTCTCTTTCAAAAGAACCTGAAAACCAGCTACAAATTAGGAATTGGAAAAGAACTGCTTTCCAAAATGTACCAGCATATCCACTTAAAAATGAATCACCTGAAGGGTAGGTTCCCTCTGTAAAACCTACTAAGTGAATCCTAAATGGCTGTAACAATAAGATTGCTCATCAAAGGACTTGGGATTTCCCTGGTTATTTCCAAAATTTGGAAACAGACTAGGAAAAAAGTTCCTGGTGGCTTCGTCCTGTTTTGAAAGGAATATGCTGATTGTGGTCCCCAAAACCAACTTGCTGAATCATTCTGGAGCTGTTGGCAACTCCCCAAAGGGGGTGTTGTCATCCTACAACTTCCATTCATCTAAGCCATATTTTGCACCTTTGCAGCAGTAGCCTCAGGTGGTTGGTCTATAGACAATGGGGACCTACAGACATACCTGTCCTGTAGGAAAATGTCCAATTGGTCTCTTGAAAAGCTGTGTTTTGCATTGTAAGAAAGGAACACGAGAGGATTGTCTGTTAGGGATAGTGTTCTTTCTCTTTCTAGGGCTCTTCTCTCTTTGAAGAGGTGACTGTAGACTTCACAGAGGAGGAGTGGGCACTGCTGGATTCTGGCCAGAAGGCCTGGTGCAGAGAAGTCATGCTGGAGGTTTCTAGGAATATGGCCGCTCTGGGTAAGGAGCCATTTTGCTCTGGATCCAGTTAATTGGGAAAGGTGTTTTAAGTGGGAGGTAAACAAGGAAGATCTCTGCACTAAGTTGGATAAGCTGTTCCTGACACCTGCCTGGGTGCCCCCTGAATAACTGCACTCTCTTCAAACTTTTCTTACTCTTAAAAAAAAACATAGTCATGTGTGCTTAATATTTGACTGCTATCCAAGGCCAGATATCTATGCTGGAATTCAAAAAACATCTGAAAAAAGGTGTGATTTCCCACTTCTGTGTTATGGACAAGAAAACTTCCTGTTGGAACCAGGAAACAAACAGAGATCTTCACCTTATCTGGCAAGAAACAGGTTGTATGCCTGTAAACATACTTAGATCCATATGGCATCTTTCGAGGATTGGGAATTAAAAGTGTGTGTGTGTGTGTGTTTGTGTGTGTGTAGAGGAATAAAAGGAATCTCTTTCAGTCACTTGGAAGCCTCCTTCCCACCAGCACACCTGCCCCCTCTGCCCCCCTTTCTCCCCACCACCTAAAAAGAAAGGTGCATGTGACCACCATTTGCAGCCTTCTGACAAGTAATGTCAGTGTGGAAGCCAGATTCACTTAACAACCGTGTTAGTACGTTAACAATTGCATGATTCAGTTGACAACTGTGGCAAGAAAGATTGTAAAATGGGACAAAATTCATTTCACAAATGTCTCAGCAACAGCTATTTTGGGCTCAATTGTGGTCATATGTCTACCTGTAAATACACTAGTAATTTGTTCCTCCTCCAATCTATACTTGAACATCTTGGGCATTATCTTATATTCAGCTTGGGCTTCCAGAAATAAACAGTGAGCAGTTTCAACATCAGAATGACTTGCCCAACCCTATTTGGTGGATCACCTCTACTAGTAGCTTCATCTCCATGTTAACTAAGGAGATGTCAAATGCTGAGGAAGACCACAACTGAGCAACCATGCGGTCAATTACCCCTCCATCCCACCTTCCCCCTCAACACTCCTCCAGAACTGTCCCTTAGGAAAAGAGAACTACTGCAATATAATATTTTCAACATGTGATTTTGGGGATGGTCCAGAATTTTCAATTGTATGAAAAGCCACAAAGAAGATTAGATAATGATACTCCTGATATACCAATCCCTCAGGAGGTAATGTGTGTGTAACCCTGACCTGAATTTCCATAAAATAAGTTGAGATAATGTTCTCCAAGCTGAGTCCTATGTAGCTGTAGCCTCATCCTTTTTTTTTAAAGAGCCTCATTTGAAGATTTGAATATATTAGGAATCCAGAATCATCAGACTGAGCAATGGCTTTTGGAGGTGACACTGCTGCCTCCTTTTAGAAGGATAGTAGTCCCTCAACCAAGAATCCTTTTACTAAATTCTAATGGGAACTTATATTTTCTTTTTCCCAATCAGGTGACAGGCTGGAGAATGACAATGAGAAACAGATGAGGTTAATGCCTATGGAAACAACAAACCTTCAAGCAGAAGAAGTGCTTTTTGACCATCAACAGGATGCAAACCCCCAAGAAAAATACTACTCAGAAGATCAGGGGGCGAGATCTTCCACTTATCTCCCTATTGAAATCCAGCAAGACCAGAAAGGGAAGCAAAAGGGAAAATACAGCAAAAGGGAGATAACTGAATTTGATTTAGCTGAATACAGCAGAAGCCAGAGCAAAGGAAAACTATATGAATACAGACAGTATGCAAAATCCATCAATCCTTCTTTCTCTCTTTCTTTACCTAAGAAACTGTACAGGAAACACGAGCCAAATATATTTGGAAAGTGTTTTAGTCTGAGCAGAAACACGAAGCTCTGTGTGAAGTGTGGAAAGAACTTCAGTAGCAACAGTACACTTAATCGTCACCAGAAGATCCACACAGGGGAGAAACCATATAAATGCGCGGAGTGTGGAAAAAGCTTTTCTCGAAACACACAGTTTATTCATCACAAAAGGATCCATACAGGAGAAAGACCATATAAATGCCTGGAGTGTGGAAAGAGCTTTATTGCAAACAAAAATTTTACTCGGCACCAAAGGATCCACATAAAAGAGAGACCGTATAAATGCATAGAATGTGGAAAGGGCTTTATCGACAACAGAGATCTTAGTCACCACCAAAGGATCCACAGAGAGGAGAGACCATATAAATGCACAGAATGTGGAAAAAGTTTTAATCACTATAGAACATTTACTCATCATGAAAAAATACACACTGGAAAGGATCGATATAAATGCATAGAGTGTGGAAAGAGCTTTAATAACTCTACTACTTTTACTATTCACAAAAGGATCCATGCAGGTGAGAAACCATACAAATGCTTAGAGTGTGGAAAGAGTTTTAGCCGGAAAGGACATCTTAATCGTCATGAAAAGACTCACACGGGGCAGAAACTTTTTAAATGCATAGAATGTGGAAAGAGCTTCAGTACAAATGGTAATCTGGTTCGCCATCAGAAGATCCACACAGCTGAAAAACCATATAGTTGCAAGGAGTGTGGAAAGACATTCGCTGAGAGTAGTGATATTATTTCCCATCAAAGAATCCACATAGGGGAGAGACCATATAAATGCCTGGATTGCGGAAAGAGTTTTTTTGACAACAGTGGCCTTACTCGACATGAAAGGGTCCACACAACGGATAGACGGCATGAATGCTTGGAGTGTGGAAAGACCTTTATTGAGAGCACAAATTTTACTCGGCACCAAAAGATGCACACAGGAGAGAGACCATATAAATGCATGGAGTGTGGAAAGAGCTTTATTCGCAATTGTGAACTTACCTTCCACCAAAGGTTGCACACAGGGGAAAGACCATATAAATGCATGGAGTGTGGGAAAAGCTTTCGCCGGAATACAGAACTTATTTATCATAAGAGGACCCACACCGGGGAAAGACCATATAAATGCATACAGTGTGGAAAAGCCTTTATTAGAAAAGGACATCTTACTTATCATGAAAGTATCCATACAGGGGAGAAACCATTTCAATGTACAGAATGTGGAAAGAGCTTTGCTCAGAAAGGACAACTGACTTCTCATGAGAGAATCCACACAGGAGAGAGACCATATAAATGCTTAGAGTGTGGAAAACATTTTCATTGGAGCAGACAACTTATTCAACATGCAAGGATCCATACTGGGGAGAGACCATACAAGTGCATGGAGTGTGGAAAGCAGTTTACTCAGAAAAGTCATCTTATTAATCATGAAAGAATCCATACAGGGGAGAGACCATATAAATGCACAGAGTGTGGAAAAAGCTTTGCTCGGACAGGACAACTTAATTCTCATAAAAGAACCCACACAAGAGACCATATAAATCCATTGTAGTGTGGAGAAAGCTCCAATAATCACAAGACATTTACTCATGAAAGAATCCAAAGTGGGGGAAATCCATATAAATTCATGGTGTGTTGAAAGTTTTCACAACAAAAATATCATAAAATTATGTGCACAGAAGAGATATTATAAATCTATGGAATGAGCTTTATTCAAAACAATTAAATTACTCATCATCAAAGAATACAGAAATGAGAAGGAAGCTTCTTCTTGCATAGAATGTGGAAATATATTTTGTTTGATCTGGAATGTTGTTCATGATACTGTGAGGATTCTCTGATTTCTAAGGAGTGGGTAGAACACAGCACAGCATTAGCAAATCTGTACAGCATGCTTCATTGTGTTACGTGCCTTCCGCAACAACAGGCTATTGCTCTTAACTCTACCTTCTGGACCTTGGAAGCTGGGATTGCCACGCAAATACATCTTTAATACTGAAGCAAAAATTCTGAAGCAAAAATTTCAAAGTCTGAAAAGTGGTATGCAACCGCTTCCTTCCAAACATTCTTGCATCGAGGGACTGCCCCAGTGCATTTGCTGCATTTCTCTTGGCCAGTTTCCAAGCCATGCATTTGAGCAATGTTGCCAAGCTGAGTTGCCAACTGAACCTCCAGGCAGGAGTCCCACCAGAATATGCTGCTTGCCTTAGTTTGTGGTGCTGGCGGTTGAGGGATTGCCTGCTTGTCAATCACCAAATATAGCCTCCTGCTTCACCATGTTCTTCACCTTTCCTTATCTCTTTTTCTCTTAACCCCCACACAAGCTCTTTGCTCTTTCTTAGCCTTTGTTTCTGTAAACAAAGGGTCTTGATGGGGTAAGGTTGCTTCTGGATTTCCATACATTGTTGAAAACACCAGCTGTGGCTCAATTAGCCAGGCAACTAGATCACCAGGATGGATCCTTGTAAGTAGACTGAGTGAGTGAAGGCATGAACCATCTAACAGATCTAACAGATAATCAGATTTGGAAGGGACCTTAGGTTATCTACTCCAACCCCCCCCCCCCCCGCCCAAGCAGGAGACCCTACATCATTTCTGACAAATGGCAGTCCAGTCTCTTTTTGAAAGTCTCAAGTGATGGTGCTCTCACAACTTTCGAGGGCAAGCTGTTCCATTAGTTAATTGTTCTCTCTGTCAGAAAGTTTCTTCCTATTTCCAAGTTAAATCTCCTTGTTCAGTTTCCATCCATTATTCCTTGTTTGGCCTTCGGGTGCTTTAGAAAACAGCTTGACCCCTTCCTCTCTGTGACAGCCCCTCAAATATTGGAAGACTGCTATCATGTCTCCCCTGGTCATTCACTAGACTAGCCAAGCCCAGTTCCTGTAACTGTTCTTCATTTGTTTTAGTCTTCACTCTCCTAATCATCCTGGTTGCTCTTCTCTACTTTTTCTAGAGTCTCAACATCTTTTTCATAATGTGGTGAACAAAACTGGATGCAGTACTCTAGGTACTCTGGATGCAGTACTAAGGCTTTATAAAGTGGTATTAGTACCTCACTTGATCTCGATTGTATCCCTTTGTTAATGCAACTTAGGATTGCATTAGCTTTTTTGGCGGCTGCTGCACACTGCTGGCTCATATTTAGCTGGTTGTCCACTAAGACTCCAAAATCCCTCTCACAGTAACTGCTATTGCCCCTGGTTTCACCCAGTCTATATGTGTACTTTTGGTTTTTCTTGCCTAAGTGTAGGACTTTACTTTTCTCTACGTTGAATTTTATTTTGTTAGGTAGGGCCCAGTGTTCCAGTCTGTCAAGATCCATGTGGATCTTGAGCCTATCTTCTTGGGTGTTAGCTATTCCTGCCAGCTTAGTATCATCTGCAAATTTGGTAAGTTTCCCTTCTATTCCCTCATTTAAGTCATTAATGAAGATATTGAAGAGTACTGGGCCTAAGAAGGAACCTTCCTTGTGGCACCCCACTGCTTACTTCCCTCCATGTAGACTTAGACCCATTAAGGACTCTTTGAGTACGGTTTGTCAGCCAGTTGCGAGTCCATCTAGTGGTGGTGCTATCTATCCCACTTTTTCCTAGCTTACCAAGAAGTAGGTTGTAGTCTACTTTGTTGAATGCCTTGCTGAAATCTAAATATATTATGTCCACAGTATTTGGCTGGTCTACTAATTTAGTCACTGTTGAAGAATGAAATAAGATTGGTTTGGTATGATCTGTTTTTAACAAACCCATGCTGACTGCTAGTTATTACTTTACTTGTTTCTAGATGTTGGCAGATCTGTTTTTTCATTATCTTTCCAGTATCTTCCCAGGTATTGATGTTAGGCTGATTGATTTATAGTTTCCTGGGTCTGTTTTTTTTTTCCTTTTTTGAAGATGGGAACCACATCAGCTCTTTTCCAGTCCTCTAGTAGTTTCCCAGTGTTCCAGGATTTTTGAAAGATATGGTGCTGTGGTTCTAAGATGACCTCTGCCAGCTCCTTTAAAACTCTGGGATGTAATCCATCAGGTCCTGGTGATTTGTTTTCATCAAGATCAGACAGGTGTTCTCTTACTATTTTTTTTGCTTATTTTAACTTTTATCTGTCTTTTACAGTTATGTTTTTGGTGGGTTGAGCTATAGTTTATTTTTGCATGCAGACCAATGCAAAGAATGAGTTAAGCAGTTCTACTTTCTCTCTGTTGCCTGTTACTTCCTTGACATCTTCTCTCTTTAATGAACTGGCTGTTTCCTTGATTTTTTTCTTGTTATTTATATTTCAGATTTCTTGAGCTGTACTGAGCCATGGAAAAGAGCTGTGGCCTGGCTGCAACTGTTTTTCCAAAGTACAGACAGCCATGGTAGCTTTGCTTCCTCAAACATCCATGTAGGAAAAAAATGATAAGCACCCAAATATAGAAAGAGCTGAAGGTAGAGTTGTGGCCTGACTATTGATGAGATGACCCATACAGTATTGTCATACAAACATATGGATAAATTACATATTGGGTAATTCAATGAAAGTTGTCTCATTCATTCTACATTTTCTGTACATATTTCTCAAAGGTTTCTAGACACTTTGGAGAAGAGAGTTAGGAATCCAGGTTGGAAGAATTTTTATTTTATTTTCTTCCCATTGTTTTATCTGCTGCCTTCTTTTCTACGCAGCTTAGATTACTCAGCCTTCCCAGATTACTCAATCCATTTTTGAAGGAGTTCCACAATTCCCTGAACTAGAACATACTTCCCAGCTAGGTTTATACCCATTGGCTACACCAAAATGTGGTTAGTAGCAGGTTGAGCAAATAAGTCTTTAGAAAGCCTAACTGGTACTTTACATTTACATTGAAAAGAAAGCCTGAGATTGGGAGGTAAGAGTTGCCTTGAACTGCAAGATTAGTGGTATATAAATTTGATTGATAAAGGAATGAATGTATGAATGAACAATTGTGTCTGACTAACTCGATACCCATGCTTCGCTATGAAACTATGTGGTCAGGCTTAGTTTTTGGGCAGGAAAATAAGGGGAAAAATCTGTCCCTGCCTACCAATATCCATCAGTATTTATCTGGTTAGCGTCCTGTCAGTGTGTGAGAGAGTTGAGGGCTGTTTGGAAACTGAAACTTTGCTGTTGAGCAAGAAGGAGACAGCAAGGAGCCTGGGCATGGATTAGCTCAAATGTTCTGTACTAAAACTGCTTGGTGCTCTGAAGCTGAAATTCGTCTCCTCTGCTTGTGTTTTGCATTTGGAACAGATTTCTTTTCAGGTGTGAAGGGGGACTAGAACACCTTAGCATCAGAACGTGTTAATAATAATATACGAAATACTTATGCTCTGATGATCATTTCGAAAAATCCTTTCTTAGCAAGCACCTAGAAGCCAAAAGGAACATACCTGCCAAACCTTTATGGTTCTGGAGATTTTGTGATGTTGCGTCAGTGGTATTTCGCTTTTATATTATACAGATAGATATATAGATGTATTGATATATGAACTCAAAGTAGGAATTTTCTAGAGCTGAATGTGTAACATTCTAGATGGACAGATCCTATACCCGGGATCCTGTAGCAAGTCAGGTTACACTAAAAATGAATTCAATTAACTTCCAGCACCTGGCTAATCTATCTAGATAAGAAGGATCAGTTCTTGCTATGGGGCGAATAAGAGACCACCTGGATTTGCACAACTGCTATCTGAGGAGGATAGAATGAAGCTGAAGGCTTAAGAGTCAATCTTTGGTTCTGTATTCTTTTCCTTAGACACATTTCTACCCTTAATGTAGCTACTAATTTATCTGTATATTATTTTTATTGTTACTTATCTTGTCTATATTATAATGTAGTGTTAAAAGTATTTAATTGCTTTGTTCAATAAATTATTTCAGATTTTATTGTCTGAAACTCTTCGTCATATATGGATGGGGCAAAACAAGGCCAGTTTGGGACATTCCAAAAATATATCAGAATACAGCAGTGACAAACTACTTTTGTGTTACTGCTGAGCAAATATTGCTATTTGAACCAAGCACTTAGAATAACAGAACAACATAGTTGGAAGGGACTGGGGGTCTTCTTGTCCAGCCGTCTTGCTCAGGCAGATGCCCCTGGCCTGTACCATTTCAGACAAATGGTTGCCCATGTTAGATACTTACCATGTTGGAGCATCCACAACTTCTGGAGATGACTCATTGATTGATTGCTGTGTCATTGAAGCAGTGCCAATTCTTAGCAACCACCGGGCAAAATCTCTTCAGAACACCCTTGGCCATTCCAGAGTCCTATTGATGTGCTCATTGCTGCTCTGATGGAATGCATCTGTCTTGTTTCTGTTCCTCTTTTTCCTCCCATCTTTGCTAGTCCCATGGATTCCTCAATGGAGTCGAGTCTTTTCTTAATGTTCTTTGTTTATTTGTGACCCAGGTCTGAAATCTCGGTTGATTTCTTTTATGATGTATTCATTTGATTCTTTGAGTGACCATGGTGTTTTCAAGAGTTGAAAAGCGTTATAGAATCATCATGTGTCTAGGAGGGACTTTTGAAGTCTTCTAGTCCAGTGGTCACCAACCAGTGGGTCGAGGACCACTGATGGTTTGTGAGAAAATTTTGGTGGCCTGCAGAGAAATGTCACCCCCAAAACAATTAATCCAGGCTGCACGGGAATACAAGGCTGCACCACCCACATGACCCATGGGAATACAAGGCTTGCGTCACTTGCATTGTGAACAACACAAGGTAGTGAAGGGAGGGGGGAAAGGGCAGAGGGGGGAACTTGCCCCACTCACCCCATGCACCTCGCCTGGCCACCGGGCTGCTTCTTTCCACTTTTGCTTTTGGCTGCATGCAAGAAAAACAGCAAACGTCTTTCTTTCTCTCCCCCAAACTCTGCCAGAAATGAGTCTTTGGGACCCTGCAAGGCATCCTGCTCCAAGAGGCTGTGCTGGTGCAACAAGTCTCATAGACGTATTTCTGGTGGAGTTTGTGGGAGAGAAAAAAGACTTCTGCTGCTTTCCTTGCATGAAGCCAAAAGTCTCCCTCCCTCCCTCCCTGAGAACAGAGCTGAAGATGGTATCCTGTGATCCCAAATAAAGAATGATTGATCAGTAGGAAAATGAGGTGGGGAATTTTCCTGCAGACTTTTTTTTTTGGATTTTCCCAGGGTCTCTAGTCCGCAGGATTTAAAATTATGAGTTTGGTGGTCCCTGAGGTCCAAAAGGTTGGCGGCCCCTGTTCTAGTCCAATCCCCTGCCCAAGATATTGTGAGTTGAAGTTTCCTGTCAAGTCTGAGGAATGAGCGGGAGGCAGCATGACAGCTGATTAGCTATCGCGTCTGACAGCGCGCTATATAAAGGGTGCTGTCAGACGCGATCAGCTGTTGCCTGTGTCATCCGCTGTGTTCGTGTGCAGTTTGGACATTTTAACCCTGTCAACTTTTAAATAAAAGGGTTACCCTGAATCTGCTGGTCTGTCTCAGTTATTTCCCACCAATTTAACACTGGCGATGAAGGTGGGATAAGAGAAGGGAGACAATCAGCTGAAAGATCCAGAGGCTGTTAGCTGAAGTCACTTGGTTAGCCTTAAGTATTCACAGCTGAACTCACTCAGAGCTATCCATTGCTGACAAGTCAACGGCACTCTCCTTTGCCCCATATCAGTTGGGAACTGATACATGGGAGTCCTATCTCAATAGATAGGTCCCAGAAGAAAGAGACATGAACCAAAGTTTTCAGCTAGGATCATTTCAAAATATACCAAAACTATTTGTAATCCTGCTGAGCCATTGCTAACTGAAAACGTATTTTTGCAAAGTTGGATGGATAAGTTTAAAACAGGAAGAATGAAACTGTTGGAAATGAACTGAACGTACACAGGTGTTTAAGGAAAGTGACAATTAGTGAAGCTGTGAAGCGTGTTTGTGGTTAGAAGAAAAGTATAAAGGATAGGATTGGAGATCAGCTCAGGACCCTTTGATTTATGGCAGTCCTTGCAGGACCTGCTCTATGTCATTGGACCCCATTGCAATGGCTTATTAATGCAAGTGTATTACTGCTATTATATCTTTTATATTTATCCATTTCTTATGTTCCAAATTATTAGAAACAATAAACCTCTGATCTTAAAGTAAGAATTTTTGTTTGTGTCGCTGTTTCCTGTTGATATTTTTTTATGACAGAAATGGTGCATTGGCCAGGAAGGACAATTGTTGGAAGAGATCTGGTGTCCATCTGGGATTTTTACAACTTCCTGGCTTTTGGCCTCCAGATAACCAGCTAGCTCCTTCTGGTACCCACAATCTATTTTGGATCAGAGATAAGCTGGAAGTTCCCTCTTTGGGGACATAGGGTAGTTAGTTAGGGAACTTGCTATCGTTCAGTTAACTAGTTAAAACGTGTCTCATAATTTGGCTGCAAGGGAAGGATCATCACCAGACTTGCTTAAGGACAAGTTTCTCTTTCTTTCTCCTTTATCTGTCGTACCTCTTCGGGCAAAACAGTCGGGGCTGGTCTTGTGGCTGGGACCACGGGAGGAGCTGACCCCCCCTGGAAGCTAATCACTTCCTTATATTGGTAGTTGTTGTTAGGGATAACATTGTTTACCCTAACTGGTTTAGGTAAAATAATAAATATGTTATCATGGTTTGTTAGTTAAAGTGCCTGTAACTTTAACTGTAAGAATGTAATTAGGGGAGTGGTTGTGAAAGCACCATAAAAGAAGCAGGGCACGGCAGCTTGCTCTCTCTGGCTTTATGATCCCTAATTACTGGATAGACTGAAGACTGCATTTTTCCCCTACTGGAACAGGGGAGAGAAAGGACTGTTGATTTATCAACGGTGAGAGGACTGATTTATTGTAAGTGAACTGACATTGGATATTCTACACGGACTTTGCTAACTGAATATCCTTGAATGGACTGACCAAAACGATACATGACTAATGGACTGTTATTTTGACTATGCTATAACTCTAAATGGAATAAACTATATTTTTGATAACACAAGCGTATCTGCTATTTGTACTGTATGTTAACTAACATACAAACTTATCTCACACATTTATCTGTATGCCTATCTGACTAACGCTGCACATTCTGTTTAGCTTGTCTCCTTAACCCTGGTTGGGGAACACAGGCTTAACACTGGTTATGGGCCCAGAGGCTGCAAAGTCAGTTTAACTAGGATAAAACAGATTTATGTAAAAAGTGAGAGTTTGTGTTGTTACAGTAAACAGACAGCTGTGTTTTATTAATTATAGTTTTATATCCATATATAAGAAAACATGGCACAAGTCAATCTACAAAGTTTGTCCCTTATATCCAAGCTGGATGGAACAAACTATGTATCATGGTCTATGAAATGTAGTCTACTTCTACAAAGAGAAGGTCTGTGGAACATAATTGAGAATCCACCAAACGTAGAGGAATGGGATCCAGAGATTGAGGAAGATAGACAAAAGATAGAAGACTTTAAACAGAAGAATGAACAAGCTCTTTGCTATCTGACCAGCAACTTGTTCATATCCGCGGAGAGCAAACGGCTGTTGGCAGAAGAGGATTTATGTCCGAGATAACGTTGGTGCTCACATAAATCTAACACGGAAGCTTTTCAGGATGCATCTCCAAACGAATGGTGATATGCTGAGTCATTTGAATTCTATGAAAAGTATTTTTCAAGAACTGCACGAGAAAGAACTTATTTTCTCTGAACTGCACCAAGTCTACATAATTCTGTCTTCATTAAACGTAAGTTTTGATAACTACGTCACTTCCCTTGAAATTTTGCCTAAGGAAAGTTTAACTTTAACTGATATAACTGGCAGATTGATTGAAGAGGCCAGAAGAAGACTTGAAAGAAATCAGTTAAGGAGGGAGCAACCTCAAAAAGAAGATATTGAATCTCCTACTGCATACGCAATTAAAAAGTGTGTTAATTGTGGAGGAAGAGGACATTTGGCAAGATTTTGTAAAAAAAGCAAAGCACCAGAACGCTGGCCAGAATACTAAAAGTAACCAAAATAAAAATAAAAATTTAGAGTTAGCCATGTATATTAACGGAGCTGTAAAAAATAATTTATGGGTGGTTGACAGTGGAGCATCCCACTGTATAACAAATGAAAACAAAAATTTTATTAAAATGTCCCAGAGTACACAGCAGATATCGTTAGCCAATGGCTGGAAACTGAAAGCTAAAGGTCAAGGTATAGCATATTGTTCTTTCATAAAAGAGAATGTAAAAATGTTATATGTACCACAATTTAAGTTTAATTTAATTTCAGTTAGAATTTTGGTTAAACTAGGATATGTAATTACCTTTTGGGGAGATAACTGCATAATTGAAAAAGAAGATAAGAAAATTACTGCATCTTTAAGAGGTGAATTATATGTTTTGAATGATAATGGTTTAGAGGTGGCTAACACGGTTTATGATAAGAAACCTCATGATGAATGTATTCACTTGTTACACCGGCTAGGGCATTTAAATTTTAAAATGCTTAAGAGAACTGTTCAACTATCTAAAGGAATAAGTTTGAAACCTTGTAATAAGTATTTGCAATGTTTTGCTTGTAATCAAAGCAAAAGCAAGGTCATACCGGCAAATAGAGTTGATGGATTTACTACCAAAGAGCCTTTAGAGGTAGTATTTGCCGATTTAATAAGTCCGAAAAAACCAAGTGTAGGAGGTGCCCGATACATATTAAGTATAATGGACCACTATTCTAGATATGGGTTTTGCTATTTAATGAAGAGCAAAACTGAAACTTATATAAATCTCTTTAATTGGATTAAATTTGCAGAAAGAAAAACTAAAAAGAAATTAGTAACTCTTATAACAGAAAATGGTATGGAATTTACAAATAATAAATTCCAGAATAGACTTAGAATGTTAGGTATTCAACATAAAAAGTCTGCACCATATAGGCCACAACATAATGCCTTTATAGAGAGACGAGGCCAAACACTACAATCAATGGCACGTACTATGTTGTCTGATTCAGGATTACCTGACAATTTATGGGGAGAAGCAATAATGTGTGGTAATCATATATTAAATAATGTTGTTAATTCAACAACAGGTGAATTACCATTCACACTGTGGCATGGTACAAAACCTGATTTAAGTTACATGCACACATTTGGAGCACCAGCATGGGTGCATATCCCTACACAACTCAGACACACAGGATAGCATAGAGCTAAAAGATTATTTTTTTGTAGGATATGAATCTATAATCACAGATCTTATAGATTCTGGGAACCAGGTACATCTAGAGTTTACACCAGTGCTAGTGCAAAATTCCTAGAACATGTAGGATGGAATAGATTAGAGCAAGATTTAAATAACGAAGTAATTATTGAAACCTACAAAAGGCAAAAAGATCAGACTAGTTATAAGAAGAGTCCAATAAAAGAAGAAGTCCATGAAGAGCAAATAGGACCAGAACAAGAAAAAACAGTTGATCAGGAAGAGTTAGATAATCAAGAACAGTTAATAAATGAAAGTCCACTTGTAAGTCCTGAAATACCTAGACGTACTACACGTGTAACTAGACCACCTGATAGGTATCAAGCAAGTATAGTTTGCCAAGTAACTAAAGTTCCAACTAGTGTAGATGAACTTAGGATATATCCTGCTAAGGATCAGGAGAATTGGCAAAAGGCAATGGAAAAAGAACTAAATTTATTAAAGGTAATGAAAGTATATGAAGATGCTAAATTACCTCCAGGAGAAAAATCCATTGGGTGCAAATGGATATTTAAAGTAAAAACTGGAAATGATGGGACTGTTTCCCATAAAGCTAGGTTGGTAGCTCAAGGATTTAATCAAACTGCATCTGATTACGATGAAGTTTTCGCACCAAGTCTTAAAGCAACATCTTTGAGAGCAGCTTTAGTGTGGGCAGCTAAGAAAAACTATGTCATTCACCATTTAGGTGCAGAAACTGCTTATCTGCATGCACCATTGCAGCACACTATATATTTACAAAAGCCAGTTATTATAAAATACAATAAAGTAAATAGTAATGATTGTTGGAAACTCAAAAAGAGTCTTTATGGGTTGAAACAATCTGGCTTTGAGTGGAACCAATACATTGTGAAATAATTAAATAATATAGGTTTTAAATCTGGTTTAGCAGATCCATGTGTGTTTAAAAGAGAAAATAATGGAACGGTGTCATTATTGTTATTATTTACAGATGATATTGCTTTGATAACTAAGACTAATAATGAAGCTAATGAGATTATATTATTAGCTAAAAAGATAAAATTAAAGCATTTAGGTGAAATTAAAAAGTATCTAGGATTGACTATTAACAAAACAAAAAATGGATTTAAGATATCTCAAGAAGATAAAATTTGCCAATTAATTAAAACGTATAAAATGGAACTTTGTAAACCAGCAAAGACTCCAATGAGTCAGGAAGTTTGCCAAACTGATGATCAAAGTCCCAAATTTGATAAGTCTATATATCAATCTTTGATTGGTAGCTTATCATATATAAGCAATTGGTCAAGGCCAGATATAGCTTATAGTGTTAATCAGCTGGCACGTTTTAATTCAGATCCACATCAATGTCATTAGCAATCATTAAAGAGAATTTTAAGATATCTTAAAGGAACAATGAACCATGCATTGTATATAGAACCAAAGGGTGATTTGAGTCTTAGTGCCTATGCAGATGCAAGTTTTGCAACTGACATAAACACTAGAAGATCAACAACTGGGATGGCTGTATTATTTGCTAAGACACTAATAGGGTGGAGGTCAATCAGACAACAGCATATCAGCTTGTCCACGATGGAAGTGGAATTTTCATGTCTGTCATTATTATGCACTGACTTAATTTTGTACAAACAGTTATTATTAGACATAGGTATAACTGTTAAAGATTCCATTATTGTGTACGAGGACAACCAAGCAGCCATATAGCTACTAATATAGCTGTAAAAACTAGATCAAAGCATACTGATTTAAGATACTTAAATGTTAGAGAATCTGTAAAGAATGGGCTAATTAAATTGGAATACTGCGTGACGGAAGAAAACATTGCAGACCAATTTACAAAAGCTCAAGGAGTAATTAAGTTTAAAGAGAGTTGTAACAAATATGATTTAAAGATATAAATAATTATAGCATTATTATTACCTGAACATTCTCTTGATGGTACAGTTTTCCATAATAATCTTGAATATTTTTCTTCTTCCGCATTTCCATATCATACATGTCCTTGTTCATTTATCAATTGATTTATCCTTCTCGAGTCTCTTTCCCTTCTCAATTTATACGCTAGCCATCTGCCTGGTTTGTTTGCATCTTCAAAATAGTTCTGCTTAGCATTTTTAATTTTTCTTCTTTTTCCATTAGCCCCATTTTATGTTTAGTTATGTCCATTTTAATTTTAATGTCCTTTTTTGTGTAAATTTCTGTAGTTCTTTGTCCAACTTCCAATATTTTAAAGGTTTTTTTCTGTTTTATATTTCTTTTCCTTGTATAGTCCATTATCAAGCCTTCATCATGTCCCAGAGGTTCTGTAATGATGTATCCTCTTTTATGTTTTCTTTAAAGAAAAAAGTCAATTCTCTCTCAATTTTCTGTTTAAAGTCTTTTTCCTTTAATATAGTATTATTTAAAGTCCATCTAGATCTCCTTTTTTGTCCTTTCCATACAAGTGTTATTGGATTGTGATCTGCCCAGATACTTGCTTCTATTTCAATGTCTTGTATGTTAGAAAGCAATTCTGTTGACATCCATATCATATCTATTCTAGACCATGATGCATGTCTATTTGAATAAAAGGTATATTGCTTATTTCCCCATTTCTCTCTTTCCATGCATCTTTTTAAATTTATCTCATCTACTGCGGCTTTGCTCCGCATAAGGAAGGCTTCTCACTGGGTGGTCACCAGTCCGGTTCTATCTTGGGTGAGCTGCCCCGATCACGAGCTAGGGAAGCTCTTTTATTAAAAACATACAGTGATATGTCACAAGCGGTGAATTCTATCCAATCATTATGTTACATGAGCAGAAATATTAGTAGACACATAGTAGCATCAAATCAGTGTTAGATGGTCAGTTTAGAGAGTACAAAGTAACCAATCAATGCCTGCAGTCCAGTTATTAGCCCATGGTGACATGTTGTTGATTGATGTTCTTTTGTTCCTGGTACATGCTTCCAGCCTACGTGAGGCCTTGAGGCCTGGCATGTACCGAAACTGTTGAAGCTGATTTATTGCTGCATCTCCTCTGTTTTAGTTTTATAGAGAGAAATTTCTTCTGGATCTTCGTCACTGCCCATGCGAAAATCTGTGCGAGCGTACGCATCAGGGTCTTCTGAGGGTATGACTTTGTACAGAGGTTCTTTTTTCCATAGGGCATTAACCTGTGCAATGGTGCGCTTTTCAGCTAATAAATACAGACTATTGGTGATAGTGCAAATAAAAACTGGTAACACACATGGAGGAATAACGCATCCTGCAGCAATCATACCTATGAGAGCTACTATGGCTTGTAATCCTGGTAGTTTTGGGAACCAGGAACTAAAAATATTTTTAAGATTAATACCTTGCCATACTTGACTAGGATTATAGGTTAATTGTCGCATCTCAGTTGTTAATTGTGCTACTACTTTGCCAACCTTATCAATTTGAAGACAACAATTCGTGAGATTGAACCTACCACATACCCCTCCTTCTTTGGCTAGTATGTAATCTAAAGCTAAGCGATTTTGGTAGACAGCTGTGCGTAATTTGTCTGTAGCAGTTGCTAGAGTGTTTAGAGCTTTGTCTATTCATTGGCCTGCTAAATCTAAAACAGCTTGTAAACAAAAGATTCTATTAATCATATACATGGGGGTTCTATATCCATAGGACCCGTCTTGGGAAGATGTTGTGTCATTGAGATAAGGGAGGAGGAAGGTGTTGAATTTTGCAGGTGTGGTGGTAGCATTGTCAGGTGCTGTCCAAATCTGGTAGGAGTTATCCCATGTACCTAAGCAAAGGAGGTGTCCTACTGGAGTGGACCCATTTCTGGAAAAGCAGTTTCTACCAATTAAGTTGGTGATAATTGTCCAAATAAGTGGATCGGAAGCTGTTCTAGCTGTTATGTTTCCTACAGAAGACATGTTATTGAACAGTGATGGTGAGGTTTCTAAGGCTTGCCACGGCCATTGTTTTCCTGTGGTGGTTCCCCCACAGACAAAATAATTGGTTGTTGCAAGTTGTTTTGCAATTTTTTCTGACATGCCCATGAACAAGTTTTTTGCAATAACACTGGTATCAGGGGCTTACCAACCAGCCTAATGATGTTTCCTTACCTTCATATATTATTTCGGTTGTTATGGTAGTGTAAGTGTTTGGATCCGATCCTGTGCCATCAATAAGTATCCAAAGCAGGGTTTTGTCTGGAGATGGTGATTTCTACCTTATTGTCTATGGTAGACCCTGATATTCATTTGAAATGTGACAGATGATTGCAGCCTGAGTACCCTCCCCCGGTATAATCACAGACACAAGACCAACCCGAGCACTGGATGGAACCTCCACAAGGGATCCATTGATTGGGGTTTCCTGTGGCCCAGTTAATGGGTGTAAGACACAAATATTTATGATTGTGGGCGTATGTTGTTTTTCAGTCAACCAACCCGCATGAATGTCCCCCTGGTTTAGAACAAGCAATACAAACATCAAAGGTTAAAAAAATTGGGTTAGTACCATCCTTGAGCACGGTGGTGTGGTTTAGGTAATAAAGTTTTCCCTCCCCCTCAGGATCAGATCTGCCAGAGGTTCTTGGAAGTCCCGCCCATAAGGTAACGTTGAGACGTACAGCCGTCTTGGGATCATAGCAAATGGTTTTTGAGTTCTTCTTACATAGATGGTACATGGTCCCGTTGTTTTGGCAAGTTTTTAGGAAGGCACTTCTGCGGTTGTTGGGTATGGTAGATGAGAGTTAGTTGAATGGAGCCTGCTTGCGTGGTTTTGGTCAGGCAGGGTGTTCAAAGGTGTTGATCTGGCGTGAAGTAAGTCACTCAAGACGGGATGGAGACCTTGGAGGCACGGGCGGCAAAAAGGAGGAAGAGGGTCGGCAAGGCAACGAGACGAATCATGTTGATACGTCTGCAGGTGGTGATTTTTCTGTCTTGGGGTGGTATGGTCTGACGTGTCGTCCAGGAACCCACAGGACACGATCTGGAAGCTGGATAGCTGCGTAGCCACGGCCCCAGGTGAGGAGAACAGCAGGGCCCTTCCAAGTAGGGTCTGGCAGTTGACGGTAGTATACCTGTGGTTCGGGAGAATCAGGGGAAGGGGGGGAGGAAAAATGTCACTCCGCTGCCGTTGTAGCAGGGGTGCCGGAGAGATTGAGGAAGTTGAGACATAAGATCACAGCCCCACAGGTTAGTATGTAATGGAAGAACCAAGGGTTGGAGGTAGGCAGTGTGAGAAATATCAGAGGAACTCACCGGTAGCCAGTGTTTGCTACGGTGGGCGTGCTGAACTCCTCCCACTCCCCGAACAGCTGGGGCAGTTTCCAAAGGCCAATCGTCCGGTCACTCAGCTGTTCGGATGACACTTATGTCAGCTCCAGTATCTAAGAGACCCGAAAAGACTTTGTTACGGATTGTGAATTGTAACACAGGCCTGGCTTGTTCCACTGTCTGATGGACAGTAAATGCCCATGCATCAGCCGTTTTAACAGGCACCGGAACAGCAGTTCCTACTAATTCTCCCTTGCTAAATTTTGTGGGAGTATTTCCAATTACTGCCATGGCCACTGAGGAAAAGTAATTGGAATCTCTCAGAAACGGAGAAGCAATGATTTCCCTTGCCATGAGGTCTCAGATGGGATAAATTATGAGGGGCGTCATGGCAGGAGGGATCGTTTTCAGGCATGTGGGGAGAAAGTAAACAGTGCCTGGAATGTCAGTTTCCATATCTTCTGAGGCAATTAGTTGGAAAGATATGGAATCAGCCTTGGGAGCGGGGCTGGTTGATCACCCCCCTTCTAGTTTCCCTGTGGCTGAGGAGTGCTGCTGCGACACTGATTTGCCCAGTGGTACCCTTTCTTGCACCTTGGGCATATAGTTTTAGGCTTGGTGTTGTTTTGTGTATTGTCTCTGGCTCTGCATTGTACTTTGAAATGGCCCGGCTTCCCACAATTGAAACAGTTGCCGGCTGGCCTGTTTTGAGAATTTGCTTGCTGCAAGGCCATGGCCAGATGCTCCATATTGTAACAGACAGTTCCCACGATTCTGCAAGCCTTTAGATAGTCCGAGAGGGAAGCCCCCCCTCGGGCAGACAGAGGCTGCAGAATCCTCTTGCAATCCTCATTTGCATTTTCAACAGCCGGTTTCAACAGAAGCTCTTTACGGGCTTCTTCATTCGAGATTTGTCTGTGAATGGCTTTCTGAAGTTCCTCTATGAACTCAGCATAAGGTTGATGTGAGCCTTGAGTAATTTTTGAAAGAGATCCTACAATGGTGTTAATGAAGCCTCTGGCTTATGGTGCCTGGATGCCGTACATGGCCACGGCTTGTTTTAAATCTCTGATTAATTTCATGGGTAAAAGTTCAAGTCTAGGCACCATATTTCCGGCTCCATCTCCTATATATTCAACAGGACAGAGGGAGAGAGCTCCTCCAGGGTAAGAGAGCCTTCGCTGCTTGCACGATCGCTCCCATGGGTGTTTGATCCTCCGCTGAATTTGAGTTAGGAGGATTTATGGGTTTAGGAGCAGTGGGGGAGGAAGCTTCTAACGGGAGAGCGTGCTTTGTTTTGGTTTCAGCTGTATAGGGAGGAGGACCCTCCTTAGGGGAGGGGGCTTTGGTAAGTGCTAAACCATAGATTTTTAAACATTCCATGACTATTCTCCATGTGGTCAGAATCTTTGGTGGAGCCCTGGGGTTATCATGAAAACAGTCACCAAATGTTGCCATGTGGAGACTTTCAAGGATCCTTTCTCCGGATAAGCCGGACATTGTGTGTAAATGTAAGTTAAAAGGGTGATAAGGTCCTTTTTAGTTGGAACCGGGAGCGTTTTGCCCTGATTCCTAAGAATAATAATTGAGCTCTTCGTTAGTTCTTCTAATTCCTGCAAATGTGCTATCTGCGTTTTAGAGAACTTTCTGCCCATACTCACCTGAAGGGAGGATGTCTTCTTTGCAGAAGATTCCTGGGGAGGGATCCGTGACATGAGACGGCGTCCCTGAGTTGCAACTGGCTCGTCCGGCTGGGTGAGATAAGCAGTCGAAGATAGACGCACCCATTTCTTTTAACGGATCACGTTGGGGTCACCAGATGCGGCTTTGCTCCGCATAAGGAAGGCTTCTCACTGGGTGGTCGAATGCATCAAGAAAGGCACCAGTCCGGTTCTATCTTGGGTGAGCTGCCCCGATCACGAACTCGGGAAGCTCTTTTATTAAAAACATACAGTGATACGTCACAAGCGGTGAATTCTATCCAATCATTATGTTACATGAGCAGAAATATTAGTGGATACATAGTAGCATCAAATCAGTGTTAGATGGTCAGTTTAGAGAGTACAAAGTAACCAATCAACGCCTGTAGTCCAGTTATTAGCCCATGGTGACGTGTTGTTGATTGATGTTCTTTTGTTCCTGGTACATGCTTCCAGCCTACGTGAGGCTTTTGAGGCCTGGCATGTACTGAAACTGTTGAAGCTGATTTATTGCTGCAATCTACCATTCAAAAGAAGGATTTTGGCAATGTCTTTCTAGCTTTCTTTGGTGTTTTTTGTGTTTTACAGTCCAATTTGTCATTTATTATTCCATTAAAATCTCCCATCAGACAGATATTAGCATTGTCCAGCTCAATTATCTTCTTATGTAATTTCCTGTAAAAATCTTCTTGATCATCATTTGGAGCATAAATTGCTATTAAAAGTATCTTTAGATTATTGTCCATTATCTCCACCATCAAAATTCTTCTGTCATCATCTGTATATATTTGTTCCACAGGGATTGTATTTCTCTGATGTATAACACTACTACTCTCTTTTTCCACTGTGTCAACGCTGTAAATAATTTCCCTAATTTTTGTTGTTTCAATATACAATCATGTTTTTTATATGTACTTATTGTAGGCAGATTATATCAAATTTTAATTTCTCTAATTTATGAAATATTGTTCTTCTTTTAATAGCTGAATTAAGTCCATTTATATTAATTGTAATGTTTTCTCTCATCCATTTTAGACTTTATAAGAAGAATTTGTTGCTCTAGTAGATCTTGGTTCTCGTTGCTCTCTGGATACACCACCTACGGCTGCTTCTTCTTTTTCAATTACTGCTATACTTTCCTATTGAAATTCAATTAAAGACTCTTCTTTTCTTGTATCTTCCTCCCTTCCTGTGAAATATTCCAGATAGAATAACTCGGCTTTTTCAACTGTATCAATTCTGTGTCTTTGTTCCTGCCAGGTAAACATGAGACCTTCTGGTATCAGCCATCTGTAATTTATTTCTCTCTTAAATAACTCTTTGGTCAAGAATAAATATTATCTTCTTATCTCTCTCACTCTTCTCGGTACCTATTTCAGTACCACTATTTCTTTATCTTTGTACTTTAGTGTTTTTTTCTCTTGCCGCCTGCAATATTTGTGATTTAACTATTTTCTTAGTAAATCTGATATGAACTTCTCTTGGCAATTTATTTCTCATAGCATATCTTGTATAGACACGAAAAACCTCATCCATCCATCATCATCTCTTTAGTTACCTCTAATACTTCTGCTTCAAGTGTTTCTTGAATCCCTTTTGACTAAATCTTTCCCACAGCCTTATTGTATGGCCTGGGTGGGTTGTTATTCACCCTGCCCTTTTTCCCTTGGTGGTCATGTGTAGATTTTGTGATTTTTTTTTACTTTGATCATGCTTTGTTTTTCTTTTAATGGCTTCTGTGATGAGATTTCTGAATATATGCCTCTTGAGTATTTTGTTACTGCTTCAACTTTTCTCTTGATGAAAGTTATGCCTCAATGTAATTTATATTGGTTTATTTTTCTCTTCCTTATTGTCATTTAGTATTCTTTATGATACTAAATTAATTGGAGGAAGCTTAACCTTGCTGCTAGGATTGAGTTTTCCATTCCTTCTTTTGTCTGAATTGCTATTTTTCATCCTGGGTGCTTTTTCCTTTGGCACTATGATTTTTCTTTAACCTGATCTTTTTTTGTCTCTAGGAAGCAGCCCTCTCTGAATCAGCCTGTGGGAAGGCAGGAGTGAGCAGAAAGTTTTGGTGGCAAAGACTTTCACAAGAGTCTTATATTAGAACATGTAATTTATATGACAGAAGAGTTTAATATTTCTTAACATTTAAAAAAAAGGTTTAGGAAAACCAATTAAAAAATGAAGGCCATGAAGCAAAACAACAGCAATTGTTAAAAAAAACTTTTCAGAAATAGACCAACATATTCATTTACATAAATGACAGATTTCTTGTGCTAAAAAATCCCTAAGTAAGTATAGCAGTAAGGCTTTTGGTCAAAGCGAGAGCATCAAGCACCCCTTATACAATAGAATGGGACAAATCACCACAGCCAACCATGGGGCGATTTGCCGCAGGATAATTCAACAAATACAAAAGTTGTTACACTAATTTCAATGAAAACATGCTCTCACCAATAATAAAAGTAACTGAATAAAGCGATTAATAGAGCATTGAATCATCCCATGGCCAGTTGTACCCCAGCCAGTTGACCTAGACTCTACTTAGAAAGCCAAGAATGTTTTTAAAAAGCTGGAAGATATTAAGAGGTACATTATACAATAAAAAGCAATTCCTTAGAAAGCAACTGTATTTCCAAAATACTGCCTCTTTTTTCTCCTCAATATGCTTGTCAAGCCCGAAATTGACAAGTGTAGCCATTTTAGTTAGTCTTAGTATATATTCTTTTTCTTACTTTCTTTCTCTATGGTAGTCATGGGGGCAAGGGTTTCAGGCTTGACACATTTCTAAAGGGGGAGGAGTGGAGATAGAGATGTTTTGGCTAGGTGATCTTTCTTCCCTTGGGAAACTAGCTGTCCTTGCTGGGGCCCCTTGAGGTAGAGATTTATGACATCAAGCAACATTAAATTACTTCTATTGGAGAATGGGGGTTGTTTCGAACTTGTAATATTGTGGGGTAATTCCGGGTTGTGTCAGATTTACCATGGACTTTACCAATTTGATGCTTTCCTAAATAAATCTTTTTGAAAGATGGACTTTGTACTTTTCTTTTTAAAAGGATTTCATGACTTGGAAACCTGACAATGCTATTCTTTGGAAAAGCACACTATGCCATTGATTCCAAAGAAGTAATACTTTTTAAAATCAATTTATATGCTGTCCAACTCCCAGCAACTATGGGCAGTTATATGTGATGTCACTAATCAGTGCACCAATCACATGTATATTTAACTAGTGAGATCAGACCCAAGGCAGCAACGCCATTTTGAGCAGTTGCCATGGCAATTATTCCCAACACATTTTGGAGAAGAAACTCTTATATGGAACCTTATTGTCATGACCTGTTGTGTCCTTCCATGCCTTTTTTTGCCACTTATCACACCCAGTGGTTATGGCCACCAATACAAAGCCTCATATTTCTGCCCAGCTCCTCGGGGGACAAACCTACTTTAGGTGGACAATTTTGTGAAGTCTGTGCAGCCCCTTGAAATCAGATCAATTCTTCAAGAAACAACAAGCCAGGAAAGATCAAGCAGAAAAAGTCAAGATTTCAATACAGCTGGAATAGAAACTAAAAAAATAAAATAAAAATAACGGGCAGATTGTACTCTGTAGAAAAAGGAGGGTTCCTTCATTGAGTGTCACCACATTGATACAGACAACAGAGAAGACAAACACTTCTGGAGGAAACCCCAAAACAGTTATTGCTTACATGTTTAATAATATATCACATTTATATACTACTATATCTTATATGAATAAACTGGTGGGAAGTAAAGAGAAAATCCAGGTACTCAGGACCAGCAATCAAACTAGATTCAATTCAAGACGCTTTGCTCTAGCATTCCTGCTATACCAACTCCAAGCCTATTCCCTATACCTGCGCACCTCACCTACCAAATACTCCGCCACCACGTGATTTCGGCCGGCTTTTGAGCGTCTACAAAGAACAGGGCATGCGCAGAAGACCCGGATGTCAAACATCGAGAACAAGAGAGCTCCGCCTCCGCCAGTTGCCTTATGAGACGCTCTAATCAAGAGCAAGAAAGCGTGAGGGGGTCATAGTCTTGTGGCTCTCTAGGAAGCAATCATATCTCACCAAGTCTGGGAGGGAGGGAGGGGGGGCTGGCGAGCGCGGGAAGTTTTTCCGGAACCGAGTTGCAGCTGCTCTTCTCCGCCTCAGGATCCCTGAGAGAACGGAGCCCCCCCCGCTTCTCATCCTGAAACCGGGAAAGAGGCGGGGCGAGTGGGTGAGAGAGGGTCCGCCGTGACCAAAGGAGGCCTCAGAGGGAGTTTGACCCGGTTCGGGCTGCGTTGAAGCCGGAGACCGAATGGAAGCCCGGGATTCTCCTCTTCAGGCCGGGAGCGGCTGCAGCCTGGAGTCCGGCGGGGGAAGCAGCGTCCCGAGCGGCCTCCCCAGCTCCGAGGCTGAGCGCTGGCGCTTCCGCAGCTGCGTCTCCTTGGAGGCCGAGGGGCCCCGGGCGCTTTGCAACCGCTTGCACCGGCTGTGCCGGGGGTGGCTGCAGCCCGAGCGGAGCAGCAAAGCCGAGATGCTGGACCTGGTGGTGCTGGAGCAGCTGCTGGCCCTGCTGCCCCCGGAGCTGTCGGGCTGGCTGAGGGAATGCGGGGCGGAGAGCTGCGCCCAGGCGGTGGCCCTGGCCGAAGGCTGCCAGCTCGGCCCCTCAGACTCCCTGGAGCCCGGAAAGGGGCGGCAGGTGAGGCACTTTCGTCCTTTTCTATGCCTCTTGCGTCTCTTCCTTGCAGATAATCCCAGAGAAAATATACCTAAACAACACGTGTTGGAATATAAATAGTAAATAGTATGTGGGAATTACTTTGTGGGACGTTATTCCCACGTTCTATTTTCCCTCATACTTTGTCATGGACTGGACAGCCATAAAGCAAAAGTTATCTCAATTCCCCCATGCAGATGGAAGGGGGGGGGAGCAAAATGTCATAAAAACCATTCCAGTAAGTACAATGAGAAAACAAAAAATATTTTATTAATGTGGTTTTACAGATACAGCTAATATTCTTTGTCGTGCTTCTTACAGGAGACATTCATTGAGATCTCAGCAGAGCAACAGGGAAGAGGAGATCCATCCAATGATTCTGAAAAGGTTCTATTCAGGAGGATCCAACTGGGACCACCTTGCCAGGTAAGTGTAGGTTTCTTCTGAGAAGTTTAAACACCTTCGTTCATGAGCTTTGAAAACCAAATGCCAAGGGTATGTGAATTTCAAACCTGGTGTTCCTACAAAATGCCACAGTGAGCCTTACTGATTTAACCTTGAAGATGATCCTAGGAATGCAAACAAAGGACAATTCACAAGAATCTTGTACTAGAAATGTAATTTATATGTTGGGACAATTCCAACAGTGTTCTTAATATCTTTCATAAGACTTGGGGAAAGCAGTTAAAAAAATTAAAGACATGAAGCCAAACAATACCAACTGAACAAAAACTGCTTCAGAGATAGCCCAATATATCCATTTAAGAATAATTTACAGGATGGACAAATTTCTCATATAAAAACCTGGAAGCCAAATCTGACAAGTTTTAATGATAACACTGTTAGTCAAGTGACTTGATATTTCCAGGATCATGTACAACATTTTGAAATAGGGCAGATAAAAAAATCCTTAATAGGTATGTCCTGTTTTCTAACAGATTTGTGTAGATTTCTGAAAAGTCTAAATGCTTTCATTCATGAGGTTCTTTGAAAACCAAATGCTGAATCTTATGTGAATTTGAACCTGGTGTCCCTACAAAATGACTTAGTGAGCCTTACTGATTCAACTTTGAAGATAGTCCTAGCAATGCAAACTATGGATAATTCACAAGAGTCTTGTATTAGGAAATGTAACTTATATGTTGGAAGAGTTTAACAGTTTAATATTTCTTAATATCTTTGAAAAGAAAAGTGAAACAATACCAATTGAACAAAAATTGGTATTTGGGCAGTTTCAGTGTGCTTCAGCTGCCAAAAAAGCCAACACAGTTAAAGGCTGCATAAACAGAAGGATAGAATCAAGATCAGAGGTGGTATTCAGCAAGTTCTGACCAGTTCTGGAGAACCGGTAGCAGAAATTTTGAGTAGTTCAGAGAACCGGCAAATACCACCTCTGACTGGAGATTTTACGGTATCCTTCCCCTGCCACGCCCACCAAGCCACATCCACAGAACCGGTAGTAAAAAAAAAAGACTGTAGAGAAGAACAACAAGGATGATTAGAGGACTGGAGGCTAAAACATATAAAGAATGGTTGCTGGAATTGAGTATGCCTTGTTTGATGAAAAAAAGGATTAGGGGTGACATGACAGCAGTGTTCCAATATCCCAGGGGCTCTCATAAAGAAGAGAAAATCAAGCTATTCTCCAAAGCACCTGTGGGCAGATCAAGAAGCAATGCATGGAAACTAATCAAGGAAACAAGCAACCTGGAATTAAGTAGAACTTTCCTGATAGTTATAACAATTATTCAATGGAATAACTTGCCTTCAGAAATTGTAAATGCTGCAACACTGGAAGATTTTAAGAGGAAATTGGATAACCATTTGTCTGAAATAGTATAGGATTTTCTGCCTGAGCAGAGAATTAGAGTACTTCAAGGTCTCTTCCAAATCTGCTGTTCTATTTTAAAAAATAGATAGCTCACTGATATTTTTTTTGTTTCTAGGACTCTGATCCATTGGAGGAGGTGGCTGTGGACTTCACAGAGGAGGAGTGGGCACTGCTGGATTCTAGCCAAAAGGCCTTGTGCAAGGAAGTCATGCTGGAAGTTGCTATGAATATGACTGCTCTGGGTAAGGATCCTCTTTGCTCTGGGTTCTGTTGATTAGGAAAGGTGTTTTAAGTGGGAATTAAACAGGGAAGATACATGCACTCAATTGCATAAGGTAGTGAGAACTCTAATGACTATCACCTATAAAAATATTTCATAATCAGGATCACAAGGTATGGTATGCAGTGGACACCCACATGTGTAAAAGCCCCATACACTTCCCCCTGGTTCTCTTTAACTGCCAGGACCTCCAGATCATAAACCAGTTGAGGCATGTCGTGGGCAACTTTGTCCAAGGTTGTCATCACAGCCACTCTTCTAGAAAACAACAAGGGCCTTGGCAGAAATGCTTACTATAGCTTTGTGAAAGGCTTTAGATGGAAATGCCTGAGCAGACTGATCTAACAACACAAATCCTTAATATGTTTCAGGGCTGAAAAATCTCTTGGATATCATTAAGAGCATCATTGATACCAATTTCAACCCAACATCTCCTAATTTGACCAATTGCTGGTACCAGGCCTGATACTCAGATCGGCATATTTTTAACTGGGAGATACCCCCCTTTGCCATCATTTTAAATATTAATGAGAATTTCTGGGGTTTTTTTTTCCAAACAGGTGATGGTGAGGGGCTGGAGAATGAGAAGCAGTGGAGCTTATTTAAACTACAAAGGGCAGTGTCTTCAAAGGGCCAAAGTGATTTCTGTACAAGGCATAATCTGACTCACCATCAGCGGATCCACTCAAGTGAAAAAACATATAATTGCATGGAATTTGGAAAGAGATTCACTGAGAGTAGTGATATTACTTGCCATCAAAGGATTGACACAGAGGACAGACCATATAAATGCCTGGAGTGTGAAAAGAGCTTTATTGACAAATGGCGCCTTGCTTTCCACCTAAGAATGCACACAGCGGAAAGACCGCATAAATGCATGGAGTGTGGAAAAAGCTTTTGTCAGAACTCAGAACTTACTCGTCATAAGAGGACCCATACCGGGGAGAGACCATATAAATGCATACAGTGTGGGAAAGGGTTTACTCATAAAAGTGGCCTTATTAGTCATGAAAGAATTCATACAGGGGAGAAACCATTTCAATGTACAGAATGTGGAAAGACCTTTGCTCAGAAGGGACACCTTAAATCTCATGACAGAATCCACACTGGGGAGAGGCCATATAAATGCATGGAGTGTGGAAAAAGCTTTCATTGGAACTCACAACTTATTAATCATGAGAGGATCCACACTGAGGAGAGATCATATAAATGCATACAGTGTGGGAAAGGGTTTACTCAGAAAAGTGGTCTTATTTGTCATGAAAGAATCCATTCAGGGGAGAAAACATTTCAATGTACAGAATGTGGAAAGAGCTTTGCTCAGAAAAGACACCTTAAATCTCATGAGAGAATCCACACTGGGGAGAAGCCTTATAAATGCATGGAGTGTGGAAAGAACTTCCTTTGGAACTCACAACTTATTAGTCATAAGAGGATCCATAATGGGGAGGCCATATAAATGCATGGAGTGTGGAAATAGCTTTCAGTGGAACACAGATCTTTATCATGAACACACACCACTTCTAGAAGTGCATGGGGTATGGAAAACTACTCAGAAAAATTATCTTACTAATCATGAGTCTATACGGGAGAGAGACCATATAAATGCACAGAATGGAAAAAGGTTTGCTCAAAGTGGAAAACTTAATTCTCAAAAGGATCCACAGAGAATAGAGACCATATAAATGCATGTAGTGTGGAGAAAGCTTTTAACAATCAAAAGACATTTACTCACAAAAGAATCCATGGAGTGTAGATGTAGTTTTATTGGGAAAGAACATCTTACTCATCATCAACAGATTCAGTTGTGGAGGAAACCTTCTAAATGGACAAAGTAGAAAGGCCTTCAAGTAGAAACTCTTATCTGATTCACCAGTGAAGGATCCACAGGGGAGAAATCATATGTGGAAAAGGTAAACTCAGGAAGGACACCATAATTCTCATAAAATAATGCCTACAGAAGAAACTATAAATCTATGGAAGGAAACTCTGAACGATGCTAGTCCTGAATATTTGAATTCATTCAGAGAAGCTAGATTTTCCTTTGCCTATTTTCACCTGCATTCTTACCCCACACACACAATACTGTGGAAACAGGGACACAAAATAGGAATTAAGGCCTTCACTTTCCTGCCTTTTGCCCATTGCCATCTCATTATCTTTTCCAATCAGAGGAGTAATGGCTTCCTTGACTTCCCTCTTAATTTACCTGAAAACCACTATATAAACAGAGTTTACATGCATTTATCAAATTTAGAAAGAATTCAGCCTGCACTTATCTTAATTCCCAGAAAATTCTGCTCATATTCTTTTCCTTCCTCTTAAGAAGTCTTGTCGTTTACCTGTTATCTCCTGACCAGAAGGAACAGGAGTGAGATCAACTCCAGAAAGATAACTACTTTTTTGAGTAGTTGCCAAGGCAATTATTTCATACTACTTTAACTTTCCAATATATCTTGGAGAAAAACCTTTACACTGTTAGTCTTGGAACCTTACTAATAAGCTCTTATGACATGTAATTCTATAGCTTCTACTACAGGGAACAAAACCACTTTGAGAGGTCAATTTCTGTGGGGGGTTTAGGTAGCGCAGCCCCTTGAAACCAGATGAACTGTATAAGAATCCACCCAGCCAGGAAAGACAAGGAGAAAAAGTGAACAAAAACTCAAGACTTCAACAGAACTGAAATAGATATAAAAGAGAAAAGATGCATGGCAGATTGTACTTAGTAGAAAAAGGATTCCTTTATTGAGTCTATGAAGATTCTTAACTGAATTTTCTTTGTTTTTGCTTGAAGATGTTTCACTTCTTATCCAAGAAGTTGAAAACCAAAGAAACCTGTTGGATGAAAAGCTAAAAACAAAGTCCAATTGTCTTGAAAAAAACAGCTTTGGAAGTCTTGAGTGTCATTGCAAGAATACTGACAACAGAGATGACAAATGGGTGTAAAAAGTATTTATTGCTTACATACTTATTTAATAAATGTAGTTGCTGTGTGGCTGTCTTCAGCAATTTCCTTTTGTCACATTTGCAGCACCATCCATGTCATCTCCCTCCCCTTCTTCAAGACTTCAAGTGAAACAGAAAAGATGTAGGGCAGATTGTGCTCTGCAGAAACCAGGGATTCCTTCCTTAAGTCTATGGATGTCCAGGGCAGAGGATCCCCTACCTTTCCCATTTTGGGGCTCAGGGAAATGGTTCTGTGAGAGCGATGGGGTAGGGAAGCTAATGCAGCTCCCTTTGCATTTGCCCATTGCTTTGCCTAAGTGAGGATGTGTGAGTGCATAGGCACATTTGACCGCCACTTCCGCAACCCCATTCTGCAAGTCCCAATTCCCGATAGTGGGGAAACCCCCGATCCAGGTCATGGTTGTTTCAAAGATGCTTTTCCAAAAGACAACTGAACTTTGATTTTGCTTGTGAAGACATTTGCTTCTCATCCAAGAAGCTGGGAACTGAAGAGGCTCCTTGGATGAGAGAAGCAAAACGTCTTCAAGCAAAATCAAAGTCAAGTTGTCTTTTGAAAAAGCACCTTTGGGAATTCTTCCCTGAGTATCATCGCTGAAATACAGGTAACAGGACAAATAAAATGGTGTGAAGGAACTCCCAAAGTATATATTGATACCGTATTTCCCTGTCATGTCTGGAGCTCCAAAATAAGCATTAGGGCTTATTTTTGTAGAAACAATTTCAGGGTGATCAGCCTGGTTGGGCATCCCATCTCCCAGGCGTGTGCACAAAAGGCAGCAAGTGCACGGGGGGCAATGTCTGGCAGCAGTTGCAACCCTCTGGACACTTGGTCAGCACACTTGGGGGCTGCACAGCCCATGCAGCACAGGTGAGTTGATTACTTGTCCAAGCAGCAAACGGCAGAGGATGTGCGGGAAGGGGGAAGCATGCAATCTGGATATACCGCATGGGCTGAGGGAAAGCTGAGAGTTGGTGGGCTGGAGTGGGTGGACATAGGAGGCTTGTCTGTGTGGTGGCATTGGCATCATCCAGAAGCAGAGGTGTTGGGATGAATGCATGCAATCCTGATGAACCGTGTGGGCTACAAGCAAACAAAGATGGTGGGACCAAGTGGGCAGGTGGCCATGGGACGCTTGTCTTTGCCTCTCTCGGGTTGCCTGTGGCCTGCCCAGAGCTTCGAGATCGCCTGCCTTCCCACCCTAATGCCTCCGCCTGCTGCCAGTGCCTCCACACGAAGACAAGCTTCCTGCAGCCGGCTGCCTGCTCCAGCCCACCAATTTGGCTTTCCAGCAGCCTGTGCAGCGCATCCAGAACACCTCCCTTCCTGACCTGCGCCTCTGCCTTTGTGCAAAGACGAGCAATACAATTTTTTGAAAACATCTTGGGGAGTGAAAAGCTGGAATATCCTTTTTCATCCTCTTCCAGGTTTTTGGCTCCAGTAAGCACAATCACTTTGGAAAGAAATGGTGTTCAGTAAAATACTTTACCAAATCATAACTTTAATATTGTTATCCATATTGCTCAGTTTCAGCATAACTGTAACTACTTGTATTGAAACTGAGAAATGCAGATAACTCTTATAAGTGCGAGCATCTGGTTAGCCACCATGGCAGAAATGGCTGCAGTTCAGTCATCTTCCTGAGACGTGGTTTACCATTTGCTCACTGAACGTGGTAATCTTTTTTTGTAACAATTTTTTTGAAGTAGTGCAGCCCCTTGAAACCAGATCAACTCTTCAAGAAACAACAAGCTGGGAAAGATCAAGCAGAAAAAGTCAAGATTTCAACATAGTAGTGTTGTGAAAAAAAATCAGTCTGGCTCAGTTCCAAGTCGGGAGAGATGCCCTGGAAATAAAATGGAGGCTAGCTGCTTAGGAAAGAAGGTCTGTTTACTGATGAGCAGATCCACAACATGCAGTTCTGGAACAACTGACCAAATGGCTGAACGGGTGGATGGATCTTTACAGGTTTCTGGGGTTTTGTGTTCAAAATACTTCAGGACATTCTGCAATGTAGTGAGCCTGGTGTTCTTTTGCTGTTCTAATGGTGGTGGGTTAATGCTATTGTGTCCTAAAAGGTCACTACCTGTCCTCAGAATTTGGGTGGGGGAATGCAAATTACATCCCATCATTTGGATATGGTGCAGTGGCCTAGGGGTGGAGTTTTCGCCTCACAATTAGAAGGCTGCAAGTTCAATCCTAGGTAGCGGCAGATATTTCTCTCTTTAGGCACAATGAGTAAATCTCTGCTTCAAATTCTGGATTGGTGACAGGAAGGGTGTCCGGCCAGAAACCACTCAACTCCATTCAGTTGCCCCTACTCTACCCCGATGCAAGGGATTACGAGTCATTAAAAGAAAAAAGGAGATGAAGGTGTTTTGTTTGTGAATAATCTTAATGGGCAAAAAATCTGCTGGGAGCAATTAAAGACTGGGACTGCTTTCTGCATATTAAGAACATGTTTTTTCATTTCTCCTTTGGGGAAATACAATATTTTATCTCTTTTAATATTCCTGAAAATATTCCATTCTCTAGAAGGGGGGTTGGGTGGGCTTCTCACAGCAGAAATAGAAACCAAAAACGTAACCGGCAGATTGTACCCTGTAGAAAAAGGAGGGTTCCTTCTTTGTAGTGTCGCCACATGAATACAGACAACAGAGTCCAAACCGGTTTGCAGTGCTGCCAACTCTCACGCAATCAGAGTGAGACTCACGCAATTCAACCAATTTTGACCGTCTCACTCTGATAAACGAAATCTCACGCTAAACCCCCAAAATGGAATGTACAAAAATAAATATATCTCTACATTCTCTGATATTCCGAATATTCCCCTTAGGAGAAGGATGAGCTCCCAGAGCCGCCCCGCCCTGCCCAGCCACCCCACCGCGCCTCTTTTCCCGCCTTAATCCTCGTTCTGCCTCGGCGTCCCGTAACTGTGCATGATGCCGATTAGCAAATTCGCTTCAGGAAAGCGAAGAGCAAGAGGCTTCTTCCCGCCCGGGGCGCTCGCAGCTACTTTGCCCCGCGCTCTCCCTCTCTGCAATGTCCTCCGGGACAAGCCAGCTGCCCTTTTCAAAGAAGGACACGAGGGGGCTGGCAAAGCCTCTTTTGCAGGCAACAGCCTCGGCCAGTAATAACCCTGGTAAGCAAAGCTGAGAATTGTCCGCTGCCAGGGATGTAACTAGAAGCTGGGGCGTCTCTCTCTCTCTGAAAGACATTTGTTCCAGAGGATCACATCCTGTCAGTCCTCCAACTTTCTATTTTGCACAAAGCTGCCCAGCCCCTTTATAGATCAGCCTGGCGCGTTTCTCGCCTTGCTGGTTTGGGAAGACTCTTTTGGATCAGCTAAAAGAGAGCATAAGGCGTGTAAAGGGGTGGTGCTGGTGGTGGAAGTTTGCTCATACACCCACATGCTAAAAGCATTAGGACAATGTTCTGTTAGGACAATGGGATCAACCAGGATGAAAGGTTATGCATTTCCAAGCGATCGCATGACACTCCAGCATTGACAGTGCAGTGGGGTTCCTTTAATAACTTGGATTTGGTTTAGTAACCTTCCCCCTCTCCCCCTCCGGTTTACTCTGGGCCTTGGTAGCAGGTGAGTTTTCAAGACGGCATTTTTGAAAATACTTTAAAAACAAGGTTAGGGTTTCCCTTTTTCTAATATTGGAAGCAGTCTCCTCCAAATGGTAATTAATTAAACATCTGCTTAATTCTTCAGCCAAATAAAGTTGCTATAATGGCTCCTTAAAAAAAGTAATTTTACGAGCACCACCCTGGGGTTTACACTGTGTAAGATACAAGGAAAGGAGAGGAAGGTGGAAGAAAAGAAGACTGATGCAAAATATAATGTTCACTTGCTGTATTTTTTAGTCTCTACCAGGGCTTTGTTTTGGTTCTATAGCTTCTATGATGAAAGCTAGGGCCAAGCTTCAGAATACAGTAGATGAGTTTTACAGTTAACAATATGTATATTTATATGAAGCACTCATTATTCGATTAAATGTTTAGTTTATACATGTCTGAAATTATGAACCCCTATTTCAGTCAACAAGTTAGTATATAATTAAAGACTGAGACTATAGCATTTGATATTGGCATGTAGTATGGTATTTGATACAGAAAGAAGAATACCCATTGATGTATTTGCATTATCTCTGTAGTTGTTTCGGGTTTTTTGTCTTTTTGTTGCACATTGAATTCATCCTATAGTGGTCTATAGTACATCACTAAGCTAATAAAGTCAGTTGAGGTAGAATACTGCAGTTACAAGTCAGGAACTTCAATTATTCATGGTCAGTGAACTGCATTATTAATATCTTACAAATCCGGTTCAAGTACATTGGTGCTGCTTGCATGTATGTATGTATGTATATGTCCAAATCATGACTAAAGTATGCATCAGATTGCACCATTTAAAATGTAAAATTGTCAAAGCTCCCTACCGTGGAAGGGGGGATACCCCCCTTCCACACCATCCCCCCCTCGGTCGCTTCGTTCCCTCGGGCTTGGTCGCTCCGCTCCCTCGCAGTGTCTCACTCCGAACTATCACTCAAGGTTGGCAGCCCTGGGTTTGGAGAAATCCCCAAAACAGTTATTGCTTACATAATTATTCAATAATATATAACGTATTATATAATTATACGGGATATCAATAAATTTACTGGTGGGAAGGAACGAAAAATCCCAGGTGCTCAGAACCAGCAAGCTAGATTCCATTTAAAGGCGCTTTGCTCTATTCCGGCCCTGCTCTTTCCTGTACCCGCGCATCCCCTCCAATCCCACCTGGCAAATACTCCGCCACCACGTGACTTCGGTCGACCTTTGAGCGTCTAGAGAGAACAGGGCATGCGCAGAAGACCTTTGCCAGGTCCGACTGTGGCACACAAAGGATAGGAGAGGCGGTAGTTGCCTTATGAGACGCTTTAAGTGCTTCTCTAGGAAGTAATCATATCTCACCAAGTCTGTGAGGGGGCCTGGCGAGCGCGGGAAGTTTTGGCGGGAGTGACTTGCAGCTTCTCTGCCTCAGAAGCCCTGAGGGAGCGGAGCCCCGCCCCTTCTCGCTGAAACCGGGAAAGGGGCGGGAGGATCGGCGGAGGAGGGTCCGCCGTGACCGAAGGCGGCCTCAGAGCGAGTTTCCCCCCGTTCGGGCTGAGCTGAAGCCGGAGACGGAATGGAGGCCCGGGGGTCTCCCCTTCAGGGGGGGAGCGGCCTCCCCGAAGGTCCCCGCAGCTCTGAGGCTGAGCGCTGGCGCTTCCGCAGCTGCGTCTCCCGGGAGGCCCAGGGGCCCCGGGCGCTTTGCAGCCGCTTGTACCAACTGTGCCGGGGGTGGCTGCAGCCCGAGCGGAGCAGCAAAGCCGAGATGCTGGACCTGGTGGTGCTGGAGCAGCTGCTGGCCCTGCTGCCCCCGGAGCTGTCGGGCTGGCTGAGGGAGTGCGGGGCGGAGAGCTGCGCCCAGGCGGTGGCCCTGGCCGAAGGCTGCCTCCTCGGCCCCTCAGACTCCCTGGAGCCCGGAAAGGGGCGGCAGGTAAGGCACTTTCGTCCTCTTCTTCGTCTCGTCTCTCTTCCTTATAGATAATCGCAGAGAAAAGACATCCAGACAACTCCTGTTGGGATGGTGTAATAGTATGTGGGAATAACTTTGTGGGACGTTATTCACTCATTCTATTTTCCCTCATAGTTTGTGATGGACTGGACAGCCATAATGCAAAAGATATCTTAATTCCCCCATGGGGGTGGAAGGGGAAATGTCATAAAAACCCTTTCTAGTATTTCCAATCAGGATTCCCAAACCAGGGACTCAGACTGAATCCAAGAGGGACCCTTTATAGCTATTGCCCAAAATCCCACCCACCCACAAATCATGTTTCTATATCTCAGTTGGATCATCCAAATTCTCTAGTCCTTTCAGAAATCTTGATCAGTACCATTTGCTCTGAATTGAATGTAAACGTAATGTCTTAAGTGAATTCCCTTCTTCATCTATTCCCAATTTGTGTCATGTCATTCTTTTAGTCCACCTTAGGATATTATTGCACTCTGCATGTCCCTTTGATACTGAGAATATATCATTCATTAAAGTTGGATATCCTTCAGAATCATTTTGCAAATTGATTTATTGAACAAATCTGCCAAAAGGTTGCACTCCATTGCAACAGAGATTCTCCCTAGTTCATTACTTTTCTATATATTCAAAATTATCTTAAAACATTTATCACTAAAAGTTAAACCTAACTGGGAATTTGTTAGAAAAAAATGAAGGATCCAGATTGTTTTAATAAGAGTCTCAACGTTTCAGGGAGTGCATTTTACCCTGAAAAGCACTCGGTGTACGTTCCAAGATCTACTTCTGAACTTCCAGGTTGGTGGTCTCCTCATAGATAGGATAAAATTAAATACATTCACAAAGAAGAAAAGGCTAAAATTGTCAAAGAAAGGAGAGGAGATAAATAAATAGCTCCTGTTCCAAAGGAAAATAAGAAATAAAAAAGAAGCAACTCACAAAAGTGGCAGAAAATCTCAAGTTGTCTCATTTTCATTTGAATTGGAATAATACACACGGAGAGGAAAAACTTAAGCAAACTAACATGGTTAGTTCGAAGTCATTTGAAAGTGGATCATAAATCATGCTTTTTTTTGTTCAGTTTCAGGAGCCGTTGATTGAGGAGATTTCAGCAGAGCTCCAGGGAAGAGGTGATCCATCTAATGATTCTGAAGAGCTTCTTTTCAGGAGGATCCAACTGGGACCACATTGTCAGGTAAGTGTAAATTGAAATGTTTAAACCAGGGTTCGCCAACCTTTTGGACCTTAGGGACCACCAAACTCATAATTTTAAATCCCATGGACCACTAACTGGTTTTTTGGGCATGACCTAATTTGTGGGTATGGCTTGGTGGTCATGTGACTGGCTGGGCTTGGCTTGTATGTAAATATTATAAATATTTATATAAATATTGAATTTTTTTTATAAAAAAGCAACGTTTACCCAGAATCAGGCAAAGCAGGCAGGCAGATTGAGTTGCTCACAGAATCATTCAGTGATCTATCTATCTGCCATTGGCAAGCTCAGTCTGTCACATAAAATTTGCTTGCCGTGAGTCTGCACTGAATAATAGAAACTTCAGTCCTAAGGGAGGTTCGGCTGTGCTTAAAAGCAGAGCCAAATATCTAAAGACTAGCTAGAAAGCAAGAAATCCAACCATTTCCTGCTTCCTAGCTAAATAATCTCCTGACACAGCAGAACACCTGATGGTCAGAAAAAGGAAAAATAGCAATTTAGCAGGCAAGTTTGCTGGGTAAGGAGTGAGTAGGCAGGGAGGGTTCCCGCGGGCCATGTGGGCGGCACAGCCTTGTATTTCTGCACAGCCTGGATTAATTGCTTTGGGGGGGGAGTGCTCTGAGGGTGAGATTTCTCTACAGCCCACCAAAATTTTCTCACAGCCCACTGGTGACCGCTGGTTTAAACAACTTCATTTATGAGCTTTGAAAACCAAATGCCAAGTGTATGTGAATTTGAACATGGCATCTCCACAGAATGCCCCACTCTGCCTTATTGATTCAACATTGAGGATAGTCCTAAGAACGCAAACAAACTTCATTTCAATTCACAAGAGGAAATATAACTTATATGTTAGAACAGTTTAATCTTTCTTAATATCTTTGAAAATACTTGGGGATAGCAGTTAAAAAATTAAAGACATGAACTGAAACAATACCAATTGAACAAAAATTGGTATTTTGAGCCAAAAAAGCCAAAACAGTTCTGGGCTGCATAAACAGAGGGATAGAATCAAGATCATGTGAAGTATTAATACCACTTAGAATAATGCATGTAGTTTTGATTGCCATAATGCAAAAAAGATGTTGAGACTCCAGAAAGAGTGCAGAGAAGATCAACAAGGATGATTAGAGGACTGGAGGCTAAAACATATAAAGAATGGTTGCTAGAATTGAGTATGCCTTGTTTGATGAAAAAAAGGACTAGGGGTGATGTGATAGCAGTGTTCCAATATCTCAGGGGATGCCACAAAGAAGAGGAAGTCAAGCTATTCTCCAAAGCACCTGAGGGCAGGTCAAGAAACAGTGGGTGGAAGCTAATCAAGGAGAGAATCAACCTGGATTTAAGAAGAATTTTCCTGATTATTAGAACAATTATTCAATGGAATAACTTGCCTTCAGAAATTGTAAATGCTGCAACACTGGAAGATTTTAAGAGGAAATTGGATAACCATTTGTCTGAAATAGTATAGGATTTTCTGCCTGAGCAGGGAATTAGAGTACTTGCAGACCTTCAAGGTCTCTTCCAAATCTGTTGTTCTATTTTAAAAATTGCTTCAGTGATAGCCCACTGATTTTTTTTTGCTTCTAGGACTCTGATCCGTTGGAGGAGGTGGCTGTGGACTTCACAGAGGAGGAGTGGACACTGCTGGATTCTAGCCAAAAGGCCTTGTGCAAGGAAGTCATGCTGGAAGTTGCTATGAATATGACTGCTCTGGGTAAGGATCCTCTTTGCTCTGGGTTCTGTTGATTAGGAAAGGTGTTTTAAGTGGGAATTAAACAGGGAAGATACATGCACTCAATTGCATAAGGTAGTGAGAACTCTAATGACTATCACCTATAAAAATATTTCATAATCAGGATCACAAGGTATGGTATGCAGTGGACACCCACATGTGTAAAAGCCCCATACACTTCCCCCTGGTTCTCTTTAACTGCCAGGACCTCCAGATCATAAACCAGTTGAGGCATGTCATGGGCAGCTTTGTCCAAGGTTGTCATCACAGCCACTCTTCTAGAAAACAACAAGGGCCTTGGCAGAAATGCTTACTATAACATTAGATGAGCAGATTGACCTAACAACACAAAGCCTTAATTTATTTCAGGGCTGAAAAATCTCTTGGATATCATGAAGAGTATCATTGATAACAATATCAACCTAATGTCTCCTAGTTTGACAAATTGCTGGTGCCAAGCCTGATACTCAGATAGGCATATTTTGACTGGGAGATACCCCATTTCGCCATCATTTTAAATTCTAATGAGAATTTCTGGAGTTTTTTTTTCTAACCAGGTGATGGTGATACCCTGGAGAATGAGAATGACAAGCATCCAAGGATATTTAAACTGCAAACGGCAGTGTCTTCAAAGAGCCATTCCTTCTCTCTTACTTTACCTAAAATACTGGATAGGAAACCTGAACCACAAAGGTTTGTAAACTATGAGAAGGATTTAAGTTTAAAGAAAAAGATGAAAATATGCATTAAGTGTGGAAAGAGCTTCAGTAGAAAATGTAATCATTGCAATCAGAGGATTCCCATTGATGAAAGTCCATATAAATGCCCAGAGTGTGGAAAAGCCTTTTCTACAAACTATAATCTGACTCGCCATCAGTGGATCCATACAAGAGAAAAACCACATAATTGCCAGGAGTCTGCAGAGACAGTCACTGAGAGTACTGATATTACTTCTTATCAAAGGATCCACATAGGGGAAAGACCATATAAATGCATGGAGTGTGGAAAAAGCTTTCTTTGGAACACAGATCTTATTCATCATGAGAGGACCCACACTGGAGAGAGACCATATACCTGCATGGAATGTGGAAAGTGCTTTGCTCAAAAAAGATATCTTACTGATCATGAAAGGATCCACTCAGGGGAGAGACCATATACCTGCATGGAATGTGGAAAGTGCTTTGCTCAAAAAAGATATCTTACTGATCATGAAAGGATCCACTCAGGGGAGAGACCATATAAATGCATAGCGTGTGGAAGCGACTTCCGTACAAGGCGTAATTTGACTCACCATCAGAGGATCCACACAAGTGAAAAAACATATAATTGCATGGAATTTGGAAAGAGATTCACTGAGAGTAGTGATATTACTTTCCATCAAAGGATTGACACAGAGGACAGACCATATAAATGCCTGGAGTGTGGAAAGAGCTTTATTGACAAATGGCGCCTTACTTTCCACCTAAGAATGCATACAGCGGAAAGACCTCATAAATGCATGGAGTGTGAAAAAAGCTTTCGTCAGAACTCAGAACTTATTCGTCATAAGAGGACCCATACTGGGGAGAGACCATATAAATGCATACAGTGTGGAAAAGGGTTTACTCAGAAAAGTGGTCTTATTTGTCATGAAAGAATCCATACAGGGGAGAAACCATTTCAATGTACAGAATGTGGAAAGAGCTTTGCTCAGAAAGGACACCTTAAATTTCATAAAAAAATTCACAGGGCAGAGATTGTATAAATCCTTGAAGTGTGGGAAAATCTTTTATTGGAGCACAAAACTAAAATAATGCCTCCAGAAGAAATCGTATAAATCTATGGAAGGAGATTCTGAACAATGCTAGTCCCAAATATTTGAATTCATTCAGAGCAGCTAGATTTTCCATTGCCTATTTTCACCTGCATTCCCCCCCCCCCACTTTCCTGCCTTTTACCCATTGCCATCTCCCAACCAGAGGAGTAATGGCTTCCTTGACTTCCTTTTTAATTTACCTAAAAACCACTATATAAAACAAATTTATCAAATTTAGAAAGCATTGCAACCTGCAGAATTATGTTTAATTCCCACAAAATAGTGCTCATATTCTTTTCTTTCCTCTTAAGTCTTAGCTAAATAAGTCCTCTCATTTCCCTTTGTTATCTCCTGACCAGAAGAAAAAACCGTGAGATCAGCTCCAAAAAGATAACCTCTTTTTTGAGTAGTTGATTATTCCATACTACTTCAGTTTCCCAACATAGTTTGGAGAAAAACTATACCGAGCCTTATATTTAAGCCTACTAAGGGAACATAACCACTTTGAGAGATCAATTACTGTGGGGTTGTTAGGTAGCGCAGCCCCTTAAAACAAGATCAACTCTAAGAATCCACCCAGCCAGGAAAGACAAGTAGAAAACGTGAACAAAAAGTTAAGACTTCAACAGAACTCAAGTAGATATAAAAGAGAAAAGATATCGGTGCAGAATGTGTACTGTGTAGAAAAAGGATTCCTTCATTGAATCTATAGAGATTACAAGTAATCCAAGTCATGGTTGTCTCAAAAGTGCTTTTTCAAAAGACAAACTGGACTTTATTTTTGCTTGAAGATGTTTCACTTCTTAGCCAAGAAGTTGAAAACTGAAGAAACTTGGATGAAAAGCTAAAAACAAAGTCCAACCGTCTTTTGAAAAAACAGCTTTGGAAGTCTTGAGTGTCATTGCAGGAATACAGACAACAGAGATGACAAATTGGTGTAAAGGAATCCCCAAAGTATTTATTGCTTACATATTTAATAAATGTAGCTGCTGTGTGGCTGCCTTCAGCAATTTCCTTTTGTCTCATTTGCAGCACCATCCATGTCGTCTTCCTCCCTTTCTTCAAGACTTCAAGAGAACAGAAATAGATATAAAACAGAAAAGATGTAGGGCAGATTGTGCTCTGTAGAAAACGGGGGATTCCTTCCTTAAGTCTATGGATGTCCAGGGCAGAGGATCCCCTACCTTTCCCATTTTAGGGCTCAGGGAAATGGTTCTGTGAGAGCGATGGGGTGGGGAAGCTGACATGCAACTCCCTTTGCATTTGCCCACTGCTTTGCCTAAGTGGGAATGTGCGAGTGCACAAGCACACTTGACCGCCATTTCCGTAGCCCCATGCTGTAAGTCCCAATTCCCGGTAGTGGGCCATGGCCCAGGGGGGTTGGGGTCTCCCAATCCAGGTCATGATTGTCCCAAAGGTGCTTTTTCAAAAGACAACTGGACTTTGATTTTGCTTGAAGACATTTCGGTGCTCATCCCAGAAGCTGAGAAGTATAGAGGCTTCTTGGATGAGAAGCGAAACATTCCCTGAATGTCATTGCAGAAATACAGATAACAAGACATAAACTGGCGTGAATGAACCTCCGAAGCATGCATTGAAAGCATACCATGTTTCCTTGAAAATAAGGCACTGTCATATTTTTGGAGCTCCAGAATAAGCAGTAGGACTTATTTTTGTGGAAACACAATTTCAGGGTGATCAGCCCGGATGGGTATCCCATCCCCCAGGCACGTGGACAAAAGGCAGCGAGTGCATGGGGGGCCTATGTCCAGCAGCAGTTGCAACCTGCTGGACACTTGGTCAACATACTTGGGGGCTGCACAGCCTGCACAACACAAGTGAGTTGATTACCTCTCCAAGCAGCAAATGGCAGAGGAAGTGCAGGGGGGGAGCATGCAATCCGGATGTGCCTCATGGGCTGAGGGAAAGCGGAGAGTTGGTAGGCTGGAGCAGGCAGGTGGCTGGCCGCGAGAGGCTTGTCTTCCATGTGGCAGCGCTGGCAGCAGACAGGCAGAGGCATGGGGATGAAGGTATGCAATTCTGATGAGCTATGCGGGCTACAGACAAGCTGAGAGATTGTGGGACCAAGTGGGCAGGTGGCCACGGGATGTTTGTCTTTGCATCTCTTGGCTTGCCTGCAGAAAACATCAAGATTGCCTGCCTCCCCACGCCTCTGCCTCCGTCTGCTGCCAGTGCCACCATGCAAAGATGAGCCTCCCACAGATGTCCATCTGCTCCGGCCCGCCAACTCAGCTTTCCCGCAGCCTGCATGGCACATCCAGATCATCTACCTTCCTGACCCGTGCCTCTGCATCTGCAGCCAGTGCCTTTATGTGAAGACAAGCAATTCAATTTAGTTATTATTTGAAAACCTCTTAGGGAGTGAAAAGCTGAAGGATCCTTTTTCATCCTCTTCCAGGTTTTTGGCTCCAGTAATAACAATCACTTTGGAAAGAAATGGTATTCAGTAAAATACTTTACCAAATCACAGCTTGAAAATAGTTATCTATATTGCTTAGTTTCACATAACTTAATTAGCTGTGCTGAAATTGGGTAATGTAGATAACTCTTACAAGTATAAACTGGTTAGCCACCATGGTCAAAACGGCTGCAGTTCAGTCACCTTCCTGAGATGTTTAGCATTTGTCCACTGAAGGTGGTTATCATGGGTGAAAGGCCAATGTTTTTTACTTTAGCAATGAGATCTCCGGATAAAAGACATCTTAGGTTATGATCAAATTAGTAGGAATGTTGCACACTATTACATTTATTGTTTCTACTGCACTTTGACCTTTATCTAGAGCAGAGGTCAGCAATCCGTGGCTCTGGAGCTGCACGTGGCTCTTTCATCCCTTTGCTATGGCTTCCAATTGCCGGTCGGCTCCACAATTGATAGGGCTTTAGGTTAGGACTGGTAGAGGAAAAAGGATGCCATGCTAAGAGGAGACTCGGATGGGGGAACTGGACTTCAGAATTAAAGGGGGGCTTCCGGTTAGGACTTTTGTGGCTCTTTGAGTGTTTAAGATTGGCGACCCCTGGTCTAGAGGCTACTCTGATCTGTGGTTTTAAACTGCTGAAGGCAGAATGTGTGAAGGGTAAACATAATTTCCTTCCCACACATTTCAATAAAAATTCTCTAGTTCAGCTGATCCTTTCAATATATTGCAGATAACATTAAAACACTTATAACTAAAAGTTAAACTTGACTTGGGATTTGAGGTGAGCAAGAATGAAGTATTCAAATTGCCTTTTAATAATGGTTGCAATGGTTTCAAGGGGTGTGTTTTACCCCCAAAAGCCTCTCCATCTTTATCCCAAAGTTTCCCCGCTACAAAGAGCACAGAAAAGCCACGCCAAAACTGAGGAGATTGATTCTCTCCTTCCCAAGAGATAAAAAGTCCCCAAATCTAAAGGAAAATATTCCCAAGAGATAAGCCCCCGAATCTAGAAGAAAAGATAGAACGGGCAGAAGTACATCCACAAAGAAGGAAAGGCCACACTTGTCAAGTGAAGTGGAGCATCTAAACTGCAGCTCCTGATCAGAAGGAAAAAGAAATCAAAAGAAGCAATGAAGTATTTCACAAAAGTGACAGGCATTTATCCAGAAATCCAGCAGCCACCCACAGAGTAGGAGTTCTCAAGTTCTCTCACTTTGACTTGGGTTGGAAAGTACAAGTGGAGAGGAAAAAATAAGATAAGCGAACTAACATGGTTATATAGTCATTTGAAAGTGGATCTTAAAATAGGCTGTCATTTGTGGTAGTCCTTCATGGAGATTTCAACAGAGCTCCAGGGAACAGGAGATCCATCCAATGCTTCTGAAGAGCTTCCTTTTAGGATGATCCAATTGGGGTCACTTTTCCATTTAAATGAAGGTTTCTTGTGAAACGTTTAAATGCCTTCCATTTATGACAAGAAAATTCTGAGGGTGAACACCGGGTCTCCATAGAATTACCCAGTTTCACTCATTCAGTTTTCAAGATTGTTCTGGGGATGCGAATGAAAGGTTGAAAGAGTTGAATATTTTTTAAAGTATTTTGAAAGCCAGTTTAAAGAAAAAAACCTGCTTGGGCATGGGGTTCGATTAGATGACCTTCAAGGTACCTTCCAATTCTGTTAATTTGTTAGATTCCATTCAAAGGTGCTTTACTCTAACCCACCCCAGCTCTACCTCCTTCGGTCCTACCTCCACACGTCCCCTCCCACTCCTACCAAAGACAGGGACTGCTTTTTGCGACTTAAGAACATGTTGTTTTTTTTCATTTTTCCTTTGGGGAAATACAATATTTTATCTCTTTTAATATTCCTGAAAATATTCCATTCTCTAGAAGGGGGGATGGGTGGGCTTCTCACAGCAGAAATAGAAACCAAAAACGTAACCGGCAGATTGTACCCTGTAGAAAAAGGAGGGTTCCTTCTTTGTAGTGTCGCCACATGAATACAGACAACAGAGTCCAAACCGGTTTGGAGAAATCCCCAAAACAGTTATTGCTTACATAATTATTCAATAATATATAACGTATTATATAATTATACAGCATATCAATAAATTTACTGGTGGGAAGGAAAGAGAAATCCCAGGTGCTCAGAACCAGCAAGCTAGATTCCATTCAAAGGCACTTTGCTCTATTCCGGCCCTGCTCTTTCCTGTACCCGCGCATCCCCTCCAATCCCACCTACCAAATACTCCGCCACCACGTGACTTCGGTCGACCTTTGAGCGTCTACAGAGAACAGGGCATGCGCAGAAAACCTTTTGCCAGGTCCGACTGTCGCACACAGAGGATCGGAGAGGCGGTAGTTGTCTTATGAGACGCTTTAATCAAGAGCATGAGGGATCGAAGTCTTGTGCCTCTCTAGGAAGTAATCATATCTCACCAAGTCTGTGAGGGGGCCTGGCGAGCGCGGGAAGTTTTGGCGGGAGTGACTTGCAGCTTCTCTGCCTCAGAAGCCCTGAGGGGGCAGAGCCCGTCCCTTCTCGCTGAATCCGGGAAAGGGGCGGAAGGATCGGCGGAGGAGGGTCCGCCGTGACCGAAGGTGGCCTCAGAGCGAGTTTCCCCCCATTCGGGCTGAGCTGAAGCCGGAGACGGAATGGAGGCCCGGGGGTCTCCCCTTCAGGCGGGGAGCGGCCTCCCCGAAGGTCCCCGCAGCTCCGAGGCTGAGCGCTGGCGCTTCCGCAGCTGCGCCTCCCGGGAGGCCGAGGGACCCCGGGCGCTTTGCAGTCGCTTGCACCGACTGTGCCGGGGGTGGCTGCGGCCCGAGCGGAGCAGCAAAGCCGAGATGCTAGACCTGGTGGTGCTGGAGCAGCTGCTGGCCCTGCTGCCCCCGGAGCTGTCGGGCTGGCTGAGGGAGTGCGGGGCGGAGAGCTGCGCCCAGGCGGTGGCCCTGGCCGAAGGCTGCCTCCTCGGCCCCGGAGCCGCCCCGGAGCCAGGAAAGGGGCGGCAGGTGAGACAAATACACCGTGGGACGCTGATGTATTTCCCAGCCTTTATAAGAAATCGCAGCCACGAAGAAGACGTCATCAGAACATTCTCAGTAATTTCCAATATTTTGGAATATATTGCATCTTGAGACAAATGCTTCTGTTTCACAATGGTAAAAATTCAGTGGGATGCTGACATGTAGCAGACTTTGTAGGGAATCAAGGACATTAAGAAGAGACTCGGGCAAACATCTGTTAGGCATCATAACAGAAATGGCTGCAGTTGAGGCACCCTACAGAGATGTGGTTTACCAATTTTTCATTGAAAATGATAATCTTGGAAGAAAGACCCATTTACTTATTGCACCAAACAGACCTCAGGATAAAAGAGATCTCAGGTTATGGTCCAATTAGGAGGAATGTTGCACCCTTTTCCATTCATTGTTTCTCATTACTCTTTGTCTAGACTAGAGCCTATTCTGATTTGTGTTTTTGAATTGCAGAAGGCAGAATGTGTGAGGAGTGGATGGGATTTGCTTCCCACACGTTCCAATAAAAATTATCTGGTTTAGTAGCTCTTCCTTTCTGTATATTCAAACTTCTTAAAAGATTTGTAGCTATAAATTAAACCTGATTGGTAATTTAAGGTGGGAAATAATGAACTATTGAAATTGCCTTTTAATGACAATCATGTTCTCAAGGAGTACATTTTACTCCCAAAAGCATCCCTATGTTCATTCCAAAGTCTTTCCCTGAATTGCCAGGCTGGTGTGGTCCTGCAAGAGGCACAGAGAAGAAGCCTCCATAAAAAGAAAGGGGAGAAAGTTCCTATCCCTCAATAAAGGTCCCCAAATCTAAAGGAAAATACTAGTGAAACAAGAAGAACAGGCATGAATACATCCACAAACGGAAAAAGACACACTTGTCAAGTGAAGAGGAGGAAATGAAGATGCAGTTCCTGATGGGAATTTTTTTAACAAAAGAAGCAATGAACTGTTTCACAAAAGTGCCTGGCATTTATCAAGAAATAACAGCCACCCACAGAACAGGAGTTCCCAAGTTCTCTCATTTTGAGTGGTTGCAAAAATAATAAGTAGACAGAGTAAATGTAAGGCAAGAAAATTAAACACCTTTATTGTGCTGTCCCAGCCAGTCTATGGGAATTGGATAGTTGCTTCGGAATTATGAGCTGTCCCCTTAAGGGAATGCATCATGGGAAATGTAGTTAATGGTATCCTGGGAAATGTAGTCCATGAAAATTTATGGTCATCTGAAAGTGGATGATAAACCAGGTGGTTCTTTCAGTTACAGGAGCCGTTTGTGGGTGATATCTTAGCAGAGCTTCAGGGAAGAGGAGATCCATCCAGTCCTTCTAAAGAGGTTGTTTTCTCAAGGATCCAAGTAGAGCCAACTTGTCAGGTAAGTGTAGGTTTCTTGTGAGAAGTTTAAATTTTTGTTTAGGAACTACTTTGAAAACCAAATGCTGAATCTGTGTGCCTGGTCTCCCCATAGAATGATTCAGTCTCACTGATTCAACCTTCAGAACTGTTACGTGGATGCACAGGAAGGACAGTTCAGAAGAATTTTGTATTAAGAAATGTAATTCATATGTTGGAATATTTTTCAAAAGACTGGACAATAGGTTTTTAAAAATAAAGGCCAATAAGCGAAACAATAGCAATTGTAAAAAAAAAATTGTTCCGGAAATAGACCAAGCTATCCACTTTAAAAAGCTCATATGAAGGACAGGTATGTGTACTCAAAGCTAACTGGTTGTAACAATAAGACTATTGGTCAAATGATCTGAAATTTCCAGGATCATTTCCAACATTTTGAAATAGCCCACGTAAGAAATTCCTAGTTAAGTTTGTCCTGTTTTTTAAGAAATGTTATTTTGCTGAGCCAGGGAGATGAGGCCAGGGAATTCCTCTCCCCAAAACCTCCTTGTTGAGTTATTCCAGGCTAGTGGGCATGTGTGTTTGTGTATATGTGTGTGTATTCCATACGTGTTGCCATACTACAACTTGGATGCATCTAAGGCATGTTTTCTGCCTTTACAACAGGCTTCCCAGCCCTATGTGGACGTGCAGAACCTATGCTTGTCCTATTGGAAATACCCAGCTGGGTCTCTGTTTTCTCTTTTGGGAGTAAGGAAAAAAAAACAAAAGAAAGGATTGTCTGCTGGAGAAGATTTTCTTTCTCTTTCTAGGACTCTGATCCCTTTGAGGATGTGGCTGTGGACTTTACAGAAGAAGAGTGGGCAATGCTGGATTCTAGCCAGAAGGCCTTGTGCAAGGAAGTCATGCTGGAGCTTTTCAGGAATATGGCTGCTCTGTGTAAGGATCATCTTTTCTCTTGAGTTCCATTCATTGGAAAAGGTGTTTTAAGTGGGAGATAAACAAAGAAGATACCTACATTCAATTACTTAAGGTGGTCAAACTCTACCTGACCCCCACCTGGCACCATCTTTCTAACCTTTCCTAATGTCAGGAAAATCGTGGTCACAATGTTTACTACGTAGCTAATATCCAGTGGAGGAGCCATGGCCACAAAGAGCCTCATACACATTTCTTTGATTCCCTTCAATCACCAGGGCCCCTACAGAAAACAAACCAACAGTGGCACTTCATGGGCAATTTTGTCTAGCTCAAGGGTCTTCAAACTTGGCAAGTTTAAGACTTGTGGACTTCAATTCCCAGAATTCATGAGCTAACATGATTGGAGAAGGAATTCTGGGAATTGAAGTCCACAAGTCTTAAAGCTGTCAAGTTTGAAGACCCCGCCATAGCCACTATAGAACACAAGGCCTTGGCAGAAATGCTCATCATGGCTTTGGGAAAGTCCCTCAATGCTCCATGGAAATCCCTTGTTAGATTGACATATCAACAACAAAATCTTCTGATTCAGTGCTGTAAAATTTCATGGATACTATTACAATCACCTTGATAACAATTTGCATCCAACATCGCCTAGCTTGACAAATAGCTTGTGCCAAACCAGATGATTGGATGGGCAAATTTTTTTACTCAGGGAGACAACCCCTACCCCCCTTTGCCATCATTGTAAATCTAATGAGAATTTCTTTTCCAAACAGGTGATGGCCTGGTGAATGAGAAAGCAAAACAGCTGAGGTTACTGACATTGCAAAGAAAAGTGACTGCAAAGAATCATTCCTTCCCTTTTACTTTATCTAAAATACTGAATAGAAAATACAAACTACATACTTTTGCAAAATACGAGAGGGATTTCCATCTAAGCAAAAAGATGAAACTATGCATTCAGTGTGGAAAGAGCTTCAGTACCAAAAGTAATCATTGCCATTGTAGGATCCACACAAATGAGAGGTCATATAAATGTCCAGAATATGGAAAAAGCTTTTGTCAGAAAACGGGTTATTTGTCATAAAAAGATCCATGCAGAAGAGAAACCATATAAATGCATGGAGTATGAAAACAGGTTTATTGCCAATTGTCAGCTTACTTTCCATCAAAGGATATACACAGGGGGAAAATTGTATAAATGCATGGAGTGTGGAAAAAGCTTTCATTGGAACTCAGAATTTATTCGTCATAAGAGGATCCACAATGGGGAGAGACCATATAAATGCATAGAGTGTGGAAAGCACTTTACTCAGAAAAGACATCTTATTGTTCATGAAAGGATCCACACCGGGGAGAGACCATACAACTGCATGGACTGTGCAAAGCAGTTTACACAGAAAGTTCATCTCATATATCATGAAAGAATCCATACAGGGGAGAAACCATATAAATGCACAGAATGTGAAAAAAGCTTTGCTCAAAGAGTACAACTTAATGCCCATAAAAGGATCCACATAGGGGAGAGACTGTTTAAATGCTTGGAGTGTGGGAAAAGCTTTAATTGGAGCAGGGGTCTAATTCATCATGAAAGAACCCACACTGGAGAGAGACCATATAAATGCACAGTGTGTGGAAAAAGCTTTGCTCAAACAGCATATCTTAATGCTCATAAAAAGATCCACACAGGGAAGAGATCTTATAAATGCCTGGAATGTGGAAAGAGCTTTTTTGACAGTGGTGACCTTACTCGTCATCAGAGGATCCATACAGCAAATAAACCATATAAATGCATGGAATGTGGAAAGAGCTTTATTCACAAGTGGCGCCTTACTACCCACCAAAGAATTCACACGGGGGAAAAGCCGTATAAATGCATGGAGTGTGGGAAAAGTTTTTGTCAAAACGCAGAATTTATTCATCATAAGAGGATCCATACTGGGGAGAGACCATATAAATGCATGGAGTGTGGAAAAAGCTTTGCTTGGAAAGGACATCTTAATACTCATAAAAGGATCCACACAGGGGAGAGACCATATAAATGTTTAGACTGCGGAAAGACTTTTGTTCGGAAAGGATGTCTTACTGGTCATGAAAGAATTCACACAGGGGAAAAACCATATAAATGCACAGTGTGTGGAAAGATGTTTGCTAGGTCGGGACATCTTTATTCTCATAAAAGGACCCACACAGGAGAAAGACCATATAAATGCGCAGTGTGTGGAAAGAGTTTTAACTGGAACAGAGATCTCATTCGTCATGAAAGAATCCACACTGGCGAGAGACCATACAGGTGCATGGAGTGTGGAAAGCACTTTACTCAAAAAAGTGGTCTTATTAATCATAAGAGAATCCATACTGGTGAGAGACCATATAAATGCACAGAATGTGGAAAAGGCTTTACTCAAAGAGGACCACTTAATTCTCATAAAAGGATTCACATGGGGGAGAGACCATATAAAAGTGTATAGTGTGTAGAAAGCTTTAACAAATTTACTCATGAAAGAATGCACACACGGGAAAATCCATAGAGTGTATGGAGTGTGGAAATAATTTTACTAGGAAAGAACATCTTACTCATCATGAAAGAATTCATGCTGCGAAGAAGGCTTCTAAATGAATAAAGTAGAAAGATCTCCAGTACAAACTTCTTTTTGACTCAACCCACATAGGAGAGAAATCATGTAAATGCAGGGAGTGTGGAAACAGCTTTACTATGGAGGGACACCATAATTCTCATAAAAGAATGCCCATAGAAGAAACCATAGAAATACATAGAAAGTGCTTCAGAATAAGTTTTCTGGTCCCAAATAGTGGAATTCATTCAGAACAGCCATCTGTTCCCTTTCCTACTTTGACCTGCATTTTTCTTCTTGCTGTGGAAAGAGGGATACAAAATAGGAATTAAGCCCTTCAGTTTTCCTCCCTGTTGCCCATCACCATCTCAGCAGCTTTTCCAATTGGAGGACTGATGAATTCCTTGACTTCCCTCTTAATTTACCTTAAGAAACTATATAATGAGTGTCAAGCCCGCGGTCTGGATGCATCACATGCTGGCCCCACCCAGTTTAGCAAAGGGGAGAAAAGTCCTACGTCATATGATGCCGCTTTGGCCCGAGTTTGATACCCCTGGTCTATATGAAATGGAAATGGTGTACATATATCAAATTCAGAAAGCAGTTCAATCTGCGGTGCTGTTTTAATTTGGAAAACATAGTCATTTTCTTTTCATTCCTCTTAAGGTAAGCTAAAGAAATCTTGCAATTTCTCTTGAGAGGAGTGAGTTCAGCCTCAGAAAGGCACCCTGTTTTTGAGCAGTTGCCAAAGTAATTATTCCTCACCACTTCAGCTTCCCAACATATTTTGGGGAGGAAACTCCTTTTACAGTCTTGGAACCTTATTAAGAAACTTAATAATAAAGGTTTTTCCCCCCTTTTTCAGTAAGGTTAAATAATTTTGCAAATAAAAATGGTGACAGTTCACAAAGATTACTAGGGAACAAATTGAAATACACATTATTTCCATAGCAAGGAAGATAAAGCGGGAATGGCTAAATTGATTATTTTATTCAAAGAGTAGAATATGTTCTTATTTGGATATCACTTGTGGAATTTGTGTTTGTGAAGAAAAATATGAAACTTTGACCTTGGTTTTATTAATTAGATTTGTGTTATAGGAATGGCTAATTATAAATGTGTAAAAGCAAAAAAGTTGAGGTTGGAGTGCGTTTATCTTGTACTGTGCTAAGAAGAGTTGGAAGTCAATGCCCCCTTTTTCTCTTTCCCCTTATATTTCATGCTCCCTTTTCCCTGGTCCTTTTCCCCTCCTTAATTTCCTGTTTTCTTCTTTGTATTTTATATAATAATAAAAATGATAAAAATTTGGGGAGGAGAAACTTTTTTTAGTTGTAATTTCTCCGCACTTGCTTTCCATTTATTCTTTTTTCACTGCTAAGCTATTTAAATTTAGTAGCTGGAGCAGTGGGGTTGGGCAGTGAACCAGAACATGAAGTTGTGCTTGATTGTTTGAAGAGTGCTGGCTCCTATGTGAGGCAATCTACACTTGAGTTTGTTGTTGTGGGTGTTGAGTTTCCCTCCCCTCTTTTTCTTCTGTGTATTCCCTGTGCTCTGCAATTTACCTGGTGATGCTCCTCTACCTGACTGCTGTATCAGTGGTGGGATTCATTTTTTTTTTATCACTGGTTCTGTGAATGTGGCTTGGTGCGCTTTATACACGCATGCTTTGTGCATGTGAGAGGGTTTGCTACTGACCTGCAATTCTGCACTCTCTCTGTGTGTTAAACAGCTGATGCGCAGCAATCCATTCTGCTGCGTGAAGCAGCTGAGCTTGAAAACCAGGAAATAAAAGTCAGAATAGAGGCGGGCCCAGCAACTGATCGTTGGAGCGAACAGGTTCGCTCAAAGATGATCCTTGGAACGATCCTCGGCCAAACTGGTAGAATACCACCCCGTGTTGTATATATTGATGTAATATATGTTTATATAAACTACAAGTATGTGTCAGAATATGTAACTTCATTTGGACACTTGCACAATTCCCTGACACTATTTGACCCAGTTTTCATGGCCCACGAGCCCCATAATTCATTCCATGTACAGGGATAAACCCACTTCAGGAGGTTTCACTTCTGAGGGAGTTTTTTAGGTATTGCCACCCCTTGAAATCAGATCAACTTCAAAATTCAGCCCACAATGAAGGATCAAGAAGAAAAATTGAACAAAAAGTCAAGACTTCAACAGAACACAGATACAGAAAAATGTATAGGGCATATTGTATTCTGTAGAAAAAGGGGATTTTAACAGACCAAAACACACCAGAAAACAAACTGGCCTGAAGAAATCCCCAGAGCGTTTATTGTTTACATATCAATTTGTGTGTTGCTCTTCCAGGTTCAGGCATGCCAGCTAGCTGGTCTTCACGTGCATGGGAGCGCCAGAAACTGGAAGAGCAGCTGCCTGATTTGCATGTGTGTGCCGGGAAGATCTTCCAGTTTCCAGCATGCGCACTGGCCAGTTGGTCTTCACGTGTGCCAGAATGTGGAAAAGCCTTTGCTTGAAAAGAATGCATTACTGATCATGAAAGTATCCACACAGGGGAGACACCATATAAATGCAGTGTGGAAGTGACTTCCATACAAGGAGTAATCTGATTCACCATCAGAGGATTCACACAATGGATAGACCATTGGATGGAGTTTGAAAAGATTCACTGAGAGTAGTGATATTACGTGCCATCAGAGGACCAACACTTGATAGAACATATAAATGCTTGGAGTGTGGAAAGAGCTTTATCAACAAATGGCGCCTTACTTTCCACCAAGAAATCAGCTTTAAAGAACAAAGGGAACAACGAACATCAAAAAAGGATCTAAAATTAAGATTTTAGGGATTTATGTGATAAAGGGGGAAATATCTGGAAGATTAAACGAAGAGAAAATTACAGAAGAGGGAATTACAGAGAAAAGATGAAAAGAGGGAGGGGGAAAAACATGAAGCATGAGAATTAAAAATGATTATATTATTAGCTCTCATAATTGATTAAATGGAATAAAATGGGAAAACAATTTGTTATATGTTTTTTGAATAAATATAAGAATGTAATAAAGGGAATACTATATGGAACATGATTTGTGTGTGTATATGTGTGTATGATATATAATAGATAGGGCTTATTAATATAGAATATGGTAATTTTTTTAAAATGGCTATATTATTAATTTTTATAATGTGTTAAAGGGAATAAAATGGGGAAAATGTATAAGGTAAATGGATGGCAAGATTGAATTGACAATGAAAGGGCATAAATATTGGATAATATAAATCAAGATGAATTTTATTGAATAATGAATGGAATAACAGTGTGATAAAACTTGCAAATATGATGGATACAAGAAAATGTGTATAATGAATATAGAAATTAGTTAAGAATATAGATAATTGTCATGGCTCTGACATCCACCCCATTTAAATCATGAGTCTCTCACCGCATCTCTCAGAGTTCAAACAAGATTTATTAGGAGTTAACATGCCGGTGCTACCTGGGTATAGCCGACTCTGAGACACATCATTCATTTCATCCTTGACCTTGGTTTTCCCCCCACCCCCTGGATGTGTATTCTCCAATGGAACACATCCATAGCCAAGAGTCATCAGTCATGATTTCCAGTAATAACCTTGCACACCAGAAGCTTTGGCCGTCTAGAAATTATCTATGAAAGTATTTAAGGAATGCACTATTTCTCCCCCCTTTCTGCTAGCAACTTTAAAAGTCCAGAGAAATATTTTTGAGTTTACAATAATATTGTAAAATAATGTATAAGAATATTAAAAGAAAAATGGAATAGGCAATAATATGAAATCGGATATGAAAGCTAAATATGTAATCATGGTCATGTTTGTATTGAAATGTAAAAACCTGGAATCACATTGTTCGCTAAAGAAATGTTTTTTAAAAAATAAAAAATTTATTGTAAAATAAATTACCTAAAAATCTCTATATAAGTATAAATATAGAATTCATATGAATTTATAAAATTTAGAAAGCATTTCACCCTACAGAGTTATGTTACTTCCCACAAAACAGTCATATTCTTTTCTTTCCTCTTAAGATTTATCTAAAGAAATGTTTTCTATTTGTTATCTTCTGACCAGATGAAAGCATGAGATCAGATCCAGAAAGGAAAGCTTTTTGAGCCATTGCCAAGGCAATTATTCCTCACTACTTTTTTTTTTTTTAACAAACTTTATTCAGTTTTTCACATTAAAAACAAAAATCTCTTTTTAGTGGACAACATATTTCTGGATCATCACCTTTACATACATGGCAGCAATTATACATTGATATATGCATACTTAATTCTATTATTACTTTTTCCATTCCAAATTTTCAGTAAGGAGAGAAACAAACACATTAATTCTAGCCTCTTTCATTAATCTCAATCGAAACATCTTTTTGTTTCATTTCAATTATTTCAAATACAATTCCTTAGTATTTGTTTTTAAACATAAAGATAAACAATATGTATTTGCCTCATAATAATAATAAAAAGTATGATCCTAAATTCTTTCATTAATCTCTATCGAAACATCTTTTTATTTCATTTCAATTATTTCAAATATAATCCTTAATATTTATTTTAAAAATAAAAATAAACAATATATATTTGCCTAATAGTAGTAATAATGAAGTTACCAATGTCTCTCCTTGCTTTTAATAATCTATATTAAACTTATTAATTTAGCTGGTTCTTTTTAGTCTGTCATATTCCCTTTCTATTACACATTTTTTAATGAATTCTAAATTAATACAAATTTTAACACACACACGCACACAAAGAAAAAAGAACAAGTTTCCCCTCTTACTATTTTGAGTGTGACACCTTAATGATTAGAATATACCTTTATTCCCTCATCTTAATTCCCAATAAACCATTAATCATTACCTCTTTTCAATTGGATTCCATAGCATATTTCCCCCCACTTTAATAAGAGTTATTAATATCTATATTACCCTATTTTCTAAATATTTTTAATTGCAGAAATACTATTACCCCTTGTCACCCTGCAGAATCCCCTTTTTAATTCATCAACCATTATCTCTGAAAAAACAATTTCTTTTCAACGTTTTACTAGTTCTGTGTTTCTTTCACATGCCTGTTTCTTACTGCTTCTCCTCCCCCTCTTTTCCCCATATCTTTTCTCATTCCAGTTTATATCCCTCTCTTTCTTAATATCTTCCTTTCCCCTTTTCTGCTGAATCTTCCTACCTTTCCTGACTTCACAGGTATTCCCTCTTTTAATTACCTTCTTAAAACTCAACTTTTTCCTTTCCCCATTTCTTTGTAGCGTTCTTTGTTAATTGTCTATTTAAAATGTCTTCTCCTTGAGTCGATTCCTCCTCCTCTGAAAATCTTTCTTCTTGTTCTTCAATTGCCATTTCCATTTTTTCTAGCACAGAGCAAAATGATTTGCCTCTTTCCTGTAGCAATTCTCTCATATTTTTAAGTTCCATTTTTAATTCCCGAAGAGATATCATCCTTATATTTTATGATTGTTAAAGTCCACAAAAATAAACCACTTTTACTTTCCTTCTTTCTTCTTTCAGTTTTTTAAGGTTCTCAGTTAGTCCAGTCCAGGGTTTATACCAAAAACGTCAATCAGTCCCACAAACAATCTTTCCTTGCTTTTACCTTTATTCTGGTTCTGCTTTCACTTTTTAAAATTCTTATTTTGTTTCAATGTTTCTGTAATGTTATATCCACACCAGTTCATTCAAAAACAGGATGCTTTCTCTTTTATTTGAGCCAGATTTTTATCAAAAGGTGACACTCTCCATTATACAAAGTCTTCACCTTTTTCCCTTATTTTTTTATTTGTTTTTCGAACCTCAATAGTCCAGTCTCCAATTTGTAAACTTTGTTATTATTATTCTTTAACAATCTTAAGTCTAGCTTTAGTTTTATACTTGTTTGTTCCCAAATTATTTTAGTCCAATTTTATTAAATCTTTAATTCCAGCTTCTTCCTTTCCCGGTTTGAAGCCCCATTTAGCTGTCAAAAATATATATATATATTTTTCTCTGTCCCTTTGTAATTTTGCCGCTCACTTTTCTTTTCTTAAAAATTCTATATTACCTTAATCCTGGGGTACTTTTGTTTAGTTGTATTGCCCAGCTGTCCCGGTTCAGATGTTATCCACCTCTTTCTTCCCTCCTGCACAAATCTTAGTCCAGCTGAGTCGTCCTCTTCGGGACGGCTATTTTAGACCACCGCTGCAATCGTCTTCGGGAGGAAAAAAGACCAAGCCCAGCGGGGGCATCTCCCCCGCTGGGCTTGGCAATTATTCCTCACTACTTGAGCTTCCCAACATACTTTGAACATTAATAAACTCTTATGACCTTCAATTCTCCTACAGTCTCCATCCGTTATTCTTTTTTCACTATTTCATTCTGTCAACATGATCAGCAATACTGATCCCCTTATTTGAATCCCTCTAGGGGATAAACCCACTTCTGGAGGTCAATTTCTCAGGTTTTTTTAATGTAACACGACCCCTTGAAATCAGATTAATTCTACAATCCAGCCTGGAAAGATCAAACACAAAGGTTAACAGAAAGTCAAGACCTCAAACAGAACAGAAATAGATATAAAACAGAAAAGTTGTAGGGGAAATTATACTTTGTAGGAAAATGATACCTTTTCAGAGTCTATGGCAGGCATGTCAAACAAGATTTCATTGAGGGACACATCAGGGTTGTGTTTGGTGGGGGAGAGGCTGAACCTTGGGCTGCTTTGCAAATAACCGTAAAAATATTGGCCAAGATTCCCCCGCCCCCTTTTTTAAAAAAAGCTTTGTTTTCACTGGCAGAGGCACCGCGGGGCAGACTGTTCCTGTTTCTAGGACAGCCCCATGGGCCAGATCTAAGCACCCCACAAGCTGGATCCGGTCACTGAGCCTTGAATTGGACACTCATGACCTATGGAGATTCTGTCCGGCACAGAGGTTCCCCAACCTTTCCCTGTTAGTGGGCCAATGGTGATGCTGGGGAGAAGGTTCTGCAAGACAAGTGAACCTCGTGAACAGCTCCTTTTGCACTAACCTGCTGCTTGCGTAAGTGAAGATTTATGCGTGCATGACCACACATTTGCACATCACTTCCACGGCCTACTTCAAAACAGCTAAATTACTGATAGTGGCATGGCCCTAGGTGGCTGGGGACATCTTATCCAGGCCATGGTTGTTCCAAGGTCATCTTTCAAAAAGCAACTGGACTTTATTTTTGCTTGAAGATGTTTCACTTCTCATCCAGGAGGGCCAAGAACTGAAGATGCTTCTCATGTAAGAAGCTAAACCATCTTCAACCGAAATCAGAGTCCGGTTGTCTTTTGAACAAGCACCTTTGGGAATGCCTTCATTGAGCACCACTACAGGAATACAGATAACAGGACAAATAAACAGCTGTAAAGGAACTCCCAAAGCATTACTGTTTGCATGTTTATTTCATAATAAATGTCCCTGTGTATGGCTTCCCCCCCCCCCCGATCTTTCCTTTCCCCACATTGGAAGCATCATCCATTTCATCTCTCTCCCCTTCTTCCACCTCTTCCAGGAACACATCCTCATTTCGAAGAGGATTGCGGGAGAAAGAGAAGTCCCAGGTGGCCAGAAACAGCAATCAAACCAGGTTATATCCAAAGGCGCTTCGCTCATTTCAGCCCAGCTCAATTTTCACCGCACCCATCATTCTCGGACCCCTAGAGCCCTTCCCCCCTTCCCCCCGCATCCCCTGTCGCCCTCGAGGAAACTTTTCACCACGAGGCGAACTTGGGCGTCCTTTAACCGTCGATAGGGAGCAGAGCATGCGCAGAGAACCTTTGTCAGCCCTCGATGCCGAGCACAGGACAGGAGAGGTCGTAGTTCCCCAAAGAGACGCTGTAGCTAAGAGCAGTCAATGGGAGCGGGGTGGGGTGGGGGCGCTTATAAGGGTTTCCCTCTCTAGGAAGCAACACTCTTCGGCTGATAGAGTGAGGGAGACCAGGAGGGCGCGGGAAGTTTTGGCGGGAAGGATTTGCAGCTACTCTTCTCAGCCTCAGAAGCCCTGAGGGAGCGGAGCCCTTCAAACCCCCATGAAACCGGGAAAGGGGCGGGGCGACTGAGTTTTTTCCCCGTCGGGTTTGCTCTTGAAGCCGGAGACCCAATGGAACCCCAGGAGTCTACCGTTCAAACGGGGAGCGGCTGCTCCGAGGCTGAGCGCTGGCGCTTCCGCAGCTGCGTCTCCCGGGAGGCCGAGGGGCCCCGGGCGCTTTGCAGCCGCCTGCACCAGCTGTGCCGGGGGTGGCTGCGGCCCGAGCGGAGCAGCAAAGCCCAGATGCTGGACCTGGTGGTGCTGGAGCAGCTGCTGGCCCTGCTGCCCCCGGAGCTGTCGGGCTGGCTGAGGGAGTGCGGGGCGGAGAGCTGCGCCCAGGCGGTGGCCCTGGCCGAAGGCTTCCTGCTCGGCCCCGCAGCCGCCCCGCAGCCCGGAAAGGGACGGCAGGTGAGGCACTTTCGTCCTCTTCTGCGTCTCTTGTCTCTCTTCCTTATAGATAATCGCAAGGAAAAAAAAACATTAAAACAAAACGTGTTGGGGTTGTGTAATTGTACGTGGGAATAACTTTGCAGGATGTGAAGTCATAGATCGGACAGTCATAATTTAAAAGATCATCTCAATTGCTACATGGTGATAGATAGGTGGGAAAAAATGATAAAAACCTTTGCTACTTTTGCTGCAACTAGCGGATACAGAAATCTATGACTAGTCTTTTTTCCCCAATTGTATAGGATTTATTCTCTATGTAGATTTGTATTTTCTGTTATGGAGAGACTAAATCAATTTCGTTGTATATATTATGTACAATAACAATAAAAACTGATACTATACTACACTATACTTAAAAGGAGAGGATGGGAAAAACTATTTTGGGAATTGAAATATTCTATTAATGTGACTTTATACCAGGGGTCTTGAAACTTGACAGCTTTAAGACCTGTGGACTTCAACTCCCACATTTCCTCCTCCAGTCAGGTTAGCTCAGGAATTCTCAGAGTTGAAGTCACAAGTCTTAAACTTGAGAAGTTTGAAGACCTTTCCTTTATACTGAAGAGACAGCTAATCTCCATTGTCTTCTTGTCTGGGCTACCTCGAAGGAAAATAGGAAATAAAGAAGCAATGAACTATTTCACAAAAATGGCAGGCGTTTATTCAGAAATAACAACAACCCACAAAGCAGGAGTTCTCAAGTTCTCCCATTTTGACTTGGTTGCAAAACTACAATTGGAGAGAAAAAAAACTAATGGAAGAGAGCTAACATAGTTACAGTCATTTGAAAGTGGATCATAAAGCAGGCTATTATTTTAGTTGCAGGAGCCATATATGGGGGAAACCTCAGCAGGGCACCAGGGACGAGATCAATCAAGTAATTCAGGAGAGCTTTTTTCCAGGAGGATCCAACTGGGGAAATCTTGCCAGGTAAGTGGGTTTCTTGTGAAAAGTTCAAACTCTGAGCCACTTTGAAAACTAAATGCTGAGTCTGTGTGCATTTGAACCTGGTGTCTCCACAGAATGTTCCAGTGAGTCTCATTTAACTTTCAAAATTGTTCTGGGAGGAAAAACAAAGGACAATTCTCAAGAGTCTTGTATTAGGAAGTTTAATTTATATATTGGAAAATTTTAATCTTTCTTAACATTTTTCTAAAGATGTTGGAAAAGCAGTTATAAAGTAGAACCCATAAAGCGAAACAATATCAATCCCACATATAGACCAATATATCCACTTAAAAGTAATTTATGGGAAGGACAAATTTCTCACATAAAAATCCCTAAAGCTGACAGATAAGACTGTTGGTCAAGTGAGTTTATATTTCCAGAGTCATTTACAACATTTTGAAACAGACCAGGTAAAAAATTCTTAGTAGGTATACTCTGTTTCGTAACAGATTTGTATTTTGCTGAGCCAGGGAGATGATACTCTGCCCAAAACCTCCTTGTGAGTTATTCCAGGCTGGGGGGAGAGGGTGGGATATGACCCCAGGGAGTATCATTTGGATATATCTAAGCCATGTTTACAACAGCAGCATGAAGGAGGTGGAGGGTGGCTTCCCAGCAGCATGAAGGAGGTGGAAGGTGGCTTCCCAGCTTTAAGGACGTTTATGCCTGTCCTATAAGAAAGTGTCCATTTGATTTCTTGGAAAGCTCCATTTTCTGTTTGGAAATAAGAAAGAAAACATAAAAGAGGATTATCTACTAATGAAGATGATATTTCCTTTCCAGAGCACTGTTCCCTTTGAAGAGGTGGCTGTGGAATTCACAGAGGAGGAGTGGGCACTGCTGAATTCTGGCCAGAAAGCCTTGTGCAGGGAAGTCATGCTGGATGTTTCTACAAATGTAGCTTCACTAAGTAAGGACCCCTTTTGCTTTGGGTGCCATTCATTGGGAAAGGTGTTTTCAATAGGAGATAAATGGGAAGCATAGCTGGACTAAATTGCATAACCTGTAAAACCTTTCTAACCTCAGGAAAATCATCGTCACAATGCTTAGTGTGTAACTAATATCCATTGAGGAGCCACTGCCACCTTTTTGAGAGCCCCTTTAACTGCCAGAAGCCTCTGTATGACAAACTAGTCGAGGCACTTCATGGGCAATTTTGTCCAAGGTTGTCATCACAGCAACTCTTCTACAGCACAACAAAGGCCTTGGTAGAAATGCTCACCATGGTTTTGTGAAAGGTCTTAGATGCCTGGGCAGCTTGACCTACTAACAGCAAAACCTTAATCTGGTTCAGAGCTGAAAAATCAATTGGATACCCTTAGAGTCACCTGAATAACAATTTGCACCCACCATCTCCTAGCTGACACATAGCTGGTGCCAAACCTGATGGGCATATTTTACATTGGGGAGACACCCCCCCCCTTTTCCATCCTTATAAGTTCTAATGAGAATTTATGTTTTCTTTTGTTCTAAGCAGGTGATTGTGATTGGAATGGGCTAGAGAATAAGAAGGACAAGCAGCAGAGGTTATTGAAACGACAAAGAGAAGTATCTGCAGAGAGCCATTCCTTCTTTTTTACTATACCTAAAATACTGAATAGGGACCATAAACCACAAAGGTCTGTAAATCATGACAGGGATTTCAGTCTAAGCAAAAAGATGAAACTATGCATGAACTGTGGAAAGAGCTTCAGTAGCAAGAGTAAACTTCACTGCCATCAAGGGAGCCACATAGATGAGAAGCTAAGTAAATGTCCAGAACGTGAAAAAAACTTTTGTCAGAAAACACAGATGATTTGTCCTAAAAGGATCCAAACAGGGCACAGACCATATAATTGCCTGGAATGTGGAAAGAGCTTTTTTGAGAACAGTGATCTTACTCAACATCAAATGATTCACACAACGGGTAAACCATATAAATGCTTGGAGTGTGGAAAGAACTTCACTCAGAAAGGAAAACTTAATTCTCATAAAAAGATCCACTCTGGGGAGAGACCGTATAAATGCATGGAATGTGGAAAGAGGTTTATTGAAAGCTGGCGCCTTACTTTCCACCAAAAGATACACAAGGGGGAAAAACCATATAAATGCTTGGAGTGTGGAAAAAGCTTCAACTGTAGAAATAATCTTATTCGCCATGAAAGGATCCACACTGGGGAGAGACCATATAAATGCTTGAAGTGTGGAAAAAGTTTCACTCAAACAGCTCATCTTAATTCTCATAAAAGGATCCACACTGGGGAGAGACCATATAAATGTTTAGAATGTGGGAAAAGGTTTAGTTATAGCAGAGTTCTAATACATCATGAAAGGATCCACACTGGGGAGAAACCATACAAGTGCATGGAGTGTGGGAAAAGCTTTAACTGGAGTAATAGTCTTATTCGTCATAAAAGGATCCACACTGGGGAGAAACCATATAAATGCACAGAGTGTGAAAAAAGCTTTGCTCAGACATCTCATCTGAATTCGCATAAAAGGATCCACACTGGGGAGAAACCATACAAGTGCATGGAATGTGGAAAAAGCTTTGCTCAAACAGTACATGTTAATTCTCATAAAAGGAGCCACACAGAGAAGAAACCATATAAATGCACAGTGTGTGGAAAAAGCTTTGCTCAAACAGCTCATCTTAATTCTCATAAAAGGATCCACAACAGTGGAAAAACCATATAAATGCTTGGATTGTGGAAAGAGTTTTATTAACAAATGGCACCTTACTTTACACCAAAGGATGCATAGGGAGGAAAAACAGTATAAATACAAGGAGCATGGGAAAAGCTTTCATTGGAACAGCGATATTATCCGTCATGAAAGGATCCATACTGGGGAGAGACCATATATATGCATACAGTGTGGAAAAGGGTTTACTCAGAAAAGTGACCTTCTAAGTCATGAAAAAATCCATACAGGGGAGAAACCATTTCAATGTACAGAATGGAAAGAGCTTTGCTCAGAAAGGACAACTTAATTTTCATGACAATCCACACTGGGGAGAGGCAATATAAATGCATGAAGTGTGGAAATTAACAAACTGCATCCTTGGCTTACCTCTTAATTTATCTAAAAACCTCTATAAATTAGAATTCACATGAATTTATGAAATTTAGAAAGCATTTCAACCTACAGAGTTATGTTAATTCCCACAAAATGGTCATAGTCTTTTCTTTCCTCTTAAGATTTTTCTAAATGTTTTCATTTTCATTTGTTATCTTGATCAGACCAAGGAGTGAGATCACATCCAGATAGGAAACTTTTTGAACAGTTGCCAAGGCAATTATTCCTCACTATTTCAGTTTCCCAACATACACTGCTCAAAAAAAATAAAGGGAACACTTAACACAATGTAACTCCAAGTCAATCACACTTCTGTGAAATCAAACTGTCCACTTAGGTAGCAACACTGATTGACAATCAATTTCACATGCTGTCGTACAAATGGAGTAGACAACATGTGGAAAGTGTAGTCAGTTAGCAAGACATCCCCAATAAAGGAGTGGTTCTGCAGGTGGTGACCACAGACCACTTCTCAGTTCCTATGCTTTCTGGCTGATGGTTTGGTCACTTTTGAATGCCAGGGCTTTCACTCTAGTGGTAGCATGAGACAGAGTGTACAACCCACACAAGTGACTCAGGTAGTGCAGCTCATCCAGGATGGCACATCAATGCAAGCTGTGGCAAGAAGGTTTGCCGTGTCAGCATAGTGTCCAGAGCATGGAGGCGCGACCAGAAGACAGGCCAGTACATCAGGAGACATGGAGGAGGCCACAGGAGGGAAACAACCCAGCATCAGGATCGCTACCTCCACCTTTGTGCAAGGAGGGACAGGAGGATCACTGCCAGAGCCCTGCAAAATGGCCTCCAGTGGGCCACAAATGTGCATGTGGCTGCTCAAACATTCAGAAACAGTCTCCATGAGGGTGGTATGAGGGCCCAATGTCCACAGGTGGGGGTTGTGCGTACAGCCCAACACCATGAAGGACGTTTGGCATTTGCTAGAGAACACCAAGATTGGCAAATTCGCCACTGGTGCCCTGTGCTCTTCACAGATGAAAGCAGGTTCACACTGAGGACATGTGACAGGGTCTGGAGACGCCGTGGAGAACCTTCTGCTGCCTGCAACATCCTCCAGCATGACCAGTTTGGCAGTGGGTCAGCAATGGTACGGGGTGGCATTTCTTTAGGGGGTCAGACAGCCCTCCATGTGCTCACCAGAGGTAGCCTGACTGCCATTAGGTACCGAGATGAGATCCTTAGATCCCTTGTGAGATCATATGCTGGTGTGGTTCGCCCTGGGTTCCTCCTAATGTAAAACAATGCTAGACCTCATGTGGCTGGAGTGTGTCAGCAGTTCCTTGATGCTATGGACTGGCCCGCCCGTTCCCCAGACCTGAATCCAATTGAGCACATTTGGGACATCATGTCTCGCTCCATTCACCAATGCCACATTGCACCACAGACTGTCCAGGAATTGGGGGATGCTTTAGCCAGGTGTGGGAGTAGATCCCTCAAGAGACCATCCGCCACCTCATCAGGAGCATGCCCAGGCATTGTAGGGGGGTCATACAGGCACGTGGAGGCCACACACTACTGAGCCTCATTTTGACTTGTTTTAAGGACATTACATCAAAGTTGGATCAGCCTGCAGTGTTTTTTTCCACTTTAATTTTGAGTGTAACTCCAAATCCAGACCTCCATGGGTTGTTAAATTTGATTTCCACCGATAATTTTTGTGTGGTTTTTGTTGTCAGCACATTCAACTATCTAATGAACAAAGTATTTAATAAGAATATTTCATTCAGATCTAGGATGTCTTATTTTTGTGTTCCCTTTATTTTTTTGAGCAGTGTATTTTGAGTAAGAAATATCTTACACTCTTACAGTCTGGAACTTTAATAAACTCTTAATGAATTGATATGCAAATATCCTACAATCTCCTGTGTATTCTTTTTTTACTATCATCCTATGAACATGATCAACAATACTGAGCCTCATATTTGAGTCTCTAGGGCAGGGGTTGTCAACCTTTTGGACCTCGGGGACCACCAAACTCATAATTTTAAATCCCGTGGACCAGAGACCCTGGGAAAATCTGCCCAAAAAAGTCTGCAGGAAAATTCCCCACCCCGTTTTCCTACTGATTGATCATTCTTTATTTGGGATTGCAGGATACCGTCTCCAGCTCTGTTCTCAGGAGGAGAAAGAGAGAGATTTTTGGCTTCATGCAAGAAAAGCAGCAGAAGTCTTTCCCCCAAACTCCACCAGAAATGAGTCCGTGTGAGACGTCACACCATGCAACCTCTTGGAGCAGGGTGTCTGTCTTGCAGGGTGCCAAAGACTCATTTCTGGTAGAGTTTGGAAGAGAGAAAGAAAGATGTTTGCTACTTTCCTTGAGTGCAGCCAAAAGCAGAAGAAGAAAGAAGCAGCCCGGTGGCCAGACGAGGCATGTGGAGCGAATGGGGCAAGTTCCCCCCTCCACCCTTTCACCCCTCCCCTTACTACTTCATGTTCGCAATGCAAGCCTTGTGTTCCCATGGGCCATTTGTGTTCCATGCATCCTGCATTTGGGGGTGACATTTCTCTGGAGCACCAAAAAAATTTTTGGGACCACCAATGGTCCCTGGCCCACTGGTTGGCAACCACTGCTCTAGGGGACAAACCTACTTCTGGAGGTTAATTTCTGGGTTTTTTTTTTAATGTAACACAATCCCTTGAAACTACATTAATTCTACAAGAATCCACCAGCCTGGAAAGATCAAGTACAAAGATGAACAAAAAGACTTCCAACAGAACAAAAATAGATGTAAAACAGAAAAGGTTTAGGGGAGATTATTTTTTGTTGTTAGTTGTGAAGTCGTGTCCGATCCCTCACAATCTTATGGACAACGTTCCTCCAGACCTTCCTGCTCTGCCATCTCCTGGAGTCCATTTAAGCTCCCACCTAGTGCTTTAGTGACTCCATCCAGCCACCTCATTCTCTGTCATCCCATTCTATTGCCCTCAATCTTCTCCAGCATTAGGCTCTTCAGTGATTCCTTCCTTCTCATTAGGTGGCCAAAGTATTTGAGTTTCATCTTCAGGATCTGGTCTTCTAAGAAGCAGTCCGGGTTGATCTCTAGGACTGACGGGTTTGATGGCCTTGCAGTCCAAGGGACTCGCAGGAGTCTTCTCCAGCACCAGAGTTGAAAGGCCTCAATTGTCAGGTTTCCAAGTGATGAAACCCATTCAAACAGAAAAGAACAAACTCCATCTTCCATAGTAATTTATTTTATTTAGAATAGCATCGAATTGGCAAGATCTGTTGTAATTCCGGATCTGACATAACCCGGAATTACACCACATTATATTGCAAGTTAGAAACAACCCCTAAAAGTCATATTCTCCAATAGAAGTAAATCAACATTGCCTGTTGTCATAAGTCTTCACCTTCAGGTCTCAGCAAGGTCAGCCTTTGTTTCCACAGGAAGAAACACCACCTAGCCTAAACAACTCTATCTCCATTCCTCCCACCTTAGGAATCTGGCAAGCCTGAAACCTTTCCCATCATAAACAGCAAAGAGAAAGAATATGTAAAAAGGCTACAAATATATCAATTTTGGGCTTTGGGGCTCAGCCTTATACTTTGTAAGAGAAGGATTCCCTCTCAGATTCTATTGGGGGGGTTGTCAAACTCAATTTCATTGAGGGCCACATCAGGGTTGTGTTTGCTGGGGGGTGAGGTTGAAACTTGGGCTGCTTTGCAAATAACGGTAAAAATACAGGCCAAGATTTTTTAAAAGCTGTTTTTGCTGGCAATGGTACCATGGGCTAGACTGTTGCTATTTCCAGGGTGGCTCCACAGATGAGATCTAAGCACCCCGCAGGCTGGATCCAGTCACCAGGCTTTGAATTTGACACCCATGATCTATGGAGATTCTCTATCCAGCGCAGAGGTTCCCCAACCTTTCTCACTTAATGGCCCAGTGGTGCTGGGAAGGTTCTGCAAGCCAAGTGGGAAAGCTCATGAACTCACCTGCTGCTTGTGTAAGTGGAGATCTGAAGGTGCATGAGCACACTCACCCATCTTTTCTGTGGCCCAGTTCCAAACAGCTAAATTACTGATAGTGGGCCATGGCCCTAGGAGGTTGGGGACCTCTTATCCAGGTTATGGTTGCTCCAAGGTCATCTTTCAAAAGGCAACTGGACTTCATTTTTGCTTGAAGACATTTCACTTCTCATCCAAGAGGACCGAGAACTGAAGATGCTTCTCGGATAAGAAGCTAAACCATCTTCAAGCAAAATCAGAGTCTGGTTGCCTTTTGAACAAACACCTTTGGGTGTCCCTTCATTGGGCGCCACTACAGGAATACAGATAACAGGACAAATAAACAGCTGTGAAGGAACTCCCAAAGCATTACTGTTTGCATGTTTATTTCACAATAAATGTCCCTGTGTATGGCTTCCTGGCAATCTTTCCTTTCCCCACATTGGAAACATCATCCATTTCATCTCCCTCCCCTTCTTCCACCTCTTCCAGGAACACATCCACATTTTGGAGAGGATTTTTATTTATTTATTTATTTGATTGGTCAATCACTTACAAAATAATAGGTATAAGTATATACTGAGTTATGAATACACGAAATGGGTACATAAAAAAATTAAAAGAAACAATAGGACAGGGACGGCAGGCACGTTGGTGCGCTTATGCACGCCCCCTACAGGCCTCTTAGGAAATAGGTGAGCGAGGTCAATAGTAGACAGTCTAAGGTTAAACTTTTTGGGGTTTGGGGAAGAAACCAGAGTCAGGTAGAATATTCCAGACATTGACCGCTCTGTTGCTGAAGTCGTATTTCCTGCAATCAAGTTTGGTGCGGTTAACCTTGTGTTTGTATCTATTGTGTGCTCTTGTGTTGTTATGGTTGAAGCTGAAGTATTCATTGACAGGTAAGTCACTGCAATGTATGATTTTATATACCATAGGATTGCGGGAGAAAGGATGTAGGATTACATAGGATTGCGGGAGAAAGTCCCAGGTGGCCAGAAACAGCAATCAAACCAGGTTATATCCAAAGGCGCTTCGCTCATTTCAGCCCAGCTCAATTTTCACCGCACCCATCATTCTCGGACCCCTAGAGCCCTTCCCCCCGCACCCCTGCCGCTCTCGAGGAAACTACTCTTCGGCTGACAGAGTGAGGGAGACCAGGAGGGCACGGGAAGTTTTGGCGGGAAGGATTTGCAGCTACTCTACTCAGCCTCAGAAGCCCTGAGGGAGCGGAGCCCGCCCCCTTCAAACCCCCATGAAACCGGGAAAGGGGCGGGGCGACTGGGTGCGGGAGGCAGGTCCGCTGTGACCGAAGGCGGCCCCGGAGGGAGTTTTTTCCCCGTCGGGGTTGCTCTTGAAGCCGGAGACCCAATGGAACCCCAGGAGTCTACCGTTCAGACGGGGAGCGGCTGCTCCGAGGCTGAGCGCTGGCGCTTCCGCAGCTGCGTCTTCCGGGAGGCCGAGGGGCCCCGGGCGCTTTGCAGCCGCCTGCACCAGCTGTGCCGGGGGTGGCTGCGGCCCGAGCGGAGCAGCAAAGCCCAGATGCTGGACCTGGTGGTGCTGGAGCAGCTGCTGGCCCTGCTGCCCCCGGAGCTGTCGGGCTGGCTGAGGGAGTGCGGGGCGGAGAGCTGCGCCCAGGCGGTGGCCCTGGCCGAAGGCTTCCTGCTCGGCCCCGCAGCCGCCCCGCAGCCCGGAAAGGGACGGCAGGTGAGGCACTTTCGTCCTCTTCTGCGTCTCTTGTCTCTCTTCCTTATAGATAATCGCAAGGAAAAAAAACATTAAAACAAAACGTGTTGGGGTTGTGTAATTGTACGTGGGAATAACTTTGCAGGATGTGAAGTCATAGATCGGACAGTCATAATTTAAAAGATCATCTCAATTGCTACATGGTGATAGATAGGTGGGAAAAAATGATAAAAACCTTTGCTACTTTTGCTGCAACTAGCGGATACAGAAATCTATGACTAGTCTTTTTTCCCCAATTGTATAGGATTTATTCTCTATGTAGATTTGTATTTTCTGTTATGGAGAGACTAAATCAATTTCGTTGTATATATTATGTACAATAACAATAAAAACTGATACTATACTACACTATACTTAAAAGGAGAGGATGGGAAAAACTATTTTGGGAATTGAAATATTCTATTAATGTGACTTTATACCAGGGGTCTTGAAACTTGACAGCTTTAAGACCTGTGGACTTCAACTCCCACATTTCCTCCTCCAGTCAGGTTAGCTCAGGAATTCTCAGAGTTGAAGTCACAAGTCTTAAACTTGAGAAGTTTGAAGACCTTTCCTTTATACTGAAGAGACAGCTAATCTCCATTGTCGTGGTTCTTGTCTGGGCTACCTCGAAGGAAAATAGGAAATAAAGAAACAATGGAATATTTCACAAAAATGGCAGGCGTTTATTCAGAAATAACAGCAACCCACAAAGCAGGAGTTCTCAAGTTCTCCCATTTTGACTTGGTTGCAAAACTACAATTGGAGAGAAAAAAAACTAATGGAAGAGAGCTAACATAGTTACAGTCATTTGAAAGTGGATCATAAAGCAGGCTATTATTTTAGTTGCAGAAGCCATATATGGGGGAAACCTCAGCAGGGCACCAGGGACGAGATCAATCAAGTAATTCAGGAGAGCTTTTTTCCAGGAGGATCCAACTGGGGAAATCTTGCCAGGTAAGTGGGTTTCTTGTGAAAAGTTCAAACTCTGAGCCACTTTGAAAACTAAATGCTGAGTCTGTGTGCATTTGAACCTGGTGTCTCCACAGAATGTTCCAGTGAGTCTCATTTAACTTTCAAAATTGTTCTGGGAGGAAAAACAAAGGACAATTCTCAAGAGTCTTGTATTAGGAAGTTTAATTTATATATTGGAAAATTTTAATCTTTCTTAACATTTTTCTAAAGATGTTGGAAAAGCAGTTATAAAGTAGAACCCATAAAGCGAAACAATATCAATCCCACATATAGACCAATATATCCACTTAAAAGTAATTTATGGGAAGGACAAATTTCTCACATAAAAATCCCTAAAGCTGACAGATAAGACTGTTGGTCAAGTGAGTTGATATTTCCAGAGTCATTTACAACATTTTGAAACAGACCAGGTAAAAAATTCTTAGTAGGTATACTCTGTTTCGTAACAAATTTGTATTTTGCTGAGCCAGGGAGATGATACTCTGCCCAAAACCTCCTTGTGAGTTATTCCAGGCTGGGGGGGAGGGGATATGAGCCCAGGGAGTATTATTCTACCATTTGGATAAATCTAAGCCATGTTTACAACAGCAGCATGAAGGAGGTGGAAGGTGGCTTCCCAGCTTTAAGGACGTTTATGCCTGTCCTATAAGAAAGTGTCCATTTGATTTCTTGGAAAGCTCCATTTTCTGTTTGGAAATAAGAAAGAAAACATAAAATAGGATTATCTACTAATGAAGATGATATTTCCTTTCCAGAACACTGTTCCCTTTGAAGAGGTGGCTGTGGAATTCACAGAGGAGGAGTGGGCACTGCTGAATTCTGGCCAGAAAGCCTTGTGCAGGGAAGTCATGCTGGATGTTTCTACAAATGTAGCTTCACTAAGTAAGGACCCCTTTTGCTTTGGGTGCCATTCATTGGGAAAGGTGTTTTCAATAGGAGATAAATGGGTAACATAACTGGACTAAATTGCATAACCTATAAAACCTTTCTAACCTCAGGAAAATCATCGTCACAATGCTTAGTGTGTAACTAATATCCATTGAGGAGCCACTGCCACCTTTTTGAGAGCCCCTTTAACTGCCAGAAGCCCCTGTATGACAAACTAGTCGAGGCACTTCATGGGCAATTTTGTCCAAGGTTGTCATCACAGCAACTCTTCTACAGCACAACAAAGGCCTTGGTAGAAATGCTCACCATGGTTTTGTGAAAGGTCTTAGATGCCTGGGCAGCTTGACCTACTAACAGCAAAACCTTAATCTGGTTCAGGGCTGAAAAATCCATTGGATACCCTTAGAGTCACCTGATTAACAATTTGCACCCACCAACTCCTAGCTGACACATAGCTGGTGCCAAACCTGATGGGCATATTTTACATTGGGGAGACACCCCCCTCTTTTCCATCCTTATAAATTCTAATGAGAATTTATGTTTTCTTTTGTTCTAAGCAGGTGATTGTGATTGGAATGGGCTAGAGAATAAGAAGGACAAGCAGCAGAGGTTATTGAAACAACAAAGAGAAGTATCTGCAGAGAGCCATTCCTTCTTTTTTACTATACCTAAAATACTGAATAGGGACCATAAACCACAAAGGTCTGTAAAACATGACAGGGATTTCAGTCTAAGCAAAAAGATGAAACTATGCATGAACTGTGGAAAGAGCTTCAGTAGCAAGAGTAAACTTCACTGCCATCAAGGGAGCCACATAGATGAGAAGCTAAGTAAATGTCCAGAACGTGAAAAAAACTTTTGTCAGAAAACACAGATGATTTGTCCTAAAAGGATCCACACAGGGCACAGACCATATAATTGCCTGGAATGTGGAAAGAGCTTCACTCAGAAAGGAACACTTAATTCTCATAAAAAGATCCACATTAGGGAGAGACCATATAAATGCATCAAGTGTGGAAAGAGGTTCATTGATAGCTGGCACCTTACTTTCCACCAAAGGATGCACACAGGGGAAAGACCACATAAATGCTTGGAGTGTGGAAAAAGCTTCAACTGGAGAAATAATCTTATTCGTCATGAAAGGATCCACACTGGGGAGAGACCATATAAATGCTTGGAGTGTGGAAAGAGTTTTGCTCAAACAGTACATCTTAATACTCATAAAAGGATCCACACAGGGGAGAGACCATATAGATGCTTAGAATGTGGGAAAAGCTTTAGTTGTAGCAGCAATTTAATACATCATGAGAGGATTCACACTGGGGAGAAACCATACAAATGCATGGAGTGTGGAAAAAGCTTTGCTCAAAAAGTACATCTTAATTCTCATAAAAGGATCCATACCGGTGAGAGACCATATAAATGTACAGAGTGTGGAAAAAGCTTTGCTCAAACAGTACATCTTAATTCTCATAAAAGGATTCACACTGGGGAGAGATCATACAAGTGTGTGGAGTGTGGAAAAAGCTTTACTCAAACAGCACATCTTAAATCTCATCAAAGGATCCACACAGAGGAGAAACCATATAAATGCTTGGAGTGTGAAAAGAGTTTTGCTTGGAAAGTATGTCTTACTGAACACCAAAGGATTCACACAGGAGATACATAAATGCACTGAGTGTGGAGAGACTTTTCTTGGATAGGAAATTTTTATTCTCACAAAAGAACCCACTTGGAGAATAGACCATATAAATGCTTGGTGTGTGGAAAAAGCTTTAACTAGAACAGAGATCTTGCTTGTCATGAAAGAGTCCACATCTATGACTGTGTTAGTGCAGTTCTATTTGCTATGTAACCAGCCCATTTCTATGTCAATTTATTTTCCTCTTGAAGGCATTGTATATTTTCATTTGTTCTCTAATCTGTGTGCAGATCTTCCTATCTTGTCTTCTGATGTCAAGCGTGTATCTGAAATTGCAAAACTTTACCAATTTTAGAAAGGATTTCAAACTACAGGTGTTAATTCATACAAAATAGTGCTAGTTTTTCTTCCCTTTAGCTAAAGAAATTTTGTGATTTCCTTTTATCTTCTGACCAGAAGTTGAAGGGGTGAGATCAGCCCCCAAAATACTGCTTCCTTTTGAGCAGTTGCCAAGATAATTAACAACCACTTGAGCTTCCTAACACATTTTGGAGAAGAAACTGTTTATACTCTTGGAATCAATAAACTCTAATGACATGTAGTTCTCCCGCTATCTCCTTCAGGGTATTCTTTTTTATTATCTGACCCAGTTGTCATCATGGCTAGCGATACGGAGCCCCAAATGTGAGTCCACCTAGGGCAGGGTTGTCAAACTCGATTTTATTAGAATTCTTTTATTGGCCAAGTGTGATTGGACACACAAAGAATTTGTCTTGATGCAAATGCTCTCTGTATACATAAAAGATACATTTGTCAAGACTCAGGAATCATAAGGTGCAACACTTAATAATAGTCCTAGGGTATAACAATAAAATCATACTAGGAAACAATGCATATAAAGGATACAAGCAACAAAGTTAGTCATACAGTCACAAGTGGGAGGGGATGGGTGATAAGGAGTGATAAGATTAATAGTAATAGCAGTGGAGACTTTGTAAACAGTTGAACAGTGTTGAGGGAATTATTTGTTTAGCAGAGTGATGGCATTTGGGGAAAAACTGTCGTGTCTAGTTCTGGTGTGCAGTGCTCTATAGCATCGTTTTGAGGGTAGGAGTTGAAGCAGCTTATGTCCGCGATATGAGGGTTCTGTAAACAGTTTCACAGCCCTCTTTTTGACTCCTGCAGTATACAGGTCCTCGATTGAAGACAGGTTGGTAATAATTTTTTTTTCTGCAGTCCTAATTATCCTCTGAAGTCTGTCAGTTCTATTGGGTTGCAGAACCAAACCAGTTATAGAGGTGCAAATGATAGGCTCAATAATTCCTCTGTAGAACTGGATCAGCAGCTCCTTGGGCAGTTTGAACTTTCTGAGTTGGCGCAGAAAGAACATTCTTTGTTGGGCTTTCTTGATGATGTTTTTGATGTTAGGTATCCATTTTAGGTCTTGTGATATGATAGAAACTGGAAATGTGAAGGTCTACTGTTGACACTGTGTTGTCTAGTATTGTAAGAGGTGGTAGTATGGGAGGGCTTCTCATAAAGTCTACCACCATTTCTATGGTTTTGAGCATTGATCTATTTGCTCGGTATGCAAACTGCATGAGATCTAATAGTGGATCCGTGATGGTTTTCAGGTTGGGACAGCATTAGCCTTTCAAAGGTTTTCATAACTACCAATGTTAGAGCAACTGGTCTGTAGTCATTCAGTTCCTTGATGGAGGGCTTCTTTGGCACTGGGATGATAGTAAAGCATTTGAAACAAGAAGGAATATAGCACATCTCTAGTGATTTATTGAAAATTCGGGTGAAGATGGGGGCCAATTGGTCAGTACAGAGTTTTAAGCAAGCTTGTCTGGCCCTGGTGCTTTTCCTGGCTTTTGTCTGTGAAATAGATCTTGCACTCCTTTTCTGTGATCTCTAGAGGTTGTGAACCCAATGGGTTGGGGTCAGTTGTAGGTGGTGTGGTGGTCTCTCATGAGGGAAGACACTGAGACGACATCTTGAAGCAAGACAGGGATGAGAGCCCAGAGCAGACACTGACACCCTCTTTTATTAGAAGCAATCCTTGTTAACGTAGCAATTTTTCTTAGCGTCTTATCACAAACGTATTACATCACACAGAATGCACTGATCATTCACATAAGCATACAAAGCTGCAAAGTTTAAGTTTGCTACAATTCTGGGTAAGAAACGGCAACAGTTTGTCCTTGCTCCTTGTTCCGTGTTGCAGTCAACTACCAGAAGGCCTGTTGTCCTAGCACGTACACAAAGAACAATTCCCACAGGAGGCTTGGCTGTTGTTGGTGTTTGGGGGTTGTGGAGATAGGTGGCTGTAGTTTCTTTTCAAACCTGCAGTAAAACACATTCAGGTCATCTGCTAGTTGTTGATTTCCTTCTGCCTGGGAAGGAGGTTTGCTGAAGCCAGTGATGTTTTTAAGAGTTTTACACATGTTTGCTGGTTCGTTTGTTGAGAATTGATTCTTTAACTTTTCAGAGTAGTTTCTCTTTGCTGCTCTGATGTCTCTTATTAATATGTTTCTGGCCTGGTTGTATAGCATTCTATCACCTTTTCTGTAGACTTCTTCTTTGGAACAATGTAGCTGCTTAAGTTTAGCTGTGAACCAAGGTTTATTGTTACTATATATTTGCAGGTTCCTTGTTGGTACATATAATGTGTATTAATGGCATTTCCCAGAAGATTATTGGTTGCCCTCTCCCTTCTTTGGAAGAGCTTTATAGCTCCCACTGCCTTAAGAAGGTTCAAAACATTCTCAAAGATCCATCTCATCCTGGGAACCCTTTTTTTGAACAATTACCATCTGGCAGACGTACAGAATAAAAACAAGGACAAACAGCCTGAAAAACAGCTTCTATCCCAGGGCAGCAGCTCTTTTGAATTCTGCTGTATAGTGCAGTGTTGGTGTAGTGTCGGGGGTTTCCAGTTCAATGTGTGAAGGATGAAGGATGTGTGTTTATGGTTATTTTCATGGTCATGATGTGCATTGAAGATGGTGTTTGATTTCGTTGTACAAGGTGCAATGACAATAAAGTAAACTAAGTCTTCGTAGAAGCTGACATATGGTATTACAGTATCTGAGCTCATCTAGGTCTGCAGAGTTATCTTCAAAAACATTCCAATCAGTGCAATCAAGGCACTGGAGACCAAGTCCTCACTGATTTAATTGTTGGTTTCATGGTTTTAGGTCTTTGTCTGTAGGCAGGTACAAGGTGAATCATGCAGTGATCAAAGTGTTCATTGCAGGCCGCATCAGGTTTGTGTTTGACCTTGGGGGTCCAGGTGGACATGGCCAGATGGGCATGGCCAGCTTGACGTCACTCATGTTGTGGCACCTGTGGTGGTCTGAGCTCTGTTTTCGCTGGCAGAGAGTTGCAGGAGGCTGTTGCAGCCTAAAACAGAGCTTGGGAGGGCCGTGCACGGCCCTCCCGAGCTCCATTTTTGCTGGCAGAGGCACTGTGGTCTAGTCCTTCACTGTTTCCAGGGTGGCCCCATAGGCCAGATCTAAGCACCCCATAGGCTGGATCCAGCCTATGGGCCTTGAGTTTGACACCCCTGACCTAAGGGGATAAAGCAACTTCAGGTCAGTTTTAATGTAGTGCAGCCCCTGGAAATCAGATCAACTTTTTAAGAATCAATCAACCAAGAAACATCAAGCAGAAGAGCTGAATAAAATGTCAGGACTTCAACAGAACAGAAATAGCAACTAAAAAGATATGAAGCATACATATACTCTGTAGAAAAAAGAGAGTCATTGAGGAATATAGACCAGGAGTCACCAACTTTTTGGACCTCAGGGACCACCAAACTCATAATTTTAAATTCCACGGACCAGAGACCCTGGGAAAATCCCCCAAAAAGTGCAGGAAAATTCCCCACCCCATTTTGTACCAATCAGTTCTTTATTTGGGATCGCAGGATACCATCTCCAGCTCCGTTCTCAGGGGGAGAGAGAGAGAAAGACTTTTGGCTTTATGCAAGAAAAAACAGCAGAAGCAGCAGAAGTCTTTCTCTCCCCCAAACTCCACCAGAATGGTGCACCCTCTTGGAGCAGGATGCCTTGCAGGGTGACAAAGACTCATTTCTGGCAGAGTTTGGGGGAGAGAAAGACTTTTGCTGCTTTCCTTGCAGCCAAAAGCAGAAGAAGCAGAAAGAAGCAGCCTGGTGGCCAGGCCAAGCGTGTGGGATGAGTGGGGCAAGTTTTCCCCCTCCGCCCTTTCCCCCTTCCCCTCACTATTTTGTGTTGTTCACAATGCAAGCGACACAGGCCTTGTGTTCCCACTGGGCCATGTGGGCGGCACAGCCTTGTGTTCCCACGCAGCCTGGATTAATTGCTTGGGGGGGGTTGCTTTGATGGTGACATTTCTCTGCAGACCATAAAATTTTCTCATGGACTACCAGTGGTCCCTGGCCCACTGGTTGGCGACCACTGATATAGACAACAGAGAGGAAAAATAAACTAGCCTGAAGGAATCCCAAACCGTTTATTTCTTATATATTAATAATCTATATATCTAAAAGCGAAATACCACTGACGCATCATCACAAAATCTCCAGAACCCCAAAGCCTACAAACGTGCAATTTGGCACATGTTCTTCTTGGCTTCTAAATGCTCACTAAGAAAGGATTTTTCAAAATTACCATCAGAGCATTAGTATTTCCTATATTATTATTAACACGTTCTGATGCTAAGGAGTTTTACTCCCCCTCCCCCCTGAAAAGAAATTCCTCCAAATGCAAAACACAAGCAGAGTAGTTTCAGTTTTAGTTTCACAGCACCAAGCAGCTTTAGCACTGAACAGTTGGGCTAAGCCACACCCAGGCTCCTTGCTGCCTCCTGCTCACACAGCTAATACTGTTTCAGCTTCCAAACAGCCCTCAACCCTGACTTACTGACAGGACACTAGCCAGATGAATACTGATGGATACTGGTAGGCAAATACAGAATTTTTTCCCAAAAAACTAAACCGACCACATAGTTTTGTAGCGAAGAACGGGTATCAAACTAGTATATAAACAGATTTACTGGCTGGATGCCCGCCATAGGACTCTTTCCATCTCACTCCAAATTTTTCCATGTGTCCCATGAACACATCCATATTTTCAAGAGGATTGCACATAAATGACCTCTGATCATATAAAGAGCAACTGTGTCTTCTTCGCTGACAATGTAAAGCTATTCAACACCACAGACAATACTGCTACCCTTCAAAAAGACCTTGACTATGTATCAGAATAGTCAAACAAATGGCAACTTCAAATCTCAACAAATAAATGCTCTGTCTTACATATTGGCAAAAAAAAATCAGAAAATAAAATACAGGCTGAATAGTCAAGACCTTGTTGATGATCCAAACTCTGTTAAGGATCTTGGAATACTCATCTCTAATGATCTAAGTGCTAGAGCCCACTGTAACTACATAGCCAAAAAGGCATTAAGAGTTGTTAACCTAATCTTACATAGCTTTTTCTCTGGTAATATCACACTAATAACTAGAGCATACAAAACATTTGCTAGACCGATACTCGAATACAGGTCATCAGTCTGGAACCCACATTACGTATCTGATATTAACACAGTGAGAAAGTCCAGAAATATTTCACAAGAAGAATTCTCCACTCCTCTACACATTGCAGAATACCTTATGCCACCAGACTTGAAACTCTAGACCTAGAAAATCTAGAACTACGCCGCCTTCAATCGATCTAAGTATGGTATATAAAATCATACATTGCAATGTCCTATGTACTTCAGCTTCAACCATAACAACAGAAGAGCAAACAACAGATACAAACTCAAGGTTCACCGCACCAAACTTGATTGCAGGAAATACGACTTCAGCAACAGAGCGGTCAATGTCTGGAATACTCAACTTGACTCTGTGGCTTCTTCCCCAAACACCAAAAACGTTAACCTTTGACTGTCTACTATTGACCTCACTCACCCCTTTCCTAAGAGGCCTCAAGGGGCCGTGCATAAGTGCACCAACGTGCCTACCGTCCCTGTCCTATTGTTTCTTTTATTTTTCTTATATGTATCCATGTATTCATAGCTATGTTTTTACTTATACCTCTTATCTTGTAAGAAATCGACAAACCAACTTAAAGAAAAGAAAAAGAAATCCCAGGTGTCCAGAAGCAGCAATCCAACCTAGGTTTCATTCCAAGTAGCTTCGCTCATTTCAGCTCCGCTCAATCTCCACCATCATTCCCGACCCCTCCCGCTCCCGACAAAATGAAACCACGGCAACTGAGTTCGGGCGACTAACCGTCAACATGGAACAGGGCATGCGCAGAGCACCTTTGCCAACCCTTGAAGCCGAGCAGAGGACCGGAAAGGCCGTCGTTGCTGTAGGAAACGCTCTAGGCAGGAGCAACAAACGAGGGAGTTCTAATAGGGCTTTGTCCCTCTAGAATGCAGTCGTGTCTTGAGAGGCCTGGAGTGGGAGGGGGGGAGAGAAGGGAACCTGTTGGAGGGAGCGACTTGCAGCTGCTCTTCTCTGCCTCAGAAGCCCTGAGGGAGCGGAGCCTTCTCCTCCCTGAACCTGGGAAGGGGGCGGAGTGAGGGGGCAGGTCCGTCATGACCGAAGGCGGCCCTGAAGCAAGAGACCGAATGGAGGCCCGGGGGTTTCCCCTTCAGGCGGGGAGCGGCCTCCCCGAAGGTCCCCGCAGCTCCGAGGCTGAGCGCGGGCGCTTCCGCAGCTGCGCCTCCCGGGAGGCCGAGGGGCCCCGGGCGCTTTGCAGCCGCCTGCACCGGCTGTGCCGGGGGTGGCTGCAGCCCGAGCGGAGCAGCAAAGCCGAGATGCTGGACCTGGTGGTGCTAGAGCAGCTGCTGGCCCTGCTGCCCCCGGAGCTGTCGGGCTGGCTGAGGGAGTGCGGGGCGGAGAGCTGCGCCCAGGCGGTGGCCCTGGCCGAAGGCTGCCTCCTCGGCCCCTCAGACTCCCCGGAGCCCGGAAAGGGGCGGCAGGTGAGGCTTTCATCCTCTTCTACGCCTCGTTTCTCTTCCTTGCACGTTATCGCGGAGAGCAGACATCCAAACACGTGTTGGCATATAAATAGTACATGGAATGTGGGAGTAACATTGTGGGATCTTATTCCCGCGTTCTATTTTCCCTCATACTTTGTCGTGGACTGGACAGCCATAATGCAAAAGATATCTCAATTCCCCCATCGGGGCGGGTGAAGAGAACTTGTCATTTAAAACCCTCCCTAATTTTCCAGCGAGTACAAGGAGAGGATCTGAAAATATTTTAGTAATGTGGTCTTGCAATAAAGATAGAGCTAATATGCATTGTGGGGCTTGTCTGGTTTACCTGGAAGGCCTGATAAATGTTTCCTAAAGGATTCTCCCCACTGAAGGCTGCCTGTTCGGCACCAGAGAGGCCCCTGAGTGGCAGGTGAGGCACTTTCATCCTCTTCTACTTTTCTTGTGTCTCTTCCTTGCTGATAATTGCAGAGAAAAGACATCCAAACAACATGTGTTGGGATATAAATAGTAAATAGTAAGTGGGAATAACTTTGCAGGATGGGGAAAAGTCATAGACTGGACAGCCATAATTTAAAAGATAGAATATTTTATTGGCCAAATGTGATTGGATACACAAGGAATTTGTAAATACTCTCAGTATACATAAAGAAAAGGTACATTAGTTAAGAATCAAGAATCAACACTTAATGATAGTCATAGGGTACAATCAACAAATCATACTAGGAAACAGTCAAGTGGGAGGGGATGGGTGAGAAGGAGTGGTGAGAAGATTAACAGTAATAGTGCACACTTTGTAAATAGTTGAACAGCGTTGAGGGAATTATTTGTTTAGCAGAGTGATGGCCTTTGGGGAAAAAACTGTCCTTGTGTCTAGTTGTTCTGGTGTGTAGTGCTCTATAGCATCGTTTTGAGGGAAGGAATTGAAACTGTTTATGTCTGGGATGTGAGGGGTCTGTAAATATTTTCACAACCCTCTTTTTGACTCGTGCAGTATACAGGTCCTCGACTGAAGGCAGGTGGGTAGTAACTGTTTTTTCTGCAGTCCTAATTATCCTCTGAAGTCTGTGTCTGTCCTGTTGGGTTGCAGGTGGAGGGGTGGGGAGAAAATGATAAAAAACCCTCCTATTTTTGCTGCAAGTAAAAGGAGAGGATGGGAAAAATATTTTGAGAATTGCAATATTCTATTAATGTGACTTTGTAATGACAATAGAGCTCATCTTCATTGTTGTGGTCCTCCTTGAAGACCTGATAAATGGTTCCCCCAGTTGGGATTCCCAGACTGGATTGGACTCTTTCCCCAATCCTGAATCCAACAATAGCTCTCCCCAAATACCCCATCCACTTACAAAAGCATATCTAAGTTGGAACATCCCTGTTTTATGGTCCTCTTTGAAATTTTGGTTAGTATCATTAGTATCATTGCTGAACTTAAGACAAGTGAACTCTCCTTCTCATGGACAGGACCTCTTAACCAAACTGGATGTTGGGAAGTTATATTTCTCCTAAATAATATTTCTGGCAAGAAGCAGGAAACAAGGAAGCATAGGTATTTCACACAGGTGCAAATTAGGACAGGTAGTCCTCGACTTACAACCATTTGTTTAGTGACCATTCAAAGTAAAACAGCACTGAGACTCGTAACTTATGACTAGGGGTGGGATTCAACTGGTATTACTACCGGTTCAGTGATTACATTTTGCGCCCACATGTCAATCAACCTTAGGCTCTGCCGCCTGGACAGCTGAAAAGCACTGCACATAGGTGCATGTTTGAAAAGCCTCTTTTTTTCCTTTTTTTTTTCAACCTCAGCTGTGCCGCGCAAAGCAGCTGAGGTGTCAGCTGGTGCTCCAATCAAAACCCAAGAAAGAAATACTTAGACTCCTTTAATCAGAGAAAAGATATCTTTTACTGGAAATCAAGTGGTAGCAACAAAAGAATTCTGAATCTGAGAAAATGGGCGCGTAAATCACATATACAAAGTAATGGCAACCTTCCCACCCCCAATAGTTCAATTGGCTCATCCAATTAAAAGTTGTGTCTAACATCATGTGGGCATTTCCAGGTGGTGATGAGGCTTCTGTCCGTGGACCTTGACATAGTTTGATAAAGAGTTGCAGCTGCGCATAGCATAGGATAGAAACCTAAGCAAGAATCTATCCCTCCCCCCCAGCTTATACAGTTCTGGTTTGTACCACCTCCATCTCACTTCCCATAACCATTCCCCCCTCCTCCCCCCGTTACTTATGACAGCCGAAAGATGCAAAACAAAGGGAGAAAAATCTTGAAGGAAAAAGGCTGACATGAGGTTTAAAAAGCAAGAAATAAAAGACAGGGAAGAGCCTGGGTAGGCAGGTGGGCCAAACAGCAACAAACACAGAACCGGTTCAGTGTCTGCTGTTCTTCAGAGCTACCGGCTCTGTAGAATCGGGCAGAACTGATAGCACCTCACCCCTGTTTATGACCATTTTTCACATTTACATTTTTCACATTTCACATTGCAGCATCGCCATGGTCACATGATCAGAATGGGTATAAATACATTCACAAAACAGGAAAGGCCAAAATCGTCAAATAAAGGGGAGAAGATATAGAAGCATCTCCTGATCAGAAGGAAAATAGGAAATAAAAAAAAAGCAACTCACAAAAGTGACAGGCATTTATCCAGAAATAACGGCAACCCTGGAGCAGGACTTCTCAAGTTCTCTCATTTTGACTTCAGTTGAAAAAGTACAATTGGAGGGGGGAAATGTAAGGCAAGCAAACTAAAATGGTTAAATGGTCATTTGAAAGTGGATCATAAGCCATTTCTTTCAATTGCAGGATCCATTTATTGGGGGGATCTCAGCAGAACTCCAGGGAAGAGGAGATCCATCCAATGATTCTGAAGAGATTCTTTTCAGGAGGATCCAACTGGGGACACCTTGTCAGGTAAGCGTGAGTTTCTTGTGGGAAGTTTCAACCCCTTTTGTTCATGAGCTACTTTGAAAACCAAATGCTGAGTCTGTGTGAATTTGAACCTGATGTCCCCACAGAATGACCCAGTGAGTCTCACTTATTCAACCTTCAAAGTTGTTCTGGCAGAATTCACAAGAATCTTGTATTAGGAAAGGTAATATTAGAAGGTTTTAATCTTTCTTAATATTTTTCTAAAGACTTTGGAAAAGCAGTTAAAAAATAAAAGCCATGAAATGAAAAATACCAAATGTACCAAAACGGTTTCAGAAATAGCCCAATATATCCACTTAAAAATAAATTACCAGAAGGACAAATTTCTGATATAAAAACCCCTAATTCAAAGCTGACAAATTTTAATGGTCAGTCAAGTGATTTGATATTTCCAGGGTCATTTACAAATAAAATGAAATAGGCCAGGTAAAAAATTGTTAGTACGTATTTCCTGTTTTGTAACACATTTGTATTTTGCTGAACCAGGAAGATGAGGCCATGGGACACCTCTGCCCAAAACCTTCTTGGTGAATTATTCCACACCAGGCGTGGGGGGTCCCCAAGGAGTGCCAGTCTACAACTTGGATGCATTTCAGCCATGTTTCCAACAGCAGCTTCCCATCCATAAAGACCATGTGGCCTAGCAGAGCCTATGCCTGTCCTATAAGAAAATGTCCATTTGATCTCTAGCAAAGCTCCCTTTTCCCTTTTGGAACGAAGAAAGAAAACATTAGAGAGGACTGTCTTATGGGGAAGATTTCCTTTGTCTTCCTAGGACTCTGATCCTTTTGAGGAGGTGGCTGTGGACTTCACTGAGGAAGAGTGGGCACTGCTGGATTCTAACCAAAAGGCCTTGTGCAGGGAAGTCATGCTGGAAGTTGCTATGAATATGGCTGCTCTGGGTAAGGATCCTCTTTGCTCTGGGTTCCAATCATTGGAAAAGGTGTTTTCATTCGGAGGTAAATGGAGAAGATACCTGCCCTAAATTGCATAAAGTGGTCAGAACTCTTCCTGGCCACCACCTGTAAAACCTTTCTTAATCTCACAAAAATCAGACTTGGAATGTTTAGTGTGTAGCTAATTAATATCCAGTGAAGAAGCCACTGCCGCCACGGCACCATACAGTTCTCTTTGGTTCCCTTTAACCACCAGGGCCCTCCCGGATCATAAATCAGCCGAGGTACTTCATGGGCAATTTTGTCCAAAGTTGTCATCACAGTCACTCTTCTAGAACACAACTAAGGCCTTGGCAGAAATGCTCACCATAGCTTTGTGAAAGGCCTTAGATCAGAGATAGTCAACCTTTTTATACCTACCACCCACTTGTACCTCTGTTAGTAGTAAAGTTTTATCTAACTGCCTAACAGTTCCACAGTAATGGTGATTTATAAAGTAGGGGACAAAACCCGTCTACTGCCCACCATGAAAGCTGGAACGCCCACTAGTGGGCAGTAGGGACCAGGTTGACTACCACTGCCTTAGATGCTCCATGGAAATGCCTGGGCAGATTGACCTATTAACAGCAAAATTTTAATCTGGTTCTTGGCTGAAAAATCCCTTGGATACCATTAGAGTCACCTGGATAACAATTTGCACCCACCCTCTCCTAGCTTGACACATAGCTGGTGCCAAACCTGATGCTCAAATGGGCATATTTTTCATTAGGGAGTCACCCCTCCCTTCTCCATCCTTGTAAATTCTAATGAAAATTTATGTTTTCTTTTTTTCTAAGCAGGCGATGGTGATTGTGATGATCTGGGGCATGAGAATGAAAACCAACCAGAGTTATTGCAGAAAGCACCATCTGCAAAGAGTCATTCCTTCTCTTTTACGTCACCTAACATACAGCATAGGAAACTGGACCCGTTTTCAAAATATGAGAGGGATTTCAGTCTAAGCAAAAAGATGAATCTATGCATGAAGTGTGGAAAGAGCTTCATTAGCACGAGTAATCTTAATTGCCCCCAGAGGATCCACATAGATGAGAGGGTGTGTAAATGTCCAGAATATGAAAAAAGCTTTTGTCTATATAATTGCCTGGAATGTGGAAAGAGCTTTTTTGAGAGCAGTGATCTTACTCGACATCAAAGGATCCACACAGCGGACAAACCATATAAATGCCTGGAGTGTGGAAAGAGCTTCACTCAGAAAGGAAAACTTAATTCTCATAAAAAGATCCACACTGGCGAGAGACCATATAAATGCATGGAGTGTGGAAAGAGCTTTATTGACAATTGGCACCTTACTTTCCACCAAAGGATACACACAGGGGAAAGACCACATAAATGCTTGGAGTGTGGAAAAAGCTTTAACTGGAGCAAAGATCTTATTCGTCATGAAAGGATCCACACTGGGGAGAGACCATATAAATGTTTGGTGTGCGGAAAGACTTTTGCTCAGAAAGGATGTCTTACTGGTCATCAAAGGATCCACACAGGAGAGAAACCATATAAATGCACAGAGTGTGGAAAAAGCTTTGCTCAAACAGTACAACTTAATGCTCATAAAAGAATGCACACGGGGGAGAGGCCATACAAATGCTTAGTATGTGGGAAAAGCTTTAATTGGAGTAGAGGTCTAATACATCACGAAAGGATCCACACTGGGGAGAGACCATATAAATGCACGGAATGTGGAAAAAGCTTTGCTCAAACAGCACATCTTAATTCTCATAAAAGGATCCACACAGGGGAGAGACCATATAAATGCTTGGCATGTGGAAAGAGTTTTGCTCGGAAAGGATGTCTTACTGGTCATGAAACAATACACACAGGGGATAAACCATTTAAATGCACAGAGTGTGGAAAAAGCTTTGCTCGGACAGGACATCTTTATTCTCACAGAAGGACCCACTCAGTAGAGAAACCTTATAAATGCTTTGAGTGTGGAAAAAGCTTTAACTGGAACAGAGATCTTACTCGTCATGAAAGAATCCACACTGGGGAGAGACCATACAAGTGCATGAAGTGTGGAAAGCAATTCAGTCAGAATAGTGCTCTTATTAATCATGAAAGAATCCATACAGGGGAGAGACCATATAACTGCACAGAGTGTGGAAAAAGCTTTGTTCAAATAGGGGCACTTAATTCCCATAAAATGATCCACATGGAGATGGGACTATATAAATACATGTAGTGTGGAGAAAGCTTTAACAATTACGAAACATTTACTCATGAAATAATCCACACAGAAATTCCATATTAATGGAGGGTGGAAATAATTTTACTGGGTAAGAACAGCTTGTCATGAAAGGGTCCATGCTGGGAGGAAACCTTCCAAATGGACAAAGTGGAAGGCCTCCAGTAGAAACTCTTATCTAACTCACCATAAGAGGATCCACACAGGAGAGAAATCATGTAAATGTAGGGTGTGTAGAAAAAGCTTTCCTTGGGAAGGACACCATAATTCTCATAAAAGAATGCCCATAGAAGAAATGATATAAATCCATGGAAGGAGCTTCAGAACAACCTTTCTGGTCCCAAATACTGGAATTCATTCAGAACAGCCAGGTGTTCCCTTTCCTACTTTGACCTGCCTTTTTCTTCTCCCTGTAGAAAGAGGGATGCAAAATAGGAATTAAGCCCTTCAGTTTCCTCCCTGTTCCCGTCACCATCTCACCAGCTTTTCCAACTGGAGGACTGATAAGCTTGACTTCCCTCTTAATTGACTGGGAAAAAAAACCTATAAAACAGAAATGGAATATTCATCATCATTCTAGTCATTGTCTATCCACTGCAGGATGAAGGTCTGTTCTGCATGTTTCCAAACCAATAATAGTCTTGAGATTTGCTTTGCTATTTGGGTCCGTAATAGTTGCTGATGTTGTGACTATGTCTTGTCTCTCTTTTGTGAACACTTTTTACTACGTGGAATCCATTCTATGACTGCCTTTGTCCACTAGTAGTTCTTGCATTTCCACTTCTATTCTTTTACTCTTTAGAAGGCATCATAAATTTTCATTTGTTCTCTAGTCAGTGTCTTTCTATCTTGTCTTGTGAGACCGAGCATGTATCTGAAATTGCATACGTTTACCAAATCTAGAAAGGATTTCAATCTGCAGATGTTAATTCCCACAAAATAGCGTTCGTGTTTCTTCGCTTTCTTCTTTAGCTAAAGAAATCTTGTTCTTTCGTTATCTTCTGACCAAGAGAAGTTGAAGGAGTGAGATCATCCGCAGAAATACCCCTTCCTTTTGAGCAGTTGCCAACACAATTATTCTTCACCAACAGAGTTTGGAGTAGAAACTTTATATTCTTGGAACCTTATTAATAAACTTATGGCATGTGATTTTCTTGCTGTCTCCTTCTGTGTATTCTTTTTTTTCACTACCTGACCCTGTTGTCATGGTCAATGATACAGAGCCCGATAATTTTGACTCCACCCTAGGGCACGGGTGTCAAACTCGGTCGCATCACGGGCTCCATCGTGGCACACTGCATTTTTTATTTTGCCTCTGCAGAGCTGGAGTGAGCATGGCCTGCATGTGATGTATCCAGCCTGAGGGCTGCCAGTTTGACAGGCCTAACCTAGGGGGAGAAACCCAACTTCAGGAGGTCAATTTCTGGATATTTTTAAGATAGTGCAGCCCCTTGAAACCACATCAACTTTTAAAAAATCTAATCAGCCAGGAAACCTCAAGCCAAAAAGATGAATAAAAAGCATAGACTTCCAACAGGACAGCAACTAAAAAGGTCTGGAGCAGATTGTACACTAGAAAAAAAAGAGGGTCATTGAGGATCACCACAGGAATACAGACAACAGGAGAAATAAAATAACCTGAAGGAACCTCCAAACCATGTACTGCTTATATATTTATTTAATTATAAATAAATCTATTGCTTAGATGTCTGTCACAGGATTCTTCCCATTTCTCCCATTTGCAGCACCCTTCCTCAAGTCTCTTCCCTTTCCCCCTAATTTTTTTCACGGGTCCCAAGCAATGCACCCACATTTCCAAGAGGATTGGGGGGGGGGGGGAGAAATCCCAAATGCCCAGAAGCGGCAGCCAAGCCAGGCTTCATTCGATCTACATCAATCCCTCCCTTCTAGTGATTGTCCCTACTCGCATCCCCTCCCGCTCCCCACTAAATACTTCCGCAGCAACTGAACACGGGCGTCCTTAACCTAGAACAGGGCATGCGCAGAGGACCATTTCCAAGCCGAGCAGACGCTAGTTGCATTAGGAGACGCTCTAGACAGGAGTCGCCCATTAGGGCTTTGTCCTTCTAGGATGCAGCCGTCTCTGACCCAGTGTCTGGGAGGGCAAGGAGAACCTGTGGAGGGAGCGACTTGCAGCTGCTCTTCCCCGCCTCGGAAGCCCTGGGGGAGCGGAGCCGCCCCTGCTTCGCCCCCCGGCCCCCGAAACCGGGAAAGGGGCGGGGCGATTGGCTAGGGGAGGGTCCGTCGTTTTCTCCCGTCAGGGCTGCCCTGAAGCCAGAGACCGAATGGAGGCCCGGGGGTTTCCCCTTCAGGCGGGGAGCGGCCTCCCCGAAGGTCCCCGCAGCTCCGAGGCTGAGCGCGGGCGCTTCCGCAGCTGCGCCTCCCGGGAGGCCGAGGGGCCCCGGGCGCTTTGCAGCCGCCTGCATCGGCTGTGCCGGGGTTGGCTGCGGCCCGAGCGGAGCAGCAAAGCCGAGATGCTAGACCTGGTGGTGCTGGAGCAGCTGCTGGCCCTGCTGCCCCCGGAGCTGTCGGGCTGGCTGAGGGAGTGCGGGGCGGAGAGCTGCGCCCAGGCGGTGGCCCTGGCCGAAGGCTGCCTCCTCGGCCCCTCAGACTCCCCGGAGCCCGGAAAGGAGCGGCAGGTGAGGCACTTTCATCCTCTTCTACGCCTCGTTTCTCTTCCTTGCACATAATCGCGGAGAGCAGACATCCAAACACGTGTTGGCATATAAATAGTACATAGAATGTGGGAGTAACATTGTGGGACCTTATTCCCGCCTTCTATTTTCCCTCATACTTTGTCGTGGACTGGAGACCCATAATGCAAAAGATATCTCAATTCCCCCATCAGGGCGGGTGAGGAGAACATGTCATTAAAAACCCTCCCTACTTTTCCAGGGAGTACAAGGAGAGGATCTAAAAATATTTTATTAATGTGGTCTTACACTAAAGATAGAGCTAATATGCATTATGGGCAGTGGTAGGATTCAAAAAAAATTACTACCAGTTGTGTGGGCGTGACTTGGTGGGCGTGACTTGGTGGGCGTGGCAGGGGAAGGATACTGCAAAATCCCATTTCCTCCCCACTCCACTAACCTGCTTTCCAGCTCCGTTCTCCTATGCAGGGCGACCAAAGGAGACCCAGCCGATTAGCTGGAACTTGAGAGGCAGAGAATAGATGGGGTGGGGCCAGTCAGAGGTGGGATTTGCTGGTTCTCCGAACTACTCAAAATTTCCGCTCCCGGTTGTCCAGAACTGGTCAGAACCTACTGAATACCAACTCTGATTGTGGGGCTTGTCTGGTCTACCTGGAAGGGCTCATAAATGTTTCCTAAAGTCAGGATTCCCCTCACTTAAGCCTGCCTGCTCAGCCCCACAGCTGCCCCGGAGCCCAGAAAGAGGCGGCAGGTGAGGCACTTTCATACTCTTCTATGCCTGGTCTCTCTTCCTTGCACATAATTGCAGAGAAAATACACCCAAACAACACCTGTTGGGATGGTGTAATAATATGTGGGAATAACTTTGCAGGATGGGGACAAGTCATACACTGGATAGTCATGATTTAAAAGATGTTTTAGTTCTCAAGTTCTCTGACTCCGGTTGGGGAAGTACAAGTGGAGAGGAAAAATGTAAGCCAAGTGACCTGTTATGATTACAGTCTTTTGAAAGTGGATCATAAATCGGGCTGTTCTTTTAGTTGCAGGAGCCATTCATTGGGCAGATCTCAGCAGAGCTCCAGGGAACAGGAGATCGATCCAGTTCTTCTAAAGAGCTTCTTTTCAGAAGGATCCAATTGGGGCCACCTTGCCAGGTAAGTGTGGGTTTCTTATGAGAGGTTTTAAATTCCTTCCATTCTTGAGCTCCTCTTACAACCAAATGCTGAGTCTGTGTGCATTGGAACCTGGTGTCTCCCCAGCATGGCCCACTGAGTCACATTCATTCATTTTTTAAGATTGTTCTATGAATGCAAACAAGGACTATTCACAATAATAATATAGTAAAACAAAAGGTAAGGTAATAATATATCATAAAAAAAGATGTTTGGACTCAGGAAAGAGTGCAGAAAAGAGCAAAAGATGATGAGGGGGCAGCAACCAAAAAGATATAACATTGCAGGAATTGAGTATGCTTAATCTAGTGAAAAGAAGATCTAGGGGTGACATCATAGCAGTGTTCCAATATTTGAGGGGCTTGTACACAGATGAGGGGATCAACCTATTCTCCAATCATCCGAAGGGAAGGGAAGAAACAATGGATGGAAACTAATCAAGGAGAGAAGCAACCTGGACATTAAGGAGAAATCTTCTAGTATTGAGGACAATTCAATTAACCAGTGGAACAACTTGCCTTCAGAAGTTGTGGATGCTTTATCACTGGAGGCTTTTGAAGAGACTGGATTGCCACTTGTCTGGAATTGTATAGTATGTCCTGCTTGAGCAGAGGACTGGACTAGAAGACCACCTTCCAACTTTGTTATTCTACATTAGGAAATGTATTTTACGTGTTGGAAGAGTTTCATCTTAATGTTTTGCAAAACACTTTTCAAATGAAGTTAAAACAATAAAAACCATGAGGTGAAACCATGCAAGCTGGATTAAAACTGCTTCAAAAATGTGCCAACACACATCCATTTAGAAATGCGTTACAGCCCCTATCCTATTTTCTAAGCAATTGCTGAACCAGACAGGTGAGGCCAAGGATACCGTCTCCCCAATTTCCTTGCTGAATTATTCTGGACTAGGAAGAGGTTCCTGAATCAGAGCAATGTTGTTATTCTGTTACTTAGATGCACTTAAGCCAAGATTACTTAGATGCACTTAAGCCAAGCTACAGCCAAAGCAACAGCCTGAACTTGGGAATTTCAAAGCCACAAAAATTATGGGGAGAAGAAGACTCAAGTCTGCTTTGCCACAAAATGTCCATTTGGTCTCTTGCAAAGCTCTTTTTTTCTGGTTTGTGCCTGAAACATACAAGTGTTTCCTGGGATTGTCTACTAACGAAGATGTTGTCTTTCTTTCTAGAGTACTGCTCCCTTTGAGGAAGTGGCTGTGGATTTCACAGAGGAGGAGTGGGCACTGCTGGATTCTGGCCAGAAGGATTTATGCTGGGAAGTCATGCTGGAGGTTTCTAAGAATATGGCTACTCTGGGTAAGGATCCTCTTTGCTCTGGGTCCATTCATTGGGAAAGTGAAAGATCTTCACTCATTTGCTTAAGGTGGTGAGGACTCTACCTGGCCACCACCTGAATAGTAGCACATCTTTAAAACCTTTCCTAATCTCAAGAAAACAATCAAGGTGACACATGTTTTGTAGTTAGCAAATATCCATGGAAGAGCTACTGCAGGAAAGAACTCTATCCATTTCTCCTTGATTTCTTTCAACTGCCAGGACCCTGCTGGATCACAATTCAGGGGCAGAGACAATTTAGGGGCAATTTTGTCCAAAGGTTCTCGTCACAGCCAAGGCCTTGGCAGAAACACTGACCATAGCTTTGGGAAAAGCCTTAGATGCTCCATGGAAATGCTTGGGCAGAATAACAAATCAGATTCCCAACTAGAAATTTCTTGAATTCCATTAAAATTCCTAGACAACAACTTGCACCTAAGGTCTCCAAGCCAAACACATGGCACTGCCTATCCTTAACAGTTGTAAAGTAGCAGAGGACCAAGCTGAGCCCAAGGGAGGGATTAAATGTGTCATGAGTCCCTTTAAGCCCACTTAGAATTCCTTCGACCTACCATCAGTTGCTTTAGCCATTAGTCATTCAGATTCTTGTAGACAGTTTAAGTTTGCAATAAATCTTTATACCCATTTGAACTGCCTGGAACTCCTGATTTCTCTGCTGCTTGACATCTAAATTCTAATAGGAATTTCTATATTCTTTCTTCAGGCGATGGGCTGGAGAATGAGAATGATAAGCAGCCAGGGCTAATGCAAGTGCAAACAGTAAAGCATGAACCGGAAGAAATGATGTTTGGCCATGAAAGGGGCCCACAAATGCAAGTGAGAAGCCCCTCAGAAGATGGAGAGGAGATCTCCTTCATTTCTCTCCCTATTGAAACCCATGGCTTCCTTACCCAGCAGGGAAAGAGGAAAGAAAAAGATGGCAAAAGAGAGCAAAGTGAATTTGACTTAGAGGAATGTGGCAGAAGCCAGAGCACAGGAAAAGAGTATGTTACCAAACAGTATGGAAAATATGTCGATCAGTTCTTCTCTCTTGCTTTACATACAAAACTCTATGGAAAACACAAAGCACATACCTTTGTAAAATTTGGGAGGGATTTCATTTTGGGCAGAAAGATAAAACTCTGCATGCGGTGTGGAAAGAGCTTCAGTAGCAAGAGTAATCTCAATCGCCATCAGAGGGTCCACACCGGTGATAAACCACATAAATGCATGGAGTGCGGAAAGCAGTTCAGTCAGAAAGGACACCTTACTCATCACAGAAGGATCCACACGGGAGAGAAACCATATACATGCACAGAATGCGGAAAGAGCTTTGCGCAAAAAGGACAACTGAGTTCTCATAGAAGGATCCACACAGGCGAGAGACTATATAAATGCGTAGAGTGTGGAAAGAGGTTTATTGAGAACAGAGATATTATTTGCCGTGAAAGGATCAATACAGAGCGGAGTCCATATAGGTGCATGGAGTGTGAAAAAAGCTTTACTGACAACTTTATCCATCATGAAATAATCCACCCTATAGAGACTCCCTACAAGTGCATGTCATGTGGAAAAGGATTTACTCAGAAAGGACATCTAACTCGCCATGAACGAATCCATACAGGGGAGAGACCATATAAATGCAGAGAATGTGGAAAGAGCTTTGCTGAGGAAGGACGACTTAATTCTCATAAAAGGATCCACACAGGTGAAAGACCATACAAATGCACAGAGTGTGAAAAGAGCTTCACTCAGAAAGAACATCTTACTTGTCACGAAAGGGTCCACACAGGGGAGAAACCTTATAAGTGCAAAGTGTGTGGAAAGGGCTTCAGTAGAAACTCTTATCTGAACCGTCATCAGAGGATCCACACTGGTGAAAAACCATATGGTTGCATGGAGTGTGGAAAAAGATTCATTGAGAATAGAGAGCTAACTTCCCATCAAAGGATCCACACAGGAAATAGACCATATAAATGTCTAGAGTGTGGAAAGAGCTTTTTTGGCAACAAAGATCTTATTCGTCACCAAATGATTCACACAGGGGATAAGCCGTTTAAATGCCTGGAGTGCGGAAAGAGCTTTACTGAGAAAGGAAAACTTATTTCTCATAAAAGTATCCATTCAGGAGACAGACCATATAAATGCCTGGAGTGTGGAAAGAGCTTTACTCAGAAAGGAAAACTGAATTCTCATAAAAGGATCCACATGGGGGAGGGACCATATAAATGTATGGTATATGAAGACAGCTTTATGGACAACAAAGATCATAGTCACTACCAAAGGATCCACACAGGAGTGAATCCTTATACATGCAGTGAGGATGAAAAAACCTTTTTAATGACTACGGGACCTTTATTTGTCATGAAGACATCCACGCAGGAGGAAATTATAAATGCATGGAATGTGAAATAAGCTTCATTGAGAATACAGGTAGTCCTCAACTTATAACCACAATTGAGCCCAAAATTTCTGCTGTTGAGACATTTGTTAAGTGAGACATTTGTTTGCCCCATTTTACGACCTGTCTTGCCACAGTTGTTAAGTGAATCATTGCAGTCGATAAAGTTATTAGCATGGTTGCTAAGTGAATCTGGCTTCCCCATTGGCTTTGTCAGAAGGCCACAAAAGGGGATCACATGACCCCAGGACACAGCAAGAGTCATAGATATGAACCAGTTATCAAGTGTCTGAATTTTGATCACATGATCATGGGGATGTTGCAATGATTGTAACTGAGAAACAGTCATGTTACATTTTTCAGTGCCATTGTTACTTTGAACAGTCGCTAAGTGAACTGTTGTAAGGTGAGGATTACCTGTAGTGTGCTCATAAAGATGCGCATGAGAAAAAGCATATATGGGTCGTCCTTGACTTTCAAGTTCATTTAGTAATTGTTCAAAGTTAACAACGGCACTGAAAATAGTGGCTTCTGACCAGTTTTCCCCCGACTATTGTAGCATCTCCTTGGACATGTGATCAAAATTCAGATTCTAGCAGGGGTGGGCTTCAAAAATTTCAGCAACAGGTGCTCTGTCCAGTTGCTTGGTGGGTGTGGCCATGGTGGGCATGGCCTAGTCGACCTCCTGCACCAAAGGGGGAGGGGCATTTTCACCCTCCGCCGGGCTCAGGAGGCTTTCTTTCAGACTTTGTGATCAAAATTGAGGACTACCTGGAACTCCATGAAATGAGATTAATTCAAAACAATCAACTTTTTCATCATTAAAGGATTCAGACACAGGAGGAAACTTTTTGTTGCATGAAACCAGCAGAGACATTTGGTTTGTATAAATTATATAAATACATTTGTTCCATGATTTCTCAAAAGGATTCAGGTACTTCCTCTATCCTTGGCACTTGATCAGAAAAATAGGAATACAGATTGGAAGTGAAAGGAAATATCTCAAGGAATAAGGGTAGTTCACATCCATCAGGTGTACCTTTTTTGTATTCCAGCAAGGCTTCCCCCATGCAATCACTGAATGCTCCCTAAAAAGCCTCTAACCTGCCATCCCCATAAAGTTCAAATTGCAGAGACTGGGGATTCAACACGACAATCCCTTTTTCTCAGGGGTGTCAAACTCAAATTCATGGAGGGCTGCATCAGAGTTGTGTTTGAACTTGAGGGCTGAAGGGGAGGTGTGCCACAAAGAAGAGGGAGTCAAGTTACCCTCCAAAGCACCTGAGGGCAGGAGAAGAAGCTGGAAACTAATCAAGGAGAGAAGCAACCTAGAACTAAAGAGAAATTTCCTGACAGAACAATTAATCAGTGGAGCAATTTGCCTCAGGAAGGTGTAAATGCTCCAACACTGGAAGTTTTTAAGAAGAGATTGGATGACCATTTGTCTGAGGTGGTGTAGGGTTTCCTGCTTAAGCAGGGGGTTAGACTATAAGACCTCCAAAGTCCCTTCCAATATTGTATTTCTATTCTATTCCTATTCTATCTGTCTTCTATTCTGTTTCTATTCTATTCACCATTATTGCAAATATCTTTGATATATTTAACTCAAATCATCACAGACTGTCTTGTTTAATAATAAATGAATAAATCTTCTGGCTGGATGCCTGCTCTTCTCTTTCCATCTCTCACATTAGCAGAGCCCTCTGTCAGGTACACATACACACCCCTTCCAACTGCCCCCAAAACGCACCCCCATTTTCAAGGGAATTCTGAGACAAAAGAAATCCCAGACGTAGAGGAGCTGCAACTAAACCAATTTCCAACCAAGGCCGCTTTCTTCATTCCAGCCCCTCCACCCCTACCGGTCGTGCCCACGATCCCCCTCACTCTCCTTCTCTACACACTCCCGCATTCGCCCCTTGCCCCCCCCCACTGTTCCCGAATACCGAGTTCCAACGGCTCTCAACGGTCGAAAATGAACGGAGCACGCGCAGAAGGTCCCTCGGTGCTCGCTACCCAGGAGAAGCAGTCGGCTGTAGTGGGGGAGGGGGACTCTCGCCCAGGTCAGGAAAGCAGGGTTTGGGGTTTTTTGGGGGGATTTTTTTGGCCTCTCTAGGAAATTGCGCTATCTCACCGGGCTCTATAAAAGGCCGGGAGGGCGCGGGAAGTTTTGGCGGGTACGATTTGTAGTTGTCCTGCTGAGGCGCTAAAGCTCTGAGGAAACGGAGCTCGCCTTCTTTCCATCTGGAAACCGGGAAAAGAGTGGGGCGGGCCGTGACTAAAGGCGGCCTTGAAGGGAAGCCGGAGACCGAATGGAGGCTCAGGGGTCTCCGAGGGCGAAAGCAGCAGCAGCAGCAGCCCCCGCTGCTCTTCAGGCGGGGAACGGCGGCGGGGAGTCAGGCGAGGGAAGAGATAGCTTGAGCCGCCTCGCCGAGGGACCTCGGGCACTTTGCAGCCGCCTGCACCGGCTGTGCCGGAGGTGGCTGTGGCCCGAGCGGAGCAGCAAAGCCGAGATGCTGGACCTGCTGTCCTCGGAGCTGTCGGGCTGGCTGAGGGAGTGCGGGGTGGACAACTGCGCCCGGCACAGGCTGTGGCCGTGGCCGTGGCCTTGGCGGAAGGCTGCCTACTCGGCCCCGGAGCCCGGAAAGGATCTACACAAGAGAGGGAACATACAGGTGTATGGAGTGTTGAAACTTATTGACAACAGATTTAACTCGTCACCAAAGGATCCACTCTGGGAAGAGATCATATGAATGCAGGGAGTGTGAAAAAATCTTTTTGGTCAACAAAGACCTTACCCCCCCACCAAGGATCCACACTGGGGATTGTCCATATAAATGCTTGGAATGTGAAAAGAGCTTTACTAAGAAAGGACATGATCCACACAGATGTGAGATGATATAAATGGATGTAGTATAGAAAGAGCTTTATCAACAACAGAGATAGTACTGTCACCAAAGGATCCATATGAGATAAACCATATAAATGCATTGTGTGAAAAAGGCTTTAATGTGTACGGGTCCTTTACTTGTCATAAAGGGATCCACAAAGGAGAAAAATGATAATTCATGGAATGTCAAACATGGTTCATTGAGTGTAGTGCACTTCTTATGAAAAGCTGCTTATAGAAAAATCTATCTAAATTAATGGAATTAATTTACCATCCAAATATGTTCACAGGAGACATGCTATTAGTACTCGTGTGTGAAAAGCTGAATAGTACATAGACTTATATACTACTTTATAAAGCATTGCAGCCCTCTCTAAGTGGTTTACAGAGTCAACATTGCCACCAATAATCTGGGGCCTTGTTTTATTGTCCTCGGAAGGATGGAAAGCTGAGTCAACCTTCAGGATCGAACTGGAGGTGAGAATGCAGAGTTAGCCTGCAACATTGCATTCTAACCACTGCCACCACTGCTCCTATATGATGAAGATAAAGTAGTGGCCTTATCTGTCATACGATAACAGATACAAGGGAATTTCTGAAGAAATATATGATATATATGATAATGAGTACACCACTGTCTTGCTCATCATACATTTTCTATACCTGTTGGCAGATATGGGAAACAGCATCTTTTTGGAAGTTCACAACACAGATCTTACCATCATATAAATGTGTGCAATATGTAAATGCTTCACTGAGTATAGTTGGTTGCTTGTCCTAAAAGGATGCAGAGGAGAAACCATATAAAACTGGAATGATCTTATGATCTTAACAGCAATAGCACTTAGGACATACACAGCTTCACAGTGTTTTTACAGCCCTCTCTAAGCAGTTTACAGAGTCAGCATATTGCTCCCAACTATCTGGGTACTCATTTTACTGACCTCGGAAGGGTGGAAGGCTGAGTCAACCTTGAGTCAATGGGACTTGAACTGTCAAACTGCTGGCAATTTGTAGTCAGCAGAAGTAGCCTGCAGTACTGCATTCTAACCACTGCACCATCACCACTCTAATGATCTTAATGATTATTTCAAATGAAGATCATTCCAGTTTTATATAGTTTGTATATCCTTTTATGACGAAACAATCATTATCAAAAGATGCAGACGTGGCAGAAGCTTATTAATGCATATAAAAAGCAAAGATTTTGATTTTACTTATTAAATTTATTTATATTTATGAAATTTATATGCTATCTCACTGATAAGGAAACTGTTTGACATGGAATCTTATTTACCATCCATATAGGAGAAAAAAATTAAGTGTTCAAATGTGGAAAGAACTGAAGATCGTTCTATGACTTTACTTGTCATAGGATGACCCATACAGATGGGTTGCCATTGAAATGTACGAGAGAATGGGCTAATCGCTAAAATGTATCATTGTCTCATTCATCTTACACTTTATGTATGTATGGGAAATCTCTGAAAGGTAGTTACCTCAGTAGGGCTTGAACACTAGGTCTGCAATCAAAGGAAGTTAATGCTGTATATGATAATCTGTCAACCATGGAAGGTGAAAAAAAAAAGGATAAGTAACTGAGAAGCTAAAAATTGCAGTTTCATCTTGTGTGTTAGTTTGCCCATTCTTGGATTAGCAGGCTCTGCTTAGTCTCATGCCTTGGACAGCTCCCAGGTGAAATACTGTTCTAAATGGGACTGCCCTTGAAGAGTTTGATACAAAAGGCAGGGATGTGGCAGTTATGTGAACTCATAGAATGGCATATGCTAGCGTATACCTCTACTCTGCAAGCTACATTGGTTGCCAGTTTGCTTCCTGGTCCAGTTCAAGGTGGTGATTCTTGGAGGCATTTCAAGGAAGAAAAATCTTCAATTTTTTCAAGTCTTTGAATTTTATTAATAAATTCTTATTAACTGCAATGCTTCTAGTTTCCTTTGTATATTCTTTGTGATATATGAAACCAACCATCACAGTCAGCAATATCCACATTATAGCTAGCTAGGTGGACAAACAGCCCAGAGGATCAATTTCTGTTTGTTTTTTTAGGTTGTGCAACCTCTTGAAACCCAATCAACTCCTGAAAGACTCAAGCAGCCAGGAACAACCAAGCATAAAAGTCAAGAAAAAAGAAGATTGATATGGGAGAAACATAAATGCATAGTGTGAAAAGGACTTTAGTGCAAATTACTCTGACTCACCATCAGAGAATCCATACAGGGAAGAAATGATATAAATGCCTGGACTGCGGGAAGAACTTTACTCAGTACAATTTAATTCTCATAAAAGGATCTACACTGGGCAACAACTATATAAATATATGGTGTGAGAAGTGACTTCCTTAGGATATCTTGTGAATCATGAAAGGATTCACACAAGGGAGGAACCATATAGTGTGCGGAAACAGTTTTGCTAAGAAAGGACAACTTGATTCTCAAAGGATGCACAGGTGTGACGATACCTTTACTTTTCATCAAGCGATCCATACAGGAGAAACCATATAAATCCATGCAATGAATTTAATTCAAAACTAGTTCTACCTCCAAAAGTTGTGGGTGCCCCATCATTGGAGGATTTTAAGGAGAGATTGGGAAACCATTTGTCTGAAATGGTAGTGTTTCTTGCCTGAGCAGAAAGACCTCCAAGATTCCTTCCAACCCTGTTATTCTGTTAAGCTACTCATCTTCAAAGGATTCACACTTGGGGGAAAGCTTGTGTGGAATATGCAAAAAAATTTGGTTTGGGCTGGAATCTTATTTGCCATCCAAGCATTAATTACACTGAGACATGGTTAATGACAACCTGGGATCTTTAAAAAGTAAATATTTGGGTCTTCTTAAAATTAGGAAGCAAGTTGGGGAAAAAAAAGATGTACACTTTAACTGGGGTTGGATGATTTGTTGAGTGCCCTCAAGTCAGTGTCAACTCTTAGCATCCAGACACTTACCTGGATCATCAGGGCTTCCCTTCAGTAACTGAATCCATTCCCCTTGCACTGATCATCCACTTCTCTTGTGCCTTTCCCCCCATCTTTAGATCCTTCTCTAGAGAGCTGGTTGGCTCTTTGTGGGATTCTCTAACCACACTAATCGAGACCTACCTATATGACATGCATCCACATGCAGATTTGCCAGAACTAAAACGGATCACACAGAGACTTAATTTTGTTAAATAAACAGGAAGTCTACTTTCTGCAACCAATATTAACAAAAGACAGGTTGTACAAAAAGGTCTCGCATATTAAATTTAAACAAAAAAAAAGTGGGTATTGGTATGTTTGCTGAACAAAACAGTTGCTTGAAACGGGATTGTGCACTTTTCACTATGGAGTTTCCAGGGCCCAAGTTGCTACTTAACATCACATGAATTATGCCCAGATGAAAAAGACAGCCTCCTCTTCCAAATGGCTGCAATTCAGCAATTCAGCTGCTAAACAGGCCAGCTTCTGGGTCACTCTCTTTCCCTAAGAGAGTGCTGTTGTCTATTTCCCCAACCAATCATGCATTTGGCGTCTACAAAAGCAGTGGATCCTGTGGCTGAGCATCTCTGTTGCATCTCCGGAAGTTACTCCGCCTGGGTCCTTTCCACCAGTTTGTAATAGAGGCCTTCCTGGCCCATCAGCTCTGGGTGAGTCCCCTCCTCCACAACTTCTCCTCCTCCTAGCACTATAGTCTTGTCTGCATTCTCCACCGTCTGCATCCGATGAGCAATCACCAACACCGTCCGGTCCCCATGTTTCTGCACAAGCCGTTGGATCTAAAAAAGGAAGCAATGATCCAGAGGAAATCCTGAGTTCCGAAGAAAAACACTAGATAGAAGCTCCCTCACATTTCCACTGAAAAGTTCTTCTCAAGCACTGCAATAGAGTTTGCCCCAAACTCTTTGCAGTCTGGAAAACAATAAAAACCACCCAAATGAAGGCAAATATGCGTGGCCTAGGAGAATGTTCCAAGACTGTTGGTTACCAGAACCAGAAATTTAGCAAACTTGGAAGAAATTTCGATACTTCCTGTCAAATAGACCCAGTTTTCCTATGCTGTCACTTCACAAAAATTCAGATTAAGCCCTTCAGCAGCTCTGAACTACTCCAGCCAAATCCCTGCCCCCTCGTGGATTCCCTGCACTCACTGCAGCATCACTCTCGGGGTCCAAGGCACTCGTGGCTTCATCCAGCACCAAGACCTTCGGGTCACGGATCAGGGCCCGGGCAATGGCCAGCCGTTGCTTCTGCCCGATGGAGAGCTGGCCCCCCTTCTCCCCCACCTCTGCAAAAAAAGGCAAGCAAGGAAAACAGGAAATCAAGAGCGAAGTCAAGGCCAACCAAATCTTGTTGCCCTAAAGGGGTGGCAAAGCCATTCAGTTAAAAAACAAGGCAAAACTAGAAGTCCAACACTCTCTGAAGCGGGAGTGATTGTATAACCTGGAGCTTTACCAATAGTCCTCATGTTACAAGAGCAACTGTGTGATGACCCGTAGTCTCTCAAAATAATTCAAAACCCAAAACATATATTGAAGTCCGGTAATGCCTTCAACTTAACTTCACTGTTTTGTTAGGCACAGTTTAAAGTCACAAAAGTAAATAATGAGGCAAAAAGAAAACCAAAACAAACTGCATTGACAAGAGTTCTGAAGCAAGCCAAGATAATTATTCATACATTCCAGGAAGATAACCGAGGAAAGTCCATGGGAAGAACACCAGCAAAGATAAAGCTCTTTCAAAGTAAACACTAAACTTTGACTCCAGCAATTCTGACTATGCAGTTACAAACTTATATACGTAGCTCCCAGCTGCAAGCCATGAGGATCATGGTAATCTCCTCCTGAGTAGACCTCACTTTTCCCTGATCCTCTCCTCCCTGCTTGACCTAAGATGGATAGGGGATGGGCCTGGATCCTCCTCTGATTGCTCAGCCGGCCTCTGCCCTTCCCCAGCCTCCTCCATCATCTCTGGAGCCACACTCCCACTCCCACTGTTGGCTGTTCCTCCTCTTCCTCAGTCAGTCACCACCAGAGGCATGACAAACTGTGACAGGAATTTTCACTGCTAAGCGAGGTGGTTGAAAGGTTGATGTTACATGACTGCATTGTTTAGTGGAGACAATCCATGCGTTCCCAATTGCCACTGTTAATATAATCCCACTGGTCATTAGGCAAGGATTTCCTTGCCATTACCTGCCGACTTCTCACAAGCAGAGTCAGGGACTACAGGTAATTGTAAGTCCCAGGAGGTTCACAAGCAGGCTGGCAGGCAGTAGGTGGATGATGGCAGGGTTGAGGGGTGAGGGTGATTGCAGCAGCAGTGCGGGTGAGGCTTTTTGGATGTGGGTTGGTGCGGGAAGATACATAGGCGGCCTCAGAGACATACTACATATTTTGGGCCCCAGAGCGTCTGCTGCCAGGCAAGGGAGCGTGTGTGTGGCTGGAGCAACACCTGCCTCACATTGTGGGCCTTGGAGTAGCTCCTGCCAGGTAAAGGAGATTTACCCCAGTGACTTGTGGCCTTCCCTAAGGCTTCCCATTGACTTCGTTTGTGGGAAGTTGGCAAGGAAGATAGCAAATGGTGATGATTTGTTTGTGGGCACTGCGATTGTTGTAAGTGCAGTGGTGGCCAAGCACGCAGATTGCAATCACGGGACTACAGGGGAGGGGGAAAAGTTAGAACTTCAAGGACTAGTTGCAACCAGTGGTGGGATTCAACCGTTTTGCATCGGTTGCATTTCTTGCTGTTCTACAGGGAAAAAAAAGTTTGTAGGACTAAGAAAAAAAAAGTTCAATCACTCAATTCCAACTTCTTGTGGAAAACCTCACAAAATCATAATAGATTGGAGGGTTTTTTTTTTTAGTCTCACAAACTTTTGTTTCCCTGCACACAACAGTGAGAAATGTGACGGAGCTGGAAATCAGGTTAGTAAAGAAATGCTTGGGGGAAGCGAGGGCATCTGGGTGGTGGTGGGTGGAGCAAGCGAACCGGTTGTTAAATTATTTGAATCCCACCACTGGTTGCAACCTCCATTTATTTGGTGCCACTGTAATTTAGAATGATAGCCGAAGGAACGGTCGTAACACAAGAACTACTGTATATATTGCAACAGAACAAGCAGGATTTCACTTCAGAAGAGCAAGAAATGGGACCGATGGGTTTACCGGGAGGAAAGTGGAGGTTTCATGGGATGAATCAAGGGGGGATGGATGGATTTTGCCCACCTGCATCAAAGCCTCCTTCCAGCTCAAGGATGAATCCCAAGGCATCAGCTTCTTCCGCTGCTCTGCTCACATCTTCCTCGCTGTAGCCTTGCAGGCCATAGGTGATATTATCCCTGATGGACCCAGAGAATAGGATGGGCTCCTGGCCCACCAGGGCCACCTGCAATTGGACAAGGAGACCTATCAGAACAGGGCTGGGAGTGGAGAAACACCACTTTCCATCTGGGACTGGATGATGCTCAAGGTGCAGCTGCGGGGGTGTTAACCTTTATACTTCAGAGTATAGAGAATTCTCTTTTCAGAGAAACTATATGGCCACATTCATAGATCATAGGAGATTCCAACCTTTTACCTCAGGATATAAACCACGTATGCAGAATATCCTGAATGTTGCACCTTTTTAACCTATGCATAAGCAATCAAAAGCCTTTCATTCCATGCATCTTTTGCTACCTTCTGCACTAAGCAGATTTGAGGAACTTTGGACATCCCAAGCCCTGATTTTGTGGCATTGCCTTAGTGGCATTGCATTCATTTTTCTCTATTGGAATTTTGGATATCAGCCATACAATTTCTGAAAACCACAGACTCTTTCCACTTTTTTTTTAGGAAGGAATGTCATAAAAATTCCATCTTATTATAAAATTTAGCATTTTAAAACAAGTACACAAAGAAAACTGCAATGCATGTGGCAAGATGGACAACAAACTAAACTAAATATGTTGGGTCGGAGGTCAGAATAAACACCAGAAGTCGAGGATCTGCTATACTTGTTTATTGCACGAGGTAAGTATCTACAACAATATATCAACTAATGTTCCCACTGGCGGGCAGCCCCTTATTTTGGTGCTGCCTGCTCATCTGTTTCAGCTTTAAACTATTTTCCTGCATTGCTCGTGACGGGAGAACTTTGTGTCCACGCCTGCGTAGACACAACAAAATAAATGCTCTTAAACCCGACAATTCCATCCATGACCTTCTAATATATGATCCTGGCTACTCTGCATTGCTCCTCTGCCAAAAGCCTATTGTTATAGATCAGGGGTTTCAAACTCAAGGCAATGGGCGCAGATCTGGCCCACAGGGTGCTTAGATCTGGCCTGCAGAGCCACCCTGGAAACACCAAAGGATCGGCCCATGGTGTCTCTGCCAGTGAAAATGGAGCTTGGGAGGCTGCAGGTGGCCCTCCCGAGCTCCGTTTTTGCTGGCAGAGGGTTGTAGGAAGCCGTTGCACCTGAAAACAGAGCTTGGGAGCCTGTTTTCGCTGGCAAAGCACTCAGGTTACCACAGACACCGCCAACACAAGTGACATTGAGCTAGCCATGCCCAACCTGGCCCCACAAGGTCAAACAAACCTGATGCGGCCCTCAATGAAATCAAGTTTGACAACCCTGATATACCGTGATTCCCCAAGAATAAGACCCCCTTTTCCCCCACCAAAAAAGGCACCAGGTCTTATTTTAGGGGGATGTCATTCACTGACTAACCTCACTTGCAGGTGTAGCCCCTGCCCTCCTTTTCACTGTCAGAGGCCTTCAGGAACTTCTACTGGTGCTTCTGGCAAGGCTTTCCTGAAGGCCTCTGCAGCCGATAACAGAGCTCCAGATCGATCCGGAGCTTTGTTATCAGCTACAGAGACCATCAGGAAAGTCTTGCCAGCCTTGCCAGCTGCAGAAGAAATGGGCCAGGGAGGCAGGTGTCAGTGTGTGTGAGACCTGGCTACAGTTTTGTCCAAAAGTAAGTAGTAGGGCAGTTCCAACCCCCACCCCATCCCCACACTAGCTTAATTTTTATCCATGCAATCTGGAGCGGGTGGGATCTTAATTAGGGCTTTTTTTGGGGGGGAGGTAGGGCTTATATTGGGTACATGGGTAAAAATCAAGCTAGGACTTACTTTCAGGGTAGGTCATGTTTTCGGGGAAACAGGATAACATAGATGTTCTTAAACCCCAGACAATTCCAATCATATCACCCTGTGATGTGGTCCTGCCGATTCTGCATCACCCCTCTCCCAAAATCTCCCCACGTACAACCCTTCAACCACCAAAAAAACCTAGGGCTCATCCCGCAGGTGATAAGGACTGCCTCACCTGCCTATGAAGATACTTGTGTTCATATTTCCCAACTGGGACTCCATCCAGCAGGACCTCCCCAGACTGAGGTTCATAGAAGTGCTCCAGGAGGGCCACACAGCTGCTTTTTCCACTGCCATTTGGACCCACCAATGCCGTCACTTTCCCAGGGGGGAGCTCAAAGGAGACATTCTATTAGAAAGAAATGCAAATGTACTGTAAAATGAAGCAGGAATATGCAGCATTAATTAATGTTATATTTAGATCCCAGTCTTGGTCTTGTATAGTACAGGTAGTCTCAGGATTACAACCACAATTGAGCCCCACATTTTAATTTCTAGTTTAAGTGAATTTTGCCCCATTTTACTATTTTTCTTGCTACAATTGTTAACTGAATCACTGTTAGTAATTGTCATGCCCCTGTTAGAGTCTAATTCCAAGAGGAAGGTCGAGCAGCTGACAGAGAGTGGGAGTGTGGTTCCAGTGGCTGTAGAAGAAATGAGGGAAGGGCACAGTCCGGCTGGGCATTCGGAGGAAGACCCAGGGCCACCCCCTCTTCATCCTAGGGCATGCAGGGAGGAACGGAGAAGGGAGCAACATGGCTTATGTGAGAGAAAAAGGCCCTGATACATTTTGTTAGTTGCAGCTGGGAGAACAGAATATAAAAAGGGCATTTGCACACAGCACCTTGCTGGAAGCAAAGTGTGCATTATCTTTGTCGAGGTTATCTTTTGGAAGTCTGCAATTTATTATCCTGGCCTGTTGCGTTAATTACTTCAGCATGGTTTGTGTTGGTTCTACTTATGATTTATCTATACTTTGGGTTCGGACTGCATTTCTTCCCTTTATAGACTGTTTTTGGAAGAGTTTGATCTCCAGTCGGGGATAACTGGACATTGGAGGCCAAGTTGGCACCTATTTTTGTGCCTTTATTATTTTTGGGCCACGCCCCGGGTCATCACAGTAATACAGTTGTTAAGTGAATCTGGTGTCAATATTCCAGCAATCGCTCTAATTCATGATTCTCGAGCCAAACTTCAAAAAATTCGGTAGAGGTGACATACTATATGTCAGCTCTAATGAATCCTTTGAAGTTTTTTGAAGTTTGGCTCAAGAATCATGATTTAATTAGAGCAATTGCTAGAATCCTGACAGCAAGTCAACTGTGGCCCATGTCATTTACAGTCCCCTGTGACCCTGTTTCCCCCCTCCTCCTTGAGTGTCTCATAAACCAGATTGTCCAATTGAGCATCTTCACGGGCTGGGTGTCATCATTCACATTCTCCGATTAAATATATTTGCTGGCAAAAGCTCAGGTAGTTTAGTTACAATCTTTTAAAGGTAAGAATAGGAATGTACTTTTGCTTCCAAACTGTTGCACTGCTCTCCCAGATTTCCTCCCCCCCCCCTTTTTTTTTAATGGCAACTACTAACACAGGCATAGGAATTTTTTATGAGTTGACATCTGGCTTCCTCACTGATTTTTGCTTGTCAGGAGGTTGCAAAAGGTGATCACATGACCCCGAGATACTGCAACCATCCTAAATGTGAATTAATAAAGCAAGTGTCCGAATTCTGATCACAGGGACGCTGCAACGGTCGTAAGCGTGAAAAATGATCATAAGTCACTTTTTTCACTGCTGTTATAACTTTGAACAGTCACTAAATAAACTGCTGTAAGTTGAAGGGTATCTGTACAGAAACGTGCATCGTCTTTCTAAAGACCTTTAAAGTCTTAACATTCTTCCTTGCAATGTTCTTTATCAGCATTAAAGGAATTGCAATTATGTTTGTAGAACACACAACCAACTTAACCAGGTTACTTAAAGCTTTAGCACCTGTATTTAAGAGATGTACTGGTGGCGTGGTGGCACAGTGGTTAGAATGTGGTATTGCAGGCAAACTCAGCCCACAGCCAGGAGTTTGATCCTACATACATACATATAATCAGAATTGGAAGGAACCTTGTAGATCATCTAGTCCAAACCCCTCCAAGAAGGAGACCCTACACCATTTCTGACAGATGGTAATCCAATCTCTTCTTGAAAGTCTCAAGTGATGAAGCTCCCGCAACTTCCGAGGGTAAAACTGTTCCATTGGTTGATTGTTCTCACTGTCAGAAAGTTTCTCATTTCCAGGTTGAATCTCTCCTTGTTCAGTTTCCATCCATTATTCCTTGTCTGGCCTTCGGGTGCTTTAGAAAATAGCTTGACCCCTTCCTCTCTGGGGCAACCCCTCAAATATTGGAAGACTGCTATCATGTCTCCCCTGGTCTTCACTAGACTAGCTAGGCCCAGTCTCTGCAACTGTTCTTCACATGTTTTAGTCTCCAGTCCCCTAATCATCCTGGTTGCTCTACTCTGCACTTTTTCTAGAGCCTCAACATTGTTTTTCTAGTGTGGTGACCAAAACTGACCATCTCAAGGATGACTCAACCTTCTAACCTTCCGAGATTGGTAAAATGAGGAGCCAGATTGTTGGGGGCAATAGGCTGACTCTGTAAACCGCCTGGTGAAGGCTGTAAAACACTTCTAATCTTAGTGCTGTTGCTACTGTTAGGGTGTCATGCAAAGCCTTCCACCTTCCTGTAAAGTACCTTCAGGACCTGGATCTCGGGGCGGGAGGGATAGCAGAAGGAAACATTTTGGAAGGAGACATGTCCGTGGAGGGATTCTTTAGACAGTGTCCCTTCTGAGCGGACTGACGGCTCCCGGTCAAGGTATTCAAAGACTTTCTCTGCAGCGCCCACATTGCTCAGGGCATCCCCGTATGTGTAAATCAGGTTCTGTGGGAGGAAAAGGAAGGAGGAGCAACGTTAAGACACGAGAGCATCTGCAAAGGGAGGAATACAGCTGGCTACCCTGTTTTGAGCATCAAGCAGTGATGGTATTCTACCAGTTCGGCCCGGTTCACCCAAGCTGGTCGTGGTGATGAGCAGCGGAGACTGAATCGGTTCTCTCCACCGCTCTGCCCAACTGCCTGCCCCGGGCATATACTCATCTTTATCCTTTGAATTTGAAGTGCAGTTGCTTTGCGTGGCACAGAAGAGTGCCGTGCGGAAGCTGCTGAAGTGATCGGAATTGTGCAGGCTTGCAGGAGGTGAGTTAGTACGCCTCTGTGCCTGCGCAAAGTGTGTGTTTGGCACGCACGCACAAAGTGTGTGCCCGTGCACAAAGCGCGCCCAACCAAGCCACAACCACCGAACCAGGAGTAAAAATATTTGAATCCCACCACTGACATCAAGGATAGCAATATTCCAGTATTTGAGAAGCTGCCACAAAGAAGAAGGGGTCAACTTATTTTTCGAAAGCACCAGAAGGCAGGACAAGAAACAATGGATGGAAACTAATCAAGGAGAGAAGCAACTTAGCATTAAGGAGAAACTTCCTCACAGGGAGGACAATAAAGCAGTGGAATCAGAAGTTGTGGGTGCTTCATCACTGGATGTTTTTAAGAGACTGAACAGCCATTTGTCTAAAATGGTATCGGGTCTTCCTGCTTGAGGCTGCATTAGATCAGAGGTCACCAACCTTTTGGACCTCAGGGATCACCAAACTCATAATTTTAAATCCCAGGGACTACGAACCAGTTCTGTGGGCGTGGCCTAATTTGTGGGTGTGGCTTGGTGGTCATGCAACTGGCTGGGCATGGCTTGTATGTAAATATTATAATCCAGTGCCCACTGTTAAATAATTAAATAAATACTGCACTAAGCCATGATTACTTTTGGAGATTGTGTCCTGCGTTTGATTCCATAACAGCCGAAGTGAAGAATCCGAAGTGCTACAGAAGAAAACATTTTCAAATCGAAGGGCTCACTGACCTGCACGTACCACCCCACATTTGCCTGGTAGAGGATGAAGGAGACCAGGTTTCCTTTGGTCATGAGGCCATTGTGGATCTGCTGGTAGCCACAGAAGAGCAGGATCAGCTTCAGGCTCAACTGGAGGACCTGGAATAGGAGAAATGGTAGGGCAGCCATGAATGGAAAAGATATTCAAATGCCATGATGTGCTTATTGAAGAACATCCAGAAGCTCCAGTTGGTGCAAAATATAGCGGCCCGCATGGTTTTGTGCAGATGTGCATGTGTCACCTCTCCTGCAGGAGCTGCATTGGTTGCTGATTTGCTTCCGGGTGCAATTCAAGGTATTGGTTGTCACCTTTAAAGCCCTTCATGACTTGGGACCTGGTTATCCAAGGGAACGTCTCTTGCCGGTCACATCTACCCGACCCATTAGAGTGGGGAGGCAGGGAATGTTGCGGGTCCCACCACTGAGGGAGATACACCTGGCGGGACCCAGAAGAAGGGTCTTCTCCATGGTGGCTCCCTCTCTCTGGAACATCATTCTCCTCAGAGATTAGAATGGCCCCCTCTCTAATACTCTTTCAAAAGGCACTGAAGACCGAGTTTTTCCAGAGGGCCTGGGGAATCCAGAGAGGGATGGAGCCCATTAAATGGCTAGTGTGATCTGCTGTCGTCCGGGCGAGGGATGGAAGTTGGGGGATGATTTTTTTTTCCAGATATTGTTCTATTGTACTTTATTAATTTATTGGATTCCTTTTGTTAGTTTTGATTGTTTTTTTATTTTTATTTTTTGTTTTAAATATGGTTTCATTATGTAATCTGCCTTTAGTCTTTTAGTCTTTAATCTTGTCATCGCTCCTTATCACCCATCCCCTCCCACTTGTGACTGTATGACTGTAACTTTGTCGCTGGTATCCTTACGATTTATATTGACTGTTTCCTAGTATGATTGATTGCTTATTGTACCCTAGGACTATCATTAAGCGTCGTACCTTATGATTCTTGACTCTTGACGAATGTATCTTTTCTTTTATGTATAATGAGAATATTTACACCAAGACAAATTCCTTGTGTGTCCAATCACACTTGGCCAATAAAGTATTCTATTCTATTCTATTCTACTTCTACTTCTATTCTACTTCTATTTATTCTATTCTATTCTGTCGCCATGGGCGAATAAGCAGCAATATAAATTAAATAAATATATAAATAATGCCTACAAAGACTGTGCAAGCCGTGGTTATTCCCTGTGACATTCTATGAAAGCCGGGTACCCCAAGGTTCTGTTTTAGGTCCAGTACTCTTTAACAATGGCCCCAAACCTTTTTTGAACCAGGGACCGGTTTCACAATTATTTATTCTTCCACGGACCAGTACCTGAGTAACGCGAGACTCCACTGCCAACGGGATGGCTCTTCATTCAAAGCTGCCCCCCCCCCTTCGACGAAACTAAGGTGCGAGCACCCAAACGCCGCTTTCCAACCGAAAACCCGGAAGCAACCGAAAACCCAGGAGCGCTGTCGAAACAAAATGGCGGCACCCAAGCTTTGCGGTAAAAAATGATCCACGGCCCGGTACTGGTCCGGGGACCAGTGGTTGGGGACCCCTGCTCTTTAACATCTTCATCAATGATTTGGACAAGGGGATAGATGGGGAAACTCAACAAATTTGCAGATACAGAAGGATCTTGACAGACTTGAACACTGGGCGCTATCTAACAAAATGAAATTCAATGGTGAAAAAAAGGAAGGTTCTACATTTAGGCAAGAAAAATTAAATACACCGGTACCTTGCTCAACAGTAGTAAAATAGGAAATTTCTCCTTAATTCTAGGTTGCCTCTCTCTTTGGTTAGTTTCCATCCATTGCTTCTTGTCTTACTTTCTGGTGCTTTGGAAAACAGGATAACCCTCTCGACCTTGTACAGGTCCCTCAAATATTGGAAGACTGCTATCATCTCTCTCTTAGTCCTTATTTTCGTTAAACTAGACATAGGCAATTCCTGCAACTGCTCTTCATATGTTTTATCCTCCAGCCCCCTAATCATCTCTGTTGCACTGTGGTAACCAACACTGGATGCAGTATCCCAAGTGTGATCTTACCAAGACCTTATAAACTGGTTTCCATGAAAATAAGACCTTGCCTTACATTTTTTTTTTGCCACCAAAAAACAGCACCAGGTTTTATTCTTTTTTTGGGGGGGGAAGATGTTGTCCATCGATTCATCTCACTTGCGTGCATCACTCTCAGCCTCCTTTTGTGCTGTCAGAGGCCTTCAGGAACTTTTTCTGCCGTCGGGAAGTCTTTCCTGAAGGCCTCTGCAGCCGATAACAGAGCTCTGGATTGATCCAGAGCTCTGTTCTCAGCTGCAAGGCTTTCAGGAAAGTCTTGCTGGCTGCAGAAGAAATGGGCTGGCAAGGCAAATGTCAGGGTATGAGAGGCCTGGCTGCAACTGGTAAGTAGTAGGCCAGCTCCAACCCCCCTCCATCCCCACCCTAGCTTAATTTTTACCTGTGCACCCTGGAGTGGGTGGGGTCTTAATTAGGGCTTATTTTGGGGGGGGTAGGGCTTATTTTGGGCACATGTGTAAAAATCAAGCTAGGACTTATTTCGGGGTAGGTTGTGTTTTCGGGGAAACACGTTAACACTTCATGATATCTAGATTCTATCCCTTTTAAAACTGGGATTTAAAATTGAGATTTCACTGAATTGGAAAGCCACTTGCGGATTGACTTTTGGCATGAAGACATTTCAACAGAAACACATTCTTGATGAGCGGTTAATGCTAACAATTGCTATGATACAGACTACATAAAATCTTGTGAGATTGGGGACAAAGACACCAAACGTTTACGTACAACCTTGGAAGCAAAGCAAGAAAAGTTTGCAAGACTTGGCAATCTCCTAAAATCTGAATCGTATTTCAAAATTGTTTTTCTTTTTAATTTTGATACCCGAACAGAAATCACCACAGGTTAGAAATCACTCACTTAAAAGAACCTAGGTCAGGGGTCGCTAACCTTGGCAACTTTGTGGACTACAACACCCAGAATTCCTCAGCCAACATGGCTGGCTTAGAAATTCTGGGAGTTGCAGTTTACAAGTCTTAAAGTTGCCAAGATTGGAGACCCGAAACCTAGAGGACTTACCCGGACAGCAAATCCGTAAACAGCCCTTTCCAAGTCCCTTTGGTTTTTCAGCCGACAGGTGTCCTCCAAGGATGCCTCGTAGCGCTGTGACTCCTCCTCCTCGGTGGCAAAACTGCGCACGGTCTGCACAGAGGAGATTACCTCGTGCACCACATCATCTGAGTGGGCCATCGAATCATGGATCGCCTTCAGTAAAGCCTGGATTGACCACGAAGGAAGTGGCAAAGTGAGCCTCCTGAAAGCTGCCTTGGACCAGGCATCTTGCTGGCGGTGGGATATTCAAACCAAAGTTCTGTGGCCTCATTGGGAAGGGAGTGAGACCCCAAGAATGCTTTGCTCCGCTTCCTCCCTTTTTTATTTCATTTATTTCTCACTTGTAGACAATAGGATGCCAGAGTGCAAGTCGTAGAGTGAGATGTCCCCTCCCGTTATTATTTCTGGGGAGGGGGGTTTCATTTACTCTAATTAAAGAGTTGGGTTGTCTATGGGGAATGAAAGGATATCAATTCCTTGGAATATGACAGGATAGCTGGGAATGGAACAGTGGTGGGATTAAAAAAAAAAAAATTACTACCAATTCTGTGGGTCTGGCTTGGTGGGCATGGCAGGATACTGCAAAATCCCCATTAACCCACCCCACTGACCTGCTTTCCAGCTCCGTTCAACTATGCAGGGCAACCAAAGAAGACCCAGCCAATCAGCTGGGACTCGGGAGACAGAGAATGGATGGGGTGGTTGAGGCCAGTCAGAGGTGGTATTTGCCAGTTCTCTGAAGTACTCAAAATTTCTGCTACCGGTTCTCCAGAACTGGTCAGAACTTGCTGAATACCACCTCTGGAATGGAAGGATTTATATTCCAAGAGATTTATATCCTTGCATTGCCCTGTCAGAGCCGAAGAACCTTCTTGGATAAGGAGCAAAACGTCTTCAAAATAAAACACAAGGAAGTCCAGTTGCCTCCTGAAAAAAGCACCTTTGAGACAATCAAGACCTGGATGACTGAGAATCTCTACAGACTAGAAGGGGCCGGCGTTCCCTCTAAGCCACCGTCTGCCTCCATGATCCCTACCTGATGACGGACATTATAGACCTTCTGGACGGCCATCATGAGTGGGGTCTCGATCAGCATCAGCAGCGTCAGGCGCCAGGACAGGCCGATCATGAATCCGTAGAGCCCAAGGATCTTGATCAGGGTGCGTAGGAAGATGTTGGCATTGAGCGGCACCGAGCGGCTCATCATAACTGTGTCTTTGGAAAGGCGGGAGGACAGTGCCCCTGGGAGCAAAGAGATATATTGTTCAACAAATGCCAGACTGGCCACACAGGAAGGGAGATTCTAGGGAACAATCCCACCAGGAAGGAGAAAGCTTTTCCTTTACACAATTCCAGGTAACAGATAATCAGAGTTGGAAGGGACCTCCACCATTTCTGACAGATGGTAATCCAATCTCTTCTTGGAAGTCTCAAGTGATGAAGCTCCCACAACTTCCGAGGGTAAAACTGTTCCATTGGTTGATGGTTCTCACTGTCAGAAAGTTTCTCCTTATTTCCAGGTTGAATCTCTCCTTGTTCAGTTTCCATCCATTATTCCTTGTCTGGCCTACAGGCACTTTAGAAAATAGCTTGACCCCTTCCTCTCTGTGGCAGCCCCTCAAATATTGGAAGATTGCTATCCTGTCTCCAGAAATAGCGACTTCCTGTTTGGGCCCTCACCTGTTTTCACCTCCTGAAAGAAAGCCAAGTCTTGCCGCACCAGAGAAGAGAAGAGTAAGTTGCGAACCCGGATGACCATCCGAGAGATGGTGAACCAAAAGAGACTGCCACGGCAGCTGGCAAAGGCCGAGCTAGAAGGGAAACAGGAAGGCGGGTTGGTTCCTGCTCTACCAATGGAAATCGAGTCACAGCTCCATGTAGGAACACGTACTAGATTTGACCAGGTGCAAAGGGAAAAAAACTTTTACACATTCAAATCTATTCCACTGTTTCAGATTAAGTAACTTCTGATTGACGCTCTCTTCCCCCATTTTGAAAAAGCACCACTCTTTTGAAAGCAGGCACAAGATCTCTCATAGAAGCCAAAACTCTGATACAGATAAAGCACACTTCTTGGATTACAGATTAACAAAGTTAGAAGTGACTTTGTAGGTCATCTGGTCCAACCCCTCACCCAAGCAGGAGATCCTACACCAGTGGTGGCTAAGCTTTTTGGGCTCCTGTGCCAAAAATTGTGTGCGCATTTGCGTGCCAGCACCCAGAACCCCCTATGCATGCGCTTGCAATCCCCCGCCCGCCACCCCTTTACCTGCACTGAGCCTCACTGCTGATTTTCAGCCTGATTTCCAGAAAAAAAGGAAGTGATGAAACGGGCCTAGTTTTCAGCCTGAAAAGCCTACAGAAGCCTGCAGAAGCCTTCCTGAAGCCTCTGGGAGGCTGAAAAAGGCTTCAAATCAGCCAAAAATCAGCTGTGAGGCACGCGCATGCGCAGTGAGGTAACTTTGCCTACAGCTCACAAACTGGCACAAATGGCTCTGCATGCCACTTGTGGCACACGTGCCACAGGTTCGCTATCACAGCCCTACACCATTTCTGACAAATGGCAGTCTAATCTCTTCTTGAAAGCTTTCAGTGATGGCGCTCCCACAACTTTCGAGAGTAAGCTGTTCCATGAGTTGACTGTTCTCGCTGTCGTAAAGTTTATCCTTATTTCCAGGTTAAATCTCTCCTTGTTCAGTTTCCATTCATTATTCCTTGTCTGGCCTTCAGCAAATAGCTGGACCCCTTCCTCTCTGTGGCAGCCCCTCAAATATTGTAATACTGCTATCATCTCTTCCCTGGTCCTTCTCTTCACCAGACTAGTCATGCAAGTCTAGTTTCTGCTGGCCGCTGCCTGCTCCCAAAGGTGCCATTAATTAATGGATTAATCCAGTATGCACTGAAATAGATAGGTTGACATTGGAACTGAAGGATAAAGATGAGTCAGAATACTATATAATACGGAATAAATTTTATCATTGGAAGGAACCGAAAGGGAGTTCACCAAATGGAAAAGGCACAAAGGATCTGTAGGAAGGGCATGAGGCTATATGACTTAACTGAAATGCAACTGAAAGGAATTAAAATGTATAAAGACCTAATGTGTATAAACGTACATGTTTACAGTATACAACGTAAGATGTTATGACAAAAATTATATGTCAAAAAAATCCACCACGTTCAATGTTTTTAAATAATGTATTTAATAAAATTTATTATTTTTAAAAAAATTAATGGATTAATCTAGGATCCCCCAACCCCTAGTCCATGGCCTGGCATTGGGCCAAGGCATGGCAGCAACTGGGCTGCACCAAACAAGCAAAAACCCCATCCATGGGATGCGGCCAGCATACAAAACCATGCCCTCTCCAGTCTGCGAAAAAAGCTCCACACAACCGGCCCTGTTGCCCAAAAGGTTGGGGGACAATGGATGAGAACCCATCAACAATGGATGTCCTTTCAAAAAGCCTTTTTTTAAAAAAAGATTTGTATTTAAGTGAAAGACAGAGATAGGATGCGAGTTTTAACTGCTTAGACTTCTATCGGATTTTAATAAAGGCAGTTATGGGGAAACCGTAACACCAACTCTGCTTTGGTTGCCTGAGAGATCTTAAGTCCAATTCAATAGACAATATTGTCCAATAAATTAGCCTATAGAGCAGAAGTCTCCAAACTTGGCAACTTTAACACTTCTGGACTTCAACTCCCAGAATTCTGGGAGTTGAAGTCCGTAACAGTGGTGGTATGCTACCGGTTTGGACCGGTTCCCCTGAACCGGTAGTAAAAAAAAATCCTACCAAAAAGGCAAACCGGTTCCTCCGACGATCAGCTGAGGCGATAAAAGAAACCACATGCGTATGGGTGGGTGGGGAGGGTCGGTCCCCCAAAGTAGGTGGCTCTGGGACTACAACATGTGTGAAGCCACCATCGAAACCATAGTTGCAGCAGGGATCTGGCAGAGCTGGGTTGGTCTCAAAAAGCTAAGCAGCATCAAATTGACTAGCATTTGGATGGGAGGCCGCAAGGAAATGCCAGAGTAGAAGTTACACTGCGAAGTCAAAACATATCCTCAAAGAAGGCAACAATCAATAGCTTCTTTAGAACTGGCAAGAAAAAAAAATCCCCAACATCTTCATCCAACATGATCACTCCCTTCTACCATCTTGGAGTCATAATGCCGAGCGATAACAGAATCGTAAGTCCAGGCCTTCTTTAGGTATTTAAGGGCAACTGCAGCAAATATGTTAATGGGGCCTGGAATAAGCTCACCTTCCAAATGAGACGAGGCAGAGAAGGAAGATGGTTGTGGAAAAGGCTTCTGCGTCATATTTGGTGCCAAGGATGTCGATCAAAAGCCCAGTGTAATGGGGCAGGAACATTTCGCCTGCAGGGAGAGCAAGAACAGAGAAGGTTATTTTTTTAAAAAAAATCTATTTATTTGTTTGTCAAACACGTACAAGATAACAAATATGAACATAAACAGGAACAAAGGAAGTAAATACTGATAAATGGGGACAGTAAGACAGGGACGGCAGGCACACTAGTGCAGTTATGCACAACCCCTTTAAGGACCTCTCAGGAATGGGGTGAGGTCCACGGTGGACAGTTTGAGGCTGTTGAAGCTGTGAGGGGTTGAAGCTGTCACAACGGAGTCTGGTAGGGTGTTGACCTCTATCAGGAAAGGCAGCTTCCCTCCCCCCACCCACCCACCCACCACACATGAACATTACAAATTTCCTCTGAGCATCCGTTCTGTGAAATGCAAATAAATCTTGATGGTGCTCCAGTATTCCTGCTCCAAGAGGGAGAACTATGTAAAGTCAGAATTCAGAATGGGAGGGACAAAAGGGGGACATGAAGAATAGGTGTTGAATTGGATACTAGAATAGAATAGAATAGATTAACAGATAACAGATAATCAGAGTTGGAAGGGACCTTGTAGGTCATCTAGTTTAACCCCCTGCCAAAGCAGGAGACCCTACATCAGGGGTCTCCAACCTTGGCTCCTGGAAGCCTGGCGGACTTCAACTCCCAGAATTCCACAGCCAGCTTTGCTGGCTGTGGAACTCTGGGAGTTGAAGTCCGCCAGGCTTCCAGGAGCCAAGGTTGGAGACCCCTGCCCTACATCATTTCTGACAGATGGGAGTTGAATAGAATGGAATGGAGTAGAATAGAATAGAAAAAATAGAATAGCTTTAACAGATAACAGATAATCAGAGTTGGAAGGGACCTTGTAGGTCATCTAGTCCAACCCCCTCCCCAAGCAGGAGACCCTGCATAATTTCTGAAAGATGGGAGCAGAATAGAATAGAATAGAATAGAATAGAATAGAATAGAATAGAATAGAATAGAATAGAATAGCTTTAACGGATAACAGATAATCAGAGTTGGAAGGGACCTTGTAGGTCATCTAGTCCAACCCCCTGCCCAAGCAGGAGACCCTGCATCATTTCTGACAGATGGAAGTCAAATAGAAGAGAAGAGAAGAGAAGAGAAGAGAAGAGAAGAGAAGAGAAGAGAAGAGAAGAGAAGAGAAGAGGACTTCTTTATTGGCCAAGTGTGATTGGACACATGAGGAGTTTATCTTTGGTGCATAAGCTCTCAGTGTACATAAAAGAAAAAATAAAATACATTCATCAAGAATCATAAGACACAACACTTTGTGATAGTCATAGGTCACTAATAAGCAATCAAATCATACATAGGTTACTAATACACAATTGAATCATACTAGTAAAACAAAAGAAACAATATAAATTGTAAAGATGCAACCAACACGGTAATAGTCCTAAGGGGGAAGAGAAAGATAATAGGAATCTGTCTATTTCTCTTTTCATCCTGGGACAAACGACACAGTCTTGGGAAACCAATCGGCAGGTACAAAGGAGGCAGGATCCCAGAGCCAATGGCCGAAGCCTCCAGAAATCCTGCTCCGTGGCAGGAGGCAATCCAGGGGGGCATATCAGGTGGATTTAGGCGGAATATCAAAAAGGAGTAACAATTTCAAAGGCTGAGATCAGGTGTGTTAAAGACCTTCTGGCAACCATCTCACAAATGAATTGTTTTCTTTAGTGCAGAGGTCTCCAAACTCTTAAAGTCAACTTTAAGACTTGTGGATTTCAACTCCCAGAATTCTCCAGCTAGCTCCCATTCTGGGAGTTGAAGTCCACAGGTCTTAAAGTTGCAAGTTTGGGGACCCCTGCTTTAGTGTACGGTGTGATTCTGGCCCTGATGACTATTTGTGGTACATTTATCCTGCAACACAGAGAATGATTTAATTCGGCACCAGCTCACCAATCACTGCCAGGACGAGGAACAAGAAAGCGCCAGAGAGGTACAGCTTGTCTGGACCGAAAAGTCGGAGCATCTTCCAAAGGGTGGCCTTGTCTTCTTTTTTCTGGGACTCCTTGGTGCTTTGCCCTTCTGCCAGGATCCCCCAGAGGAGCCGGGAGAAGCCCACCGCCCCGTAGATTGCCAGCCACCAGGACCAAGCGGCCAAAGAGACCAGGAGGGGAGGGTCCCCCAGCCAGGGTCCCACCAGCAGGTACACAGGGGGCAGGATGCTGACAGCAGCCACCATGGAAGAGGACACTGGGGAGGTCCCACCCACGGAGAGCAGGCCCCGGGCCCCCCAGAGAACCACCAGCCGTAGAGCGGCCTCCAGCCAAGCCGCTGTAACCCCCAGGAGGACCATGGAGGGGCCCCAGTCGGCCAGCAAGGAGAGCAGGATGCGGTCGCAGAGAAGCAGGGGAACAGCCCGAAACACGACAGGGCCCAGCATCTTGATAACGGTTTCTGGGAAGAGAGGAAGGGATTACTGGTTATGGGAATCAAGGGATTATGGATTTAAGAGGAAGAGGGGAAGAGGAAGAGGGGAAGGAAGAGGAAAAGAAAAAGGAGGAGGAGAAAAAGAGGAAGAGGAAGAAGAGGAGGAGGAAGGAGGAGGAGAGGAGGAGAAGGAAAAAGGGGAGGGAGAAGAGGAGGAGGAGGAGGAAAAAGAGGAGGGAGAAGGAGAAGAAGAGGAGGAAGAGGAAGAAGAGGAGGGAAGGAGAAGGAGAAGAAGAGGAGGAGGAAGGGAAAAGGAAGAAGAGGATGAAAAAGAAGGAAGACGAGGAAGAAGAAAAGGAAGAAGAGGAAGAAGAGAAGGGAAGCAAGAGGAGGAAGAGGAGGAGGAGAAAAGGAAGAAGAGGGGAGGAGGAGATGGAGGAGGAGAGAGGAAGAAGAAGAGGAGGAAGGAGAAGGAGAAGAAGAGGAGGAGGAGGAAGGAGAAGGAGGAGGATGATTTTGGAGGAGGATCAACTGCAGAAGGCCTTTGGCCCTTCAATTCAACTAAAATTATACTCTTACCACCCAAGCTCCTGCATGTAATCAGCTGACTTCCCAGCAAAGGATTCCTTGGCTGCAGCCTAACTATTCATTCTGAGTGCAAGTCGGGGCAATTTCAGGAAAGATCAAATCCACAATAATCGAGGCATATATATTTTTTATTTTTATTTTGGTTACAGGCCACTTTTCTGCGCATTTTAACTCTGCGTTCTCCGGTCCCACAGGCACCCCAAACCCAGCCCGCCCCCGCCCCCCTGAAGGCCGAAATCACGCGTGACTGACTTCCTCGGGCATTGGAAACTCTCGATCGGGTTCTTTAGGTCTAGTGCAGGATTTGAACCCCGCTCCCATTCTCCGGATGAGAGCCGCGACGCGAAAGAGGAAACCAAATCCCCGCCTCCAAAAAAAAAAAAAGTTTAGATCCCGCGCAAAGCAGGACGAAACGCGCCCTGGGTTAGTTCTTTCAAGAAGAAAGACTGGACTGCCCTCCGTCAGAGATGTTGCGTAGGGTCTCCCGCTTGGGCGGGGAGAGGGGGGGGATTGGACTAGATGACCTACAAGGTCCCTTCCAACGCTTGTTATCTGTGATGAATATTGGCGGGTCAGGAATCACCAGGCCGCTACTTAAAAGGAGGAGATCAGACCGCGCTTCCCCGTGATCCGCACACCCAACCTGAGCAGCCCTGCTTGGATGGGAACGATGGGGAGTGGAGTTCCCCCTCCCACCTCCGGAACCGCTAAGTCGGCCAGATCAACGCAACCCTCCGCCCTTTTTCGAGTTTCTCACCCCGGGAAACTCCTTCCATCGAGGGCGTTTGGGTCCTTCTCGATCCGAAGCCTCGTTTTAGCCGGGCCGGGCCTCCCTTACCTCAGTCCCTCCGTCCTCTAAATGGGCCTTACCCGCCGCAGAGCCGAAAATCCCCCCACACACAAAGCTTTTGCTTTCGATTTCACATAGGAAATGCCGCTTTCCTTCAAAGTGTTTTCCAGCACAGTGACCGCCAGATGGCGCCGGCGTTCCGCTGTGGAAGCCTAATTAAGCCACCGACCTCTCTCTCTCTCTCTCTCTCTCTCTCTCTTGTGTTTTCCCTTCACACTCGTGATTTCCTGAATCGGAGTCGGTTGAGAATAAATAAAGGCACAGTTGGCTTTTCTTTACGTGTCATACATTGATTGAGCCGTCTTAAATCCTGACTGGGGCTGGAGTCGTGCATTGCGTTATTCAACACCCTTGACTGACGCTCAAAAATGGATTCCACAGTTTTCTGGTTTTTTTATTTTTTTATTTTGATTTCTCAATCACTTACAAGATAATAGGTATAGGTATATACTGAGTTATGAATACACGAAATGGGTACATGTAAGAAAAATAAAAGGAACAATAGGACAGGGATGGCAGGCACATCGGTGCGCTTAGGCACGGCCCCTACAGGCCTCTTAGGAAAGGGGTGAGTGAGTTCAATAGTAGACAGTCTAAGGTTAAAGTTTTTGGGGTTTGAGGAAGAAACCACAGAGTCAGGGAGAGCAGTGGCCTGGACAGTAACAGACATTGACCGCTCTGTTGCTGAAGTCGTATTTCATGCAATCAAGTTTGGTGTGATTAACCTTGAGTTTGTATCTATTGTGTGCTCTTGTGTTGTTATGGTTGAAGGTGAAATATTCATTGACAGGTAAGTCATTGCAATGTATGGTTTTATATACCATACTTAGATCGGACCAAAGACAGCGTAATTCAAGGTTTTCTAGGTCTAGAATTTCAAGTCTGGTGGCATAAGGTATTCTGCAATGAGTAGAGGAGTGGAGAACTCTTCTTGTGAAATATTTCTGAACTTTCTCAACTGTGTTAATATCAGATACGTAATGCGGGTTCCAGACTGATGAGCTGTATTCAAGTATCGGTCTAGCAAATGTTTTGTATGCTCTAGTTATTAGTGTGATATTACCAGAGAAAAAGCTACGTAAGATTAGGTTAACAACTCTTAATGCCTTTTTGGCTATGTAGTTACAGTGGGCTCTAGCACTTAGATCAATAGAGATGAGTATTCCAAGATCCTTTACAGCGCTTGAATCATCAACAAGGTCTTGACTATTCAGCTGTTCCTGAAGGACCCATTGATTAAGTGAATTTGGCCCCATTTTATGACCATTCGTGCCACAGCTGTTAAGTGAATCACTGCAGTTGGGTGAAGTGAAACTGGCTACCCCTTTGGCTTTGTCAGCTCACCAAAACGGATGACACACTGCAACCGTCACAAATATGAGTCAATTGCCAAGCATCTGAATTTTGATCATGTGATGAATAATGGGTGGAAACTGATCAAGGAGAGAAATTCAACCTGGAAATAAGGATAAACTTTCTGACAGTGAGAACAATCAACCGATGGAACTGAAGTTGCCCTCGGAAGTTGTGAGAGTGTCATCACTTGAGACCTTCAAAAGAGATTGGACTGCCATCTGTCAGAAATGGTGGAGGGCCGTGAGGGTGAACCTATGGCATGCATGTCACAAGTGGCACACAGAGACATTTGTGCCAGCATGTGAGCCACAGGCAAACTTACCTCACTGCACATGTGTGCGCCTCACAGATGATTTTTCTGCTGGTTTGAGGCCTTTTTCGGCCTTCCAGAGGCTTGGGAAAAGCCTCTGCTAGGCTTTTCAGGTTGAACAAGACCATTTCGTCATTTCCTCAAATACCGGAAATGATGAAAACGGGCGTATTATTCGGCCTTGTCTTGCTTTGGGGGGTCCTTTGGGAGTGACCTTTCTCTGCGGACCACCAAAATTTTTTTGCACACCACTAGTTGTCCCTGGCCCACTGGTTGGTGACCACTGCACTAAGCAAACCATTGTAAGTTGAGGACTACTTGTACACTATCTCATGGCTTCCTTAAGCCGTGGTTATTGAAGTAGGCACAACTTGCTGTCCTTCCCGGTGCCCTTTGGATAATCACACATACCTTAGTCATCTCTGCAGTGGACTACTGCAGTGCAATCTACATGGGACTGCCCTTGAACCTAGAAGCTGCAGCCGGTCCAAAATGCAGTGGCCTGGACAGTAACAGAACAACAGAGTTGGAAGGGACCTTGTAGGTCATCTAATCCAACCCTTCCTCCCAAGCAGGAGACCTTACCCCATGTCGGACAGATCAGTCCAGTGATGAAGCTCCCACAATTTCTGAAGGAAGCTGTTCCATTGGTTGATTGTTTTTATTGTCAGAAAGTTTCTCCTTATTTCTAAATTGAATCTCTCCTTGTTCAGTTTCCATCCATTACTCCTTGTCTGGCCTTCAGGTGCTTTAGAAAATAGCTTTACTCCTCCCTCTCTGTGGCAGCCCCTCAAATATCAGAAGACTGCTATCATGTCTCCCCAGGTCCTTCTCTTCACTAGACTAGCCAAGCCCAGTTCTTATAACTGTTCTTCATATGTTTTAGTCTCCAGGCCCCTAATCCTCTTTGTTGCTCTTTGTACTTTTTCTAGAGTCTCAACATCTTTTTTTATAATGTGTTGACCAAAACTGGATGCAATACTCTAGGTGCGGTCTTACCAAGGCTTTATAGAGTGGCATTAGTTAAGCTTTAGAGGATTTGGAAGTCAGGAACAAATTATACACAATTAAAACACATCTTTATAATCATGGTTCTTCAGGGATCTGCATTCAGTTTTCCCCAAAGAATCCTACTCCGTTCCCCTTGTTCTTTGATCCCTTGCCAATCCTCTCAGCAAACCTGCATTCTATTTTCAAACATTGATTTTTTTTTTTTTAAAGTTGCAGTTCAGTGTTTCTCACTTGCTTGAACTCACCTGGAGTGACGCTTGAGCAATTTTGCCAGGATATTCTTGTGGGTAGAATCTGTGGAGAAAATTTCGTTTAGTGCAGCCTGGGAATTCGGGGGGGGGGGGGTTATTAGAAATAGAAATCTGAGCTCCCTCTAAAGATTCAAAACAGGAATTTTCAATAATACCGGTGTTATTTTTTCACAACCCAAGTGATATATATTCCCGTTCAGACATCTATAGGAAGAAAAATCCGGTCTGGTTCCAAGCCAGGAGAAAAGCACTGGAAATAAAATGGATGCCAATTGGAACGGACTTTGTTTATTGATGAGCACAACCGACAAAACTGGCTCAGCTGACAAAATGGCTGAATAAGTGGAATGGATCTTTATAGGTTTCTGTGATTTCGAAGTTTGAACTGTACTTGGGATTGTGCAATGAAGGGGCTTTTGTGTCTTTTGCTATTTCACTGCTGGTGAGTTAATCTTATTAAGGCCCTAAAAAGATCATATCCTGTTCCAGTGGTGCGATTCAAATAATTTAACCAGTTCTCTGCCCTAATGACCGGCTGGGTGAATGTGGTTGGGTGTGCGTGGCCAGGGCGTGTGACAGCACTCAGTCTCCTGCAACATTCTGCCAACCAAAATGGGGCACAGCGAGGGAGGGGTCTAGTGCAACCCAAGTGCCCCACACGCCCCATTTTGGGCCTTCACAACTTCTTGCACCACCCTGGGAGCCAAAACAAGCTGTGTGGGAGCCCATGGCGTGCCCACCCCATGTCTTATTTTGGGCCTAGTTGATCTCCTGCACCACCTTGGGAGCCAAAATGGGCCATGGGGGGGCATGGTGCGTCCCCCTGCGCCCCGTTTTGGGCTTAGTCAGCCTGCTGCACTAACCTGGGAGCCAGAACGGTGTGGTGGGGGACGGGATGGAGCAGGGCCAGCCAGTAGTGGGATTTATCAGTTCACTGAACTGGGCATAAAATTAACATCCTGTTTAACCAAACCGGTGTGAACCAGCTGAAGCCCACCTCTGGTCCTGTTCTTAGAATTTGGGTGGATGTAAATTTTTAATTCCATCAACTGGAGCTGAAGGTGTTTTATTTGTGAATAGATTGTCCCAGTCTTCCTGAATGAATTACAAAATATACATCTCTAAAGATTTCAGGCATCTGCTGGAGTTGTATGCAGGAAACGGGTTGTTTTCTGCCTTTAAGAACATGTTTTTTTCCATTTCTTCTTCGGGGAAATATAATATTCTGCCTCTTTTACTATTTCCCGAAAATATTTCATTCTTAGGGGGAGGGGGGCTTCCTTCTGGATTCTTATGAGGTCACATAGGGTCATAGCTGGCTCTATAGGCAAAAGGGGAAATGCAAATACTAAGTGTTTGCCTGAGCTAATTTTGTCAACCTTTGAATTATCTAATTATGTTGCTGATCAGGAGTTTCTGTCTGGCCCAGTCTTTCCAAATGGATTACCAAATCTGCATTTCTGAAAGCTGGCCTCCTCAGTTTCTGCATGGGGCAGGGAGACTGGGGCTGTTTCTGCCTCCCTTAACATTTTTTTTCCATTTCTGATTTAGGGGAAATATTCTATCCTGCCTTTTTAATATTCCCCAAAACATTTCATTCTTCTAGGGAGGGGGGCTTCCCACACCCGTTAGAAACTGTGGAGGAAACTCCGTTTAGTGAAGATGGGAATTAGGAGGTGTGGAGTTGGTAAGAATAAAATCTGAGTTGAATATATTTCCAGATAAAGCTTGGAAACTGACACAAGATTTAGCTTATAAATTAAAAAAAATATGTGGCCCTTGCCAGAATTTCCTCAGAAAATTCCTCCAAAATTCTCTCTGAATATTCAAAACAGGAATCTTGAATAATACCAATGTCTTCTTTTCTATCATCAGTGACATATTTTCCTTAAGACACCCCCTGTGCTGTCCCATGGGAATTGGTAGTTACTTAGGAATTGTGAGCTGTCTCCTTAAGGGGACATGGTAAATATAGTTAAAGGTATGCTGGGAAATGTAGTTCATGTCACATGGCCACATCTGTAATCCCGATTGGTCATTAATTTGACCCTTGATGGGTTGGGGGAGTTTCGCTCACTTTTGCTTGAACTCATGGCAGCTTCTTTCTATCGCTACAAGATGGGTTAGGAGATAACCATCTTTTACCTACAAGGCAGATATACAAAGGATTGGTCATTAAAGAAGAACTTCTTCACAAATGTGAGTTATGAGGATTCCTGATGAACCAAATAAATGTACTTTGTTATGGATCTTTTGTGGAGTTTATCTGCATCTACACAGCTCGCAAATCCACTACTGTGCAGAATACAGAAAAAAACCCCAAAAATTTAAATTACAAATCAGAGCCGAAAGAAAAATGAGCTCAAATACGGTTTATTGTTGCCCCGTGAAAAGACGTAGGGATGGTTCCCCCATCCCCTTTCCTCTCTGCCAGCCCTGAGTGTCAGAAGATCTCCATGCTTGAGGTCATCTGCCCATCTCACTTCTTCTCCTCCGAATACTGGTACAGCAAGTCACTGACATCTGTCCGCCCAACGCGGATCCAGCCATCTTCCTTCATGTGATACACTGCAGGACACAGAAATCGGTGGAAAGTCAGTTAAGGGACCGTGCAAAATTAGCCTCTAATTTTGCACGGTCCAATGCTCGGGATCACAGGGTGCCTAAGGAAGCCGGTGGCTACTTGGGAAACGTACTGTTTACTATGCCGCCTGAGTAGTTGTCACGATGGGTGGCATAGCAGATGGCCCTTCGGCCAAGGTCGTAGGCTTCCTCCACGCTGAGGTCGAACCGGTGGCCACTATCCAGGATTCCGTAGGCGAACGTGTTTCCGCTTCCCGTGGAAAAAAGGGGCCCTTTCAGCCGGGCTCCATTGTTATCAATGTAATACAGACCAGGGCCCTGAAAAAGTGAAGGAATCGTGACTTTCTTCAGTCCTGCCTTTGTTTCCCCTCCCAGAGAGATTGTGCAGCTCAGCCTGGCCAGGGAGCAACACCTTCATTCCTTGCTCCAGGGTGTGGTCAAGGGTTACACTCCAATTCACAGTGGTGAGATTCAATTTTTTTTTACTACTGGTTCTGTGGGTGTGGCTTGGTGGGCATGGCAGGGGAAGGATACTGTAAAATCAGAGGTGGTATTTGCCGCTTCTCCGAACTACTCAAAATTTCCGCTATCGGTTCTCCAAAACTGGTCAGAACCTGCTGGATACCCACCTCTTGACTCCAAACATGGGCAGGACACAAACTTAAGAGCAACCCACAGTGCAAAGGTGGTATTCAGCAGGTTCTGACCGGTCCTGGAGAACCGGTAGAGGAAATTTTGAGTAGTTCGGAGAACCAGCAAATCCCACCTCTGACTGGTCCCGCCCCCATCTATTCTCTGCCTCCCGAGTCCCAGCTGATTGGCTGGGTCACCTTTGGTTGCCCTGCCCAGGAGAAAGGAGCTGGAAAGCAGGTTAGTGGGGAGGGGAGGGAATGGGGATTTTGCAGTATCCTTCCCCTGCCATGCCCACCAAGCCACGCCCACCAAGCCAAGCCATGCCCACTACACCGCACCTACAGAACTGATAATAAAAAAAGTTTAAATCCCACCACTGCCACAGTGGTGCCTGGCCAATCTACACTGATCATTGGTTGGACCTGATTACTTTTGAGTGGGAGACCACCAAGAAATTCCCAGGCTAGACTACGAAGTCAAAATAAAAACAGAGCCAATTTGGTGTAGCGATGAAAGCACCAGGCTAGAAACCAGAAGAATAGGAATTCTAGTCCCGCCACATAACCATGAAAGCCAACTTGGGCCAATCTCTCTCAGCCCAACTCATTTCACAGGGCTGCTGTGGGGATAAATGGAAGGAGGAAGGAATATTAGGTATGTTTGCCAAATCATAAAGGTGGGATAAAACATTCTAAAAAGAAAAAAGAATGGTCCAGGAAAAAAAAAATACAGCAAACCATTTCTGTATGGCTGTCAAGACAGCTGGACAAGCCATCTTATGCCTTCTAAAAAATACCGTAACCCACCCCAACCAAAATACCGTAACCCACCCCAACCAAAATAACCCCAGAAAAGGCTCGCCCTTTCACTCTAGGGCCCATAAGGAACGATCACTTAGGCCAGGGGTGTCAAACTCACACGCCATGGGCCGGAAGTGTCACACACTGGCCACGCTTACCCCAGGTTTAGTGAACTGAGAAAAAAGTCCCGATATGCCACGTAGCAACTATTTCCCAGAGTGAGTTTGACATCCATGACTTAAGCTGTGGCTGAGCCACACTTTTTGGCAACTCTGCCGTATCAGATAAATTGAGGGGGGTGGGCTGCTGGGGGTTCTGTGCAGTTCAGATAACCCCCAAATCCCAGTCCTGCCTGGCCCTGCCCACCCTGCCCTGCCCCTCCGACGGGGCCCATTTTGGATGCAGGTAAGTGCAGGGCACGCACGGAGGCTCGGGAAGGGTGAAAAACGGGCCTCTCAGAAGTTCCAAAAGGCCAGAAATGGGCCCACATTGCCCACTTGCACGGAGCCTACGGAGCCCGGGGAAGCCATTTTCGCCCTCCCAGAGGCTCAAGAAAAGCCTCCGGAGCCCAGAGAGGACAAAAATACCTCCTTGTTATGGTGCAGGAAGCTGACTAGGCCACGCCCACTATGGCCACACCCACCAAGCAACCAGGCAGGGAATCTGTTGCTAAAATTTTTGAAACCCACCCCTGGATTTTTTATTTTATTTATTTATTTGATTTGTCGATCGCTTACAAGATAATAGGTATAAGTATATACATAGTTATGAATACATGAAATGGGTACATATAAGAAAAATTAAAAAAAAACAATAGGACAGGGATGGTAGGCACGTTGGTGCGCTTATGCGTGCCCCCTACAGGCCTCTTAGGAAAGGGGTGAGGTCAATAGTAGACAGTCTAAGGTTAATTCCAACTCACTCTTCCAAACTGATGCTTAAAAACCCACTCTTCTTCTGATTTTCTGCTAGAATAGCTGTGCTTCAAAAAGTCTTCCTTCTTTTTCCCTTTCCTTCCCTTCCTTTCCTCTCTTCTCCCCTCCCCTCCCCAGCCCCTCCCCTCCCCTTCCCAAGTCCTCTGGCTCATCTGTTCTCCCTCCCTCCCTCCCTCTCTGCCAGTCATTACCTTCTTGTCCCATCCGCATACCATGCTGCCCACCGAGAGACCCATACCCCGGTACTCGGCCAGCATGTTGGCCAAGAGCTTAGAGGCAGCCGAGATGCTGATCCGTTCTTTGTTCCGAAGGAAGTACAGTCTGTATTGGAAGAGCAGAAGGAAGGTAGGGTCAGAGAAAGAGGGCCTGTCTTCCTACTCCACACCTCCCCTCATGCAGATATTTCCATTTCTCCCCAGGTCTTTAGTTTCTATCTAACCTCAATGGATCCCATCAGATTCCCTGTACAGTGGAACCTCGGGTCGCAACCGTAATCCATTCCCGGACTCCGGTCGTGGCCCGATTTGGTCATGTCCAGAAGCACGACAAACTGCGCATGTGCGCACTCAAAGAAAATTGGTGGTGAAGGGGAAATCGCCGCGGAAAGGGAATTTTTCCACACCAATTTTGTTCGCCACCCGATTTTTGAATCGTCACCGGATTCAAAAATCGGGTGGATTTTTTTGTTCGCCAGCCGATTTGGTTGCAAACAGGAGCATTCGCGACCTGAAGATTCCACTGTATAAGAGAAAGGGTCCCAGGATCCCACTGGCTTTACACCGAGCCAAGGTTGCCCCTGGCACCCTTATCTAGGGCAGGTTGTGGTCTTCAACCCCAAACCCTTGTTTGTTTGTTTATTTATTTATTTTTATTTGTCAATTGCTTACAAGATAACAGGTATAAGTAAAAACATAGTTATGAACACATGGAAACGTATAAGAAAATATATATGTGTGTGTGTGTGTATGTGTGTGCATGTTTTCTGAGGTTCTCGTGGGTATTTGTATGTAGATCTTTGGTTATTCGGGTTTTCTCCCCTGTAAGATTGGAAGTATCTAGGCAACGTTTCGATGAAGTCTCATCTGAAGATGATGAATGAGACTTCATCGAAACGTTGCCTAGATACTTCCAATCTTACACGGGAGAAAACCCGAATAACCAAAGATCTATATATCTATCTATATCTATATCTATATCTATATCTATATCTATATCTATATCTATATCTATATCTATATCTATCTATCTATCTATCTATCTATCTATCTATCTATCTATCTACACACACAATAGGACAGGGACGGTAGGTACGTTGGTGTGCTTATGCACGCCCCCTGCAGACCTCTTAGAAAAGGGGTGAGTGAGGTCAATAGTAGACAGTCTAAGGTTAAAGTTTTTGGGGTTTGGGGAAGAAATCACACAGTCAGGTAGAGTATTCCAGACATTGACCACTCTGTTGCTGAAGTTGTATTTCGTGCAATCAAGTTTGGTGCGGTTAACCTTGAGTTTGTATCTATTGTTTGCTCTAGTGTTGTTATGGTTGAAGCTGAAGTATTCACTGACTACATGAATACATGAAATATTCGTGTAGTATTCATAAACATTCATGTAAGCTGAAGTATTCATTGATGACATGATTGAGTAGCTGGCACTCATTTGACAACTAAACTTACAATTTCGGATTGTCTGCCCAGTTTTTATTTGTGCCGTGCTTGATTTTCTTAACTCGATCTGGTCACTGATGACCCAAAGAAAGATGGCTATGGATTATAAAGCATCAGAGAGGGCAGGACAAGAAAAAAAAATGGATGGGCGCTAATGAAAGAGAAAAGCAACCTGGAATTAAACAGAAACTTCCTAACAGTGAGGACAATTAACCAGTGGAACAGAAGTTGCCTTCAGAAATCATAGGTGCTCCATCACTGGAGGTTTTTAAGATGAGATTAGATGGAGGGCGTCAAACTGGAGGCCTTCAGGCCGGAAGTGTCACGCTGAGGCCACGGCCACTCCAGCTCAATGAATGGGAAAAACGTCGCTTGACGGCAACGTGACGCAGTGAGTTTGACACCCATGGACTAGAAAGTCACCTATCTGAAATCGTATAAGTCGATGGCGAAGCTTTTTGTTGTGATAATCCATGCGCACCAGCACCCACAATGCAATGCACCCCCTTGTGCATGCATGTGCAACACCCCCGCCCCCTTACTTGCACTGCACATGTGTGTGCACCTCCCAGCTGATTTTCAGCCCGTTTGAGGCCGTTTTCACCCTCCGGGGAGCTCGAGAAAAGTCATTTTTCAGGAGGCTGAAAAATGGGCCTTCTGGAAATACCAGAAGTGCCCATTTTCAGCCCCTGGAGGACCTCTGGAGCCCAGGGGAGGCAGTTTTCGCCTTCCAGGGGCTCGAAGGAAGTCCCTGAAGCCTCAGCAGGCTGAAAAACAGGCATTCCGGAAATACCAGGGGAGCCCAGGGGAGGCCATTTTCGCCTTCCCGGGGGCTTGAGGGAAGTCTCTGCAGACTTTGGAGGCCGAAAAATGGGCCCATTTCAGCACTTCTGGTATTTCTGGAAGGCCCGTTTTTCAGCCTCCCGACGCTGCAGAGGCTTCCCTTGAGCCTCCGGGAGGTCGAAAATGGCCTCAAACGGGCTGAAAATCAGCTGGGAGGCAGGCGCATGCATGCGCAGTGCAGGTAAGTTTGGCTGGGGCTCACCTGCCCACACAAATGGCTCTGCATGCCACCTGGGGCATGCATGCCATAGGTTCGCCATCATAGGTATAGGTTCTCCTGTTTGAGCCGGGTGCTGCACTAGAAGACCTGCAAGGTCCCTTCCAACTCATTCTATTCTACTCTACTCTTAGAATAGAATTAACAGAGATGGAAGGGATCTTGTGGGTCATCTAGTCCAACCCCCTCCTCAAACAGGAGACCCTGTATCATTTCTCCAGCAGTTGGCTGTCCAGGTGCAGCCAATCAAGCACCAGCATCCAATCCGTACCTGCAATATTTGGCCAGGAGACGCTCCCAATATTGGCAATCAGCCGCACATCCAGACATGGTGCCCAACAGGTAAGGATTGATTTCGATCACCTTGTTGCACAGCAAAGAATCTGCATAAGAGGTGGAAAGGAAGACAAGAACAGATTAGGCCCACTCAGCACTCCTGTTGGGCAGCTTAACAAGAGAGTGTGCACACCCACCAAAAATCAGAAGGAAGCTGCATTCAGATGAACAGATTTTATTTAAAAAGGCATCTATCTGCTTTTTGCCAACTGCAGCTGGAATAGTTAAGCTGCATTTGATGGAGTGGGCTACAGTGGCACAAAGCCTGAAGCCATCAATGATCACCAACCAGTGGGCCAGGGACCAGTGATGGTCTGCGAGAAAATTTTGGTGGTCTGCAGAGAAATGTCACCTCCAAAGCAATTAATCCAGGCTGCATGGGAACACAAGGCTGCGCTGCCCACATGGCCCGCGGGACCACCAAACTCATAATTTTAAATCCTGTGGACCAGAGACCCTGGGAAAAACCCCCAAAAGTCTGCAGGAAAATTCCCCACCCCGTTGTCCTACCGATCAATCATTCTTTATTTGGGATCCCAGGATGCTGTCTCCAGCTCTGTTCTCGGGGGGGGGGGGAAGAGAGAGAGAGAGAGAGACTTTGGGCTTTATGCAAGGAAAGCAGCAAAAGTCTTTCTTTCTCTCCCCCAAACTCCGACAGAAATGAGTCTTTGTGAAACTTGTCGTGCCGGCGCAGCCTGTTGGAGCAGGAGCCTTGCAGGGTCCCAAAGACTCATTTCTGGCGGAGTTTAGGGGAGAGAAAGAAAGACTTTTGCTGCTTTCCTTGCTTGCAGCTAAAAGCAGAAGAAGAAAGAAGCGGAAAGAAGCAGCCCTGTTGAGGTAATTCCCCGTTAGGAGAATGAGCGCATACAGGGAGACGTAGTGAGAGTACTGAAGAATAACAAACACACAGCACACAGGTACACTGTACAGTAAATGTAGGTTTTTACTTCCCATAAACGTTTAAGCAGAGTCCAAGATAAGCAGTCCAAGTCATTCACAGGTAAGGCAGTCAGTTTCCAGTTCAGGGATAATCCAATAACAAAGTCCAGTATCAGAAACAGTTCAGTAACAGACTTACATCAACGATCAGTAACAGTCATTAGGAGGAAGGGCAACTCTCTCCAACAGAAGGAAACAGAGACTCACTCCAGGTTTCTGGCTCCATCTTATGGCCATTTGCGGAACCACACCCAATTACAGTTTGAGCATTCTCTTAAAGATACAGTATTAAAATGTCTATCCTAGTTTATATATTTCCAACCCAAATAACTGTTAGGTGACTTACATTTCTAACAAGCCCGGTGGCCAGGGGGATGAGGGAGGCAAGTTCCACCCTTCCTTCTTTTCCCTCCTCCCCTCACTACCTTGTGTTTTCTGCAATGCAAGCCTTGTGTTCCTGCGGGCCATGTGGGCAGCACAGCCTTGTGTTCCCGTACGACCTGGATTCATTGCTTTGGGGGTGACATTTCTCTGCAGCATACCAAAATTTTATCGCGGACCACCAGTGGTCCCTGGCCCACTGGTTGGCTGTCACTGGACTAGATGACCTCCAAGGTCCCTTCCAACTCTCTTATTCTACCGTGTTTCTCCAACAATACGGCCTCCACCAACAGGAAGCCCCACCATGTTTTATTGGCAGGAGGTGAAATTAAGCCCCGCCCCCTAAATTTAGGCCTATTAAAAGCATGTGTTTCCCCGCAATTTCTCACATCGTTCGTTAGAACTACATGAGGTGAAGAGAAATGGGGGGAAAGGCGGGGGAAGGGCGGGGATGGGAGAAAACTTGCCTTTAGGAGTGCCCTGCAGGTAGTCTAGGCTAGAATACCCTGATAGCCGACAGAAGCTCCCTTGAAGGCAGAATCACCAGCCACTTCGATAGACCGGTAGAAGTGGCCTGGGGCGAGTGCACACACACACACTCCCCTCGTCGCCAGGCCACTTCTACCGGCTGATCGAAGTGGCTGTTGAACGCACTTGGGGAGCTTCCCTCAGCGAAAAGAGTCTGCCCTAAAGGCGAGGGGACAGGGGCAGCCACGCCTCGCCCGAAGCAGCTGGGGACTGTGTCCTCAAGGGAGCTTTCAATCGGCAGATACAAGCGGCCTCGTGGAGAGATACGTGCACATGGGCCGCTCTAGGTGGGAGAGGAAATTAAGTCACCCCCGAAAAGACGGCCTAACCGTTTTTTCAGGGGTCAAAAAAAAAACAAGGCCCAGCCTTGTTATGTGAGAAACACGGTACTTCTTAATATACCTGGAAGAAAAGACAACAGCCAACAACAGATGGGCTTGATCCTACCCCCACGACCCCTCACCCCACCCCATCCTGCCCTCTTCTTCCTAAACCACAGTGTTGCTCACCGATGTAGTTGCCGGCGGTTGCCCGGGAATCGGTGGCCACGATGACTCCGTGCTGGAAAGTGAAGGCCAGGGTGGTGGTGCCATGGACCGGCTCGAACTGGGAGCCGCTACTCTCCGAGAGGCTCTTCAGGACCTCGGCGGGCTGCAGAGGAGAAGGGGAGGCGGGAAGGGGCGGGAGAGGAGAAGAAAGGTCCCCGGATGAGGATGGTGACTGGGATGCAGGAGAACCCTCCGCTGTTCCTTTCTGTCAGCAGGAAGAGCGGCTTCATCTGGCCACACCATCGCACAGACCCACAACGCCTTGGCCCAAGTTCGGCTCCTTCCTTTGCCTTCCAGTGGGAAAAAGGCGGGACGCCTCTCTGGGGCTCGAATCAGGCCCAAGCGCCCCCCCGCCCCGCTCTTCTTTTCCCCACTGTCATCTGGGCGCTAAAAGGCCATTTTGAGGGGAGGGGAATTTAGTGCCCTGAGGTCCCATTCTGGGTACCAGATCAGAATGGGAAGAGTGAGGGGAGCGGCACTCTGCATACGCTCAGATGCACTTTGCCACATATCTTCAAAAGCCACTCCCTGGGGGCACCTGCCTCCCTCCCTCCTTTTTCTGCCCAGCTGCACAATCACACACACACACACACACCAACTTGGCCCAAACCTGAGCCATGGAAGGGCTGACTTTTTTGCTTTCCAGTGGGAAAAAAAGGCAGGAGGCGGCCAGGCAAAGGGACTCCCCAAGGCTCAAAATCACCCTCCCCCATTTCCTTTCCCCCCACTGCCATCTGGCCACTAAAAGGCTATTTTTTGGGGTGGGGGGAGGGGAAGGGGAATTTAGTGCCCCAAAGACGTGGATGTCCCATTCTCGGGATCAGACCAGAACGGGACGAGCAATGGGAGAGCACTCTGCGTACGCTCAGATGCACTTTGCCGCCTGTCTCAAAAGCCACTCTCTGGGGGCACTTCCCTCCCTCCTTCTGCCCGGGCAACACAATCTCTCTCTCTCTCTCTCTCTCTCTCTCTCTCTCTCTCACACACACACACACACAAACTTTGGCCCAAACCTGAGCCAAGGAAGGGCCAACCTTTGCCTTCCATGGGAAGAAGGCGGGAGGCCTCCTCGGGCCTCAGAATTGGGCCCAAGCCCAAGCCCACACACTTCCTTTTCCCCATCGCTATCCAGGCACTAAATGGCTCTTTTTTTGGGGGGGGGAGAGATTTTAGTGCCCCCAAGGAGGTGGATGTCCCGTTCTGGGTACCAGATCTGAAGGAGAAGGGAGAAGCACTCTGCAAAAGATGCACTTTGCCTCATGTTTCAAAAGCCACTCCCTGGGGGCACCCGCCTCCCTCCTTCTTCCGCCTGGCAACACAATCTCTCTCTCTCTCTCTCTCTCTCTCTCTCTCTCTCTCTCTCTCACACACACACACACACACTTGAGCCAAGGGGAGAAAAGGCTGGAGGCCTCCCTGCAGTCTCACCCCCCACCCCACCCCCCCACATACACACTTCCTTTCACCCAGTCATCTGGGCGCACTAAAAGTTTTCGGTTTGTTTTTTGGGGGGTGGGAGGAAATTTCCTGCCCCAAGGAAGTGGATGTCCAGTTCTGAGCACCAGAACAGAACGGGGAGGGCGAGGGGGGGAAGCCCTCTGCATATGCTCAGGTGCCCTTTTGCCCTTTGGTCCTTGGGGCGCCTCCCTCCCTCCTCTCCCTCCAACCACATAAACCTTGGCCCAAATCTGAGCCAAAGGCTGGCCCTTTCTAATGCCTTCCAGGTATGTGTGTTTGTGTGTGTGTGGTGGGGGGAAGGACAGGAGCCAGAGGCGACCCAGCCAAGCCCTCCCCGGGGCTCAGAATCGGGCCTAAACACCCCCCCTTTCCCCCCAAATCCTTCGCCCCGCCGTCATCCGGCTGCTAACAAAGTTTTTGGGACAACTTTTCTCTGGAGAAAAACTGTCCGCCCCGAGAAGATTGACGTCCCGTTCTGGGCATTGGGTCAAACAATCCGGGCCTTTTGGGGGGAGGGGGGGATGTTGTATTGAGGTGAGACGGGGAGATGAGCACTCTGCATATGCTCATGGTGCGCTTTGCATCCCCGCGCCTTTCGACGGCCATCCTTGGGGGCGCCCTTCCCTCTTCCGCCCGGCCCTCCCAAGCCCTCCTCTCCCCCCCCCGCACCTTCCCTCACCTGCATCCCCTGGAGCACCGCCATCTGGGGTTCCCGCACCCCGAAAGCGTAGTGCGAGAGCCCATAGCGGGCTCCGGCGCCGGGCAGAGGCGAATCCCAGCCGCCGCGCGACAATCCGCAGACATCCTGGAGCGCCATCGCCGCCTCTTCCTTCTCCGCCGCCGCGGCGAAAGCGAAAGCGGGCGCTTTGCTGGGCGCCGCCTGCCCCTTTCTCGGCCCACGCGTGGCAAAGGCGCGGCTAAGGCGCGGTCCTTGGGGGGAGGGAGGAGGGACAAGGCTGCCCACGGTCTCAAGCAGTAAAGGAGACCGGGGCGGGAAGGGGGGGACACGAGGGACCTACAGTGACGGGTTCCCCGGGTGGAGGGGTGGGGATGCTGAACCCCGGAGTTGCCTGCATGCCCGCGTTCTGCATCCAGACAAGATCCTCACGTGTGGGGTCCTTGGGGGCACCCTGAGATGGCTTAATTAATTATTGGCCAAGTGTGATTGGGCACACAAGGAATTTGTCTTGGTGCAACTGCTCTCACTGTACATAAAAAGACAAGATAAATCCGTCAAGAATCATAAGGTACAACAATTAATATAGCCATAGGGTACAAATAAGCAATCCAATAATAACTAGGAAACAATCAATAAAAATCATAAGGATTGAATTCTTTATTGTCATTATCCGTATATACACAATATGCATACAACAAAATTCATAAGAATTGAATTCAAAAATCATAAGGATACAAGCAACAAAGTTACAGTCATGCAGTCACAAGTGGGAGGGGATGGGTGATAGGTGATAGGAGAGAGGAGAGGATTAATAGTAATAGACTTTGTAAATAGTTGGACAGTGTTGAGGGAATTATTTGTTTAGCAGAGTGATGGCTTTCAGGAAAAAACTGTCCTTGTGTCTAGTTGTTCTGGTGTGCAGGGCTCTATAGTGTCATTTTGAGGGTATGAGTTGAAACAGTTTTTGTCCTGGATGTGAGGGGTCTGTAGATACTTTCACAGCCCTCTTTTTGACTCGTGCAGTATACAGGTTCTCGACTGAAGGCAGGTGGGTAGTAATTGTTTTTTCTGCAGTCCTAATTATCCTCTGAAGTCTGTGTCTGTCCTGTTGGGTTGCAGAACCAAACCAGACAGTTACAGAGGTGCAGATGACAGACTCAATCATTTCTCTGTAGAACTGGATCAGCAGCTCCTTGGGCAGTTTGAGCTTCCTGAGTTGGTGCAGAAAGAACATTCTTTGTTGTGCTTTTTTTGATGATGTTTTTGATGTTAGCTGTCCATTTTAGGGCTTGAGATATGATAGAACCTAGAAATTTGAAGGTCTACTGTTGACACTGTGTTGTCTAGTATTGTAAGAGGTGGTAGTATGGGAGGGTCTATCATCATTTCTAGGGTTTTGAGTGTGTCGTGTCCGGAAATAAGCGCAGAGTCGGTGACTTCAATTAAAAGCTCTTTATTTGTAACAAGTGAACCGAACCGGCGAAAGGTAAAAAGCCCGCGGCTTTTATACCTTTCGCAAGGCTGCCGCGGCCAACAGCAGCGATTCAAGTCTCCCGCTCTTGGTTTGCACCAATCGCGGGAGACCTAAATCGGCCAATCAGAAATCCCCGTGCCTTGGCCAATCAAGGCTCGGGGATTTCGAGCATACCATTTTCAGTACATAACACCCCTCCCCCCTTGGTACGGCCCGTCAGGTGGTGTAGTCACGCAGGTAGGCGGGGCTCCGTCGAGTCCTAGTTGACCTGCGCAACTCACTTCCCTGTTGTATCTCGGCCGGAGCGGTCGTTCCTTTGGCTGCTCCTGCCTCTTCGCAAACCGGCTGGATGATCGGGCCGGTTCTTTCGCCGTGGCTCCCGCCTGGGCCTACCGGGTCGGTTGAGCTGCGGATTTCGCCGCTCCCGCTTGGCTTCTCCGAGTCGGTAGAGCTGGCCAGACGGTTCTTCTCCGGAGGGGACTCGCGATGGCTGTTTTCTGGTGAGTATTTTTGGTTTATTTTATTTTGCGATTGTCTTTCCGGGTATTCCCTCCCCCCTTGGTTCGCTTCTTGGGGGTTGAGGTCAGTTGCCGTTCTGGACCTTAACTGGTCAATATGCCGTTTCCAGGCTCGCCCGTCCGTGGTTTGGAGCCGGTACGACTTTGGACCAGTGACTTGTGTTATGACGGCTGGGATCCATAGGGGGTCCCCCGTCATGTTTTTTGCGTAAACCAGGTCGCCTGGGTTAAATGTCCGGAACCTGGAGCTGGAGTCTGGGGGCTGCTCCGGGTTGTAGGTCGGGTGCAGTCTGTCAAGTGGAGACCTCAGCTTCCTGCCCATTAATAGCTCTGCCGGATTCTTGTTGGTTGTAGTGTTGGGAGTGATGTGTTGTATGAAGAGTAGGCGGTTGATTTTGTCGTTGATCTCTGCGTGGTCCATTTTCCTGAGTGTTTTTTTTGTAAATTGGACCATCCGTTCCGCCCTACCGTTCGCCGCCGGATGCGCCGGTGCTGTCAACGCGTGGCGGATGCCCTTCTCTGCCAGGAACCGTTCGAATTCAATGGAGGTGAATTGGGGCCCGTTGTCTGAGACGATGACGTCTGGGAGGCCGTGTGTGGGGAACAGTTTGCTCAGTTCTTTTATGACAGCCTCTGTGGTGGTGGATTTCATGTCAGCCACCTCTAGCCAATTTGAGTATGCGTCGACTGTGATTAAGAACGTATGTCCATTTGTGGGGCCCGCAAAGTCGAGATGGATTCTGGACCAGGGCCCTCGTGGTGTTTCCCAATCCTGGATGGGTGCTGTGGGTGGGCTGGATCTGGTCTCCTGGCATCGGTGGCATTTGGCGACCCATGCCTCAATTTGCTTGTCCATCCCTGGCCACCAAGCGTAGCTTCTGGCCAGGGCTTTAGTCCTGACGATGCCAGGATGACCCTCATGTAGCATCCTCAAGACTTTTTCTTGCAATCTATCTGGAATTACCACCCGGTCACCCCATAGAATGCATCCCTTCAGTAGTGACAGTTCGGTCTGGCGCTGGCGGAATGTTTTAAAAGTCTCGTCACAGTCTTTTTCCAGCCAGCCCTTTTCTAACCAGTGTAAGATTCGCGCCAGATGCCTGTCCTTAATGGTTTCCCTGGCAATGTCGGATGCAGTAATAGGTAAACTTTCTATGCTCAGGGTATTTGTGGTAGGTGCTGGGTCAGGTTCAGAGTTAGGTAAGGGCGAGCGGCTTAAAGCGTCTGCGTGCGAGATTTTCTTACCTGGCTTGTGTAACAGTTCGTAATTGTAGGCTGCCAGGAATTCCGACCATCTTGTCATTCGGGGTGACAAAATGTTGGGCGTGGCTCGGTTTCCCGGGAGGATGCCCAACAGAGGCTTGTGATCCGTCACGATGGTGAACGGGCGGCCGTACAAGTATTCATGAAAACGTTTAACGCCGGCAACTATAGCCAAAGCTTCCTTGTCCAGCTGGCTATAGTTGCGCTCTGGTTTGGTCAGAGTCCTGGAGAAAAAGGCGATGGGTGCTTCTCTCTGGTCTGGGAGGGTGTGGCTGAGGACAGCGCCGACGCCGAAGGGTGATGCGTCGCAAGTGACAGCTAGTGGTAAAGTCTCACTAAATTGCATCAGGACAGCATCGGAGGTGAGGAGGTCTTTGGTCTTTTGAAAAGCGGTTTGTTCTCGCCTCCCCCAAGTCCAGGCTGCCTTCTTGTCTAGGAGTCTATGTAAGGGCTCCGCCGCCGTTGCCTTTTGAGGTAGGAAAACATTATAGAAATTTAGTAATCCTAGGAATGCTTGTAATTCCGTTTTGGATCTTGGGGTGGGGGCTTCCTTGATGGCTTTTATTTTTTTAGTTGTAGGGTGAATGCCCTTTTGGTCTAGGAGATAGCCCAAAAACTCTACTTGCTTTGTACATAGATTGCATTTCTCTCGCTTAACCTTAAGTCCTGTTTCTTTAAATTTTGTTAAGACTTGTCTGAGTCGCATCTCTAACTCGGCTTCATTTGGCGCCGCTATTAGTACGTCGTCAAAATAGGGCACCACCCCTTTAATGCCCTGTAACAAACGTTCCATCAGGCTTTGAAAAATGCCTGGTGCCACGCTGACTCCGAATTGGAGTCGGTTACACCTGAAGGCCCCCCGATGGGTTACTATTGTTTGGGCTTCCACCGTTTTCTCGTCTACCGGCAGCTGCTGATATGCCTGAGCAAGGTCGAGTTTTGCAAAGACTTTGCCCCCTCCTAGCGAGTGTAGTAAATGTTGTACTATAGGGACTGGGTAGGCGCTTTGTTGTAATGCGCCATTTAGGGTGGCCTTATAGTCCCCGCAAATTCTCACTGACCCGTCCGGTTTTACTGGTGTCACTATAGGGGTTTCCCATCTGGCATGGTCTATCGGTTGTAATACCCCCTGTTTGACGAGTTTGTCAAGCTGCTCGTCAATTTTTGGTTTTAATGCAAACGGTACCCTTCTAGGTTTAAGTCTCTTAGGGGGGACCCTTGGGTCTAAGTCAAATGAGATAAGGGGCCCCTGGTACTTGCCCAAGCCTCCATCGAACACCTCCTGGAACTCCTGGGTTAGCCGCTGTTCCCAAGCTTCGATGGTGACTTGGTTGACACCTGTCAGTGCGATGTTAAGCGGGGCGAACCATTGTAGACCCAGTAGGCTTGGGCGGTCGCGATCGACGATTGTGAGTGGTAGTTGTTCGGTGTGGCCTTTGTAGGTTATGTTGAAACTCTTGGTGCCTACTACCGGGACACGGTTCCCTTGGTAGTCTTTAATGATGATCTTTTGTGTCTGCACGTTTCTCTTTTGTAGAGTGGGCACCAGTCTTTTTATTTCACGCCATGCAATCCTGGAAAGGTAGGACCCAGAGTCCACTTCCATCTTGCATGGCTGGCCTTCTATATATACCTCTACATGTATTTTTCTGGCGCCGTCAGAGGTGGCGTGGCCGATGGTCACCGTCTGATGGGTTTCTTCTTTCCGTTGACCGTCGCCGCTTCTTTGAGATCGTTGAGCGCGGTCCCATCGACCGTCTGGCTGTCGTTCTCTGGTTCTGGGCGGGGAGTTTTCTCTCCGTCTGTCGTGCTGTTCCCATTTGGGCGGGCTGCGAGTCTTCTTTTGGCGGCAAACTCGGGCGATGTGACCCCTTCGTTCACAATGCCTACAGATAGAGTCAAAAAATCGGCATTCTGACCTGGGGTGGTCGCCGCCGCACCCGGCGCAGCTGGTCCTCGACTTACGGCCTTTTCGACTTCGTTGATCGCCGCGTCCCGTCTGTACTCGGTGAATGTCCTCCTCGTCTTCAGACGTGCTGGAGTTCGACTGGTATTCACCGTAGTGTGCGGTCGCTTCACTTCTTGCGCCGGCCGACCTTGCCGGGTTGTTGTTCCCGCCCTTCGCGTCAGATCTTCGCATGCTGTCTGCCGACGTGCGTGTTGCTTCAGCGGCTGCGGCGGCTGTAAGGGCATCGGCTAGGCTGATGTCGCCCTTGGCCATAAGTCGGCTCTGCAGTGTAGGATCCCATAACCCGAGTACGAAGCGGTCTCTTATGAGACTGTTGAGACCCTCGAACTCACAGAGTCCTCCCAGGCGCCGCAGTTCTGCGACGAAATCGCTCAATTTTTCGTCGGGCTTCTGGTTTCGGCGGTAGAACTCGTTGCGCCGTATTAGGATGGGGACCTCGGGGGCATAATGGCGCCGCAGTATTGGTTCGAGGACGTCCCAGTCCATGGCGGTTGCGTCTGCCGGCTTGGCTAATGCCTTAGCCATCTGGAAGACTTCTGGTCCGCAGTGTGTAAGGAAGACAGCGCGTTTCAGCGGGCCCGGGGCGTCCTTCATGCCGGCGCATTCTAGGTACATTCGGAACCGATCCGAATACGATTCCCAATCTTCGGCGGCAGGGTTGAAGGGGGCGGGCGGTGCTATCTTCGCCATTTTAGTGCTGTCGCTGGTTCTTAGGTGGACACGGGGTTCGGTTCAGGGGTGAGATCCCACCTTCGTCGCCAGTGTCGTGTCCGGAAATAAGCGCAGAGTCGGTGACTTCAATTAAAAGCTCTTTATTTGTAACAAGTGAACCGAACCGGCGAAAGGTAAAAAGCCCGCGGCTTTTATACCTTTCGCAAGGCTGCCGCGGCCAACGGCAGCGATTCAAGTCTCCCGCTCTTGGTTTGCACCAATCGCGGGAGACCTAAATCGGCCAATCAGAAATCCCCGTGCCTTGGCCAATCAAGGCTCGGGGATTTCGAGCATACCATTTTCAGTACATAACAGAGTGTATTCAATTCCAGATTGTTCCGGTCACACCACGAGGCAAATTGTACAACTTTCCGTCTGTATGCTGATTCATTGGACTTTGAAGAAGCAGGATAGGAAGATTAGTGAAAAATTTCCTTTTTGGAGAAGACTCCTGAAAATATCGTGGACAATCAAGAAAACAAACTGATGGGTTGCTGAAGAAAGAAGACTGAATTGTGGTAGTGATGGGGCAGATTCAGAGATTTAAATGAGAAAATCTGCATGGTTTCTGGGAGTTTAAAATGATTTCATGGCACATATAATAAATCATTTAATCAGTACACCTCCCAACTGCCACTTGTTGTAAGCTTGCTGTAGTTATTCCTTCTGTATGCTTTTTTTTAAAAAAATGAATTTTAGTTTTATCCTTATAAGAAGCATTCCTTCTGTATGTTTTTTCCAAAAACATTGAATTATAAGAAGCAGTTACTCCTTCTGTATGCTTCTTTTTAAAAATTGAATTCTAGTTTTATCATTATAAGAAACAATTCCTTCTGTATGCTTCTTTTAAAAATTGAATTCTAGTTTTATCATTATAAGAAGCAGTTATTCCTTTTGTATGTTTAAAAAAAAAAGAATTATACTTTTATAATTATAAGAAGCAATTATTCTGTATGCTTTTTCAAAAACTTGTATAAACACCATAGGGAAATTTGTCTCACGCAGTATATATTTATATATCTATCAATTTCTATCTATCATATCTATCTACCATGTTTCTCCAACAATATGGCCTCCCCCAATAGGAAGTCCCAGCATGTTTTATAGGCATAAAATGAAAGTAAGCCCCTCCCCCCAAATTAAGGCCTATATTAAGCATGCGAAATGGGGGGGAATGGCGGGGGAGGCTTGCTGTTAGGAAGTACTTTCGTTGCACACCTGGATATGGTGCTGCCTACATTGACCTTGGCATTGATGGGGTACTTCGTATCGGGAGACCTTCCACCACCGTTGCTTTCCCTTCTCCCTGCGCTGCCATGGCGTTTAGAGCAATGCCGTGGTGTTTGGTGCAGCCACACGGCATTTGGCACAGCCACATGGCGTTTGGCGCAGCCACATGCAGCCAGCCAGGGCTCCTCCCTGCAACCGGAACCCGGCGGAGACACTCCGCTTCAGGCGCTCCTGTCGCCGCCTTCCTGGGCATCGTTCGAAGGCAAAGCCTCCCCACGTGGGGTTGGGCTGCCCTCTTGGGCAGGGGAGGCTTTGTCGTACTGGTAGTAGGACGTTGTATTTAAAAGAATGGGCTTTGCCTTTGAACGATGCACAGTAAGGCAGCGACAGGAGCGCCTGAAGCCAAGTGTCTCTGCCAGGCTCCAGTTGCAGGGAGGAGCCCTGGGCGGCCCCACGTGGCTGCGCCAAACACTGCATGGCTGCACCAAATGCCATGGCGTTGCTCTAAATGCTGCAGCAGCATGGGGAGAAGGGAAAGCAACAGTGGTTGAAGCTGAAGTATTAATTGACAGGACATTGCAGTATATGATTTTATATACTATACTATACTTAGATTGGACTGAAGGCGGCATAGTTCTAGGTTTTCTAAGTCTAGAATTTCAAGTCTGGTGGCATAAGGTATTCTGCAATGAGTAGAGGAGTGGAGAACTCTTCTTGTGAAATATTTCTGGACTTTTCTCAACTGTGTTAATATCATATATGTAATGTGGGTTCCAGACTGATGAGGTGTATTCAAGTATTGGTCTAGCAAATGTTTTGTATGCTGTAGTTAGTACTGTGATGTTACCAGAGGAAAAGCTAAAAGCTAAGAAAAAGTTACCAGAGAAAAAGCTAGGTTAACAACTCTTAATGCCTTTTTGGCTATGTAGTTACAGTGGGCTCTAGCACTTAGGTCATTAGAGATGAGTATTCCAAGGTCCTTGACAGAGTTTGGATCATCAACAAGGTCTTGACTATTCAGCTTCTATTTTATTTTCTGATTATTATTTTTTGCCAATATGTAAGACAGAGCATTTATTTATTTGTGTAAGTTATTGTATAAGTGTTATTGCTGTTATCTGGCTGGAGAAACTATATAATTGTTCTACTAGTATGAAAAATGTATTCAAGGAAATGATAGATAAGATAAAGACAGGAAATGTTAGATAGGTATTTATTTTACAATGTACAAATACAACTGTTTTTCTGCACATGGACTTTCTAAAATACAATCTTACTTTTACAATTGTGAACTTCTTCATGTATTTAACACTAAACCCAGATCAGCTACTTCATCAGTCTGCCCAAGTGGCTTTCAAAATTTGGACCAAAATTTGGTACAACTCCAAGGTGAGCAACAGATTAAAAGGTCCCAAAATATGAATATGTGATCTGCTCAGCTAGGAAAGGAGGAAAGCAAAGATTGGAATAATCGAATCCAAACCATTTCACAACCTGAAGGAAAGAAAAGATGCGTACTAATTCTGAAGTTAGTAACCGGACTCAATAACCTAATAATTTATAATCACTTCGGCATCGGCATCTTCTGTTAGAGCTGAAGGTGGCAGCGGAAGAGTTGTGGATGCCAGCTTTAGTGGCATCCACAACAACAAAATGGAACAGGCTTCAAATGTGTGAACGTCATTTTGATGCTCCTGCTTGAATTGACTGGCAAGTTCTCTAACATTTGAGTTGCCAAATATTTCCGTTCAGAAAGCTGCCTCACTCCATAGTGGAGGCATAGCTGAACTAGAGACAAGCTCAAAAGAGGAACAGCTCAGTTGGCATCCTCCCAGAAGACAGCAAATATCCAAATTGGTCTCAAGGAAGCATTTACCTTTGAAGAGTCATAGCAACAAGGGCTACTCACTGAGGCTGTCTTTGAGATCTGTGGACTTCAACTCCCAGAATTCCCCATCTGGCAGAGAGTTAAAGTCCACAAGTCTTAAAGACACCAAGGTTGAAGCAGGGGTGGGATTCCAAAAATTTTACAACCATTTCTGTGGGTGTGGCTTGGTGGGCATGGCTTTTTTTTTTTTTTTTTTGCAGCCCCCATACATTTTTGGGGGCCTGAGGGCATTTTTGCTCCCCTAAAGCTCTTGAGGCTTAGGAAGAAAAAAAAAGCATGGGGGGGGGGGGCATGTAGCACCCCTCCACGCTCCATTTTGGGAGATTTCTGGCCTCAGAAGAATGTTTTTGTTCTCTCAGGCTCCTCTGAAACATAGGACAGCAAAATTTGAGGGGGAAACTGAGAGATCACCAAAACTTCACACATTTGGGAATGAGATGTCCAAAATCTCATTCAATACCAGGAATGGCGATCCTGACGCCTCGTTGAGGGGGAGCATTTTTAAAAAGGAACCAAGCACCACCTCTGTGGAGATTCTCAGCCATCCAGGACATGCTTGCCCCAAAGGTGCTTCCTCAAAACACAATTGGACTTGGGGTTTTTTTTCCTTGAAGATGTTTCACTTCTCATCCAAGAAGCTTCTGAAAGGACATTTTGACGTGAATCAATCTAACCTTTGCTCTTTGCATCTGTTAAAGAAGTTGCTTCGACTATTTTGCTAAGGATGGGAATTATTTTGTTAGGAATTTTGTTCTGTAAGAGAATCGTATCCTTTTCTATCTGGTTTCTCGCCTCTTCAATTTGCTTCAGAGCTAGGCACATCCTTGGAGACAATTCCCATGGACATCTTGCTTCATATAGATAAGGGGAGGCTGCCTAGGAGCATGAACACACAAGGACAAGGGATACGGTGTAAAATAAGAAAGTATGGACAGAGGACGGACAAAGAACGCTTCATAGATAAGGAAGGGGAGGGCGTGGACAAGACATTACCCACATTAATAAGGAACCTTTGTCTCTGATTGGATAAACTTAGTTTCTATCAGCGTAAAATGTATGTAATATTCTGAGCCACTCTTGCAGGGTGTGGCTATTCCTTACATGCATTTTGTCCGTATGTTTTGGACATAATATTCACCCAGACTTTTTGCTTTGGCCAAAGAATAAAAAAGCTGTTAATTTTTGCAAGCCTCGTCTCGAGTTTCACTCTTTGGCATCTCTGTGGCTCGGGAAAACTTCTGGGACCTTACACTTCTGTCAAAACTGAGGAAGATTTTTGGATGAGAAGCGAAACATCTTCAAGGAAAAACAAAGACAGTCCAATTGTCTTTTGGAAAAGCGTCTTTGGGACAACTGAACACAAATCGATTTTACTGCTGGATTTGTTTGTTTGTTTATTATATCCCATTTATAAATATCTCAAGGTGGTGAGCACACAGGATATTCCTGGCACTTTGGGGAGCAGGCAGTGGACAGCAGGAACTGGGCATGGATGGTCTAAGCGAAGAGAAGGACCAGGGGAGAGAAGATAGCAACAGTCTTCCAATATTTGAGGGGTTGCCACAGAGAGGAGGAAGGGGTCAGCTCATTTTCTGAAGGCCAGACAAGGAATAATGGATGGAAACTTGATCAAGGAGAAATTCAACCTAGAACCTGACAGTGAGAACAATCAACCAATGGAACAGCTTTGCTTTCAGATTCATCAAGTGATCAGAACTTCATCACTGGAAGCTTTCAAGAAGAGATTGGACTGCCATCTGTCAGAAATGGTGTTGGGCCGTGATGGCAAACCTGGAGCACGCAAAGACATTTGTGCCAGCACGCAAGCCGCAGGCAAACTTACTTCACTACATATATGCGTGCCTCACAGCTGATTTTTCTGCTGGTTTGAGGCCTTTTTCGGCCTCCCAGAGAATTGGAAGAAGCCTCTGCAAGGCTTTTCAGGATGAATAGGCCCATTTCGTCACTTCCTGTAATACTGATTCATTCTGAGAAGCCTCCCAGAGGCTTTTTCCTAGCCTCTGGGAAGCCGAATAAGGCCTCAAACCAGCAGAAAAATCAGCCGTGAGGTGCAGTGCAGGTAAGAGGGTGGTGGTGGTGGGGATTGCGCACGCATGTGAGCGGGTGCACTGCATTCTGGGTGCTTGGCGCGCGCAATTTTTGGCACAGGAGCCAAAAAGGTTAGCCACCACTGGTGTATGGTCTCCTGCGTGGCCGGGGGGTTGGACTAGATGACCTAGTAGTCCAGAGTTCTCTTCCAACTCCGTTAATCTGTAATCCTATTTTCCTGACAACAACCCTGTGAGGTGGCTCAGCCTTAGAAACAGTGACACCTTCCTCTCTCTGCCCCCAAGTATTTTACTCTCCAATTTGTTTTGGTCATGTGATGAATAATGATTGAACAAGGAGAGATTCAGCCTGGAAATAAGGAGAAACTTTCTGACAGTGAGAACAATCAACCCATGGAACAGAAGCTGCCCTCAGAAGTTGTGGCAGGTCCCTGTGAGGTCATCAAAACCTTCCAACTTCTTTTGGTTTTGGCAGGGCCATCTTAGATGCTGTCTTCTGCTTAATCTGTGAACGCCCACCCACTCCCTCCCCACTCAAAATGTTTTCCGAGATGGCACATCTCTTAAACTGTGATTCCTGAACGGCAGTTTAGAACTTTCAGAAGGATAAACTGTCAATCAATGACAATGCGTTGCTGAGATGTCTCTCCGCTGTACGCTGCGCGCAGGGAGTGATAAGTGCTGCTTTGGGATCCAGACTGGATTGTTCCCGCCTGTTTCTCACCCCGTTATCAATTCCTATTGTTCCCGTTGGGGCTGCTGCTCCTGCCCTCCTCTGCCCCATTCGGCTGCTTCTGCAGCAGCTGACAGAAGAGCCCCTCCTTCTCCACCAACTCCTCGTAGGTCCCCCTCTCCCGGATCTCTCCGTCTTCCATGACCAGGATGAGATTAGCCTGCTTCACGTTTTGGAGCCGGTGGGAGATCAGGAGAACGGTGCGGCGGCTGCGAGTTTCTTCTTTGTAGATTTCTTCCTCCAGCTGCGTGAGACCAAAAATGGGGTGCCGGAAAGAGAAGAAAGGTTAGAAAGACAGGGAAAAAAGGGGGGGAGCCACAAGGCTGGGTCAGAGAGAAAGTAAACCAGTTGGGCATCAGGAATAATAAAAAGTATCTCACACACCGTTAACTACAACTTACATTCTTGCTTCAACTTTCCAACTACTACCAGTATGTATTCTCCCTGGAGCAGGGGTCTCCAACCTTGGCAACTTTAAGACTTGTGGACTTCAACTCCCAGAATTCCTCAGCCAGCTTTGCTGGAGACCCCTGCCTTAAGGGAAGTGTTTCTCCATCTTGGCAGTTTGAAGTTCTGTGGACTACCATGTTGGCTGAGGAATTATGGGAGCTGAAGTCCACAAGAACTCACTTAGCAACTGTCTCATGTAGCAACAGAAATTTTGGACTCAATTGTGGTGGTAAGTCAAGGACTACCTCTATAGAAGGATGCTAAGGGAAGGCAGACTTGAAGGAGGATAGGCAGCCCCCTCTTTCCTACAGGAAGTAAGCTGTCACTTTTGTGATATAAACAAAATCAAGATTTACTTTATATGTGCATCATCTCTCTCCCCTCTCTCTCACACCTATCTCATTCTCTCTATCATCCATCTTTCTCTCTATCATCTGTCTGTCTATTATCTCTCTCTCCTCTCTCCCTCCCTCCTTCCCTCTCTCTTTCATCTCTCTCACACTTATCTAATTTTATCATCTTTCTCTCATCTCACATCTGTTTGTCTGTGCATTATCTCTCTTTTCTCTTATCTATCTCTTTCTCTCATATTCTTTCTATCTATCTATCTATCTATCTATCTATCTATCTATCTATCTATCTATCTATCTATCCATCTATCATATCTCCCTCCCTCTCTCTTTCATCTCTCTCATACTTATCTCATTCTATCATCTTTCTCTCATCTATCTCATCCATCACCTGTCTGTCCATTATCTCTCTCTCTTTTCTCTCATCTATCTCTTTCTCTCATATATTATCTATCTATCTATCTTTCTGTCTATCTATCATCTATTTATCATCTATCATATCTCCCTCCCTCTCTTTCTCTTTCATCTCTCACACTTATCTATCTTTCTCTCATCTATCTCATCGATCATATATCTGTCTGTCCATTATCTCTCTCTTTTTTCTCTCATCTATTTTTTTCTCTCGTGTATTATCTGTCTGTCTGTCTGTCATCTATCTATCATCATGTATCTATCCCTCTCTCCCTCTCTCTCTCTCATCTATCTGTCAACTCATAAAATATTTCTATGGTCTTTTAAGAGTTGCTAACAGAAAGGGAGGGGGGAGCAGTGCGACAGCTTGCAAACCGAAACTGCATTCCATAAATGTTTTCAAAGATAGTAACTAGGTGACTGAAGTTTCTGCCATGCAAAATTCTAACTGAAGAGTATGATTGATGACTCTTGGCTATGGATGTGTGATACACCCAGGGGCTTGGGGAAAACCTGGATCAAGGGTAACAAGGGTAACAATGAATGTGTCTCAGAGTTGGCTACACCCCAGTAATGCCGCACCTTTTAACTCCTAATAAATCCTTCTGAAGTTTTGGAAGTTTGGCTCGAGACTCATGGTTTAAATGGGGTTAAGTGCTGGAATCCTGACACTATCTATGTATCTATCTCCAGCCTTTATTATTTATTATCAAGGTATAGTGAATATATCTAAGACTCTTCTTATTCTTATTTTTAGGTTTGTTGGGGCTGCAAATCCCGCAACAACCCCACTTTCCCTCCACTCCCAATGAAGACCTTCCTGTGGAAACTGGATGAGGGCAGGGCTGTTTCAGTTCCACCTACTACCCCGACTACAGCTGGGCCAAGTAGAAAAAAAAAATCTCACAGCGGTTTAACAGAAACCGTACAAAATTCTTCTCGACGTTAGGCCACTTCCTCTTCCCTTTCTCACCCTCCCTTTTTGCTTCTTTAATTCCATCCATCATTCAATCCTCTCAGAAAACTTCTCCCCCCTCGCCCCCAGTTCTCTCACCAGTTTCTGGCTGTCGGTGTCCAAGGCGCTGGTGGCATCGTCCAAAATCAGCACTTTGGGGTTTCGGATCAAAGCCCGGGCAAGAGCAATTCCTTGTTTCTGCCCTCCAGAAATTTGCTTTCCTGCTTCCCCGGCATCTGCAGCAAGAGACAAAAATGGAGGCATTCTGTAATCGGGCCCTCCCAAACTCCCTGCTTATCCATTTTAATTCTAACAGCTGCTTCATTCATGTCCCAATAGCTGAAATCTGGAATACTGATTTTGCAACATATCTGTATCAATCTATTCATCATCCGGTCCAATAGCTGGCAAGGGGGTAGAACATGGCAACCCATCAGACCTAGTCCTGCTTCCTCCCTATGGTCACAGCTCCACAGAGTCACAGATATTTCTCCAATTAAAGGAAAACATCTGGGACTCAGGATTGAAATGAGGGGTCCTTGTGCTGGATGATATAAGCAAATGATCTCTTGTGCAGCTTCTGATCTGCAGCATTCAATGGTGCCTGGAGCAGATTTTCAACAATATTCCAAAACTCTTTTGCTTTTAGGAAAATCCCATCTTTGCAGCCCAAATAATATACTTCTTCTGACCCAAACGGGGTAGAGAGCTCTCTTTAATATTTTTTTTTTCAGCCACCCTGCAGGCCTTGTTTCTTGCTATGAAAACAGGCTAATTACAATTCAGTCTTTTTTCTGGGCCCATAACCTGTTCCGTTTTGCAGCGTAAATTCAGCACCAGAAAAGTAAACGCAGATGGCTGATGCCTCATTTAACGTCTTTATAAACACATTAAGTACATTTTACAATACCAGTTGTAGATTTCTCGAACAGGGCGCATACTCAAACAGAAGCAGACAAGTTACATGTTCAGAGCACAGCGGCAACATCAACTTCAGCAGACAAGCAAACAAGTTAGTTTCTCTTTCACTTTAGAGCTGAGCATAGAACAGAGATAAACCAGGCCCAGATTCTCTTTAAGTTTCAGCCCTCGATTCAGCTCTCATTGGCTGACACCTTGTTACTAAGCTCTATTCCAGTTGATGAATAGACTCTGACAGGTGCTCTCTGAGCATGGCTGTTTTCTTGCAGATGTTTCTTTACCCCACACTATTGGTAATCCTCAATCTGAGGCTGTGATTGAGCCCAACGTTTTTGTTGCTAAGCGAGACGCGTATTAAATGAGTTTTGCTTCATTTTATGACTTTTCTTGCCACAGTGGATCACTGCAGTTGTCAAGTTAGTAACACGGTTGCAAAGTGAATCCGGCTTCCCCTTTGACTTTGCTCATCAGGAAGTCGCAAAACCCTTGGACGACGACTCATATTCCTCCTCGGAAGTCGGCTCAAGGGAAGATAAGCTGGGTTAATTAATGACTCTGAATGGACAAAAGAGGTTTACAGGCGGATTTAGCTGGGGACAGCTTGCTGGGGTTGGCGGTCAGTGGAGAGAAGGAGGAGGAGCTGCCTTCCATGGTGGATCCGAGAGCACGCAGGGCAGAGAAAAGGCAAGAGCAATGGAGATCTGCCATATTATTCAGAAGGCCCCACCTGTCTTGATGGGCTGCCCAGGAAAAGCATTTATCATGGCAGGCAAAGGGAAGTGCTGCTGGGAACAACACGTTTGGTTTCTGGCTGTGTGTGTTTGTTCCTGGTGTTTCCTGCTGGATTTTGGAGACTCTGAACTTCTTTTCTCAAGTGAGCTCTTGTGGGTGTATTTCAGTTTGGCTTAGTAGATTAAGTTTATTGGTGGACTTCTTTGTTGGAGCAACTTTCTATTGTTTTATGGACTATTGGCTGTTGCCTTGTGGACTAATCTTGGCCTGCTTGTGGCTGGAGTTATTTGGGACAGTTCTGAAGCTTGGTGAAGGGAATTGCTGGGGAATCACATGGTCATGGGGATGCTGCCAAAGGTCACAAGTGTGAAAAAAAGGTCATAAGTGTGAAAAATGGCCATGCCCCTGTTGGAATCTGACTTGGTGGGGGAAACCGAACAGCTGACAGGGAGTGGGAGTGTGGCTCCACTGGCTGTGGAAGAAACTGGGGAAGGGCAAAGTCTGGCTGGGCAGAGCAAGGGAGAGGTAGAGCAAGGCAGAGGGAATTCAGAGGAAGATCTAGGCCTACCCCCTCTTCATCCTAGGGCACGCAGGGAAGAATGGAGAAGGGAGCAACTTGTGTTGCTTGGCTTACGGGAGAGGAAAGGACCCTGATTCTCTTCATTAGCTGCAGCTGGGAACACACTGTATAAAAGAGGAAGCTGTGCACAGCAAGTTGTTGGAAGCAAACATGAATTTATCTGGTATTGTCGTGGCTTATCTGTGTTCCTGGCGTTTTCCCAACTGTGTGAGTTTTGCTGCACTTTCAAATCTGAAATTCCTTCTCCTGCCCTATCAAGTTAATTATTTCAGCTTGGTTTGTTTGGATTTTTAGTTACAGTTTTTGTGTACCTTGTTTTGGACTAAATTTTCTACAGTTAAAGGCTGTTTCTGGGAGAGTTTTTCTCCAGCTGAAGATAACCTGGACACTGGAGACAAAGTTGGATATAATAAAGGGACTCTTATTGCTTATTTGACTGTGTTGCCTTTGTGTCATGCCCTGGGTCATCACAGACATTTTTTTCAGTGCCGTAACTTCGCACGGTCACTAAACAAACTTGTAAGTCAAGGATTACCTGTCGTTTGGGTAATGAGACATTCTGCAAAAAAATCAGCGATGCTCAGAGAGCACCAAGGACCCCTCTGATGTTCTGCCCTTGAGACAACTCCCATGTGACCCTGCCATCCATCCCTGGGCAGAAGACAGGGACTCCTACTTGTATCGTAGCCGTGGCTCATTGTGGAGATGAAGCGATGGACTCCTACTTGCTGACTAGCCTGGATCACCTTCTCTTCACATTGCTCTTCCAAGCCGTAGGCAATGTTGGCACCCAAGGATCGGGCAAAGAGTACGGGATCTTGGCTCACCAGTGCTATCTACCAGGCAGGGAAAAATAACAAGACAGTTCATTATTTCAAGCAGAATTTATGAGAATGCCAATCAAAGCAACATTCATTTCCCCCAACTTTGGAAACTGTAATACAGGTCAACTTCTATGCCGATTCTCAGTCATCCAAGTCACGGCTGTCCAGAAGTCAGGCTTTGGTGGCGCAGTGGTTAGTGTGCAGTACTGCAGGCCACTTCTGCCGACTATCGGCTGCCTGAAATTTGGCAGTTCAAATCCCACCAGGCTCAAGGTTGACTCAGCCTTACATCCTTTCCGAGGTGGGTAAAATGAGGATCCAGATTGTTGGGGGCGATAGACTGACTCCGTAAAACTGCTTAGAGAGGGCTGTAAAACACCATAAAGTGGTATATGAGTCTAAGTGCTATTGCTAATGCTAAATGTGTTTTTTTTCAAGAGGCAATTGGATTGATTTTCTTTGAAGACATTTCGCTTCTCATCCAAGAAGCTTAAATATCTTAAATATTAATATTTTATATACTTATATATTTAATATAAATATATAATTTATATATTTAAATATCTTTATATATCTTAAATATCTTAAAAGAAAAACAAGAACGTCCAGTTACCTCTTGAAAAAAGCACTTTAAAAAAAAGATTTGATAGATTTTCTATTATTTACATTTTGTTAGTGCTTAATAAACATCATGTTGTCTGGGTTTGTATAATTGCTTAACAATACAGATCACATTCTTAATCTCCACTTCTTTTTTCCAACCACTGGTAAAATAAAGTCCAAGTTTGGTAATATTCTGTGTCCAAAAGCACTTTTGGAATACAGGTAGTCCTCAACTTACAATCATTCGTTTAGTGACTCAAGTTACAACGGTCCTAGAAAAAAATGATGGGCAAAGTCAAGAGAGAAAGCCAGATCCGCTTAATAACTGCATGCTTCACTTAACAACTGCAGCAATTCGCTTAAAGATTGCAGGGGAAAAGGTTGTAAAATGGGTTGAAGCTCATTTAACAACTATCTTGCTTAGTGACAGAAATGCTGGGCTCAACCATGGTTGTACATCGAGGACTACCATAAAGATATTGAATTTAATCGCTGGAACAGTAAAGGGTACAATGGGCAGGGACACATGGTCGGAGTTGATTGGTTGGACAGCATGGAGTCCTGCATGAGGCAATCTGTGTTATGATTGGTTGCTGGGGTAAAGGGAGAGTTTCCCTTTTTTCCCGCCTTTTTTCCTTTTGTGTGTTTCCTTCTGTATGCTGTTTAAATTTACCTCATCATGTTCCTGACTATCCCATTTGTTGTAAATATAAATGTTAAATAGATTCATTTCTATAAAACTACAAGTTTGTGTTGGTGTCTCTGACCTCATTTGGACACCTGCTGCATAATTCCCAGATATCAATCTGTTCAATTTGTTTAATGGGAGTTGAAAGAGAAAAAAAAATCCACAATAGACTATTTAACAGAATAACAATGTTAGACGGGACTTGCAGGTCTTGTTCTGACCCAAAGCTTGTTCCAATGAAACAAACATTAAATGGAGGTAACAGCAAAACCTTTTAATGATCCTTTACAAATTCCGTTCCTTCCCAGTTAAAAGGCTGTTTCAGACTAATTGTCTCTGATAAGAACGAGCCTTGCCAAGTTTGTGCAAGACTGCCAAGAACACTAGATAAAGTTGCCAAAAAAGTATTTCAAACACAAAGAGTCTCCAAACACCAACTAAGAGAGTCCAGATGTCCACAAGGCTTGAGTGCAAAAACTTCTTTGCTTCCTGCAAAGAACTCCGGTTTCTCAGCTGGCTTTTATCTCTGAAGGGAGGGGCCATTACCTTGCAGCCTTACCCCCGAGTCACCCGTGTTGCTGCAGCTGTTCTTTCCTTCCAGCAGCCCTGCGTGCACGTGCACTGGGCACAGGCTCCTCGGGGACCTCTTCATCACTGCTGCCAGCCTCCACAATCTCCGAAGGCACCATTCCACTCCCTGATGGTCCTGGCCCCATCCCTGCATTACACGCAGGCCTCTCATCTGAGTTTTCGCTCTCTGAGACCTCAGCCGCTGCTGCCGGTGAACCACAACAGGTCTTCTAGTCCAACCCCACCACCCTTCAAGCAGGAGACCATTTCAGACAATGGCTGTCCAGTCTCTTTTGAAAGCCTCCAGGGATGGAGCACCCACAACATTTGAAGGCAAGCTGTTCTATAGGGTGCGCTCTGTATGCTGTTCGGTGATTTACCCGACAATTTACCTCAGGATGTAGTAATGTGCCTGACTATCTCACCTGCTGTAAACATAAAATGTAAAATCTATTTATTGATATAAAATGACAAGTTCGCATCAGCGTCCCTGACTCCATTTGGACACTGGCTGTGCAATCCTCTCCACAACCTGTATCGGCCACCTGCGTTTACCATATCGCATCCCTTACCTTTTGATGCAGGAAGCGATGTTCATATTTGTTCAGGTCCTTGTCGTCCAGCAGCACCTGTCCTTGTTCGGGCTCATAAAACCTTTGCAGCAAGGCCACCACTGTACTCTTCCCACACCCGGAAGGGCCCACCAGGGCAGTCACAGTACCAGGACACAGCTTAAAAGACACCCCCTGGAAGAAGAGAAAACTGCCTGCCGATTCTCCCCAACTTCGATGCAGTTATTCGTACTGCAGTTTTGGTTCTGGCTTTGGATGGGATAGGACAAGCGCATCAACACGCTCAGAGAACAGATAATCAGAGTTGGAAGGGACCTTGGAGGTCATCTAGTCCACACACACCCCGCCCAAGCGGGAGACACTACACCCTGCACAAATGGCAGTCCAATCTCTTCTTCAAAGTCTCAAGTGATGGTGTTCCCACAACTTCCAAAGGCAGAGCTGTTCCACTGATTGATTGTTCTCACTGTTAGAAAGTTTTTCCTTATTTCCAGGTTGAGCCTCTCCTTGTTCACCTTCCATCCATTATTCCTTGTCTGGCCTTCGGGTGCTTTAGAAAATAACTGGACCCCTTCCTCCCTGTGGCAGCCCCTCAAATATTGGAAGACCGCTATCCTGTCTCCCCTGGTCCTTCTCTTTACTAGACTAGCCAGGCCCAGTTCCTGCAACTGTCTTCATATGTTTTAGCCTCCAGTCCCCTAATCATCCTAGTTGCTATTTCTAGAGTCTCAATTTCTCTCTTACATTTTGGCAACCATAACTGGATGCAGTATTCCAAGCGTGGCCTTACCAAGGTATTATAAAATGGTTTAGCAAGGCCTAGGGCTCACAGACTGGACATTGTACATCTCGAACCATTTAAATGCAGTTAAATTCCATTAAGCCAGGTTAGATCTAAGCCAGATTTGACTGACCTCAAAAAGCTGATTCTAGGTTGGGTCTGGCCAAAGATTGGATGAGAGACCATAGAAATGGATCCAGCCAACGTGAAAGCTGTCCTGGATTGGCAAACCCCCCAAAGAATCGCAAACAGGTGCAAAGCTTCCTGGGATTTGCAAACTTCTACCGGCAATTTATCCCCTCATTTGCAGAGATTATATTACCAATAACAGAACTATTGAAAACTGGGAGTGTGGGGGCAACCAAGGGAAATCCTGGACAACCCCTTAAATGGACTCTAGAATGACAACAAGCTTTTGAATTGTTAAAAAGACATTTTGCAGAGGAACTCATTCTAAAACACCCTGACCCAGAATTGCCTTTTATAGTGCAAGCCAACGCTAGTGACGTAGCAGTGGCAGCAGTTCCACTCCAGAAAAATGATAATGGACATCTGCAACCCTGTGCATATACGTCCCAAAAACTCCCAGAAATTGAAAGAAGGTGGGCTGTATGGGAAAAAGAAACTTATGCAGTTCGTTGGGCTTTACAAATTTGGAGACAATTTTTAGAGGGCGGTAACATTCTGTTCGAAGTATGGCTTTCAATCACTATCCCAGACAGAAATAATGGAGTTTCCCATATTGACCTCAGCTACATTTTGGTTTCCTCTGGCTGCATTCACACAACATACTTGTCCAAGTCAGTAGATGACACACACAAAATGAAAAGTTGGTTACCTTTAAACTTGACTTAGTAAGTTGTGTGAATTCCATCAATTTGAATAGTTCCGTGATGGTGAATCCATGGCATGCGTGACACGCAGAGCCATTTGGGCTGGCGCGTGAGCTGCAGGCAAACTTACCCTCACTGCATATGCGTGCACCTCACAGCTGATTTTTGGCTGGTTTGAGGCCTTTTTCGGCCTCCCAGAGGCTTGAGGAAGGCTTCTGCAGGAAAACTAGGCCCATTTTGTCACTTCCTGTTTTTCTGGAAATACCAGAAGTGACAAAACGGGCCTAGTTTTCGGCCTGCAAAGCCTGCAGAAGCCCTCCTCAAGCCTCTGGGAGGCTGAAAAAGGCCTCAAACAGTCTGAAAATCAGCTGCGAGTGCAGGTAAGGGGGTGGGTGGGTGGGGATTGTTTGTGCATGCATAGAGGGCATGGGGGCTGCGCATTGCCTTCTGGGTGCTGGCACACGAGCACGAGCATGCAAGCGCATGCACAATTTTTGGCACAGGAGCCCAAAAAGGTTAGCCACCACTGGACTAGTTTGCAGTGTCATGTATTGGTTTAACCCAGATAGTCAGGGCTATTCAATAACAGAGTTAACTGGTCACAGGATGACTGGGACTCAATCTTGGGTAGTTCTCTTCATATCTATTCTTGAATCCATACCCAAAGTGTTGTGATCCCTTCTCAGAATCCAATTCCCACCACCAACCTTCAGCACTAGAGAGTTGCCATTGTTGCCATAGGAGAACGAAACATCCTTAAACTCCATGCGTCCTTCTAAATTGGTGGGTGCCAAAGTTCCTGAAGGCTTGATTTGGGGTGTCCGGTCCATGTACTCAAAAGCCTTTTCCGATGAACCTACGGCCTTTTGCACGGAAGGGTAACATGAAAGGAGGACCTAAGAGACACAGGAAACAGGCACTGTGAGACGAGGGAAACATTTTGAGGAAGGGTCTTCACTCCTCTCTGGGCTTCCAAGCAGAGGCTGTTTCTGCCCCCCACCCCACCCCCACCAGTGCTGGGCCAATCACAAAACTTACCCGCACCACTGTGGAAAGCTCACCCTCCTGTAGGACAAAGGTAACGAGAGCTCCGCTAGTCAACTTCCCTTGAGTGACCAGGTGTCCCCCATAGTAGAGAATCCCCACTTTGAGTGCCAGTTGTAAGATCTGGAGGAGAGAAAAAAAAATAGGGGACTAGTGTGAAATCCCTTGGATAAGGGGTGTCAAACTGGCAGCCCGTGGGCCAGATGGGTCACACACAGGCCATGCCCACCCCAGCTCTGTAAAGGGGAAAATGTCGTGACATGACGGCAACATGACAGCGCGAGTTTGACACCCATGCCTTAGAGGGGTGGAGGGGAAGGAGGGAGGGAGAGAGAGAGAGAGAGACAGACAGATAGAGATAGACAGTGAGAGAGACAGAGAAGAGACAGGCAGGGGGGGAGGGAAGGAGGGAGTATTAGACAGATAGACAGAGATAGATAGTTAAACTATCTATCTATCTATCCATCCATCCACCTACCTACTTGCCTACCTTACCTACCTACCTACCTACTGTATCTATCCATCCATCCATCTATCCATCCACCTACCTACCTTACCTACCTATCAATCTATCTATATCTATATCTGTATCTGTATCTATGTACTGTATCTATCTATCTATCTATCTATCTATCTATCTATCTATCTACTCTATTTCTATCTCTCTATCTCTCTACTGTTTCTATTTATCTATCTATCTCTATCTACTCTATCTATCTATCTACTGTATCTATCTATCTACTCTCTCTCTCTCTCTCTCTCTCTCTCAATCTACTCTATTTTTATCTCTCTACTGTTTCTATCTATCTCTCTATCTCTATCCACTCTATCTATCTACTGTATCTCTATCTATCTATCTATCTATCTATCTATCTATCTATCTATCTATCTATTTCAATCTCTCAATCTACTCTATTTCTATCTCTATATCTCTCTCTACTGTTTCTATCTATCTCTTTATCTCTATCTACTCTATCTATCTATCTATCTATCTATCTATCTATCTATCTATCTATCTATCTATCTATTGTTATCTCTCTATCTCTCAATCTCTCTACTCTCTCTCTCTTTCTATCTATCTGTCTATTGTATCTATCCATCTATCTACCCATCTGAAATAGTCAGCCCTACTCACTCTGGAAGCACAAAGCTCCATGCGTCACACAAAATCTGACACCATCCTTTGGGTGACAGAAGTTGTGCAGCCCGCACCCTCTCGCCAACCTCTCTGCCCAGGTTTGCATCCTTGCCTCAGGAATCCATACGGAGGCCCCGTAGGCCACGGCCTCCACCTTGTTGAGTTTGTAGGTCTCTTGCAACTTCTTTTCGTAACACTGAGCAGCCCCATCCTCGTTGGCAAAGCTGCGGATGGTGGAGATGGACTGGAAGGTCTCCATTGCAACTTCATTGGCTTTGGCTAAGGATTCCTGGACCCGCGTGGCCAACCTCTGGAAGGAGAGAGAAAAGAGAAAGAGAAAAGATAACAAAGTGTGTCCAAAATGGATCAGGAGAGATTTAACCTGGAAATAAGGAGAAATTTTTAGACAGTGAGAACAATCAGCCCATGGAATGGAAGTTGTGGGAGTGCCATCACTTGAGACTTTCGAGAAGAGATTGGACTGCCATTTGTCAGAAATGGTGTAGGGTCTTCCGCTTGGATGACCTACAAGGTCCCTTCCAACTCTGCTTATCTGTTATCTGATTAGGTTAAGAGGTGTTCAATCTGAACCCCCAAACTTTGTATCAACTGTATTGTCCCTCTACAAATTAAACTCTGGAGGCAACTTTGGATGTGATCAAATGGGAAAATGAATGAAATCGTATTAATTAATATTAAATAAGATAAAGCTCAACTGGTGGCTACAAGTCCATGTTGTTCAGTCTGCAATAATATACAAATAGTGTCAACTCATAAAAATATTTCTATGGTCTTTTTAGAGTTGCCAGCAGAAAGGGAGTGGGGAGTAGTGGGCAGCATGCATTTCATAAATGTTTTCAAAGATAGTTTCTAGGTGACTGAAGTTTCCGCCATACAAAATTCTAACTGGAGAGAATGATTGATGACTCTTGGCTATGGATGTGTCCCATTGGAGAATATGAATTATGATACACCCAGGGGGTGAGGGGAAAACCATAGTCAAGGGTGACAATGAATGTATCTCAGAGTCGGCTACGCCCAGGCAGCTCATGTTTACTCCTAATAAATCTTCTTTAAGTTTTGGAAGTTCGGCCAGAGACTCATGATTTAAATGGGGATCACTAACGGAGCCCTGACAGGGCATCAGGGTTATGTTTGCACTCGGAGGCTGGAGTGAGCGTGGCCAGCTCAACGTCACTCGCCGAGGCTCTGTTTTCGGCCGCAACAACCTCCTGCAGCCTTCTGCCAGCGAAAATTGAGCCCCCACCGAGCTCCATTTTCACTGGCAGAGGGCTACAGGAGGCCATTGCAGCCAAAAACAGAGCCTGGGAGGGCCACGTCCGGTCCTTCCAAACTCTGTTTTTGCTGGCAGACAAAAACCCAGGCTTCGTTTTCAGCTGTGATATATCTTCTGCAGCCCTCTGACAGCAAAAATGGAGCCTCCCTGAGCTCCATTTTTGCCGGCAGAAGGCTGCTGGAGGCCATCATGGCTGAAAATGGAGCCTGGGAGAGCCATGTGAAGCCCTACCAAGTTCTGTTTTTGCTGGCAGAGGCACCGCAGGCAGAGACTCCGTGGGCAGAGACACCTTTCCTGTTTCCAGGGCAGCCCCACGGGCCCAATTTAAGCACCCTGTCAGCTTTGGAAGCCATATTAGCACCAGACGCTTTCACACTACCACATTCTTGAGCCTGGGAAAACGGGAGGGGAGAATTTCCTGGAGCGAATGTGGTTAGACACAACAGCATTCTTCTTCTAAGTCAAGGTCATGTCATTTCTGCACTTGGGTGAGAGGACGTCTCAAGCTGAGGCGAACGGTGATTGGGGCATGTGATGCAATGAGGGATGCAGAGGGTGGATTTGTAATTTTTTTACTTATTGCAAGGAAACCTGGAACTTTCAGATTCGGGATTTCCCAGATGTGCCAGTTTACTACCCATTCCACAGGCCGGATCCAGTCCAAGGGCCCTTGAGTTTGACCGCTCGGTATTAATAAGGCTTTCGTCCCCAGGAAAGGCTGATAGAAATAAACATGACTTCTGCAGTCCTTTTTAGCGGCCTGTGGGCCTTGGGCCTCTCTACCACAGAACCCTCAAGGTACGGCTGAAGGGAACCTTTCCTCACCTGATAGAACTTCCCTGAGAACTTCGGCAACAGCAGGATGAAAGGCAGGGTCACAATGATGAATAAGGCCAAAGGCACAGAGATCCACAGCATCATGGCATAGTAGCAGATACCCCGGAGCACGTACCACATCAGGAGGCTCAGATCATGTGAGAGGGCTTCGCTCATGGAATCGATGCCGGATGAGATGTGGGAAGTGATGTCACCTGTCAGCCAGAACAAGTCCATTTCAAAAGACCGTATGTCAATTGGGAGAAGCCCCTAGCAGCTGTGTGGTCTTTGCCTTTCCCGCTTTTTTGGTACCCATCTGTGGAACTGACCTGTTCTCACCAAGGCTTATTGAGACACTAACAAACACGTTAGTCCCCAAACCCTTTTTTATTTCAACAGCTGTGAATTTTAGTCATTCACAGCCTGTAATGAGTCTCAAACAGTTAGTAAATAGTCCCATGGAAGTCCTTCAGGATAAGTCTGATAAGCACGCACCTCTATCTTCCTTAAAACGCTGCCAATGACTAAATTTCCAACTAGTTATACAAGGCCAAACGGAACACAAATTCAACACAGAGCTTCAGGTTTCAAACCGACCAGTACGAACGAAGTTGCTTCCTGCAAAGGCTCCTGTCCCTTTGCTCCTCCTTTATGTCTTATGGGAGGGCCAATCACTTCCAAGCCTTACTCCCGAGTCACCCATTTTGTCTTAACTGTTCTTGCCTTCTGGCAGCTCTGCGCACACATTAATTGGGAACAGGCTCCCCTTGTTCCTCTGCCTCGCTGCTGACAGATTCTGGAGGCTCTGGAGTCAGCACACAATTCCCAGATGGCCCTGGCCCCATCTCTGTATCAGACAGAACCCTCGTCCAAGTCCTCCCTACTGTCTGACTCTGCTGCCGTCACTGCAGGATGCCGGTGGATCACAACATGACCACCCCATCTTCTAAACCAGTGCTCGCCAACCAGTGGGCTGGGGACCGCTGGTGGTCCACCAGAAAATTTTGGTGGTCCACAGAGAAAGGTCACATCCAAAGCAATTAATCCAGGCTGCGCAGGAATACAAAGCTTGCGTTGCTTGCATTGCAAACACACAAGATAGTGAGGGTAGGGGGGAAAGGGCGGGGGGGGGGAAACTTGCCCCACGTGCCTTGCCTGGCCACTGGGCTCTTCTTTCCACTTCTTTCTTCTTCTGCTTTTGGCTGCACGCAAGGAAAGCAGCAAAAGTCTTTCTTTCTCTCCCCTGACCAAAGTTTCTGCCACGCAAAATTCTAACTGGAGAGCATGATAGATGACTCTTGGCTATGGATGTGTCCCATTGGAGAATATAAATTATGATACTCCCAGGAGGTGGGGGAAAACCATGGTCAAGGGTGACAATGAATGATGTGTCTCAGAGTTGGCTACACCCAGGTAGCATCGGCATGTTTACTCCTAATAAATCTTCTTCAAGCCTTTGAAAATCCGGCTAGAGACTCATGATTTAAATGGGGGTAACTACCAGAGCCCTGACTCTGTGTGTGTGTGTGTGTGTGTGTGTGTGTGTGTGTGTGTGTGTGTATGAGAGAGAGAGAGAGAGAGAGAGAGAAGGAAATGCTGGCCTTTACCTGTTCGATTAGTGCTGAAGAAGCCAATCTCCTGGCGCATAACAGACCTGAAGACAGAGGCCTGGAAGCGGGTGTGAAATCTGTTCATAACCGTATTATACAGGAAGTCGCAGAGAAGCTCTGTTGTCGCACTGAGAGGAATCAGAAAACAGATATCTATCATGACTCCAACTTCAGCTCTCTCCAGTCTTTTCTCCTACCTGACATCACTTTGATCCCTTTTCCCCCTCTCCCAACGAACCATATTTCATCCCATGCTGTGGTCAAAAATTTTGGTTTCCTTTTCTGGGTTTTGGGGGTTTTTTTGCACTCTGAGTCACATTTCTGCAAAAGTATTGATATGAGGGACAAATAATATTCTATCCTGAGGTAATGATCACTGTCGTGACTTTTGAATTGCACAACAGAAGGAGCAGGCAAGCAGTCTTCCAATATTTGAGGGGTTGCCACAAAGAAGACGGTATCTGCAGCATGTTTTTCTCTGCCTGATGTAATGGAACAGCCCATTAATAGACAGGTAGTCCTCGACTCACGCCCACAATTGGGCCCAAAATTTATGTTGCTCAGTGAGACCTTTGTTCAGTGAGTTTTGGTCCAGTGGTGGTATTCAGCCAGTTCGCACCGGTTCAGGCAAACTGGTAGCAAGGATTTGGCGTGGATTGCCGAACCGGTAGTAACTTCCGGAAGTCCACGCCCCCAACCCAGTCGCCCGGTCGCCACTCGCTTGCTCGTCCCGCCAATGCTCGTTCAACCCCTCCACCCGATGCTCGCCAGCCCAGTATTTCTTTTTTATTAACCTCCCAACAATCAGCTGTTCCTACAATCAGCTGTGCCTGGATTCCCCTCCCTTCTTACTGCTTCACCCAGGAGGCTTCTTTGAGGCCCAGGAAGGCAAAAAATGGAGGGAGGGAGTGCAGCCCCCCCCTCCATTTTTTGCTTTCCTGTGCCCCAGGGAAGCTTCCTGGGAGCAAAATCATCCCCCCTAGAGACTCCTCTGAGGCCAGGAAGGCCCCAAAATGGAGCCCAGGAAGGCTCCAAAGCAAAAACACCCCCCAGGAGGCTTGCCTGAGGCCTAGAGGGCACCAAAATGGAACCAGGAGGGTTGCTGTGTGCCTCCTCCAGGCTTCATTTTTTTTCCTTCCTGAGCCCCAGAGCAAGCATTTTTGCTTCTGGGAGCAAAAATGCCTCCCCCCCCCAGAGGCTCCTCTGAGGTCAGGAAGGTCCCAAAATGGAGGCCAAAACAAAAACACCCAAAATGGAGGCCAAAACAAAAACACCCCCTCAGGAAGCTTGCCTGAGGCCCCAAAATGGAGCGAGGGGGGGTGCCGAAAAAACCACATCCACCCAATCACATGGCCACATCCACCTAGCCATGCCCACCAAACCGGTAGTAAAAAAAAATTTCAATCCCACCACTGGTTTTGTCCCATTTTACAACTTTTCTCACCCCATCATTTGTTAAGGGAACCACTGCAGTTGTTACATCAGCAAACACAATTGTTAAATGAACCTGGCTCCCCCATCGACTTTGCTTGTCAGGAGGTTGTAAAAAGAGGATTGCATGACCCCGGGACACTGCGACCATCATAAAAGTGAATACATTGTCCAATGTCTGAACATGAATCACATGACCATGGTGGAGATGCTGCAACGGTCAAAAAAATGGGCATGTCACTTTTTTTCAGTGCCCTTGTCATTTCGAATGGGTCACTAAGCGAACTGTTGTTAAGTTGAGAACTACCTGCACTGTTCCCATTTTAACAGATAACCAGAGTTGCAAGGGACCTTGGAGGTCATTTAGTCCAACCCCCTGCCCAAGTGGGAGACCTACACGATTTCTGACAGATGGCAGTCCAATCTCTTCTCGAAAGTCTCTAATGAAGGCGTTCCCACAACTTCCAAGGGCAACTTCTGTTCCATTGGTTGTTTGTTCTCACTGTCAGAAAGTTTCTCCTTATTTCCAGGTTATATCTCTCCCTGTTCAGTTTCCATCCATTATTCCTTGTCTGGCCTACAGGTGCCTTGGAAAATAGCTTTACTCCTCCCTCTCTGTGGCAGCCCCTCAAATATTGGAAGACTGCTATCATGTCTCCCCTGGTCCTTCTCTTCACTAGACTAGCCAAGCCCAGTTCCTGTAACCGTTCTTCATGTTTTAGCCTCCAGTCCCCTAATCATCCTGGTTACTCTTCTCTGTACTTTTTCTAGAGTCTCAATATCTTTTTTATAGTGTGGTGACCAAAACTGGATGCAGTGCTGTAAGTGTGGTCTTACTAAGGCTTTATAAAGTGGTATTAGTACTTCCGTTAATCTTGATTGTATCCCTCTGTTAATTCAATTTAGGATTGCATTAGCTTTTTTGGCTGGTGCTGCACACTGCTGGCTCCTATTTAGCTAGTTGTCCACTAAAACTGCAAGATGCCTCTCACAGTTACTGCTATTGAGCCTAGTTTCACCCAGTCTATATGTGTACTTTTGGTTTTTCTTGCCTAAGTGTAGGATTTTTTTCCTCTCTTTCTCTCTATAGCACACACACAACCCACCACACACACATATATGATGCATTTCCGAATGTATTCATTTGTGATCCAACTTTTCCCTTCTATTGTGACTAAAATTTGTGGGTTTCCAACGATGCCACAGGTGCAAGTTTGCATTTAAAAACAAACTCAGGTAATTTCCCCTCTACCATACCTCGCCAGAGTGTAACAAGACATCATATACAGAGCATTCTTGAAGGCCGAGGCTTCCTCCTTGTTGATGAGCAAGTCTGTCACCTTTCCGGTATAATGTGGAATTGCCATCTCCCCTGAAAGGCAGACATTGAGAGAGTGTGAGAGATCGAAGAGAGAGAGATTGAGAAACATTGAGAGAGAGAGAGATTGAAAGAGAGAAAGAGTTTGAGAGAGAGATTGAGAGAAATTGAGAGATTGAGAAAGAGAGATTGAGAAAGATTGAGAGAGAAAGAGATTGAAGAGAGAAAGAGATTGAAGAGAGATTGAGAGAGAGAAAGAGAGATAAATTGAGAGATTGAAAGTTTGAGAGAGAGAGAAAGAGAGATTGAGAAAGACTGAGAGAGAAAGATATTGAAGAGAGATTGAGAGAGAGAAAGAGTTTGAGAGAAATTGAGAGATTGAAGAGAGAGAGATTGAAGACAGCAAAGTTTGAGAGAGAGAAATTGAGAGATTGAGAGTTTGAGAGAGAGATTGAAGTGAGAGATTGAGAGAGAAAGAGATTGAAGAGAGGTTGAGAGAGAAAGAGTTTGAGAGAGAGATTGAGAGTCTGAGAGAGTGAGAGAAATTGAGCAAGATTGAAGAGAGATTGAGAGACATCAGGAGAGTGAGAGAGTTTGAGACATAAAGAGGGAGATTGAGAGATATAAATAGATAGACAGATATACACTTACATATATACATATCAAGAGGTCTTACAAGAAATTGCAATAGAAGCTGGCCACTTGAGTTGGACTGTCCCAAGTAGCAACCCGAACAACATTATTTGTTTTCTGTATGTAATACAGGTACTCAACTTACAACCATAACTGAACCCAAAAACTTCCATCACAACCATCATAAATGTGAGTCGGTTGCCAAGCACCTCACCCCAGGATTGCTGCAACGGCCGTTAAGCCTCAAAGTTGGTCATCGGTCACCTTTTTCAGGGCTGTCCTAACTTTAAACAGTTACTAAATGAATCATCCTAAATCGAGGACAATCTGTAAAGTACAATGAAAGCTGCAGACGGGTGGGGAAGGGAGGAATTACAAGCAAGGGGAATTCCTTTCCACACCTTCTCATCAACGTGAGCAGCCAAGTTATTATTTTTTAAAAAAATAGAAATATGTTATGGGCCTCTCATAATTTCTGGGTGTCTCTTGTTACAGCAAGGGGTCATTTCTCAAGCTTTTGTACCAGCCCAAAAAGCCAACTTGTACCTGATTTAAGAGTCTGTTCCATGCATTCATTTATTTATTTAATGTATTTCTATTCCACAGCAATCAAAAAGATTCTTGGTTCTGAATGTCCGGTTTGAAGGGCTTCGGCGATATACAGGAATCCGCAATCGTGTGCGGTTTCTGCCTGGGCTCGCCGCTGGAGCGCCCCAAGCCAGCTGGCTTCGGGGCTAAGCCACCCTGTAAAGGTGATAAAGAAGGGGGAGACCGCCAGCAGGGTCGAGGAGAGCCGCATCTCTCCTCCTCAGCTGGCCATTACTCCCTTTCCCGAAGACGGTAGGAGCGGTGGTCAGAAATGGCCACCTCAAAGAAGAACTCAACCGGAAAAGAACGTCCAGGAGGAAGATAAGAAGTGAAAGTTTTGGATGACTGGGCTAAGTTGAAAAAGCAATAACTAAGGTACCCTGGAATTTAAATTTTACAAGAAATATCATCGCTCCCAAAGAAGAGTCAGAAGCAGCGAAAGAAAGTGAAAAGGGAAAGGTTTGACTTTTTTTTCTTCTCTTTCCTTCCTTATATTGACAATTAAGAATAAGAAATTGGAAAAATCCCCTTTGGCATCAATAGACAATTAAGCTGAAAATATAACTAAATGCCAAAGGGACAATAAAGATTTCTGGACATTAAAAACTTTTTCTTCTATAATCAGGAAGGGAGAGAAAAAGAATAAGGGCAGGATCTGGAAGAGGAAGGAGACTGTCTGGACTTTAAAAGAATCTAAAGTAAAATTTCAATAAGACTTCTAAAAGATACATTTTAACTGAAACTTTGCAACTAAATAGTAACCCCAGGAAGAGAAAGTGGAAAAAAAAGAAAGAGCAAAAAGAAACAGCATGTGTATATTTGGATTACTTGATAACTTTTGGATTTTTGGCTATTATATCTGAATGACTAAAATCAATCGGGTGGTTGTTTAAAAATTTCTACAATGGCATTACTTTTGGATGAATTGAAAATGGAACTTAAAAAGTACAAAGAAGATGCACAAGAAGGGAAGGGTTCCTTTGGCTTCATTTTTCAATTTCTAGAAATGGAGATTTGGAACTATGAGAAACAACAAGAAAAGACTGCAAAACAAGAAGACTGGGACAAAGAAGAAGCCATCTTTAATGAACAAGTAACTCTATGTGGGGAAGAAAAACGAAAGGGGGAAAAGAGGATGGAGAATTTAAGACTTAAAAAAACAACCAAAGAAAAGAAAAATAATTCGAAAAATAAGTATAATACTGGAAAGCAACAGAAAAGGGGAATACAGAAGAGGGGAATAGAGGTAGAGAGACAAAGGGGTAAAAAGGGGAGAGAGAAGAAGAGAGATAAGAAGGAAAGGAGAAGAAGTTATAAAGGTCCGGAGCAAGATATAAAGAAACAGGACCTTTTTAGAGATAATGGGTGAAAATCTAACTGAAAGGGGGATTCTGTAAAGGTACATGAGATTGTGTTTATATTTGAAATAGAAATAACTTAAGAAAATTGGAAACAACATATGATTAGAATGAGGCATAGAATGGTTAGTGTAACTTAGTGAAATGTTTGTGAATAAAGTAAATGAAATAAAATAAATGAGAAAATTGAATTAGGAAGGAATGGGAACCCTTTAATTAGTCAATGTTTTATAAAATATAAGTGAAGAGGGGGGGAATTGATTATGGAAAGTTTATAATTGTTCCCATAGAAGTATCATATTTAATTGAAAAGTAATGTGAAAAATGTTAGGACTGTAATGAATATTAATATTAATGATAGAATTGAATTGAATTGGAATGGAATGTTGTTTTAATTATATACATTTATAATTTTTTCTTTTCTTTTTTTTTAAGAATACTGTGTGTAGTTTAAGAATGTACCAAGCGGAATCCGAATGGAAGTTATGTATTATATTGAGTGTTATAACTTTAGGGGAAAGATATAAAGGCGTCATACTCCAACCAGTAACTACAGGAGAAATTTTGTTTAATGAGAAAAGATAATAGACAACTGAAACAGGACAGATAAAAATATATAAATATAATGATTTGAATTGAGATGAAATAAATACAATAAAAATGAGAAATTAAAAGAGGGGAGAAGCAATGTAGAAAATGTAAAATTGTAATAAGATATGGAACAGAATATAAAAATGAGCATGAAGCTGAATTTGTGTCTGTACAAAGAAATGTAACCCGGGATTATGCTGCTTTCAAAAAAGATGTTTTAATTGAGTTTCTTTTCTTTTTGTGAAAACTCAAAGAAAATTTACAAAAAAAAAAAATCCTTGGTTCCCTTGAACAGAATAAACAATCCACACAGTATAAAAAGGAACTGCAGCAATCCTGAATGAAGAGCAAAGACCAAGGAATAAATTGTGTGGATTGCTAAAAATAACTGCAATATAGTTTTCAGGGTTGGGCGGTGGCAGGGTCAAAAGTTAACAAGCTGCTTTACTTAATATATAACAAAATGCTGTTGGGTTCATCCACGTTATGAATTTCAAAAGCATTTTAAAAACACTTTTTGAAACGTTACACCACGTAATTAAAAATATGCCTTCCTGACAGACTGATATGGATACTTTGAAATTTTCACTGCTATATTTATTAAAACAGAATAGGAATTCTTTATTGGCCAAGAGTGATTGGACACACAAGGAATTTGCCTTGGTGCAAATGCTCTCAGTGTACAAAAAAGGAAAGATACATTCGTCAAGAGTCAAGAACCGTAAGGTACAACACTTACTGACAATCATAAGGTACAATAAGCAATCAAATCATACTTGGAAACAATCAATAAATATCATTAGGATTCAAGCGACAAAGTTACAGTCATACAGTCACAAGTGGGAGGGGATGGGTGATAAGGAGAGATGAGAAGATTAATGGTGATAGTAGTGCAGACTTTGTAAATAGTTGGACAGTTTATTATTTATTTATTTATTTGTCAAGCAAGTATTAGATAACAGGTATAAGTATAAACATGGTTATGAATAGATGAAATGGGTATGAATAAAAAAGAAAGAAACAATAGGGCAGGGACCGTAGGCACGTTGGTGCGCTTATGCACGCCCCCTACAGACCTCTTAGGAAAGGGGTGAGGTCAATAGTAGACAATCTAAGGTTAAAGTTTTTGGGGTTTGGGGAAGAAACCACAGAGTCAGGTAGAGTATTCCAGATATTGAGTACGCTGTTGCTGGTTGCATTTCCTGCAATCAAGTTTGATGTTGAGGGAGTTATTAGTTTATTTCGCCCAAACTAAGATTACATTTCCTTTCTTTTCCCCAAGAAAATCAGAAATAAATCCTTGTTAAAATCCCCCCCTTTTTCCCCCCTGCTGATGCTTATAATGGTTGTTTTGAAAGAAATGTAAAAAAAAAAAAAAAACTGGAGGCCCTAGACATCCAAAATCATTCTACAACTCCAACTGGAAATAAAAAAGGAAATCAGAAGGAATTTGCCTCTTGTCTGTAGAGATCATTCAGAAGAAATGTGACACAGGAAAAATGCCTGGGATTACAAATACGGAGGACAGCTGCTGTTTTGGGAATTCAGGCGGGAGAGTAACACCAAAATTAAAACAAAGACACTGAGGGCAGCCAACCAAAGTGGCTTTTTTCTCAAGGAAAATGGAGAAGCGCTGAAGTGAATGAAGCATAAGCATAATGAAGCGCTGAAGCATAAGAAAAGTTCTGTTGTTTTACAAAACTCTGATTATTCTTTATAAAGTTCTCATTTTTTGGCAAATTGCCTTGACCGTTTCAAAATTTCTGCCTCCATTTCAGCCATCTGGCCCTCTGGTATGCAGGAAAGAGGCCTAACTGAGCAAGCAACCAGCTTTTTTCTGCAGTTTTATCCTCGGGTGAGAATGAATCAGAAGTAGCAAAGGGCACTTACAAGCACACAAGATTGCAAGCCAGTGAGTAATAGAAAGTATCTGTTAGAAGTGACTTTGAAGAAATAGAAATATATGCATACAGAATACTAAAAGGGATATCATTGCTGTTAACATAGCATGTAGCAACTAAAAAATGACTACACTGATACTAGTTTTTTTTTAATTTGTTAAATATTGGTTTCAAGGGAGTAAAACGGGAAGAATATATAAAATAAAAATCAGTGGCAAGATTGAATTGACAATGAAAGGGGATAAATATTGGATAATATATTTTAGGATGAAATTGGTTTTATTTTTCTCTGGAAATGATGAATGAAATAACATGGATAAAACATATGAAAAGAAAAATGGAATTAGGTAATAACGATATGATATGAAACTAGATAAGAAAGCCTGAAAACGTAATTAGGATTATGTAGGTATGTTACAACCTGGAATCACATTGTTCACTTAAAGAGATGTTTCAAGAATAAAAAATAAAAATTCCAAATGGTTTATATATATATAAAAAAAGAAAATGATAATAAGATATGGAAGGATATATAAAGTGAATATGATGTTTGAATTTGTGTCTGTGTGAAGAGTTTCAACCCGGGATCAGAGAGCCTTCAGAAAAGATCTTTTAGTTTTGTTTATGTTTTGTGTTTTGTATGTTTGTGTATTGTGTTTTTTGTAAAATTAATAAAGTTTGTTTTTAAAAAAAAGAATAAAAAATAAAAATTTATTGAAAGAAAAAGAAGTGACCTTGAAGGATAGGCTGATGCTTAGAGAGGGCTTGTATAGCACTGTGAAGTGGGATATAAATCTTAGTGCAATTGCTACCGCTATTTCTGCAACGTGCTAGAATTTTTAGCTTTGCTGCGCCTAATAAACACAATTTCCCCAATTCAACACAAGAAAAGCTGTCTCTTGAATATGCATGCACCAGGTTTCTGCATATATAACTAATATAATTTTGCTATTATATATGTTGACAACAGCAAGACTACTGTATGCACAAAAATGGAAGGACACTTCAATTCCTACTATAGACGAAACGTTGCAGAAGTTAATGGAGTTGGCTAAAATGGCAAAATTGACTATTCTGATTAAAGAACATTATTATTATTATTGTTATTATTATTATTATTATTATTATTATAAATTTTCATTCATAAATATTTTTGAATAACAGTGCATTGGCAGAGCCTTATTTACAAATTAAACATGACTGACATACGTTGGTAATAAATCTCAACCTACAAAGTAATAGCGATAATAATGGTATATTAACAGTACTAACAGTATAACCAAAAGTGTTGATCTAGGTTTCTTTTTACGTTAGGTTAATTACATTTTTTTAATCAATTACTACATTTATATTTATCTACCTCTTCCAATATATATATTATTAGCTTCATCTTACTTTCTCTAATTTCTAGGTCTTTTCTCTTATCTATTTATAAAATCTGTGGCTATATTGATATATATTTTAATTCTATTTGTTATATATTGGGTTTAGAGAGCAAAATGGGGAGAATACATAAAATAAAAATAGGTTGGCAAGATTGAAATGACAATAAAGGGAATAAATATTGGATAATATATCTTAGGATGAAATTGTTTTTCTTCTTTTTTTCTGGAAATGATCAATGAAACAACTCGAAGTGATAAAACATATTAAAAGAAAAATGGGATAGGTAATGATGTGAAACTGGATAAGAAAGCTGAAAATGTAATTATGATTATGTATGTACGCTACAACCTGGAATCACATTGTTCACTTAAAGGCGTTTAAAGAATAAAAATTAAAAAAATACGCAAAATAACTAAAAAGATAAAATTTATTCCATGTCCAAAAATATTCTGAATCATCTTTGTCTTTAATTTTTAAAGTTAACCTATCCATTGCAGCACAGTCCCAGATTAGTACTTTTGTTTCCACATAGAGACAAAGCTTCTGAACTTTATGCATGAAGTGGAAAAGAATGAAACTCTGATTTGGGGCTTTACCGAGTAGATTGATAGATCTTTACAGAAGTGGCTGGTTCATATTATTACGAAAAAGCAAAAAAACCTGTGGTTTGATGTTAATGCCTTATTTTATAGAGTCGGAAGTCAATATTTCTTTTTTTTTTTCTCTTATCGTTCCTCACTTCCCTTCCCCCTTTCCTTCTCCACTGCTTCTCTATTTACATTTGTCTTTTGTATTTCAAAATATTTATATAACTCAATAAAAATGCTAAATGGAAAAGTCTCTGCATCTGTGTGCAAGGATGCATATAAAATGTAATTTTAAAAAAAATCACAACTCGATCACACCACCATGGCCTGTTGATTTTTGCAGATTCCCGTGCTCCAAGGCCTCAAAAGAGCGAAACCATTTTATACTTTCTTTCTCTTGACTCCCATTTTCTATTATTATCCCAAAGGTGATTTTTTTACAAGAGGCAACTGGACTTTCTGGTTTTTCTTTGAAGACTTTTCGCTTCCCATCCAAGAAGCTTGGCTGAAGTTTTCAGGAAGCCGCTGCCGTCAAAAATGGAGCTCAGGAGCCCATTTTTGCTGGCAGAGAGCCCTCAGGCCACCACAGGTGCTCCCAACACGAGTGACGTTGAGCTGGCCACGCCCCCTGGCCACACCCCCAAGGTCAAACACAACCCTGATGCGGCCCTCAATGAAATCGAGTTCAACACCCCTGCTCTAGATTGATTGTGAGGGCCCAGGGAAGGATCACACTCCTCTCCCCCCTTCAAAAGGTCCACTTACCCATGCATGAGAACACCATAAGCACCACCATGGCCACAAACCGCAGTGCCTCCGGCCTCAGGCAGGAGATGAGGCGCCTAAAGGAAGCGCTGGATGCCTTTTCCGATCCTGTGTCCCCCCAAGGGAGGAGGTGATGGCACAGCAGCATCACCGCTCCCACCAGCAGGTAGTTGAGGGCAAGGACGTCACTCCTGCCCCAGTTGGAAGCCAGATGCAGGGCGTCCCCTTTGGGCTCATAGAGGTACTGCAGGCTGACGTAGCTGGGCATCTGGAAAGAGAGGACCAAGGCCCCTTCCAAAAGCAGCCTCCAGGGAAGCTTCTCCCCTCTAGATCGGACAAGGGTACCCCCTGCGAGAACCAGAGACACACAGCGCGTCCCGGCGACAACCCAGAGGAAAGCCAGAGGGTTCTCCCAGGGCGAGGAGGTCCATTTCCAAGCCAGGTGGAGGGCCAGGAAGTCCAGCAGTATCCCTAGGGTGACCGAGGACCACAAGCCCGGATTCATCGCGCCGGTTCTTAAGATGGGGCAAAAGAGCTTCGCGGGAGCAGTGCTTTTGTGCTGCAAGAAATCCTGGCAAGAAAGAGAAAGAGACGGACAAATGAGAGCCTCTGAGAGTGGAGAGAAAAGAAAAAAAAAAAGAACAGCACTAAACCAACTCTACCATGGAGCTCACCCCAATCCTAAGAGGTCCTTAAAGGGGGCGTGCATAAATGCACCAGCGTGCCTAGCGTCCCTTTCTTACTGTAACAGATGGCCTTTAGAAAATAGCTTGACCCCTTCCTCTCTGGGGCAGCCCCTCAAATATTGGAAGACTGTTATCCTGTCTTCCCTGGTCCTTCTCTATACTAGACTAGCCAAGTCCAGTTCCTGTAATCATTCTTAGTGTGTTTTAGCCTCCAGTCCCCTAATCATCCTTGTTGCTCTTCTCTGTACTTTTTCTAGAGTCTCAACATCTTTTTTATAATATGGTGAACAAAACTGGATGCAGTTCTGTCTCCATTTATCTGTATGTATTCCCTTTGTTCTTTTTTTTTTAAATTTTATTGATTTTTAAAAACAAACATAAACAAAACATAAAACATATTTTTTGAAAGCAGCTTGATCCCGGGTTGCATCTCTTCGTACAGACAAAAATTCAAGTTCATGCTCATTTTTATATACCATTCCATATCTTATTGCCATTCTACATTTTCTATATAGCTTCTCCCCTCTTTTAATTTTCTTAGTTTTATTTTATTTATTTCATCTCAATTCAGATCATTATACTTATATTCTTTGTCTGTCCTGTTTCAGCTATTATCTTTTCTCATTAAACAAAATTTCTCCTGTAATCACTGATTGGAGTATGACGCCTTTGTATCTTTCCCCTAAATTTATAACACTTAATATAATACATAACTTCCATTCAGATTCTGCTTAGTACATTCTAAAGCTACACACTATATTTTAAAAAGAGAAAAAATTATAAATATATAATATAATTAAAACAACAATCCATACCAATTCAATTCTATCGTTAATATTAATATTCATTTAAATCTTAAACATTTTACACATTACTTTTCAAATAGGTATCATGCTTCTATGGGAACACTTATAAACTTTCCAGTTACTTCCCCCCCACTTCACTTATATTTTAAAACATTGTGTCATTAAAATGTTCCCATTCCTTCCTAATTCAATTCTCTCATTTATTTCATTTCATTTATTTTGTTCATAAAAGTTTCACTGAATTGCACTGAGTATTTGTACTCCCTTTGCTCTTGTTTATGTTCATACTTATACTTGTCATCTTGTACATGTTTCATAAATAAATAAATAAAATTTAAAAAAAAACACCAGCTCCTCTGTTATCTTGTACATGTTGGACAAATAAATAACATAAAATAAAAACACCAGCTCCTCTGTTATCTTGTACATGTTGGACAAATAAATAACATAAAATAAAAACACCAGCTCCTCTATTATCTTGTACATGTTGAACAAATAAATCAAAAGTAAAAATAAAAGTCTGCAGCTCTGCAAAGTACGAACCCATTTACCGGCGTCGGAGGAGCTTCTCGCAGAGTCTGGGGCGCTTTCTCCCGTTTGCAGAGAAGAGGCGGCGCGGAATCGGTGGGAGAAAGCAGCCGGCCGGGATCCAAGCGCGGGAGGGATCCCGAGAAGGGGCTTTAGGAGAGCAGGAAGGATCCTCCGCGTCCGGGAGCCGGTTTCAACTGAGCTGAGGGCGGGGAAATCGCCGAGGCTGGAAGGCAGGTCTTGGCGCATCTCCCGCCCGGCTCTGGAAAGCACCCTTGACCGGCGGCGCTTCGTAGAAACAGCCGCTTTCCCGGAAGTCGAAAGTGAAACTAACAACTCCGAGAAAACGAAGAGCTGCTGCAGCTGGAGGAGAGAGGGAGGGAGATGCTGGATGCTTTCCAGCGAAGGCTGGTTGCAAGCAGGCGGTTGCTCGCTCAAGGCTTCGTCGCACCAAACAATAAATTGTCCCCCGCCCCTCAAAAAGTGCAAACGCTGCGGGAATGAGATCCAGGGAAAGTGGGGTGGGGGGAGGGAGGGAGAAGAAGCGGCCGCTCCGTCTTTCTCAAACTTGCAACCAGAGATCTCCAAACTTGCCAACTTTCAAGACTTGTGGACTTCAACTCCCAGAATTCCTCCTCCAGTCATGTTACCTCGGGAACTCTGGGAGTTGAAGTCCACAAGTCTTAGAGAGGCCAAGTTTGAAGAACCCCCTGCTTTAAACCAAGGCTCTTCAAACTTGGCAAGTTTAAGACTTGTGGACTTCAACTCCCGGAATTCAGCCCCCAGTCATGTTACCTCCGGAACTCTGGGAGTTGAAGTCCACAAGTCTTAGAGAGGCCAAGTTTAAAGAACCCCCTGCTTTAAACCAAGACTCTTCAAACTTGGCAAGTTTAAGACTTGTGGACTTCAAACTCTGTCAAGGACCTTGGAATACTCGTCTCTAATGACCTAAGTGCTAGAGCCTAGCCAAAAAAGCATTAAGAGTTGCTAATCTAATCTTATGTAGCTTTTTCTCTGGTAATATCACACTAATAACTAGAGCAGTGATGGCTAACCTTTTCAGCTTGGTGTGTCGAAAATCAGGAAAAAGTGTAGCCTTCCTCGGGTCGTGTGTCACTTCAAGAAATATCAATAATTTGGTTTATGACGGACTGGGCTGGAGTGATCCCACAGGGCTGTGAAACTCGTCTCCCTGGTCTCAGGGCTGCAGGTGCAGGATGTGGGGATTGGAAGGCCACCTTACAGGGCTGTGAACCTCATGGATCTCCTCTCCTGTAGCGTTCCTGAGGTAATGAAACTGACAAATCTCAGTTTATGGCGGTTAAAACTAGTTCTCTGCTGCAAAGATCTTGCGGCAGCGGTGACACCACGCCTCCACCCAACAAGCAGGGAGCAGGGATTGGAGCAGAGCACAGGCAGCCTCTAAATGTGCAGGTTTTCCCCACACCAACAGGCGTGTCAGTCAAAGTGCCTCGGTGTGTCACGAGTAACACGCGTGTCATAGGTTAGCCATCACTGAACTAGAGCATACAAAACATTTGCTAGATCAATACTTGAATACAGCTCACCAGTCTGGAACCCGCATTACGTATCTGATATTAACACAGTTGAGAAAAGTCCAGAAATATTTCACAAGAAGAGTTCTCCACTCCTCTACACATTGCAGAATACCTTATGCCACCAGACTTGAAATTCTAGACCTAAAAAAACTAGAACTACACCGTCTTTGGTCTGATTTAAGTATAGCATATAAAATCATACAATGCAATGTCCTACCTGTCAATGAATACTTCAGCTTCAACCATAACAATGCAAGAGCACACAATAGATACAAACTCAAGGTAAACCACGCCAAACTTGATTGCAGGAAATACGACTTCAGCAACAGAGTGGTCAATGTCTGGAATACTCTCCCTGACTCTGTGGTTTCTTCCTCAAACCCCAAAAACTTTAACGTTAGACTACTGTCTACTATTGACCTCACCCTTTTCCTAAGAGATCTGTAGGGGGCGTGCATAAGCGCACCAACCATCCCTATCCTATTGTTTCTTTTATTTTTTTTATTTTTCTTATATGTATCCATGTATTCATAACTATGTTTTTACTTATACCTATCTTGTAACTTATACTTATCTTGTAAGCAATTGACAAACCAAATAAATTCTAAATTCTAAACTCCCAGAATCCCCAAGCTAACATGACTGGAGGAGGAATTCTGGGAGTTGAAGTCCACAAGTCTTAAAGCTGTCAAGTTTGAAGAGCCCCTGCTCTAAACCAAGGCTCTTCAAACTTGGCAAGTTTAAGACTTGTGGTCTTCAACTCCCAGAATCCCCGAGCTAACATGACTGGAGGAAGAATTCTGGGAGTTGAAGTCCACAAGTCTTAAAGTTGCCAAGTTTGGAGAGCCTTGGATTAAACGCAACTTTCTTTCTCACCCCTGGCCTCTCCATGCAGAGCTTGAGTCCAGTTGTGTCTCATTCCACGCATTCACACATACCCACAAACATCATATTGTGCCAGCTGCTGCCAGCCTCCCATCCACTCTTGTTTACACATGCCAGCTACTGACCCGTTTCGCACGTTCCTTCTGCTCCTTCTTCAGCCCAACTTTCCAGGTCCAACTTTCCTCTGTATGAAATCCTCTGCAGCAGCTCAGAGACACTCTTGGCAAATATGAGTAATACTATTTTACTCCTGGTAAAAAGAGGGATGTTTAGAATATGGAGGGTGAGAGAAAAATAACATAACTGAAATGGTTGAAGAATCAAAGAAGGAAAGATGACAGGTCAACAAAATATGTGTATTAATATTAAAATTTTTATAAGATTGTCAACTGTTATTAAATATGAAGAATGTTGTCATATTTGTTTTAAAATGTAAGGCACTTGGGTGCCACACTGTTCACACAATGATATGTAAAACAATGATTTGTAAAAAAAACAAAAAAAAACAAGAAAAATAAAGAATTTATACCAAAAAAAAAAAGGAAAAAAAGTCATTCTTGGCTTTCTACACTGACAGGAGCATTGGATGGGATGACTTAGAAATAGAATAGATAACAGAGTTGGAAGGGACCTTGGAGGTCATCTAGTCCAACCCCCTTCTCCTCAGGCAGGAAACCTCCTACCATTTCAGCCACATGGTTATCCAATCTCTTCTTCTTCAAAGCTTCCAGTCCTGGAGCACCCACAACTTCTGGAGGCAAGTTGTTCCACCTGGAATTAAGGAGAAATTGTGCGACAGATGGAACAATCTGTCAGAAAAATGTCTCCTTAATTCCAGGTTGCTTCTCTCCTCCTTTAGTTTCCACCCATTGCTTCTTGTCCTGCCCTCAGGTGCTTTGGAGAAGAAGAGCTAACCAGGAGAAGGAAAAGCCCTCATTTAAAAACAAAAGGTGAGGCCTCGAAAAACCAGGCCACCATTTTGACTCTTCTGACCATATCTCAAGGACGTTCCTTCCCCCACCCCACCAGGTCCCAGTCAGACAATATCCTTATTTTGGATCCAAAAAATTGTCCAGAGCAATTGGTGGAGTGGTGAAGACACCTGCTTAGGAAGCCAGAGACGCTGAAGTGGAACTTTAGGCACGAAGCCAGCTGTGTGATTTTGGGCCAGTCACTCTCTCTCTAGCCCTAGGAAAGGAGCAATGGCAAACTACTTTGGGAAAACTGCCAGGATTAGACCTAGTAAGAGTCAGGAATCAGCGCATTTCGAAGGCCCAAAAAAAAGAGGTTTACATTTTGACCCAGCTTCAAGAAGGAGGCCAAAAGCTGAATGAGCTGCTGCCAAGCAGTGCAAGAATTACATCATGGCCGGATTCATACAACAGGGCTGATCAAAATCATTAATTTAGGATGGGATATTAGGATAGGATAGGATAGGATAGGATAGGATTGGATAGAATATAATACAATATTTATGTATTTATTTTGTCAAGCATGTCTTAGAAAACAAGTTATGAACATAACATACAAACATATAAGTATAAACAGGTATAAGTATATATATTAATAATAATTGAGTATGAATAAATGGGGACAGTCAGACAGGGACAGGAATGGAGTGAGGTCCACGCTAGATTGTTTGAGGTAAACTTAAAGTTTGCAAATAGAATTAGAATAGGAATAGAATAGATCTTGCTCCTATCAATATATGTGAACCTAAATATGCAGTTTCTTTATCACAACCTTCTGGAATTATGCCCAAAAAGTACACTTCTGGTTTCTGGCCTATATTCTGTTTACTTATTTTTTTCCAGCCAGCTACCTAGTTTCTCCCAATATTAATAATACTACTATGGTATCGTTACATTTTCACATATGATACTACTATGATACTACTATGGTATTGTTACATTTCCAGCATTTTGCAGATAAGTTACTGGACATTTTTGCACTGCTTCTTTCTTTCTTTCTTTTTTCATGATATAATGAAGTTTTTAATATATCCAAATGTTGCATGCATGTATTTATTATATTTTTTTAATCCCACCTTTCTTTAAAAAAAAAAATCTTTATTGAACAACTAATAACACATTTCCACTTATTACAGCGTGTTCTAAATATGTAGATTATTATTAAGTATTGTTACAGTTATTCCTACATTCAATTTAATATATTCATAGATTCGTGCACATATTTACATAATTATTTACATAGTTACATCTTACCATAACTCCTCCCTTTCTTTCCTCTATCTACTTTCTGCCTACCTTCTAACCAGTTGTACCACAGGTTCCCAATTCCATAGTACTCTGTTTCCTATCCATCTCTACACACTGTAAAACCTTTTTTATTATCATGCTGTCGGAAGGATTATTATCACATTTCCAGTTCTGCTTCTTTCTAAAGGCTTTCTTGGCAGGGAACCAGCCCTGATCCCCAGGTCAAATTCTAACCCACCCAGCCACCCACCCCATATCCCAAAAGCGGATTCTCGCGCTTAAGGAAGCTGCGTGGGGAAGCAACGCCGAGCCCGCTTCTCTTGGCAGTCTTCCAATATTTGAGGGACTGCCCCAGAGAGGAGGGGGGGGGGTTTCAAGCTATTCTCCAAATCACCTGAAGGCCAGACAAGAAATAATGGGTGGAAACTGATCAAGAAGAGAGATTCAACCTGGAGATAAGGAGAAACTTTCTGACAGTGAGAACAATCAACCCATGGAACAGAAGTTGTCCTCAGAAGTTGTGGGAGCTTCATCACTGGAGGCTTTCAAGAAGAGACTGGACTGCCATCTGTCAGAAATGGTGTAGGGCCTGATTGGGTGAGGGGGGTGGACTAGATGGCCTACAAGGTCCCTTCCAACTCTGTTAATCTGTATCTATCTAAGAAAGCTGGGTCCTGGCAAAATGTGTCTGAAATGGGATAATTTGAGCCTTGAGAGTGAGAATGCTGGTTTCATTTGTTCAGTGACCCACCAGTTTGTTTTCTTGGCTATCCATGATAATCCTCACGAGTCTTCTCTGATCAAAATTTAAAACTGTCGATCCTCTTCCCATTCTTCTTCTTTAAAGTCCAGCTTCACTTAGAACAGAATAACAGAGTTGGAAGGGACATTTGCCTGCCTGCTTTGCCCGATTTTAGGTAAAAATGGCTTTTTAATATATTAAAAAATGCAATATTTATACAAATATTTATAATATTTACAGACAAGCCATGCCCAGCCAGTCGCATGACCACCAAGCCACACCCACAAATTAGGCCACGCCCACCAAACCGGTTAGTGGTCCCTGGGATTTAAAATCATGAGTTTGGTGGTCCCTGAGGTCCAAAAGGTTGGCGACCCCTGTTCTAGTCCAACCCCCTTCTCAGGCAGGAAACTCGACGCCACTTCAGACAAATAGTTATCCAACCTCTTCTTAAAAAACTTCCAGTGTTGGAGCATTCACAACTTCATGAGGCAAGTTGTTCCAATGTCAGGAAATTTCCCCTTTAAGTTGCTTCCCTCCTTGATTAGTTTCCACCCATGGCTTCTTGTCCCATCTTCTGCTGTTGAACAAGGAGAGATTCTGTTGTATATATTTGTATACTCGTAATACTACATTCTGATTGGTCCGAAATGCCGTCTATTGATTGGTCCATACTGAATACTTGAATACTGTTTATAATTGGTCCGCCTGACGGCGGGAAGTTTAAGAAGCTATTATTGGCTGCGAGCCGTGAGCCGCTGCTATAAAAGAAGCTGCCACGGCTCCGGTTTTTGTTGAAGTTACTGTTAGCAAATAAAGAGCTGTATTTCACATTGGTCTCGAGTCAGATCTTTCCCGCGACAGAACAGATTCAACTTGGAAATAAGGAGAAATTATCCGACCGTGAGAACAATCAACGCATGGCACAGAAGTCGCCTTCGGAAGTTGTGGGAGCTTCATCACTGGAGGCTTTCAAGAAGAAGGTAACAGATCATCAGAGTCGGAAGCAGAGGCGGGTATTCAGCAGGTTCTGACCACTTCTGGAGAACCGATAGCGGAAATTTTGAGTAGTTCGGAGAACCGGAAAATCCCACCGCTGACTGGAGATTTTACAGTATCCTTCCCCCTGTCACGCCCACCAAGCCACGCCCACAGAACCGGTAGTAAAAAAAAAAACCTTGAATCCCGCCACTGGTTGGAAGGGACCTTGCAGGTCATCTAGTCCAACCCCCTGCCCAAGCAAGGAGACCGTACACCATTTCTGACAGAGGGGAGTCCAATCTCTTCTTGAAAGTCTCAAGTGATCCAATCTTAAGAGATTGGAACTGCCACCTGTCAGGAATGATGTAGGGCAGAGGTCTCATTCTCGCAGCCCGCAGGCCAATTGCGGCCCGCAGGACGATATCCTGTGGCCCCCACCATGATATGAAAGTATAATATTAGTGTATAATATAAATATAAAGTATAATATAAAGTATAATATTATGCAGCCCAGCCTCACCCAGACTCTGCCTCCAGTGGCCCTCAGATAAATTGTGTTTGAGACCCCTGATGTAGGGTCTCCTGCTTGGGCTGGAGGTGGGGCTTTAACAGGCTTAACAGATAACCAGAGTTGGAAGGGACCTTATAGGTCATCTAGTCCAACCCCCCACCCACCCCCGCCCAAGCAGAAGATCCATTTCTGATAAATGACAGTCTAATCTCTTCTTTAAAGTCTCAAGTGATGGCACTCCCACAACTTCCGAGGGCAACTCCTGTTCCATGGGTTGATGATTCTCCCTGTCAGAAAGTTTCTCCTCCTTTCCAGGTTGAATCTCTCCTTGTTCAGTCTCAGGGGTTGGACTAGATGACCTACAAAGGTCCCATCCAACTCTCGTTCATCTGAATCCGAACCCCCTTTCCTTCGGTTAAACTGGCTGCGGGTGGGGAAGAATTATAGGGGCTGCAGGCCAAGTCCCGCTCTGCTCTCCCACGGTCGCGGCGCTTCTCCCGGGGTTGATGGACAGGTCGGGGCGCCCTCTGATGTCCGCGGGAGGCGCTGCGCCCTGTTGGAATCTTTTTTTGCTATCACTTTCGATCTCCACTCCGAATTTTCTCCACTCCGAGGCGCTTCGTGGGAACGGGAGGCGATGGATCATCGCGGGGTCACGAAGATCAGCACCGGGGTGAGTTGAGTGGCTCTGCAGGGGAAGGGGGAGCAGCTCAAAGGTGTTTCTCTCCCCCCCCACACCAAACATTGCCACGGGAGCGGAGGAAAAGGGAGGGTGGGGCGTGGGAGAGGAAGGGGGTTCGTGTCTCCCGCGAAACGAGGAGGGTTGCGCCGGGGAGACGTTTGAATTCGAGGGAAGTGGGTTGGAAGCGTTTCGTTGCTGACTTGCAAGGCGGAATCTGTCCTGGAAGGAAGCAAATCCCGATTGCCCGCCGGTCACACTTACGTCCTGTGTATGTGTGTGTGTATGTGTGTGTGTGTGTGCAATTGTTAGAACAACACCTCGGTGGGCATCTTAAAAGAAAGCTAAGCAGGGATGGGAGACCACCAGGAAATCCCAGGGCTAGGACTGAGACATGGGAGTGGGAGGGAAAAACGGATTTGCTTCCATTTTTGTGCAGTTGTTACAGCAATACCTCAGTGGCCATCTTAAAAGAAAGCTAAGCAGGAATGGGAGACCACCAGGAAATCTACCCGGCTACAGTCATTGAAAAAAGGGAGGGCTTTCATTCATTTGTCCCCCCAAACAACGGAGTTACTCCCATTTTTGTGCAATTGTTACAGCAACACCTCGGCGGGCATCTTAAAATAAAGCTAAGTGTGGAGTGGAGACCACCAGGAAATTCCAGGGCTAGACTGAGACGTGGGGGTGGGAGGAAAAAGGGAGTTCCATTAATTTGTCCCCCAAAAGACAACGGATTTACTTGCATTTTTGAACAATTGTTGCAGCAACACCTGTGGGCATCTTAAGAAAAGCTAAACAGGGATGGGAGGCCACCAAGAAATCCCCCGGCTAGAATCATTGAAAAAAGGGGGGGGCTTTCATTCATTTGCCCCCCTAAAAGACAACAGAGTTACTCCCATTTTCATGCAATTGTTACAGCAACACCTCGGTGGCCATCTTAAAAGAAAGCTAAACAGGGATGGGAGACCACCAGGAAATCCCAATTGTGACCTCCGTGGGCATCTTCAAATAAAACTAAGCAGGGATGGGAGACCACCAGGAAATCCCCCAGCTAAACTGAGGCATTGCAGGGGGGAAAACCAGGGGAGCTCCATTCATTTGCTCCCCAAAATGAGAACTGACATGTCTGGGAAGCTAGCAGGAGATGCCATTTAGTGATTTATCGAGGAGAAACTGAGGCTGGGAGATTGGCGGCCCACATCTGGAGTGATTTTCCATCCCCTGGAGGCCTTTGAATGGGAAGGAGCCCGTCTCCCTTACTTAAGATGCCCCACCCAGTTACACCCAGCACCGCCTGGGCGGAACTCAACCTGTCCTTCCAGGGAAGAACACTCAGATTGAGAAACATCGATCTAAATCTATCTGAGTGCTTTTAGTGTGTAACCCCGTCAATTATACAAATAAAGCAATACAGATAATCCTTGACTTACAACCTTTCCTTTCGTGGCCGTCCCAAGCTACGATGGCACTGTTAAAAGTGACTTACGGCCCGTTTTCACACTTAAGGACCGCGGTAGTGTCCTCGATCACAGGATCAAAATTCAGATGCTTGGCAACTGCCTCGATTTTGGTCGTAAAAACCGAGCAAAACTCACCGAAACAAAAGTTTCGCTTTGCAGCAGAAATGTTGAGGCTGGACTCAATTCTAAGAATTAAAGGCCATGAGTCTTAAATTCTGGCTGAGGAATTCTGGGAGTTGAAGTCCAATAGTCTTAAAGCGGCTAGCTGAGGAATTCTGGGAGTTGAAGTCCATGAGACTTAAAGTTGTTGGCTGAGGAATTCTGGGAGTTGAAGTTCAATAGTCTTAAAGTTGCTGGCTGAGGAATTCTGGGAGTTGAAGTCCATGAGACTTAAAGTTGCTGGCTGAGGAATTCTGGGAGTTGAACCAATAGTCTTAAAGTGGCTAGCTGAGGAATTCTGGAAGTTGAAGTCCATGAATCTTAAAGCGGCTGGCTGAGGAATTCTGGGAGTTGAAGTCCAATAGTCTTAAAGTTGCTGGTTGAGGAATTCTGGGAGTTGAAGTCCAATAGTCTTAAAGCGGCTAGCTGAAGAATTCTGGGAGTTGAAGTCCATGAGACTTAAAGTTGCTGGCCGAGGAATTCTGGGAGTTGAAGTCCATGAGTCTTAAAGTGGCTGGCTGAGGAATTCTGGGAGTTGAACCAATAGTCTTAAAGTTGCTGGCTGAGGAGTTCTGGGAATTGAAGTCCATGAGTCTTAAAGCGGCTGGCTGAGGAATTCTGGGAGTTGAAGTCCAATAGTCTTAAAGTGGCTTGTTGAGGAATTCTGGGAGTTGAAGTCCATGAGTCTTAAAGTTGCTGGCTGAGGAATTCTGGGAGTTGAAGCCCACGAGACAAAGTTGCTGGCTGAGGAATTCTGGGAGTTGAAGTCCACGATCTTAAAGTTGCTGGCTGAGGAATTCTGGGAGTTTAAGTCCACGAGACTTAAAGTTGCCAAGTTTGAAGACCCTTACCTTAACAATCTTCTTTCGGTGTGAGAGTAATGTAAGCTTCCATCCATCAATTGGTTATTTTCGCCTCTATCAATACTTCATTTAACACTTCCAGCATTGTGTTACTAAGGGAATTCTGCAATATTTTATACAATTCTATTGGTAGACCACCAGGCCTTGATGCTTTCTCATTATTTTGTCTTTTAATTGCTTCTGTTAATGCCATCATTGTAATTCTTTCCTCTAACATTGTTTTAATTTCTTCTGGTAGTTTAGATAATTCTGCTTTTTTCAGGTATTCTTTAATTTCTCCTTCTCCAACTTGCTCTTGTTCATATAATTCCCCATAATAGTTTTTGACTATTCTTTTTGTCTTCGTTTCTATAGCAAAGGTTTCCTTGATCATCTATTAGTTGAGGAATCCACTTCTGTTCCTTCTCTTTTTTTCAGTCTATATGCTAACCACCTTCCTGGTTTATTTGCATTTTCAAAAAAAAAGTTTTGTTTGGATCTTTTTATTTTATTTTATTTTAAATAAATTTTATTAATCTTTTGTATATTTTAAAAATAAAACAAAAAATAAATATCACGACGTTAACAGTTTTGTGACACCCATATCCATTTCTATCTTTTGTGCATATTTACAAATATATACAATTTTGTGCAAATATATACATTTAATCTATAAATTGCTTAACTTTAATTCCTTCATTTTCTATCTGTCTTAATTCGATCCAATTATACCATTTCCCCCAAATTCTATAGTATTCAGATTCCTCTTTCTCTTATATCATTAAAGTCAGTTTGTCCATTTCAGCACATGCCATTATTTTTTAGAATAATCAGTTCATCCGATGGTATGTAGTTGTGCTTCCAGCATTGATCATAAGCTATTCTAGAAGCCATTAAGATGTGTAATACATTATATTTTATATTTTTTTCCACGTTTCTTTTTGAATATCCCTAACAGAAATAGTTCTGGTTCCAATTCTACTTATTCCTTAAGAAATTCTTGCAGCCATTGTTTGGTTTTAAGCCAATATTTCTGAGCTTCTGAACAGGACCACCAAATGTGGTAGAAAGTACTCTCTTTCTTTCTACATTTCCAACATGCCGGATTCATGTTGGATCTTTTTATTTTAACAACCCTGGCAAGAAAGGGTCGTAAAATAGGGGGAAAACTCAACACCTTGTCTCGCTTAGCGGCAGAAATGTTGGCCTCCCTTGCGATCATAAATCAAGGACTTATCTGTACCACTTTGGGGGGTTTTTTCTCAGCAAACTGGTTCAGTGGGGGGATGGGTTGGCTGTAAAAGGAAGCAGGTGTTCTCTTATCCAGCTACCAAGTCGTTGATAAAACTGATCTTTGAACCTTCTACCTGCCTGTAAAATGCCGTGCAAAGCCACAACTGGCTTGGAGAGATTTCTGCTATACCGCAGGCCAGACTTGGCATTGGGAGGGGCCTTGGGGCTCCCTGCCAGCCCAAATTCCCCTGCATGGCTGGAGAACTGAGTCATGTTCCGTGCTTGGCATTCTGTAGATGCCAAAAAAGCCAACACAGTTCCAGGCTGCATAGACAGAGGGATAGAATCAAGACCACAGGAAGTGTTCATACCACTTTATAATGCCTTAGTAAGGCCACACTTGGAATACGGCATCCAGTTTTGGTCGCCACAATGTAAAAAAGATGTTGAGGCTCTAGAACTGTGATGGTGAACCTATGTCATGTGTGCCACAGGTGGCATGCAGAGCCATTTGTGTGAGCAGGTGAGCCCCAGCCAAACTTACCTGCACTGTGCATGCATGCATCTCCTCGCTGATTTTTGGCCCGTTTGAGGCTGTTTTCACCCTCCCAGAGGCTCGGGGGAAGCCTCTGCAGCCTCAGGAGACCAAAAACGGGCCTTCCGGTGCTGAAATGGGCCCGTTTTTCAGCCTCAAGACTGCAGAGGCTTCCCTCAGAGGTCCTCTGGAGGCTGAAAATGGGCACTTCCGGTATTTCCGCAAGATCCGTTTTTCGGCCTACCGAGGCTGCAGAGGCTTCCTTTGAGCCTCCGGGAGGGTGAAAATGGCCTCAAACGGGCTGAAAATCAGGGGGGAGGCATGCACATGTGCAGTGCAGGTAAAGGAGCAGGGTGGAGGTATTGCACGGGGGTGCATTGCATTGTGGGTGCCGGCGCGCACACATGCATTTGGCACACCACAACGAAAAAGTTCAGCATCATTGCTCTAGAAAGAGTGCAGAGAAGAGCAACAAAGATGATTAGGGGACTGGAGGCTGAAACATGTAAAGAACGGTTGCTGGAACTGCGTATGTCTAGTAAGTTTGATGAAAAGAAGGACTGGGGTGGCATGATAACACTGTTCCAATATCTCAGGGGCTGTCCCAAAGAAGAGGGAGTCGAGCTATTCTCCAAATATGAGTCAGCCGTGTGCAGCAGCTGCCAAAAAAGCCAACACAGTCCTAGGCTGCATTAACAGAGGGATAGAACCAAGATCACATGAAATGTTCATACCACTTTCTAATGCCTTGGAAAGGCCACGCTTGGAATACTGCATTCAGTTTTGGTCGCCATGAGGTAAAAAAGAAACAATTTGCCTCCAGAAGTTATAAATGCTCCAAGACTGGAAGTTTTTAAGATGAGATTGGATAACCGTTGGTCTGAAATAATATCGGGTGTCCTGCTTAAACGGGGGGTTGGGCTAGAAGACTTCCAAGGTCCCTTCCAACTCTCTTATTCTAAAAGATCCGATTAGCGAGAAAGGCAAGAGAAGCAGTTTTGCCAAAACGCTGAGATCCCCTGCCAAGATTTTGGCTTGGTTTTGTTTTCAGGCTGCTGGCAACTACACAGAACCAACTGGCAGCACCCCAGATCTTTCAGCGGACTTTTTGATTGATGAAACTAAACTTTCTTTTACAATGCTTGTAATCCCCCTAATTCAGGTTAGAGTTGGGGTGACTGGATGGAGCTGAGCATTGGCTGGTTGGATGCCCTCCCAGACAGCAGGCGGAGTTCACAGCAGCGGTAAGTGCATTTACTTCTCTTCTGCTCTGCCTATAACACTTGTTCTCTTTCTCCTCTACAGACCACCATCATGGCCGTGGAGTTTGATGGCGGAGTCGTCCTGGGCTCTGACTCCCGAGTTTCTGCAGGGTAAGAGGCCGAGGGAATATGTGAATCTGGGTGAAGGTGAAGAAAGGTCTAATATCTTTCCTTGCCCAGAGGGGAAGTGGACGTCTCCTTCAAGTCAACTCTTGGTGATGTGAGGGACAGGCCTACATAGTTTTCTTTGAGATAATCAAGAGGTCCTTTGCTCTTGCCTCAATTCCAGGGTGTGTGTTTTTTTTTTTTTCAACAACCCAATCTAATCCTCCTCTGTGGGATTTCCTCGTGGTCCCCCATCCAAGTACCCTGTTTCCCCGAAAATACGACCTTCCCTGAAAATAAGTCCTCACTTGGTTTTTCACATGTGCGCGCAATATAAGCTCTACCTCCCCCCCCAAAAAATAATTAATTAATTAAGATCCTGCCCACTCCAGAGTGCACAGGTAAAAATTAAGCTAGGGTGGGGATGGGCGGTGGAGATGACCTACTACTTACCTTTTTTTTTTTAGTATCCTAGTATGATTTATGTTATTCGCTTATTTAGTATCCCACGACTATCATTGTTTTTTTTTCTTATGATTTATGGTGAATGTATTTTGATGATTATGATCCTTATTTATCATTTGTTGCTTGTGTGTACACTACAGCTTATGCACTGGAGACAAATTCCTTGTGTCACACTTGGTAAAATAAGTGTGAATAGTTGACAATATAAATTACCTTAAATAAATACATAAATAAATAATTCTGTTCTGTTCTGTTGTCCCTACTATTCTGTTCTGTTCTATTCTATTCTTAATCCTATTGTATTCTCTATTCTATTCTATTCCTTATTCTATTCCATATTCTATTCTATATTCTGTTCTATTGTTAATTCTTATTCTATTCTTTATTCTATATTCTATTCTATATTCTATTCTATTCTTAATTCCATTCTATTTTTAATTCTACTCTATTCTTAATTCTCTTCTAAATTCTCTTCTATTCTAAATTCTCTTCTCTTCTCTTCTTTATTCTATTCTATTCTCTATTCTATTCTTTATTCTATTCTATTCTATTCTCTATTCTATTTATTCTATTCTAAATTCTATTCTATTCTTAATTCTATTCTATATTCTATTCTATTCTATATTCTATTCTATTCTTAATTCTATTCTATTCTTAATTCTATTCTATTCTCTATTCTATTCTTTATTCTATTCTATTCTAAATTCTACTCTAAATTCTATTCTCTATTCTATTTATTCTATTCTAAATTCTATTCTATTCTTAATTCTATTCTATTCTTAATTCTATTCTTAATTCTATTCTATTCTTAATTCTATTCTATTCTTAATTCTATTCTATTCTTAATTCTATTCTTAATTCTATTCTATTCTATTCTCTATTCTATTCTTTATTCTATTCTATTCTAAATTCTATTCTAAATTCTATTCTAAATTCTACTCTAAATTCTATTCTTAATTCTATTCTATTCTTAATTCTATTCTATTCTACTATATTCTCTATTCTATTCTAATTCTAATTCTATTCCGGTTGCTTTCAATATCTTGCCTTCTTCTTTCCAGGCAGTCGGTGGTCAACTGCTTCTTCAACAAGCTAGAGCCCCTGCACGACCGGATTTACTGCGCCCTCTCCGGCTCTGCGGCTGATGCTCAGGCCATGGTCGATCTGATCAATTACCAGCTGGAGCTCCACAGGTGAGGAAGTCTACGCAGCTGCTTACGGGAGTCCACCAGGGGGTCCTCCTCTACCACGGAAGCCCAACCCCAGAGGGGCCTCCAGCTCTGCTTATCTTTTGGTCCCAGAAAGGTAGCGCATCCAAGGGGCACCAACTGGCAGGGTAGCAGATCGGAGCAGAAGGAAGAGAGGCCAGCAGAGCACGAAGTGGGATCTAGATAGAGTAGGCCTGATGCATTCCTGATCAGTAATGATCAGGGATGAACAGGAGAGAGAAGGGAAGGGTGGAAATTAGCTGCCAAGGCAGTCATCGGACCATGCATTCCTCATTTTCATGAGGCCTGTTAGGGGTAGGGGTCAAAAAAAATCAATATGGTGATTAAAGCTTTGAACTTCCCAATGTACATAAAACAGAACAGGCTTTTGATCACAGAATGCCATCTTTTGTGGGAATCGGATGTTTAACAGAGTGATGGCTTTCAGGAAAAAAACTGTCCTTGTGTCTAGTTGTTCTGGTGTGCAGGGCTCTATAGCGTCGTTTTGAGGGAAGGAGTTGAAACAGTTTATGTCCAGGATGTGAGGGGTCTGTAAATATTTTCACAGCCCTCTTTTTGACTCATGCAATATACAGGTTCTCAACTGAAGGCAGGTGGGTAGTAATTGTTTTTTCTGCAGTCCTAATTATCCTCTGAAGTCTGTGTCTGTCCTGTTGGGTTGCAGAACCAAACCAGACAGTTATAGAGGTGCAGATGACAGGCTCAATAATTCCTCTGTAGAACCGGATCAGCAGCTCCTTGGGCAGTTTGAGCTTCCTGAGTTGGCACAGGAAGAACATTCTTTGTTGTGCTTTTTCTGTGAAGTTTTTGATGTTAGGTGTCCATTTTAATTGTGTGTTTTTTCCCTGGGCCTCTGAATGCTCCAACACTAGAACTTTTTTAAAAAGATGTTGGATAACTATTTGTCTGAAGTGGTGTAGGGTTTTCTGCCTAGGCAAGGGGTTGGACAAGAAGACCTCCAAGGTCCCTTCCAAGTCTATTATTCTATTCTATTCTATTCTATTCTATCCCATCATTTCTATTCTATTCTATCCCATCATTTCTATTCTATTCTATTCCATTTCATTCCATTCCATCATTTCTATTCTGTTCTGTTCTGTTCTATTCTATTCTGTTCTGTTCTATCCCATCATTTCTATTCTATTCTATTCTATTCTATTCTAAATCTATTCTATCCCATCATTTCTATTCTATTCTATTCTAATTCTATTCTAGCCCATCATTTCTATTCTATTCTATTCTATTCTATTCTATTCTATTCTATTCTATTCTATTCTATTCTATTCTATTCCACCCCATCATTTCTATTCTGTTCTATTCTATTCTATTCTATTCTATTCTAAATCTATTCTATCCCATCATTTCTATTCTATTCTATTCTAATTCTATTCTATCCCATCATTTCTATTCTATTCTACTCTATTCAATTCTATCATTTCTATTCTATTCTACTCTACTCTACTCTACTCTACTCTACTCTACTCTACTCTACTCTATTCCATCCCATCCCATCTATTCTATTCTATTCTATTCTATTCTATTCCATCCCATCATTTCTATTCTGTTCTATTCTATTCTATTCTATTCTATTCTATTCTATTCCATCATTTCTATTCTATTCTATTCTACTCTATTCAATTCCATCATTTCTATTCTATTCTATTCTATTCCATCATTTCTATTCTATTCTATTCTATTCCATCATTTCTATTCTATTCTATCCCATCATTTCTATTCCATTCTATTCCTATCCTTCTATTCTATTCTATCCCATCATTTCTATTCTATTCTATTCTATTCCATTCCATTCCATTCCATTCCATCATTTCTATTCTATTCTATTCTATTCTATTCTATTCTATTCTATTCTATTCTATTCTAAATCTATTCTATCCCATCATTTCTATTCTATTCTATTCTAATTCTATTCTATCCCATCATTTCTTTTCTATTCTATTCTATTCTACTCTACTCTATTCAATTCCATCATTTCTATTCTATTCTACTCTACTCTACTCTACTCTACTCTACTCTACTCTATTCCATCCCATCCCATCCCATCCCATCCCATCCCATCTATTCTATTCTATTCTATTCCATCCCATCCCATCATTTCTATTCTATTCTATTCTATTCTATTCTATTCTATTCTATTCTATTCCATTCCATTCCATTCCATTCCATTCCATTCCATTCCATTCCATCCCATCATTTTTATTCTATCCCATCATTTCTCATTCTGTTCTGTTCTGTTCTAATCCCCTCTAAACAAGGGGAAAATGTGCCTCAAGCAATCCGCTTATGATGAAACCCAATAATTCAATTGTTCATTCATTGCTGTCTCTGAGAGAGAGAGAGTCAAATCTTCCAGCTCATCCTTGGTGGGGAAATTGTTCTTGACCTAGCACCGCCCCCTGGTGGCCACTATAAAAAACGGTGCTTCTTTTTTATCACTTGATTTCCCAGAAAAGGCAGCGGCCCAAGGACAGATCTCATTGGCTCCCGTCAGGGGAAATCAAGCGCTCCCTGCAGCAGGGAGTTGGAAAGCACCGACCTCCGAAGTCAGGAATTCTGTTGCTATTTTGGGTGTTGCCTGCGGTGCTTTCTAAACTTTTTTTTTTTATTTTCCAATTGACATTTTTTATTTTCCAATTGACATTTGAAAGGCAGTGCTATGCGCTCATGAGTTTAAGTGGATTTCCCCCCACAAGTGAGTGGGAGAACAATTACAGACTGAAAGGTGCCAACTATTTTGTTTTTATAGAATTAAGCAAACAGATTTACAGAATTGGAAGGGATCTTGTAGGTCATCTAGTCCAACCCCTCCAAGAAGGAGACCCTACACCATTTCCGACAAATAGCAGACCAATAGTACTGCAGACTTTGTAAATGGTTGGACAGTGTTGAGGGAATTATTTGTTTAGCAGAATGATGGATTTGGGGGAAAAACTGTTCTTGTGACCACAACATTTAGACACAAGAACAGTCTTTTCCCAAACACCATCACACTGCTAAACGAATAATTCCCTCAACACTGTCCAACTATTACAAAGTCCGCACTACTATTACTGTTAATCTTCTCATCGCTCCTTATCACCCATCCCTTCCCACTTATGACTGTATGACCTTGTTATTTGTATCCTTACAATTTATATTGACTGTTTCCTAGTAAGATTTGATTGCTTATTGTAGCCTATGACTATCACTAAGTGTCTTATCTTATGCTTTTGGACTCTTGACGGGTGTATCTTTTACTTTTATATACACCGAGAGCATTTGCACCAAGACAAATTCCTTGTGTGTCCAATCACACTTGGCCAATAAAAGAATTCTAATTCTAATCTCTTCTTGAAAATCTCAAGTGATGAAGCTCCCACAACTTGTTCTAACTGTCAGGGAATTTCTCCTTATGCTGTTTTTCTACTTGATTAGTTTCCATCCATTGCTTCTTGTTTTGTCTTCGGGGGCTTTGGACAATAGCTTGACTCTCTCTTCTTTGTGGAAAACCGTTAGATATTGGAACGCTTCCTCCAGATCAGATTATGGAACAACTTCCCTCCAGAAGTTGTGAATGCTCCAGCACTGGAATTTTTAAGAAGAGATTCGACAACCGTTTGACTGAAATGGTATAAGAGTTTCCTGCCTGAGCAGGGGGGTGGACTAGAAGACCTCCAAGGTCCCTTCCAACTCTGTTATTTTGTTACTCACGGAGGCCACCTGAGAGCTCCTAATGACTTTATCTGCTGTGAGGCTTCTGTGGGTCCTGTCAGCACAGATGTGCATGGATCCTGGGTTGAATTTCCTTGAACTCTTAAACACGACAGAAGTTTACTGTTTGAAATGGTGTGGGATTTCCTGCCCGCGCAGGGGGATAGACTAGAAGGCCTCGAAGGCCCCTTCCTGCTCTATTTTAATCCTGAATTCGCCCTCAGTTTGAACCCGCATTTCTTCCACTGGGAGCGTTGGCACAGGGTTAGGAGGGATGGAGGGACAGCAAAACCCCAGTATGGGATCGCCCAGCCAATGGCGGAAGAGAATGTCCTTGCGTCAGCAGTTGCTATGTGGCTTCAGCGGCGGAGGTTGACAGAGCAAGCGGGGAATTTCCCTGCCAACTGTAGAGAAGCTGAGTGGCGACCCCTGGAGGCGGAGAGATGCAATGAGCGGCCGTGGTGGGAAACTCGGATTTTTCTCGGAAAGAGGACAACCTCAAGCAAGGGGGAAGGACCGATGGCCGTGGGGGGCATCGTGGGGAGGGTTAAAGCATTAGGATAGGGACGTTAGGATGGGATAGGGACAGATTGTCTTGGAGAACCTCTGTGTGGTCAATAAGAGTCAACAATGACTCAACGGCACACAATCAATCAGATTAACAGATTAAGAGAGTTGGAAGGAGCCTTGTAGGTCCAACCCCCTGCCCAAGCAGGAGACCGATGGGAGTCCAATTTCTTTTTGAAAGTGATGAAGCTCCCACAACTTCCAAAGGCAAAGCTGTTCCATTGGTTGATTGTTCTCACTGTCAGAAAATGTCTCCTTATTTCCAGGTTGAATCTCTCTCCTTGTTCAGTTTCCATCTGTGGTGGACTCCCATGGAAAGAATGAGACACAGAGGCTGGTGTACTCGGAATGGGAGTCTAGAGCAAATTCTAGTGCCCCCTTTTATTGAGAAATTCGTACATAGTAAGCGTTCACATTGTGGATTACAATAATTAGATATAGCACACAAAACTGTTTACAATTGTCTGAGCTGCTTAATTGTTTCTGGTGTTTGTTTTTAATTTCCTTGCTTATCTCAGTGACCCTTAGGCAGACATGTATGTATAAGGTCTTAGACTAATCATTACCCAATACTGAAGTCAAAGTTTATTCTCACATCTCCCCTGTTTTAGTTTTTTGATGATCGCGGATGCCTCGGTAGCTTTTCGCCATCTGCAACAACAGTTCTCCTTCCGTAGGCTTCACCCGACACATTCCTAAAAGTCCAGGGAGACATTGGATACAACAGCATACACAAAGAGAAAAAGCAATATCACTCCAACAATTAGGTGACGAATCCATGAACCACCTGGCAACCAGGACCAAAGTGCAGACCACACGTCCAGTCCCTCGTCCTCCGATTGTAATGGATTCTCACTCAGGGTTTGTTCCATATGCTGTATAGTAGCTGTAATGTTTGGAGAATAATCAGAGATATACATGCAACAATGTGTATGAATCACAGCGCAAGCTCTCCCTTGCGCAGCCAAAATAGTGTCCACCACATATCTGGTTTGCAGGACAAAGTCAAGGATTTTTCCTTGCTCTTCTTCAAGCAGCTTTAGTGTTTTAATGGTGTCTTTAAACATAGTAACTGTCCAATTGTTTAAACGATGCAAATCTCTATAGTTCATCATGACTCCTAAAGGAGGAATAACTCCCCTTGATATCTGTGTCCAGTAGTCATGATTCAAAACAGAGTTTACTTCCGTTGCGGAACGCGCATTGCGGATATGAGCAGTCCCCAAAGATTTTAAAATGACATGAGATGGGATTACTTTCCCAAAGGTGCAGACTCCTTTCCATCGTGCTGGCATGCGATCACAGGCCATCCGTCCACACAGCAACCATAGATTTGCTCCCAGGATGTGACCAACCTTATTTGGTTCAGCATAGATTAATTGTGCAAAGGATTCCATTAACATAGCCAAATAAGTGGACGATGGTGCGTATTTCCCATTTGCACATTTGGGCAGCTGGTTTTCTATCATGATGGGACAACATGTGGCAGGGATAATTGGACACCCATTTTCATTGATCAAAGATATGATATCAAATTTAGAAATATTATGTACAAAGTAAGTGAGATTTTTAGTTTTCATATCATCCGGATAAACCCGACTTCCATTGCCAATAACAATTATTTTGTTGCAAAATGGATATGTTCCCAAGTAAGTCATATTCTCTACTGTCTCATTGTGAGTCCAGCAGATTCCGGCCACCTCTTGGATTCGGCTTCCAAGATGCAATGTATTTATGTTACTTTTAGTCCAACTGTTAGACCACATCCCTGAACAACCATAGCATTGTCCCTTATACCAGTCACCTTCGGCCAAAGGTACTGCAACCATTGGAAGCCCTGATGTTTTGTGAGTTGGCATGTGCTTACATACCCAACAATCAGTTTTATTATGAAGGTTTGCTAGCTTCCCCATGTCCTGGATCAATGTGTTTCTTTTCCATTCCCCCAAATCCATCCCCTTGCCCCTTTGGCTGATGATAAGGACGCACACAGCGAGCAGGAACCCAAACAACTGTCCCCTCATCTTTAACAGCAGCGTATCAGCAGGACAGGTCCTTTTCACGTTGGATCTGGTAGTCTCTTATATCGAACTTTCGGTCTTGGCGTACCTGCAGAAGGGGAGGAAGCAAAATGCCTACACCCCCCCTCAGGGGCACGGCACTGGGCTTTAAAATGGCCAGGCTTTCCACAATTAAAACAATTCCCTGTAGGTTTCATCCCTTTTTGCAATGCCATAGCCAAAGTCTCCATGTTGTAAGCCTGAGAACCCACCACTGCACATGCTTTTAACAGATCAGCCAGAGTAACCTCACCTCTAGCCACCAAGGGCTGCAAGATACGCTTGCAGTCAGCATTTGCATTTTCAACTGCCAATTTCAACAAAAGTTCTTTTGCAGCTTCCTCATTAGAGATTTGCCTGGTAATAGCCAATTGTAGCCTTTCCACAAAATCATTATAAGACTCAGATGCTGTTTGCTTAATTTGAGAAAAAGACCGTGCTGGGGTTCCCACATCCTGAATGCGGGACAACGCCCCAAGGATAGCTGCCATAACCACTGGAAATACGTGATCAGGCAAATTAGCAGCTTGATCTGCAGTGGATTCAAACAAGCCTGCCCCATAGATTTGGTCTGGTGTATACAGCCCCCCCCCCGAATTCCTTCCCCTAGTGACAGCCTCCCTTTGGTATTCTGAGTCAAAGACCACATACTGAGCAGAGCTCAATATCATTCTCATTAAATCTTTCCAGTCACTAGGAATCATGTGTGAGGTAGCCAAACTTGTCAGAAGCCCCTTTGGAAAAGGACTTTGAATACCATAATCTTTAACTGCTTTTTTAATTTCCCTAAGAACTGCTAAAGGAATCGGAACCCATTCAGTTTGCAGATTGCCTTGAGCATCCACTTGCATATTGACTGGAAACAAATTCATCTGGGGAATCTCATCAGGCTCTAACTTCCCCTCATTGAAAGCCTGATGCATCATGGCTTGAACTTTTCCCATTTTTGATTGGATTTTATCATCCACTGGAGTAGGCGTTGTTGGAAATGATAGAGCACACTCCAGTTTTGGAGAAGGCGGGTGCAATACAATTCCTTTATAAGGAAGAGGTTCTACTAAAGTTTTTAAAAGAGGTTGTTGCTGGGTCTCTAAAGCAGTCATAACAATCTTCCAAAATATCAAAATTTCAGCTGTTGCCCGTGGCTCTTCATGAAGGATATTTCCAATTCTCCTCCATGTGTCTAACTTTAAAGAGCCTTTCTCTGGATACCAGGGACATTGCCGCCAGATCTCTTGCAGCAGCTCTCTCACATTATCTTTTGAAAGAGCTATTTGCTCCCCCCCCCAGAGGGTTTAAAGATAAAGAAGTTTGTCCTTATTAACTTCAGCAGCTCACTAACATGCCGTTCCTGTGGCTGAGAGAGTTTTCCCCCCATGCTCCCTGAATAATCCTATTGTCCAGCAATAGTTAAGTACGTACTTTACCTATTCCAGGCGAGGAAACACGGAGGTCCGGACACGTACCACCTGCAGTGGATCACGTCGGGGTCACCACTTGTGGTGGACTCCCATGGAAAGAATGAGACACAGAGGCTGGTGTACTCGGGATGGGAGTCTAGAGCAAATTCTAGTGCCCCCTTTTATTGAGAAATTCGTACATAGTAAGCATTCACATTGTGGATTACAATAATTAGATATAGCACACAAAACTGTTTACAATTGTCTGAGCTGCTTAATTGTTTCTGGTGTTTGTTTTTAATTTCCTTGCTTATCTCAGTGACCCTTAGGCAGACATGTATGTATAAGGTCTTAGACTAATCATTACCCAATACTGAAGTCAAAGTTTATTCCCACATCCATCCATTATTCCTTGTCTGGCCTTTGGGTGCTTTAGAAAATAGCTTGACCCCTTCCTCTCTGGGGCAGCCCCTCAAATATTGGAAGACTGCTATCCTGTCTCCTCTGGTCCTTCTCTTTACTAGACTAGCCAAGCCCAGTTCCTGTAACCGTTCTTCGTATGTTTTAGCCTCCAGTCCCCTAATCATCCTGGTTGCTCTTCTCTGCACTTTTTCTACAGTTTCGCTGGTTCTTTTCAAGATAAAAAGTTTTGCATCTTTTTTTTTTCTATCCTTTTCTTCTGCCCCTTTGTGCTTGTTTTTATACCTTAGTTATTTTCCTGTCTTACCATGATGTTAGTTTTATTTATTCCTTTCTTCCCTATATTTTAAAAAAGTTTTTGTACTCCAATTCCTCCCCCATCTTATTATTTAAGATTTGCCGTATTTGCTTGATTGATCTTTATTAATCCCATTTTTCCTTGATTTCTAATTCTCCACTCTTGTCCTTATTATTTGCCTATTAATTTCTCTATCTTTTATTTTCTGTCTTGCATTTATTTTTTATTCTCTACCCAGGTCTTCCCTTCCTGCTTATTGGCTTCCCTCAGGCTTAGTTTGTTGCCTTCATTTCTCTCGTTTGCTGCTCCGGCCTCTAGTTGTTTTCTCTGCCAGCTTCCTTCTCTCCTTCGGTTGTGTTGGAAGAAAAGATCCTTCTGGGTTCAGTTCCAAGTGGGGGAAAAGACACTGGAAATATGGAGGCTGCTTGGAAAGATGGTTTAATGGTGGACAGGACCACATGGGTTTCAGGTCCTGGGCAGCTGAACACACGGAGTGGAGAGAGAGAGAGTTATTTATACTCTCTTGGGCCTTGCCCTTGAGCTTCCTATTCCTGTGGCAAGGGCATGTATTCTATTAGTTGCTGTCAGACTGCCATAGGGCTATGCAGGGGTCACAGCTGAGGTGGTCTGTGTTGGAAGAAATATCCTTCTGGGTTCAGTTCCAAGTGGGGGAAAAGATACTGGAAACGTGGAGGCTGTTTGGAAAGTTGGTTTAATGGTGGACAGGACCACATGGCTTGGAGCTCCAAAGGGAAAAGGACGATCAAATACTTCAAGATGTTGGGTGAAGGAAAAGAAAAGACTGAGATGCTGAGAGACCCTTACTTTTATACCCTCTGTTGGGCCCCACCTTAGTGTTTCCTGTTCCTGTGTAAGAAATGTATCCCATTGGCTGTCAGACTCCCAGGGGCAGGGTTTTTAGCTAACTTTGTAGGCTTTGTCTGCACCACATGGCTGATGTAATCTTCCCCAGGTCAGGTGGTGAGATGGGTAGAGGCCTATGTTATGTAGAATATTCTGTCCCAGGCCTTAATGGCCCACCCATTAACAAAGGTGGGGAGTGAGTTTCTGCTTCTGAGTTTCCGCTTCTCTTTTTGGGGGAAATATTCTGCCTTTTTTGTATATCCTAGGATATTTCATTTTCCTAGGAGAGGGGTGGGTGCTAACTTGCTACAGGTACGCCAGTCTTTTCAGCCTCGGCCCTGCTCTGGTCAGCTCTCTTGGCCTGCCGTGCAGCTTTCCGCTCAGCTCAGCTCTGCTGTCCGATCTGCTCCACTCATCCCTCCACTCAGCTCTTTCCCCATTGCTCTCTGTGGTGATCTGAAGCTGTAGCTCATGCGCTGCCCCGTATAGACTTACTGCATCTTCACAGTGATGATTACCACCCATTTTACAGATGGGAAAAATAGAGAAACTAATGTTGTGCAGATGGCAGTGGAATCAGACAGTGGGGAAGAACAGGGGCCAGTCTGGGAGCCTGCAAAGATGAGGCCAGGACCATCTGGGAGTGGGGTGCTGCCTCCGGAGCCTCTGGAGTCTGGCAGCAGCGAGGCAGAGGACTGTTCCCAGTTCATGTGTGCACAGAGCTGCTAGAAGGCAAGAGCAGCTGAGACAAAAGGGACAACTCAGGAGTAAGGCTGGGAGGTGATTGCTTCTCCCATAAGGTATAAAGGACAGGCAAAGGTGGAGAAAACTTGTTGTTCGTTCTCTTCAGATTAAACCTTGAAGCTCTGTGTGGACTTTGTACTTCAGTTGGTTTTTTACAGTTCATTTGGCGCTTCATTGTTGACAGCAATTCAAAGGAGAGAAAAGTGGGTGCTTGTCCGGGGATAGGATTCTACCAGTTCGGACTAGTTCTATAGAACCGGTTGTTACAATTCTGCGCAGTTCGGAGAACCGACAAATCGCACCACTGACTGGCCCTTCCCCTCCCCACCTAGGAGGCTTCCCTGAGGCCCAGTCAAGGGTGGTATTCAGCGGGTTGGGAAGGGAGAAGTGGCCTGAGAGCAGAGCTGAACCTTCCTGAGGATTGAAGCTTCTATTTTTCAGTGCAGACTCAGGCAGCAGATTGCAGAAAGGTAGATCTCTGAATGAATCTGTGATTCTGCAAACAGCTTAATCTGCTTGCCTGCTTTGCCTGCTTTGGGTTGTAAAAGTTGCTCTTTTTTAAAAATAAAACCTCAATCTTTACATATATATTTACAATATTTACATACAAGCCATGCACAGCCAGTAACATGACCATCAAGCCACACCCACAAATTAGGCCATGCCCACAGAACCGGTTGTTAAGAAATTTGAATCCCACCCCTGTGTTTATCTCGAGGGACTGTTTGGGACTCATTACAGGCTGGGAATGAACATAATTCCCAGCGTTGAAATAAAATGAGTTGTTTTCACTAAACATGGGCTTAATTACGGTCTCAGGAAGTCTTGGTCAGAACAGCAATAGGCTGACTCTAAACTGCTTAAAGAGGGCCGTAAAGCACTGTGAAGGGATCTATAAGTCTAAGTACTGGTGTTATTGCTTAGGTATCATTAATATTTTGGAAGACAGTTTGGGCCCAGAGCTGCTACTTCCCCATGGATGTCCAATTGAATGGGCTTATCTGTAATACTGAAAGGAAAAAAAGTTCCACAACTGGGGGAGCCACCACTAAGGAGGTCCTGCACCTTGTCACCCCATCGCAAGTGACATCAGCCTCCCCACTGCTCTTAACCTACGGCCTAGTTGATATTCCAGGAAACAGACATTTAAGGAATGGAGTCCTTAGGCCTCTGTAGCAGGGGTCCCTGTTAGGGATACATACCTAGCAGAACGTGCAATGGCAGTCTAGCAGCCAGGCAAATTATGTGAGATAAACGTTGTTGTAGTTTACACTCAGTAAAACAGATACACTATGCCAGTTAAATAGTTTTTTATTCCAGCAAGAGTTATAGCATAGTCAAAACAGTCCATATGTCATAAACTAGTTCAGTCCATCCAGGGATTAATCAGTTGCAAAGTCCAGTGTTGAAAATAGAGGTCAGTAAACTTACAAATAATCAGTCCAGCAATATATCTCTTTTGCAGTCAGAGATATGAAGAAAATCAAACCCCTTTTATTCGTTTCAGCAACAGCAGGGAAATACACGCAGTTATCACCATCAGCTCTCCAGTACAAGCCAGCAAACAGTGAGCTCTCTTGCTCCCTCTTATGGTGATTTTACAACCGCACCCAAAATACATGTTTTAATAGTTAAAGTGATACTTACACTTAAACTCACTAGCATAGTTTATATATTATTTTTACCCAAACTAAGTTAGGTAACCAATGTTATCCCTAACAGTCCCCAAACTTGGAAACTTTAAGATTGGTGGACCAGTACTGGGTTCCTATCTTGGTCGCTACCGGTTTGGTGGGTGATTGCGCATGTGTATCTGTGTACACACTCCTAACTTGCGTATGCACGTGCCTCTAACTTGTGCGTGCGTGCCCCTAAGCGTGTGCTTAATTACTGTCTCAGGAAGCAAATCTTAAGTTGTATTAACAGAGGGATACAATCAAGATTATATCACACTATAAAGTCTTAGTAAGACCACACTGTAAAGATTATACCACACTACAAAGCCTTAGTAAGACCACACTGTAAAGATTATACCACACTACAAAGCCTTAGTAAGACCACACTGTAAAGATTATACCACACTACAAAGCCTTAGTAAGACCACACTGTAAAGATTATACCACACTACAAAGCCTTAGTAAGACCACACTGTAAAGATTATACCACACTACAAAGCCTTAGTAAGACCACACTGTAAAGATTATACCACACTACAAAGCCTTAGTAAGACCACACTGTAAAAATTATACCATACTACAAAGCCTTAGTAAGACCACACTGTAAAGATTATACCACACTACAAAGCCTTAGTAAGACCACACTGCAAAGATTATACCACACTACAAAGCCTTAGTAAGACCACACTGTAAAGATTATACCACACTACAAAGCCTTAGTAAGACCACACTGTAAAGATTATACCACACTACAAAGCCTTAGTAAGACCACACCTAGAGTACTGTTTCCTGTTTTAGTCACCACACTATAAAAAGATTTTGAGACTCTAGAAAAAATACAGAGAAGAGCTACCAGGATGATTAGGGAACTGGAGACTAAAACATACAACGAAGAGTTGCAGGAACTGGGCATGGCTGGTCTAGGGAAGAGAAGGACGAAGGAAGACAGGATAGCAGTCTTCCAATATTTGAGAGGCTGCCACAGAGGGGAAGGGGGTCAAGCTATTTTCTAAAGCGCCTGTAGGCCAAACAAGGAATAATGGATGGAAACTGAACAAGGAGAGATTCAACCTGGAAATAAGGAGAAATTTTCTGATAGTGAGAAGAATCAACCAATGGAACAGCTTTGCCTTTGGAAGTTGTGGGAGGTTCATCCCTGGAGGCTTTCAAGAAGAGATCAGACTGCCATCTGTCAGAAATGGTGTAGGGTCTCTCACTTGGGCAAGGTGTTGGACTAGATGACCTACAAGGTCCCTTCCAACTCGGATTATCTGAAGCCTTGGTCAGAACACCTAAGCTTTACACTTTCCTTCCCATGCCTAGCCATGGTTCTTTAAACTTCTTAAATGCGGTTAAACTCCACCTCTCGCACATTCCGTTTATTTTGACTGATCCTGAAAAGCCACACGCACAAAAAGTGTTGAATAATCCTCATGAACTCTCAGTCTCATCTGCACTATCCCAAGCAGGCTCGCACTTCAGACGGTCAGCAAATAAATGGAAAGTCCTCAACTTACAACATTGCCCTTAGTGACCGTTGGTTTACAATGGCACTGAAAAAAAAAATGACTTGTTTTTCACACTTCTGACCGTTGCTGCATCCCCACAATCATGTGATATACATTCAGAGAACTGCTTCGTATTTATGAAGGTTGCAGCAGTCATACGTGATCCCCTTTTGGAGCCTTCCAACAAGTCGAGTCGATGGGGGGGGGAGCCAGATTCACTTAACGACCGTGTTCCTGACTTAACATTTGCACTGATTCACTTAACCAAACGAGGCGAGAAAAGTCGTAAGACAGGGCAAAACTCACTTAACAAACTTCTCCCTTAGCAACATAAATGTTTGGCTCGGTTGTGGTTGTAAGTCAAGGACTTCCTGTAATCAGATAACAGATAATCAGAGTTGGAAGGGACCTTGGAGGTCATGTACTCCAACCCCCCGCCCAAGCAGGAGGCCCTACACCATTTCTGACAGATGGCAGTCCAATCTCTCCTTGAAAGTCTCAAGTGATGGCGCTCCCACAACTATCCAGGGCAACTTCTGTTCCATTGGTTGATTGTTCTCACTGTCAGAAAGTTTCTCCTTATTTCCAGGTTGAATTTCTCCTTGTTGAATTTCCATCCATTATTCCTTGTCTGGCCTACAGGTGCTTTAGAAAATAGCTTTACTCCTCCCTCTCTCCCTCAAATATTGGGACACTGCTATCATGTCTCCCCAGGTCGTTCTCTTCACAAGACTAGCCATGCCCAGTTCCTGTAACTGTTCTTTATATGTTTTAGTCTCCAGTCCCCTAATCATCCTGGTTGTTCTTCTCTGTACTTTTTCTAGAGTCTCAACATATTTTTTATAATGTGGTGACCAAAACTGGATGCAGTACTCTAGGTGTGGTCTTACTAAGGCTTTATAAAATGGTATTAGTACTTCCCTTGATCTTGACTGTATCCCTCTGTTAATGCAACTTAGGATGGCATTAGCTTTTTTGGCTGGTGCTGCACACAGCTGGCTCTTATTTAGCTAGTTGTCCACTAGGACTCCAAGATCCCCCTCATAGTTACTGCTATTGAGCCTGGTTTCACCCAGTCTATATGTGTCCTTTTGGTTTTTCTTGCCTAAGTGTAGGAGTTTACTTTTCTCTACATTGAATTTTATTTTGTTAGATATGGCCCAGTGTTCGAGTCTGTCAAGATCCATCTGGATCTTGAGCCTATCTTCTAATCAGGGGGTGGGCTTCACAAAATCTTAGTAAAGGGTTCAGTGCCCGGTGGCTGGGCAGGCGTGGCTGTGGTGGGCGTGCCCTAGTTGGCCTCCTGCATCACGGTGGGGACAGGGGCATATTTGTCCTTCCCTGGCTCTGGAGGCTTTTCTTGAGCCTCCCTGAGGCCTGCCGAAGGCTCTCTGGAAGCTGGAAACGGGACCATTTCCTGAACTTCCAGGAGGCCTTTTTTTTACCCTCCCAGAGCCTCCATGTGCGCCCTGTACTTAGCTGCATCCAAAACGGGCCACGTGGGGACTCCTGGGAGGGGGTGGGCAGGACCAGCCAAGAGTGGGAGTCCGGGGTTCTCTGAAGTGCACCAAAATTTAGCTAAGGGCTCTCCCGAACTCCTGTGGGCCCCCAGCAGCCCACTCCCTCCCTGTAATTATTTGTAATCTGGGTTACTTGGTTAGGGTTTAGCACAGGATGCAAATCCAGCCTCTTTATTTATTTTATATTTTATTTTATTTTATTTTATTTTATTTTATTTTATTTTATTTTATTTTATTTTATTTTATTTTATTTTATTTTATTTTATTTTATTTTATTTTATTTTATTTTATTTTATTTTATATTTTATATTTTATTTTATTTTATTTTATTTTATTTTATTTTATTTTATTTTATTTTATTATTATTTATTTTATTTTATATTTTATTTTATATTTTATTTTATTTTATTTTATTTTATTTTATTATTATTTATTTTATTTTATATTTTATTTTATATTTTATTTTATTTTATTTTATATTTTATTTTATTTTATTATTTATTATTTATTATTTATTTTATATTTTATTTTATTTTATTAATTTTTATTATTTTTTTATTTTATTTTTTATTTTATTTTTTATTTTATTTTTATTTTATATTTTATTTTATATTTTATATTTTATTTTATATTTTATATTTTATTTTATTTCATTTCATTTTATATTTTATTTTATTGGTCAATCACTTGCAAGTTAATAGATATAAGCATAAACATGAGTAAGATTATAGGAAATAGGTATGAATAACTGGGGACAATAGGACAGGGATGGTAGGCATGACGGTGCACTTATGCACACATCTCTTACAGACCTCTTAGGAATGGGGTGATGTCAATAGTGGATACCTTAATGTTAAAGGAGTGGGGGGTTAGAGGATGTAACAATAGAGTCAGGCAATGCATTCCAGGGCTTCACCACTCGGTTGCTGAAGTCGTACTTTCTGCAATTGAGTTTGGAGCAGTTTACATTGAGTTTGTATCTGTTGTGTGCTTTTGTATTGTTGCAGTTGAAGCTGAAGTAGTCCTTGACTGTGGTAGGACATTGTAGCAGATAATTTTGTGCGCTATGCTTAAGTCCAACCGTAGGTGGTGTAGTTCAAGATTGTCCGAGCCCAACATTTCAAGCCTGATGATGTAAAGGACAAAGCCCAGAAAAAAAAAATAGTATTTATTTTGATTTGTCAATCGCTTACAAGATACAGGTATAAGAATAAACATAGTTTTGAATACATGAGATAGATACTTATAAGAAAAATAAAAAGAAACAATAGGACAGGAACGGTATGCACGATTGGTGTGCTTATGCACGCCCCCTACAGGCCTCTTAGGAAGGGGGTGAGGTCAATAGTAGTAGCTCGACACCCAGGTTGTGTGAATGAACCCCGAGAACAGAAGTGGGTATTCAGCAGGTTCTGACCAGTTCCAGAGAACCGGTAGCAGAAATTTTGAGTAGTTCAGAGAACCAGCAAATCCCACCTCTGACTGGAGATTTTACAGTATCCTTCCCCTGCCACGTCCACTAAGCCACGCCCACAGAATCGGTAGTAAAAAAAATTGAATCCCACCACTGCCTGAGAAACCCTTGATCAAATGTCCCAGAAACTGGAGTCGCAGCTTTCACATCAGTGACCGGCGAGGCCCAAGGTCTTCAAAAAGATCCACTTGGGAGCTACTCTCCCAAACTGCAAATGGAAAGAGAGAAACTGAGGCACAACAGAGCGTGCTCAGCCTTTTCCTTTCTCCCCACAGCCTGGAGACGGAGATGCCACCGCGGGTCCTGGCTGCAGCCACGCTGGTCAAAGGCCTCAACTACAAGCACCCGGAGCTCTCGGCCCACCTGCTGGTGGCTGGATGGGACCCTCAGAATGGCGGGCAGGTAGGTCCAGCAGGGGACTTGGGAGAAGAGGCTACTCGGTGTAGAAATATTGATCAATCAGAATAGAGTTGCAGAATAGAGCTGAAGACCCTTGGAGGTCTTCTCGTCCAACCCACTGCTCAAGCATGAGACTTTATACCCATGATGGTGAACTTATGGTACACATGCCAGAAGTAGCACGCAGAACCATGGCTCCAGGCACACCAGCCATTGCCTGTTGCTCTTCCGGGTTCCCATGCGCACCGGCCAGCTGGTCTTTGCGCGCGCAGGAGTTCCAGAAATTGGAAGAGCACCTCCCGGTGCGTGCATGTGCGCCAGCTACCTGGTCTTCCAGTTTCTAATGCACATGCATGCACAAAGACCATCTGGCTGGCGCACGCATGTGCTTTAGAAGCTGTAAGACCAGGTGGCAGAAGTGGGATTCTACCAGTTTGTACCTATTTGCTAGAATCGCTTGTTAACATTCTAAGCAGTTCGGAGAACCGGTTGTTAGAAGAAATTACTGGCCTAATCCCGTAAGGAAGGCAGGAAGGAAACATTCTGGTGTTGCTTACAGAAACCGCCTCTCCATTAACCCTTATTACATTCTTGGCGGGACTAGACTTCCCATCTGAGGAACATCTCTGGAGTTTTTTTCCCCCTCCTTTGCTGGTACTTTGCTTGTGTGGAGCGACCATTCAAAGTGACAATGGCCCTGAAAAAAGTGACTTATGACCATTTTTCACACTTATGACTGTTGCAGCATCCCCACAGTCCTGAGAGGCCAGGTGAGGAGATGCGTGCCTCGATGTGAGTGATATTGAGTTGGCCACACCCAGCCAATAACATGACCACCAAGCCATGCCCACCAACTAAGCCATGCCCACAGAACCGGCTGTTAAAAAATTTGAATCCCACCCCTGCCAGGTGGCCTTTGCACATGTGCGTGCCGGGAGCTGCTCTTCTGGACTTTTGGCACACGCGCGTTTTGGCACTTGGTTCCTTTTCAGCGTGCGTGCACTCCCATTTCAGCACTCGGTGCCATAAAAGTTAACCAACAACTGGCTTATACCGTTTCAAACAAGTGGCTGTCTGGTCTTTTCTTAAAAACCTCCAGTGATGGAGCACCTACAGCTTCTGAAGGCAAACTCTTCCTCGCGGTTAGGAAGTTTCTCCTAAGTTTCCCTCCAATGTTTCTTGTCCTGCCTTCTGGTGCTTCGGAAAATAAACTGACACACACACACACACCCCTTGTTTGTGGCAGCCCCTCAAATACTGGAATACTGCTAACATATCACCTGTAGCCCGATGGGAAATATTGGGGGATTTCCCATCGTCTCATCGCTATGCCAGAAAGCTACAGCCGTTGAATTTCTGCTCATTGTGCCATGTTCATATCTAAAAAAAAAACCAACAACAACAAGCAGCCTTAGGATACAAAATCCTAAATTGTATTAACAGAGGGAGGAAGAAAATAAGCCAATGGGCAGTGCAGCAAAGGCAAGGAGGTCTGTTGAAAGATAGGATCCCACTGTGAGCAGGATCCCAGGCTCAATAGCAGTAACTGTGAGAGGGATTTTGGAGTCTTAGTGGACAACCAGCTAAATAGGAGCCAGCCGTGTGCAGCAGCAGCCAAAAAAGCTAATGCCATCCTAAATTGTATTAACAGAGGGATACAATCAAGATCAAGTGAGGTACTAATGCCCCTCTATAAAGCCTTAGTAAGACCACACCGAGAGTACTGCATCCAGTTTTGGTCATCACACTATAAAAAAGATGTTGAGGCTCTAGAAAAAGTACAGAGAAGAGCAACCAGGATGATTAGGGGAGTGGAGACTAAGGCATATGAAGAACGGCTGCAGGAACTGGGCTTGGCCAATCTAGTAAAGAGAAGAACCAATCTAGTAAAGAGAAGGCTACAATCCTGTCTCCCTCCAATATTTGAGGTGCTGCCACAGAAAGGAAGGGGGTCAAGCTATTTTCTAAAGCCCCCGAAGGCCAGACAAGGAATAATGGATGGAAAGTGAACGAGAGATTTAACATGGAATTAAGGAGAAACTTTGCCACAGTGAGAACAATCAACCAATGGAATGGCTTTGCCCTTGGAAGTTGTGGGAGCGCCATCACTTGAGACTTTCAAGAAAAGATTGGACTCCCATCTAACAGAAATGGCTTAGGCCCGTGATGGCAAACCTATGGCACGCATGCCACAGGTGGCACACTGAACCATTTGTGCCAGCACACAAGCTGCAGGCAAATTTACCTCACTGTGCATGCGTGTGCCTCACAGCTAATTTTCGGCTGGTTTGAGGCCTTTTTCGGCCTCCCAGAGGCTTGAAAAAAACCTCTGCAGGTCGAATAGGTCTGTTTCATCACTTCCTGTTAATACCAGAAGTGATGAAATAGGCCTATTCGGCCGGCAGAGGTTTTTTCCAAGCCTCTAGGAGGGCGAAAAAAGCCTCAAACCAGCCGAAAATAAGCTGTGAGACGCAGTGCAGGGATCAGTGTGGGCGCACATTGCCTTCTGGGTGCCAGCGCACACAAAAATTTTGGCACAGGAACCCAAAAAGGTTAGCCACCACTGGTGTATGGTTTCCTGCTTGGACAGGGTGTTGGACTAGATGACCTACAAGGTCTGTTCCAACTCTGATTATCATCTGTTACAATGGAAGAAAGTCCAAATTACAAGTTTTATACGCCTTTAAAATATCAGGGACAGGAAAGGGTTGTTGCTTGGCTGCCTTCAGACAATATGGACTCCAAGAATTGAATAGAAGGATATTCACCTTGGATCTCCACCATACTTGGAACTATACATTAACAAAACGCATTAATTAATTAATCAGTAGAATGACTTCTCTCCAGAAGTTGTGAATGCTCCAACATTGCAAGTTTTTAAGAAGAGATTGGACAACCATTTGTCTGAAATAGTATAGGTTTTCCTGCTTGGGCAAGGGGTTGGACTAGAAGACCTCCAAGGTCCCTTCCAACTCTCTGTTATTCTATATTCTAAAACAAACCATTAAAGAATTCACCAAAGATTTACACCAATTAAGTTTAGCATCCAACCCCTTGCACAACCTTATACCATTGCAAACAAGTGACTGTCCAGTCTCTTCTTAAAATCCTCCAGTGATAGAGCACCCACAGCTTCTGAAGGCAACTTATGTTCCACTGGTGAATGTTATGTATTCAAATGGTATACTCGAAATCCCCGAGCCTTGATTGGCCAAGGCACGGGGATTTCTGATTGGCCAGGCGAGCCGCGCTGATTGGCCCGATTTAGATCTCCCGCGATTGGTGCAAACCAAGAGCGGGAGACTTGAATCGCTGCCATTGGCCGCGGCCGCCTTGCGAAAGGTATAAAAGCCGCGGGCTTTTTGCCTTTCGCCGGTTCGGTTCTCCCTAGTTAATAAAGAGCTTTGAATGAAAGTCACCGACTCTAATCGTCTTTTTGCGGACACGACACTGGCGACGAAGGTGGGATCTCGCCCCTGAACCGAACCCCGTGTCCAAGAACCAGTTCCAGCGCGAAGATGGCGAAAATAGCACCGCCCGCCCCGTTCAACCCCGCCGCCGAGGACTGGGAATCATACTCAGATCGGTTCCGGATGTACCTGGAATGCGCCGGGATGAAGGACGCCCCGGCCCCGCTAAAACGCGCCGTCTTTCTCACACACTGCGGACCAGAGGTCTTCCAAATGGCCAAAGCCTTGGCCAAGCCAGCAGACGCCACAGCCATGGACTGGGACGTCCTGGAACCCATACTACGGCGCCATTACGCTCCCGAAGTCCCCATCCTGATACGGCGCAACGAGTTCTACCGCCGAAACCAGAAACCAGACGAAAAATTGAGCGATTTCGTCGCAGAACTTCGGCGCCTGGGAGGACTCTGTGAGTTCGAGGGTCTCAACAGTCTCATAAGAGACCGCTTCGTACTCGGGTTATGGGATCCTACACTTCAGAGCCGACTTATGGCCAAGGGCGACATCAGCCTAGCCGATGCCCTTACAGCAGCCGCAGCCGCTGAAGCAACGCGCACGTCGGCAGACAGCATGCGAAGATCTGACGCGAAGGGCGGAAACAACAACCCGGCAAGGTCGGCCGACGCAAGAAGTGAAGCAACCGCACACTACGGTGAATACCAGTCAAACTCCAGCACGTCTGAAGACGAGGAGGACATTCACCGAGTACAGACGGGACGCGGCGATCAACGAAGTCGAAAAGGTCGCAAGTCGAGGACCAGCTGCGCCGGGTGCGGCGGCGACCACCCCAGGTCAGAATGCCGATTTTTTGACTCTATCTGTAGGCATTGTGAACGAAGGGGTCACATCGCCCGAGTTTGCCGCCAAAAGAAGACTCGCAGCCCGCCCAAATGGGAACAGCACGACAGACGGAGAGAAAACTCCCCGCCCAGAACCAGAGAACGTCAGCCAGACGGTCGGTGGGACCGCGCTCAACGATCTCAAAGAAGCGGCGACGGTCGGCGGAAAGAAGAAACCCACCAGACGGTGACCATCGGCCACGCCATCTCCGACGGCGCCAGAAAGGTACATGTAGAAGTACATATAGAAGGCCAGCCATGCAAGATGGAAGTGGACTCTGGGTCCTACCTTTCCATGATTGCATGGCGCGAAATCAAAAGACTGGTGCCTACTCTACAAAAGAGAAACGTGCGTACACAAAAGATCATCATTAAAGACTACCAAGGGAACCGTGTCCCGGTAGTGGGCACCAAGAATTTCAACATAACCTACAAAGGCCACACTGAACAACTACCACTTACAATCGTCGATCGCGACCGCCCAAGCCTACTGGGTCTACAATGGTTCGCCCCGCTTAACATCGCGCTGACAGGTGTCAACCAAGTCACCATCGAAGCTTGGGAACAGCGGCTAACCCAGGAGTTCCAGGAGGTGTTCGATGGAGGCTTGGGCAAGTACCAGGGGCCCCTTATCTCGTTTGACTTAGACCCAAGGGTTCCCCCTAAGAGACTTAAACCTAGAAGGGTACCGTTTGCATTAAAACCAAAAATTGACGAGCAGCTTGACAAGCTCGTCAAACAAGGGGTATTACAACCGATAGACCATGCCAGATGGGAAACCCCTATAGTGACCCCAGTAAAACCAGACGGGTCCGTGAGAATTTGCGGGGACTATAAGGCCACCCTAAATGGCGCATTACAACAAAGCGCCTACCCAGTCCCTATAGTACAACATTTACTACACTCGCTAGGAGGGGGCAAAGTCTTTGCAAAGCTCGACCTTGCCCAGGCATATCAGCAGCTACCTGTAGACGAGAAAACGGTGGAAGCCCAAACAATAGTGACCCATCGAGGGGCTTTCAAGTGTAACCGGCTCCAATTCGGAGTCAGCGTGGCACCAGGCATTTTTCAAAGCCTGATGGAACGTTTGTTACAGGGCATAAAAGGGGTGGTGCCCTATTTTGATGACGTATTAATAGCGGCGCCAAATGAAGCCGAATTAGAGAACCGACTCAGACAAGTCTTAACAAAATTTAAAGAAACAGGACTTAAGGTTAAGCGAGAAAAATGCAATCTATGTACAAAGCAAGTAGAGTTTTTGGGCTATCTCCTAGACAAGAAGGCAGCCTGGACTTGGGGGAGGCGAGAACAAGCCGCTTTTCAAAGAACCAAGGACCTCCTCACCTCCGATGCTGTCCTGATGCAATTTAGTGAGACTTTACCCCTAGCTGTCACTTGCGACGCATCACCCTTCGGTGTCGGCGCTGTCCTCAGCCACACCCTCCCAGACCAGAGAGAAGCACCCATCGCCTTTTTCTCCAGGACTCTGACCAAACCAGAGCGCAACTATAGCCAGCTGGACAAGGAAGCTTTGGCTATAGTTGCCGCCGTTAAACGTTTTCATGAATATTTGTACGGCCGCCCGTTCACTATCGTGACGGATCACAAGCCTCTGTTGGGCATCCTCGCGGGAAACCGAGCCACGCCCAACATCTTGTCACCCCGAATGACAAGATGGTCGGAATTCCTGGCAGCCTACAATTACGAACTGCTACACAAGCCAGGTAAGAAAATCTCGCACGCGGACGCTTTGAGCCGCTCGCCCTTACCTGACTCAGAACCTGACCCAGCACCAACAACAAATACCCTGAGCATAGAAAGTTTACCTATTACCGCATCCGACATTGCCAGAGAAACCATTAAGGACAGGCGTCTGGCACGAATCTTGCACTGGTTAGAAAAAGGCTGGCCGGAAAAGGACAGTGACGAGACTTTTAAAACATTCCGCCAGCGCCAGACCGAACTGTCACTACTGAGAGGATGCATTCTATGGGGTGACCGGGTGGTAATTCCAGATAGATTGCAAGAAAAAGTCTTGAGGATGCTACATGAGGGTCATCCTGGCATCGTCAGGACTAAAGCCCTGGCCAGAAGCTACGCTTGGTGGCCAGGGATGGACAAGCAAATTGAGGCATGGGTCGCCAAATGCCACCGATGCCAGGAGACCAGATCCAGCCCATCCGCAGCACCCATCCAGGATTGGGAAACACCACGAGGGCCCTGGTCCAGAATCCATCTTGACTTTGCGGGCCCCACAAATGGACATACATTTTTAATCACAGTCGACGCATATTCCAATTGGTTGGAAGTCAGCGACATGAAGTCCACTACCACAGAGGCCGTCATTAAAGAACTGTGTAAACTGTTTTCCACACACGGCCTCCCAGACGTCGTCGTCTCAGACAACGGACCCCAGTTCACGTCCATCGAGTTTGAACGGTTCCTGGCGGAAAGAGGTATCCGCCACGCATTAACAGCACCGGCGCATCCGGCGGCGAATGGTAGGGCGGAACGGATGGTCCAGTTTACAAAAAAAACCCTCAGGAAAATGGACCACGGGGAGATCAACGACAAAATCAACCGCCTACTCTTCATACAACACATCACTCCCAACACTACAACCAACAAGAGTCCGGCAGAGCTGTTAATGGGCAGGAAGCTGAGGTCTCCACTTGACAGACTGCACCCGACTTACAACCCGGAGCAGCCCCTAGACTCCAGCTCCAGGTTCCGGACATTTAACCCAGGTGACCTGGTATACGCAAAAAACATGACGGGGGACCCCCTATGGATCCCAGCCGTCATAACACAAGTCACTGGTCCAAAGTCGTACCGGCTCCAAACCACGGATGGGCGAGCCTGGAAACGGCATATCGACCAGTTAAGGTCCCGAACGGCGACTGACCTCAACCCCCGAGAAGCGAACCAAGGGGGGAGGGAATACCCGGAGAGACAATCGCAAAATAAAATAAACCAGAAATACTCACCAGAAAACAGCCATCGCGAGTCCCCTCCGGAGAAGAACCGTCTGGCCAGCTCTACCGACTCGGAGAAGCCAAGCGGGAGCGGCGAAATCCGCAGCTCAACCGACCCGGTAGGCCCAGGCGGGAGCCACGGCGAAAGAACCGGCCCGATCATCCAGCCGGTTCGCAAAGAGGCAGGAGCAGCCAAAGGAACGACCGCTCCGGCCGAGATACAACAGGAAAGTGAGTTGCGCAGGTCAACTAGGACTCGACGGAGCCCCGCCTACCTGCGTGACTACACCACCTGACGGACCGTACCAAGGGGGGAGGGGTGTTATGTATTCAAATGGTATACTCGAAATCCCCGAGCCTTGATTGGCCAAGGCACGGGGATTTCTGATTGGCCAGGCGAGCCGCGCTGATTGGCCCGATTTAGATCTCCCGCGATTGGTGCAAACCAAGAGCGGGAGACTTGAATTGCTGCCATTGGCCGCGGCCGCCTTGCGAAAGGTATAAAAGCCGCGGGCTTTTTGCCTTTCGCCGGTTCGGTTCTCCCTAGTTAATAAAGAGCTTTGAATGAAAGTCACCGACTCTAATCGTCTTTTTGCGGACACGACAGTGAATTGTCCTCCCTATTAGGAAGTGTCTCTTTAATTCCAAGTTGCTTCTTTCCTGGATTAGTTTCCATCCATTGTTTCTGGTCTTGCCTTCTGGTGCTTTAGAAAATAAGTCGACTCCCCTCTTCTTTGTGGCAGTCCCTTAAATATGAAACACTGCTATCAAGTCGCCCCTTCATTTCATTAGACTAGACATCTCCAATTCGTTGGTGAAGTGGGTGAAGGAGGAGAGTGCAAAAAGTTGGCTTGAAAGTCAACTTTAAGAAAACTAAGATCATGGCATCTGGCCCTCTCAATTCCTGGCAAATAGATGGGGAAGAAAATGGAGGGAATGACAGATTTTATTTTCCTGGGTTCCCAAGATCAGCACAGGTGGGGACTGCAGCTAAGAAATTAAAAAGACGCTTGCTCCTGGGAAGGAAAGCTATGGAAAATCTTTTTTTTTTTTCAATAAAAAGTTTTGTATTTTAATAACAACAAATAAAACTTTCTTTCTGTTCAACAGTGTGTCAGTTGGGTACATATATCTTTGTGCACATAATAATATTATCATACGTATTTTACTTATATACGTTTATAATCATTCTAATCAGTATTTTGTATCACATGTATCCCTTATTATATTATCCTTATAATTATAATTATTAACTTTTAATGATATATTTCACATTCATTTTCTTAACTCTATCTAAATCAGGGGTGTCCAACCTTGGCAACTTTAAGACTTGTGGACTTCAACTCCCAGAGTTCCTCAGCCAGCTGGCTGAGGAATTCTGGGAGTTGAAGTCCACAAGTCTTAAAGTTACCAAGGTTGGACATCCCTGATCTAAATCATTCGTTTATCAGTAATGATATATTATACTGTACTTACATATTTCAATTTCTTGCTCCTGGGGAGGAAGGCTATGGCAAATCTAGACAGCATCCTAAAAAGCAGAGACATCCCCCTGCCAACAAAAGGGCGTAGAGTCAAGGCTATGGTTTTCCCAGTTTCAATGTATGGCTGTGAAAGTGGGGTCATAAGGAAGGCTGAGCGCCAAAGAATGGAGGCCTTTGAACTCTGGTGCTGGAGAAAATTCCTGCAAATCCCTTAAGACTGCAAGGCCATCAAACCCATCAGTCCCAGAGGAGATCCACCCTGGTTACTTTTTAGAAGGCCAGATCCTGTGAAGATGAAACTCCGAGACTTTGGCCAACTAATGAAAAGGAAGGTGTTGGCCTCCACGGCATTTTCTTGACACCTCATGCTGCTTGCTTTTTGTCTGCTGTCATAGAAACAGGGTGGGGGAGAGGAAATGTGGTATTGGGGAGGGAAAGGTTGCTGGAGAGCGAAAACGGTATCTATTTGGGAGGGGATGCATTCCTGCGTACTGCGCAACTGCATGGACTTATTTCTGTGAGCCAATGTCAACCAGCATACCAGATGAGTGAGAAACCACCTGAAGATGCACCCCACATGACAACATAAGCCCTTCCGATTGGATGTGCAGTCTGAGGGAGGGAGTTTGGGAGAACTTTCAATGTGTAATTTCCGCGCCTTTTTGCCTCAGATCTTGCTTTCCTTTCGTTGTGATCCCTTTAACTCGGCAAAAGTACATTTCCCTCTACCAAAGCGGAGTGGAGGGAGTTCTTTCTTAGGTACGTCTGGCAACTCTAAAAAGACCATAGACATATTTTTATTTACTCCCAATAAATCCTTTTGAAGTTTTGGATGTTTGGCTGGAGACTCAGTGATTTAATTGGGGGATAACTGCCGGAATCCTGACCTCCGCATAACCAGCCATCCCCTCCGAGATATATTTTTGCTTCTGTGGAAGCTGTGCAAATGTCTAACCAAAGCAGGGAGCAAGAGGATATGGGAGCCGTGGCATCGTCTCCGGAGGAAACCAAATGGCTATCTGATTTGCAAATGGAGGAGAAGCCAGGCCGAGCCAGGTAGTGGTTAGGTGTGGGGCCAACGGGAAATCCTGATGACGTTTCCTCTGGAGTAACCACTGCCAGACGCCAGCGTGGGGGAGCAGCTTGGTGGGAGGCAGACAAAAAAGACCTCCTACTGACCCAAGCCCTGCTAACTGAAGCTCTTGAGAACAGGAGAGCTTGGGAAAGGTATGTTTTACCGGTGTGTGAAAAGAGGGGAGGAGAAGCCTCTGGTGATACCGAAGAAAAAACTCAAGCGGCTGCAGCGGCTCAAGAAGCTCCATCTGTGGGGAGGACAGCCCGCAGGAGGCATCAAATTCCGAAGGTTCCCCCCTTGGAAGTAAAATATGGAGGAGATTCCCAAGATTTGGGATTCTTCCTAGCCCAAGTTTGTTATCAAATGGAGGAGTACGGGGACGACTTTGCCTCAGAAGCAGCCAAAGTGAGGTGTGTCGCCAGGGCCCTGGAAGGGACGGCAGCACAATGGATGATCTCCCTTCACAATGACGAGGGTGCCCCCCAGCTGAGGGATTTTGACATGTTTATGACGGCCCTACGAGCCCGATTTGAAGACCCTCTTGCGGAACGTAAGGCACGGATTCGGATGAAAACCATAAACCAGGGGCGGAGGTCGGTGGCTGAATACACTCAGGAATTCCGGGACTTGGCGTGCCACATGCGTGGTTGGTCCCAGGAGGCCCTGATGGAGGCCTACAAAGATGGCCTGAAGGAGGAGGTCTACCAAAGGTGTATCTCCAGAGGGGCCCCTCAAGATCTTCAGCGCTGGTATGTGTTGGCAGCTGATGTAGAGCTTGATCTGGCCAGAAACTGACGCAGTGGTGGCCTCAGCTAGAATAGGCCTCCACCTACCACGCCCAGAGAGGTCCCTAAAGCTACAAAAAGTAGACCAACTGCGACACCCAAGTCCACGGCCTGTTTCTGATGCGGGAAGGAAGGGCATCGAGCTGCTGACTGCCGCACCAGACTTGAGTTCAAAGTGACGCCCGCCAGAGGGAAGAAAGTCGAAAAGCCTTCAGCCAAGCGCCACCAAACGACCCCGAAGGGCGTGGAAGTTGTTGTGTTGGCTCCTCCGGAAAAGGGGGAGTTGGGAACTCCGACTACCTCAGGGGAGAGCGAAACTGACTCCGACGACAACTCCTCGGTAACTCGACAAGTGAGCCTCATGACCATCCTGGTGGAGTGAAGGATGCCCTCATTTGGCACCCAAGGGAAGAAGTTAGTCCCTTTGGATTCCTGGGTGTACAAGATGTGTGATTAGCACAGAGGTGGTGGAGAAACTAGGGCTGATAACAGATAACAGATAATCAGAGTCGGAAGGGACCTTGTAGGTCATCTAGTCTAACCCTCTGCCCAAGCAGGAGACCCTACACGAGTGGTGGCTAACCTTTTTCGGCTCCCGTGCCGATAATTCTATGAGCACTTGCTTGCGCGCGCTTGTGTCCCAGTACCCAGAAGGCAATGCGTGCTGGGCCCACCCCACGCCCCTCCACGTGCATGCGTGACTCCCTCTTTGCATGCCATGCGTCTGCACATGCCCGCACAATTCCCCCTCATGCGCCGCACGCCTGTGCATGCGTGTGCGATTTCCCCCTCTTGCGCGCCATGTGTCTGCATCTGCGCGCATGGTCCCCTCATGCGCAGGACCTCCCTGCGAATGCGTGCATATGTCTCCCACGCATCCCACCTCCGTCCCCTGCGCATGCACACCAGATACCTGAGATTTCGCTGTTGGGCGGCAGCATGCATGGGCATGAGCATTTGGGCTCTTCAGGGCGACCTCTCGCGCGCTGGGGGGAAATGGCTCTGTGTGCCACTTTCAGCATGCGTGGCATAGGTTCGCCAACATGGCCCTACACCATTTCTGACAAATGGCAATCCAATCTCTTCTTCAAAGTCTCAAGTGATGGCGGCTCCCACAACTTCCGGGAGCAACTTCTGTTCCATGGGTTGATTGTTCTCACTGTCAGAAAGTTTCTCCTTATTTCTAACTTGAATCTCTCCTTGTTCAGTTTCCATCCATAATTCCTTGTCCTACAGGCACTTAAGAAAATAGCTTGACCCCTTCCTCTCTGTGGCAGCCCCTCAAATATTGGAAGACTGCTATCCTGTCTCCCCTGGTCCTTCTCTTCCCTAGACTAGCCAAGCCCAGTTCCTGTAACCGTTCTTCATATGTTTTAGCCTCCAGTCCCTTGATCATCCTGGTTGCTCTTCTCTGTACTTTTTCTAGAGTCTCAACATATTTTTTATGTGGTGTGGTGAACAAAACTGGATCCAGTAGTCTAGGTGTGGTCTTACTAAGGCTTTATAGCAGGGGTGGGATTCTACCGGTTCTGTCCACTTCTGTAGAACCGGTTGCTATGAAAAGCAGCAGAGAGCATACATAGAACTGGTTCTATGTCTGCTGCTGTTTTGGCCCACCTGCCCGCCCAGACTCTTACCTGACCTTTATTTCCTGTGTTTTCAACAGCAGCTGTTGAAAAAGCAGGGAAAAAAAGGGCTTTTCCAACCACTGCACACTTGCAGGCAGTGCTACTCAGCTGTCCGGGCAGCTCAGCAGGTCGTAAAGTGCACTCATGTGCGATGCAGAGCGACAGAACTGGTAGTTATACCGGTTGGATCCCATCTCTGCTTTATAGAGTGGTATTAGTACCTTCCTTGATCTCGATTGTATCCCTGTTTATGCAGTTTAGGATTGCATTTGCTTTTTTGGCTGAGATTAAGGACATTGAGAATACTCATAGCATTTTGCCACTTAGGTGGATCAGTGGCTGGGGGAGGCACAGCTCATTTTGTAACGGAGCCAGTGGAAATGTGGATGGGGGACCACCGAGAGACTTTGTGTTTTATCGTGGCCCCTGGGATGGAGCATGTTAGGAATATAAGTCACCTAACAGATATTTGGGTTAGAAATATATAAACCAGGATAAACATTTTAGTTCTATATCTTTAAGGGAATGCAAGAGCATGCAATTGGGTGTGGTTTCTCAAACGGCCATAAGATGGAGCCAGAAACCTGGGTTGTTTAGCCTTAGTCTCAGAAGAGAATGTGTCTGAGTGAGTATCTCTGTTTCCTTCTGTTGGAAAGTATTGCCGTTGCTCCATTTCTTCTAATTGATTGGTATTACTGGATTTAAGTCTGATACTGAACTGTTTTTGACACTGGAATTTTATATTTGGAATATCCCTGGATGAAAACTGACTGATTTTACCTCTGAATGACTTTTGGACTGCTTATTTTGAACTTTGCTTAAACCCTTCTGGAAGTAAAAACCTACATTTACTGTACAGTGTATCTGTGTGCTCTGTGTGTATTATTCCAACATTACTCTCTATAAGTCTCCCTGTATGCGCTCATTCTCCTAACGGGGAATTACTCAACAGAGCGCTCCCTTCTACTCAGATTACCCTGGCTCCGGAAATGGAGTCTGCCCAGGACAGAAGTCCTCCCTGGAGAAGAGCCTAAAGCTAGGAATGATTGAGGGCAATAGAAGAAGAAGGGGACGACAGAGAATGAGGTGGCTGGATGGAGTCACTGAAGCAGTCTCCATGAGCTTAAAGGGACTCCAAAAGATAGTAGAGGACAAGAAGGCCTGGAGGAATGTTGTCCACGGGGTCGCAATGGGTCAGACACGACTTTGCAACAAACAACAGCAGCAATCCAATTTGTGCAAACATTCTTTATATGTTTTAGCCTCCAACCCCCTCCAAATAATCTTTGCTGTAAATTTTATGCACTCTTTCCAGAGTCTCTACATCTTTTTTATAACATGGTGATCAAAACAGGATGCAGTTATTCTATCAGGTCCAGCTGATAATAGAATAGGATCCTTTATTGGCCAAGTGTGATTGGACACACAAGGAATTTGTCTTCGGTGCATAAGCTCTTAATGTACATAAAAGATATAAGTGATGAATCATAATCATAATCATAATCTAGTAAGACTCCTAATTCCCTCTCACACACAGTGCCCTTCTGTTTAGTCATGTCCATCTCCTGGAGGCTGCCTGGGAAAGTCCTTGCAGTTTCCTTCCTTCCTTCCTTCCTTCCTTCCTTCCCCACTCTTCTGATTTCTTTCCTTTCTTACTTCCTTCCCCCTCCTCTGATTTCTCCTTCCTTCCTTCCTTCCTTCCTTCCTTCCTTCCTTCCTTCCTTCCTTCCTTCCTTCCTTCCTTCCTTCCTTCCTTCCCCCTCCTCTGATTTCTCCTTCCTTCCTTCCTTCCTTCCTTCCTTCCTTCCTTCCTTCCTTCCTTCCTTCCTTCCTTCCTTCCTTCCTTCCTTCCTTTCTTCCTTCCCCACTCTTCTGATTTCTTTCCTTTCTTATTTCCTTCCCCCTCCTCTGATTTCTCCTTCCTTCCTTCCTTCCTTCCTTCCTTCCTTCCTTCCTTCCTTCCTTCCTTCCTTCCTTCCTTCCTTCCTTCCTTCCTTCCTTCCTTCCCCACTCTTCTGATTTCTTTCCTTTCTTCCTTCCTTTCCCCTCCTCTGATTTCTCCTTCCTTCCTTCCTTCCTTCCTTCTCCTTTCTTCTTCCTTCCCCTCTTTCTCCTTCTTTTTCCTTCCTTACTCTCTTCCCATCTTTCCTTTTTCTTTGCCCTTTCTCTTTCCCCTTCTCCTTTCCTCTCTCTTCTCCGATGCTCAAAATGCAAAAGGGGAAACAGTTCCATATGTGTGTGTGTGTGTGTGTGTGTGTATTTCATTAATGTTGTTCCTGTTGACCACGAAGTTTTATCCAGCTTTGTAATAAAGAAAGTCCCGCTCTTTCCCTCAGGAGTAAACTATAAGCAGAATAATATGTAAGGTGAATGTATTCTAACCAAAACAGTTGAATTTGCTGACTTTGCAATACAAAAGCAGGATTGACCCTCTCCTTCAATTCTGACAGGTGTACGTTACAATGGGAGGAATGTTGAACCGGCAGCCCGTTTCCATTGGAGGGTCTGGAAGCACTTTCATTCATGGCTACGTGGATTCGGCCTACAAATCCGGGATGAATTCTGACGCCTGTCGTGAATTCACCAAAAACGGTATCTGTGCGGTTGGGTCCATTCTGGGTCGGGGAGCATGAGTGGAAACGGCCAGAATCCCTTTTTTTCAAAAACAGGAGAAACTGTCCTAAACTCACAAACTGCAGCGGGTATCACGGTTAAGGGAATAGCAAAACAAAATAACAGAGTCGGAAGGGACCCTGGAGATCTTCTAGTCCAACCCGTGTCAACCGTGGCCCTCACCTGATTCCTAAGAGGTCCTTAAAGGGGGCGTGCATAAGTGCACCAGCATGCCTACAGTCCCTTTCTTACTGTCCCCTTATCTCTATTTACTTCCTTTGTTTACTTCCTTCATGTTTATGTTTATACTGAAACCTGTTTCTTGTACATAGAATAAAATAAATAAACTTATAAATAGATCCTATGCTCTTTCAGATAGGTGGCTGTTCAGTCTTTTCTTAAAAGCCTCCAGTGATGAAGGTCCCACAACGTCTAAAGGCAAGTTGTTCCACTGATCGATCAATAGATTCCACTTTTATAGTCACTGCACGATAAAAAAGATGTTGAGACTCTAGAAAAAGTACAGAGAAGAGAAACCAGGATGATTAGGGGACTGGAGACTAAAACATACGAAGAACGGTTACAGGAACTGGGCTTGGCTAGTCTAGTGAAGAGAAGGATCAGGGGAGACAAGATAGCAGCCTTCCAATATTTGAAGGGCTGCCCCAGAGAGGAAGGGGTCAAGCTATTTTCTAAAGCGCCTGAAGGCCAGACAAGGAATAATGAATGGAAACTGAACAAGGAGATTCAACTTAGAAAGAAGGAGACATTTCCTGACAGTGAGAAGAATCAACCAATGGAACAGCTTTGCCTTTGGAAGTTGTGGGAGCTTCATCACTGGAGGCTTTCAAGAAGAGTTTGGACTGCTACCTGTCATAAATGTTGTAGGGTCTCCTGCTTGGGCTGGGGGTTGGACTAGATGACCTACAAGGCCCCTTCCAACTCTCTTCATCTGTTAATCTGGTTGATTGTGTGCCGTCGAGTCATTATTGACTCTTATCGACCACACAGAGGTTCTCCAAGACAATCTGTCCCTATCCCATCCTAACGTCCCTATCCTAATGCTTTAACCCTCCCCACGATGCCCCCCACGGCCATCGGTCCTTCCCCCTTGCTTGAGGTTGTCCTCTTTCCAAGAAAAATCCGAGATTCCCGCCATGGCCGCTCATTGCATCTCTCCGCCTCCAGGGGTTGCCACTAAGCTTCTCCACAGTTGGCAGGGAAATTCCCCGCTTGCTCTGTCCACCTCCGCCACTGAAGCCACATAGCAACTGCTGATGCAAGGACATTCTCTTCCGCCATTGGCTGGGTGATCCCATACTGGGATTTTGCTGTCCCTCCATCCCTCCTAACCCTGTGCCCACACTCCCAGTGGAAGAAATGCGGGTTCAAGCTTGGAGGGCGAATTCAAGATTAGAATAGAGGAGGAAGGGACTTTCGAGGTCTTGTAGTCCAACCCCCTGCTCAGGCAGGAAATTTTACATCATTTCAAACAGTAAACTTCTCAATTGTGTTTAAGAGTTCAAGGAAATTCAGCCCAGGATCCGTACACATCTGTGCAGCAGTACAACCCGGCTGACAGGACCCACAGAAGCCTCACAGCAGAGAAACCATTAGGAGCTCTCAGGTGACCTCTGTGAATAACAGAATAACAGAGTTGGAAGGGACCCTGGAGATCTTCTAGTCCAACCCGTGTCAACCGTGGTCCTCACCCGATTCCTAAGAGGTCCTTAAAGGGGGCGTGCATAAGCGCACTAGCGTGCCTACCATCCCTGTCTTACTCTCCCCACTTATCTCTATTTACTTCCTTTGTTTACTTCCTTCATGTTTATGTTTATACTTTTTTAAAAAATAAAGTTTTATTTGGGATTTCACACATACAAAATACAAGTAAAACATCTTTTTTGAGAATAGCATGGTCCCAGGTTGAACTTCTTTACACAGACACAAAACTCAATTTCATGATCCTTTTTGTGTTCTATTCCATACCTTATACCATTCTACATTTTCTATATAGTTTTTCCCCTCTTTTAATTTTCTCAATTTTATTTTGATTATCTCATCTCAATTCAAATCATTATATTTATACTTTTGTCTGTCCTGTTTCAATTTCATATGATCTTTTCTCATTAAACAAATTTTCTCCTGTAGTTACTAATTGGAGTATGACACCTTTACATCTTTTAATTACATCCATTCAACTCTTATTTAAACTTCAATATATACCTTAAGGTTATGACCTTCAATATAATACATAATACATAACTTCCAGTCGAATTCTGCTTGGTACATTCTTATAATGCACACTATATTCTTGAAAAAAAAAAAGGATTATAAATGTATGTAATTATAAACCCTCATTCCATTCCAATTCAGTTCTATCATTAATAATCATTAAAATCTTAACATCTTAAACATTTCTTTACAATTAAATATCATACTTCCTTAAAGACACGAATAATCTCCATAATTAATTTTTCCCTTATTTCTCTTCACATATGTTTTGTAAATCATTAAATATTCATTTTGTTACATTTATTTATTGACAAGCATTCCACTGAATTACGATAGCTATTTTATCAAACATTTTAATCATACATTGTTTCATATTTTCTAAAGTTATTTTTATTTCTAATATAACAATATTATCTTATGTACCTTTGCAGAATCCCTTTTTCCATTAAATTTTCACCCATTATCTCTAAATGGGCCCTGTTTCTCTATATTTTGATTCTGTTTTTTATAACTTCTTTTCCTTTCTTTCTTCCCTCTCATCTTCTCCCTCCCACTTTTACCCCCTTGTCTCTCTACTTCTAATTCTCTCTTCTGCGTTTCCCTCTTCTGTTGCTTTCTGATTTTATACTTATTTTTCACTCTATTTGGGGGGGGGGTGTTTTTCCCAATCTTAAACTTTCCATTTTCTTTCCCCACTTTCCTTTTTTTCCCCCACCTAAGATTACTTGTTCATTAAAGATGGCTTCTTCTTTGTCGCAATCTTTTTTCTGCAGGCATTTCTTGTTGTTTCTCATAATTCCAAATCCCCATTTCTAAAAACTGAAATACAAAGCCAAAATAACCTCTCCCTTCTTGTGATCTTCTTTGTACTCTTTAAGTTCCATTTTCAGTTCTTCTAAAAGTTGAGCCATTTTACACAGTTTTAAACAACAACCCAATTGATTTTAGTCATTCAAATACAATAACCAAAAATCCAGAGATCATCAAGTAATCCAAATAGTCCCAAGCTGTTTCTTCTTATTTCTTTTTCCACTTTCTCTTCCTGGAATTTTTGCTGCCATGTTTCAGTTAAAATGTATCTTTTGGAAGTCTTGTTGAGATTTTGCTGTAAGTTCTTTTTAGTTCCAGGCAGTCTCCTCCCTTCCAGATCCTGCCCTTTTATTCTTTTTTTCTCCTTTCCTGTTTTCAAAAGCTTTTGATTATCCAGAAATCTTTATTATCCCTTTGACTTTTTATTTTCAGCATTAAATGCCTATTAATGTTAAAGTGGATTTTTTTCCAATTTCTTGCTGAAGTCTCTTAGCTGTCAGTATAGGAAAAGGAGAAAAAAACCCCAAATCTTTTCTCTTTTCTCTCTCCTTCACAGCTTAAAAATCTTCTTAGGGAACAATGTTATTGTTTTTTTTTAATAGTTTCAATTCCTGGGTACCTTATTTGTTGCTTTTGCTGTTTGATCCGGTCAACCAAAACTTTCTCTTCTTATCTTCCTCCTGCACATTCTTTTCGAGTTGAGTTCTTCGTTATGGTGACCATTTCTGACCACCACTACAACCACCTTCGGGAAAGGGAGTAATGGCCAGCTGGGGAGGAGAGATGCAGCTCTCCTCAACCCTGCAGGCAGTCTCCTCCCTCTTCAACACCTCTATGGGGTGGCTTAGCCCCGAAACCAGCTGGCTTGGGGTGCTCCAGTGGCAAGCACGGATCGAAGTCTCACAGAGACGAAGTTTCGGTCTGTCGCCGAAGAAGCTCAAACCGGAAGTCCATTTATGTTTACACTTATACCTATTGTCTTGTACATAGAATAAAATAAATAACCTTATAAATAGATCCTATGCTCTTTCAGAAAGGTGGCTGTTCAGCCTTTTCTTAAAAGCCTCCAGTGATGAAGCTCCCACAACGTTTGAAGGCAAGTTGATCAATAGATTCCACTGTTATAGTCACTGCAGTATAAAAAAGAGGTTGAGACTCTAGAAAAAGTGCAGAGAAGAGCAACCAGGATGATTAGAGGATTGGAGGCTAAAACATATGAAGAACGGTTACAGGAACTGGGCTTGGCTAGTCTAGTGAAGAGAAGGATCAAGGGAGACAGGATAGCGGTCTTCCAATATTTGAGGGGCTGCCCCAGAGAGGAAGGGGTCAAGCTATTTTCTAAAGTGCCCAAAGGCCAGACGACGAATAATGGATGGAAACTGAACATAGAGAGAGATTCAACCTGGAAATAAGGAGAAATTTTCTGATAGTGAGAAGAATCAACCAATGGAACAGCTTTGCTTTTGTAAGTTATGGGAGCTTCATCACTGGAAGCTTTCAAGAAGAGTTTGGACTGCCACCTGTCAGAAATGGTGCAGGGTCTCCTGCTTGGGCAGGGGGTTGGACTAGATGACCTACAAGGCCCCTTCCAACTCTCTTAATCTGTTAATCTGGTTGATTGTGTGCCATCGAGTCATTATTGACTCTTATCGACCACACAGAGGTTCTCCAAGACAATCTGTCCCTATCCCATCCTAACGTCCCTATCCTAATGCTTTAACCCTCCCCACGATGCCCCCCACAGCCATCGGTCCTTCCCCCTTGCTTGAGGTTGTCCTCTTTCCGAGAAAAATCCGAGTTTCCCACCACGGCCGCTCATTGCATCTCTCCGCCTCCAGGGGTCGCCACTAAGCTTCTCCACAGTTGGCAGGGAAATTCCCCGCTTGCTCTGTCAACCTCCGCTGCTGAATCCACATAGCAACTGCTGACGCAAGGACATTCTCTTCCGCCATTGGCTGGGTGATCCCATACTGGGGTTTTGCTGTCCCTCCATCCCTCCTAACCCGGTGCCAACGCTCCCAGTGGAAGAAATGCGGGTTCAAACTGAGGGCGAATTCAGGATTAAAATAGAGCAGGAAGGGGCCTTCGAGGCCTTCTAGTCTACCCCCCTGCGCAGGCAGGAAATCCCACACCATTTCAAACAGTAAACTTCTGTCGTGTTTAAGAGTTCAAGGAAATTCAGCCCAGGATCCATACACATCTGTGCAGCAGGTTGACGGGACCCACAGAAGCCTCACAGCAGATAAAGTCATTAGGAGCTCTAAGGTGGCCTCCGTGAGTAACAAAATAACAGAGCTGGAAGGGACCTTGGAGGTCCTCTAGTCCACCCCCCTGCTCAGGCAGGAAACTCTTACACCATTTCAGTCAAACGGTTGTCCAATTTCTTCTTAAAAATTCCAGTGCTGGAGCATTCACAACTTCTGGAGGGAAGTTGTTCCATAATCTGATCTGGAGGAAGCGTTCCAATATCTAACGGTTTTCCACAAAGAAGAGAGAGTCAAGCTATTGTCCAAAGCCCCCGAAGACAAAACAAGAAGCAATGGATGGAAACTAATCAAGTAGAAAAACAGCATAAGGAGAAATTCCCTGACAGTGAGAACAATTAATCAGTGGAACAACTTGCCTCCAGAAGTTGTGAATGCTCCAACACTGGAAGTTTTTAAGAAGACATTGGAGAACCATTTGTCCGAAGTGGTGGAGGGTTTCCTGCCTGAGCAGGGAGTCACACTAAAAGACCTCCAAGGTCCCTTCCAACTCTGTCTCTTCTCTTCTCTCCTACTTCTCTTCTATTCTACCTTTATTCTGTTCTATTCTACTTTTATTCTGTTCTATTCTACTTTTATTCTATTCTACTCTACTCTACTTCTGCTCTATTCTATTCTATTCTACTCCTACTTCTATTCTATTCTATTCTATTCTACTTCTATTCTATTCTACTATTCTATTCTATTCTATTCTACTTTTATTCTGTTCTATTCTACCTTTATTCTGTTCTATTCTACTTTTATTCTATTCTACTCCTACTTCTATTCTATTCTATTCTACTTCTATTCTATTCTACTATTCTGTTCTATTCTACTTTTATTCTATTCTATTCTATTCTACCTTTATTCTGTTCTATTCTACTTTTATTCTATTCTACTTCTACCTCTATTCTACTCTACTCTACTTCTATTCTATTCTATTCTACTCCCACTTCTATTCTATTCTATTCTATTCTACTTTTATTCTGTTCTATTCTACTTTTATTCTATTCTACTTCTATTCTACTCTACTCTACTTCTGCTCTATTCTATTCTACTCCTACTTCTATTCTATTCTATTCTACTTCTATTCTATTCTACTATTCTATTCTATTCTATTCTACTTTTATTCTATTCTATTCTACCTTTATTCTGTTCTATTCTACTTTTATTCTATTCTACTTCTATTCTACTCTACTTCTATTCTATTCTATTCTATTCTACTCCCTATTCTATTCTATTCTATTCTACTTTTATTATATTCTATTCTTCTATTCTATTCTATTCTATTCTATTCTACTTTTATTCTATTCTATTCTACTCTCTATTCTATTCTATTTCTATTCTATTCTACTTCTATTCTATTCTACTCTTTTCTACTTCTATTCTATTCTACTTTTATTCTATTCTACTCTATTCTACTTTTATTCTATTCTATTCTACTTCTATTCTATTCTACTTCTGTTCTATTCTATCCTACTTCTATCCTAATCTATTCTACTTCTGTTCTACTCTACTCTACTTTTATTCTATTCTATTTTACTTCTATTCTATTCTACTTCTATTCCTATTCTATTCTATTCTATTCTACTTCTATTCTATTCTACTATTCTATTCTATTCTATTCTACTTTTATTATATTCTATTCTACTATTCTATTCTATTCTACTTTTATTATATTCTATTCTACCTTTATTCTGTTCTATTCTACTTTTATTATATTCTACTTCTATTCTACTCTACTCAACTTCTATTCTATTCTATTCTATTCTATTCTACTCCCACTTCTATTCTATTCTACTTCTATTCTATTCTATTCTACTTTTATTATATTCTATTCTACTATTCTATTCTATTCTACTTTTATTCTATTCTATTCTACCTTTATTCTTTTCTATTCTACTTTTATTCCATTCTACTTTTATTCTACTCTACTCTACTTCTATTCTATTCTATTCTATTCTATTCTATTCTACTTTTATTATATTCTATTCTATTCTACTATTCTATTCTATTCTACTTTTATTCTATTCTATTCTACCTTTATTCTGTTCTATTCTATTTTTATTCTATTCTACTTCTATTCTACTCTACTCTACTTCTATTCTATTTTATTCTATTCTATTCTATTCTATTCTACTCCCACTTCTATTCTATTCTACTTCTATTCTATTCTATTCTACTTTTATTATATTCTATTCTACTATTCTATTCTATTCTACTTTTATTCTATTCTATTTTACCTTTATTCTGTTCTATTCTACTCTACTTCTATTCTATTCTATTGTATTCTATTCTACTTCTATTCTATTCTACTTCTATTCTATTCTATTCTACTTTTATTATATTCTATTTTACTATTCTATTCTATTCTACTTTTATTCTATTCTATTCTACCTTTATTCTTTTCTATTCTACTTTTATTCCATTCTACTTTTATTCTACTCTACTCTACTTCTATTCTATTCTATTCTACTTCTATTCTATTCTACTGCTATTCTACTCTACTATTCTATTCTATTCTACTCTACTTTTATTCTATTCTACTTCTATTCTATTCTACTCTATTCTACTCTTATTCTATTCTATTCTACTATTCTATTCTATTTTACTTCTATTCTACTTTCATTCTATTCTATTCTACTTCTATTCTATTCAATTCAATTCTACTCTATTCTACTTTTATTCTATTCTATTCTACTTTTATTCTATTCTATTCTACCTTTATTCTTTTCTATTCTACTTTTATTCCATTCTACTTTTATTCTACTCTACTCTACTTCTATTCTATTCTACTTCTGTTCTATTCTATTTCTATTCTTCTATTCTATTCTACTCTATTCTACTTTTATTCTATTCTATTCTACTTCTGTTCTATTCTATCCTACTTCTATTCTACTCTATTCTACTTCTGTTCTACTCTACTCTACTTTTATTCTATTCTATTCTATTCTATTTTACTTCTATTCTATTCTATTCTATTCTACTTCTATTCCTATTCCTATTCTATTCTATTCTATTCTAATTTACCGTACCCTATCCTACCCTCATGCAAGACCAAGAACCTTCTGAGAAATGAAACTGACAGGAACTGAGACTATGGAAGGATTCCAGCATCCTCATTTGAGAAGAACAAGAATCTGTTTGTTTTTCAAATGAAGTCAGGCAGGTCCTCAGCTGACTGGAGAATGTTCCCTCCTGGGAAAAGCCAAGCTATCTTCTCTTGGATACAATTGGTGTAGCTCTGACTCATCTCTTTATTTTGCTCTGATCAATTGTTTCCAGGACTGATTTTAACTCTTTTCTTCCCTCCTCCAGCTATTGCCTTGGCGATGGTCCGCGATGGTTCCAGTGGGGGCATCATCTATCTCGTCACCATCACCAAAGACGGCGTCAAGGAAGAAGCCGTTATAGGGGATGATATCCCCAAATTCTACGATGAATGAATTTACTTCTCAACCTTCTCCTTCTCTCTCCATTTTTTAAAATAGTAAAGGTTAAGTGGAAACGTGTGTTGACTTCTTGGGTCAGCTTTGGAAGCTATATTGAGATTCGATGCTCCCACGCTCCCACTAGCCTGAGAAAGGAGGAGGGGGGAATCAATTGAGTATCTCTAAGTAGACAAAATAAAATTCTTTTGTTAGTTCAGGATCATTCAGTATAAAGTAAGAATCTTACTTTAAGTGAAGCAGGGTGGAAAGTTGCCAGATACATTAGGATGGTTTGTGATTGGGCCATGTGATGTGATATGATGACGGCCAAGGGGGGATGGGTTTTTTTAGTGTTGAATATGGCAAGGAAGCCCGAAAACTTTCAGATTTGGGATTCCACAGACGTGCCAATTTCTATCCAAATAAAGGTATCTTTGAGATAGGTCGGTCTTGGCGTTATTGATTGGAATGGAGGTTTGCTGGAACTCTGACATCTTGGGTGTTCATGGATTGACACGCACACAACAGAATAGCAGAATTGGGAGGTGACCTTGGAGGTCTTCTAGTCCAATCCCCTGCTTGGGTAGGAAGCCCTATATCCTGTCAGAGAAATGACTGTCCAATCCTTTCTTTAAAACTTCCAGTGTTGGAGCATTCACACCTTCTGGAGGCCAGTTGTTCCACTGATTCGTTGTTCTCACTGTCTGAAAATTTCTCCTCTGTTCTCGTTTGCTTCTCTCCTTGATTCATTTCCACCCATTGCTTCTTGTTAGTTCTGTCTCTCTCTTTCTGCAAACCATTAGGCCTTGGTTGAGCTCCATCTCTGCAGGGTCTGAATGTTCTCATTCCTTTCTTGGCTAGTCTAGCAAAGAGAAGGACCAGGGGAGACAGGATAGCGGTCTTCCAATATTGGAGGGGCTGCCACAAGGAGGAAGGGGTCAAGCTATTTTCTCAAGCGCCTGTAGGCCAGTCAGGGAATAATGGATGGAAACTGAACAAGGAGAGATTCAACCTGGAAATAAGGAGAAACTTTCTGACAGTGAGAACAATCAACCAATGGAACAGAAGTTGCCCTTGGAAGTTGTGGGAGTGCCATCACTTGAGACATTCAAGAAGAGATTGGACTGCCATTTGTCAGAAATGGTGTAGGGTCTCCTGCCTGGGCGGGGTGTGTGTGGACTAGATGACCTACAAAGTCCCTTCTAACTCTGATTATCTGTTAAATCTACCCTTTCCTCTCACAACAATCCTCTAAGGTAGGCCAGCCAGTTGACAGCAGCTGAAGTCTTTCCACGGACAAAAAAAGGTAAGGAGGAGTTTGTCTGGATTGTTCTGCCAGGACAGCCCCCAAGTCTTAACCTCCGCAATTGTGGTGTGTTGGGGAACCCCAGAGGGCATATCCTATGGTGTAGAGCAGGGATCTTCAAACTTGACAGCTTGAAGACTTGTGGACTTCAACCTCCAGAATTCCTCCTCAGGTCATTTTAGCTCAGGAATTCTGGGAGATGAAGTCCACAAGTCTTAAACTTGCCAAGTTGGAAGACCCTTGCTCTGGAGTCTCCCAACAGCCATAGCCCATCTGTTGTAATGACGAGCCAGTCGGGTTGTTTGATCATGATCAACTGAATCATAATGATCTTTATTGGAGTCTAGTCTTGCATTTATACACATTTTTAATTATCCTCCATTATTGGTTAACTTTGGTTACTGCTTAACTTTCGTTACTGTTTAGCATAGTAATTAACACAATTAATTATCTCTAGTTAAAGTCTAACATATGTTTACTTCCTCTCTCTAATCCTCCTTTAGATTAGTGACTTTGTTTGCCTGAGTTGTATTTGCTTGGAAACATTCTTTATCTGAGGTTTGCCATCCGAGATTGGAACATTCCTGCAATTACAACTCTACACCCATAGATCTCCTCTCTCCTCCACCACCCAAGAAGGACTCTCCAAGTCGGGCTGGGAAATCCCAGAGGTATATTCTACCAGCTGCATTGATCAACAGATAACAGATAATCAGAGTTGGAAGGAATCTTGTAGGTCATCTAGCCCAACCCCCCACCCAAGCGGGAGACCCTACACCATTTCTGACAGATGGGAGTCCAACCTCTCCTTGAAAGTCTCAAGTGATGGCGGCTCCCACGACTTCCGAGGGCAACTTCTGTTCCATCGGTTGATTGTTCTCACTGTCAGAAAATTTCTCCTTATTTCCAGGTTGAATTTCTCCTTCTTGAGTTTCCATCCATTATTCCTTGTCTGGCCTACAGGCGCTTTAGAAAACCAGCACCCACTCCTCTCCTAGAAGAATGAACTATTCTAGGAAATATTAAAAAGGCAGAATATTGTATTTCCCTGGATGAGAAAAGGGGAAACATGTCTTTAAAGACAAAACCGCTTCCTGCCCCCCCTTCAGCACCAGGGTGATGGGATCAGGGCATGAGAGCATTAGCCCTTACCCATCTCACCCCATGGTACTGGGGAAGGTTGCATGGCCCCATGGGAGTCTGACAACCAGTCAGGAAACATTTCTTGCGCACAGGAACAGGAAGCAGGTTCAAAACCCAGAGAGGGCATAAAACCCAGGGACTCTCAGCATCTCTTTTCGCTGAGGAGCTCCAAGGTAGGTGGTCCTGTCCACCATTAAAACCATCCTTCCAAGCAACTTCCATGAATATCGTGTCTTTTTCCCCACTTGGAACTGAACCCGGAAGGATAGTTCTTCCAACAACAGGAAGGAGCAAGGCTACTTAAGGCAAAGAAACGAAGACAAGAGAAAATGTCTGATCGGAATTCATAGTCCTCGCTCTCCTATGTCCATTTCATCTGTACCTGGGTCCTACCTCCACATATGACCCTTCCTCTGATCCCCAGGGCCTCCTCTGGACATACCATTCCATCATCTGATCCTTCAAAAGGCACATTTTTTCACATGTGGTGGATTTGCAATGCTGGAAAAAAACATTGGGAGACTGATTCAGACATGGGTGGAACAAATGGCGGGAGAGTGTATTCCATTTAAATCGGATTTTTTTCTTCTAGGAATAATATCAGAAAGATATAGGAAGGATTTAATGTATCTAATAACATATCATGCATTGACGGGGGCTAGAATAATAAATGCAAAATACTGGAAAAATTAAAACATACCTCCAGAAACAGAGGTAATAAGAAAAATTATGGCATGTGCAGAATCAGATAGGTTAACTCTAGAATTAAAAAAAAACAGGAGAATCTACCGTGTTTCTCACATAATAAGGCTGGGCCTTATTTTTTTTTTTGAGCCCCGAAAAAACGGCTAGGCCATCTTTTTGGGGGGGTGACTTAATTCCCCCCCTTGCATCCTCACCAACAGCCGCTCCTACCGGGTGATAATGGTGAAGCGCAGAGAACTCCCTACTCTCACCTTTGCTGCAGACACCTTTGGCACCCGCTGCTGTTGCTTTCCCTTCTGCCCATTCTGCTGCCACGTTTGGGGCTGTTGCTTCCGTGTTTGGAGTGCCGCTGCCATTTGGAGCTCCAAACGCGGAAGTGGCAGCTCCAAACATGATGGCGGGCGATCTTTTTATTTTGATCCACGCGAAGTTCAGAGCGAGCGAGAGGGAGACTGCGATGCCTCCATCCGAGATGGCAACCTCACTAGTGGATCACAACATGGCTGGAAGCTCGAATCGGCGGGATACGATGGCAATCTTTTTGGAGCGAAAGGAAAGGGAGAGAAGAGTTGCGAGGCATAATTTGCAGGAGGAAGTGGGTGTACCCCAAGGCAGGGACCCCAAGGAAGAAGGGCCGGTAGGCAACGGAGAGCATCCCGTAGCTCCAGAAGCAGCCTAGAGATGCGCCCGGGAAGAGGCGCAGATGCTGCCTTGTAGTCCCCAAACCAACTGTGTGCGCCGTTTAGTTATGCGCGCTCCGCTCTTTGGGCATCTCTGTGTGATCGTGAACCTGTCCTTTCCACCTGACGCCTGTGCTGCTTTCTGGCTCTTTAGCGACCAGCTTCGCGTTTGGAACACGTTCGCATTTGGAGTTGGTGCGAACGTGTTCCAAATGTGAAGCCGGTTGCTAAAGAGCCAGAAAGCAGCAAGGGCGTCAGGTGGAAAGGACAGGTTCCTGCCCGCTGGGCGCTCCTAACGGCAAGTCTCCCGCCCTTCCCCCTTATTTTGCATATTTTAAGATAGGCCTAAATTTGGGGGGAGGGGCTTAATTTGATTTTATGCCCCAAAAACATGCTGGGCCTTCCTATTGGTGGAGGCCGTATTGTTGGAGAAACACGGTAAATACCATGAAACATGGAATAAATTTTATCAATGGTTACATAGAAGAAGGCAAGGTCGGAACATAAGTAGCTATGAGGATTAGAATAATTAGTAAATAATATATCAAAGGAGATTATAAATGAAGTAAAATGTATATATGGATAACAATTGTAATGCCAGATCGGCAGCACCGTGTTGTATTCTTATAATTAAAATAAAATAATAAATTAAGCAGCCATCTAAATTTATTCCTGTTTTCCCACTTCCCCCAAATGGCCAGCTGCTATCTGCTGAGTGGGCTCTGAAAGGGACTCATGCCCAGCCAGGCCTGTCTTAACACCTGGGCCTGATGGGCCCTTGCCTTGGGCCCCATAAGCATCGAGGCCCCATACTAATCTGTGTATGGTAAACCCTTCAAGGCACCTTGAATAATCAGAGATCTCCAAACTTGGCCACTGTAAGACATGTGGACTTCAACTCCCAGAATTCCTGAGCTAACATGACTGGAGGAGGAATTCTGGGAGTTGAATTCCACAGTCTTAAAGTGGCCAAGTTTGGGGTGCCTTGATATAAATACAGCAACTGTGGGCCTTACTGAGCATTATTGGGTTTTTCCAGCCTCGTGTACTGTTCAAATGCTTATCCTGTTGTTTATCGACAACAGCATGTTTTTAATGCTTCAACCCTGATTTTGTGGGAAGCGTTAATAAAACAAATATATGTTTAATTTTGTAGACCGTGTGTATTTTTATGAGTACTTGTCGTAGGGCCGCAGGACGCTGTTTTGTTTAAGACGGCCCCTCCCAAGCCCAGAGACCCCCCCCCTCTTTTCCCAGCCCTCCCCTCTTCTGCCCCTCAGTTCCCCCAAGAGGCGGAGGTGCCTGGAAGGGAATTTCCTAACAGAACTTTCGGTTCCAATGACGACATTAGAGATCCTTTTTGTCTATTGGTTGAGCTTGACCAATCGCCGGCTTGCTCTGGATTGTTGCGCTGTTGACCACGGAGGCCTCTTCCGTAGCCTGCAATTTCCTGCAAGATGAACGCAGTTTAAGGGTCTCGGCCAGGATGGCTCTGCGCTCTGCGCCCTTCTTGCTCCTGGTGCTGGTGGCGGCCGCCCTACGGGAGAGCTGCGTTGGTGAGTCCCTTTGGGCCCTTCGGGAGATCGGCCCCCTTTTTCTTCCAGGGACTCTTTCTCTCTCCGCCCCCCAAAAGTTTATTCCCACAAATAGAGTCCCTGATTCGGTCCTCTTTCCAGTCCGCTCCCCCCCCCCCCGTGGCCCCTGTTCGGTTAGGTCCCAAAACGTTGAGGGGACTCTGCTGCCTCTCCCCTAACCCCAGGAGAGCCCCCCCCCGGGGACAGGACAAGGGTGGACCCTCCAGGTGTCCGTCAAGTCTACCTGGGCGCCCCCAAGCGCAGTTCTTTCCCTCCCCCAAAGTGGCGATTGTCGGAAAGCGGCGTTTGCAGGGGATCAGGGCAGTTCACGAACTTCCTGGCTGCCTTCGCCCAACCCCCCTCCGCCTGGGTCGCCTTTTCTGCTTTTGGGGGGGCTTTGGGGCTCTTTCTGGCTTCTGGTGCTGGGAGGATCCGGCTCGTTTCTCGACTCGGTTCCGTGTGTTTCAAGACACGGAGGCTGTCGCCTCATCTGGACTTTCTTAACTCTGCCTCTCTGGGTCCCTTCCAGGCACCTCCTCCCACTCCCTGAAGTATTTCTCCACCTCCATCTCGGAGCCCAGTCAGGGGCTGCCCCACTTTGTCATTGTGGGCTACCTGGACGATCAGGTCTTTGTTCAGTACGACAGCCACAGCGGGAGGATGAAGCCTCAAGTCTCCTGGATGGAGAAAATGGGGAAGGAGGATCCCCAGTACTGGGAGACAGAGACCCAGGCATCACTTGTCCAAGAGGAGGCGTCCAGAGAAGGTCTGGAGACTCTGAGGAATCGCTACAATCAGAGCGAAGGTGAGTGATGGGTCTGGTGGCTCCTCCGGCCCCATATTCCCCTCCCCCAGGAACAGGGTAGAGGAGAAAGAGGGTTCCCCCCCCCCCAAGAGGAAAGGCTGCTGCCATGCTTTTAAAAAATATTTTTAAAATATGTTTATTCTTTCTTTTACACTAATGAATGCAAGTTTATCCTTGGCCAATAACAAAAATTTCTCCGTGCGGTTTATGGGTACTAAAACTAAACTCCGATGCCTTTTCTGATCCCAGAAAGCCAAAGAAATTTACCAATTGCCCTTTTCCAGGTGAGGATCAGGGGCTCCATCTACTTCAGAGACCCAGGCCAAGGATGAAGGATGGAGAAGGGGGGCAATTGGAGAGGCCAATGGAACAATAGGGGGGAAATGGGGTTGCCAATTTTGGGGGTTTTTTTCGGAGAATTGGAGGGGAGGGGACTATTCAGACACACAGAACTCTTAAGAGAGTAACGGGTGTTTTCAGGGTTGAAATCGTCTTGAATCTCTTGGCCTTTTTCCTTAGGAAGGGCAGAGTCTTTCAATTCCCTTGCCATCCCCCTTTCCTTGGGGAAACTCCACATACTTTCCCATTCTGTCAGATTTATGTTGTGTCCGATATTTTGGGCCCAGGCTATCATGCATCCTTTAATAATCAATTCTTCCAAGTCTATTTCCAGCAAATATTCATAGATTTGTGTAATGTTTTTTTAACCTGGGCCTAGTAAAATTTTATGCAGTTGTTGTAATTTCAGATATATTCCAAAATCTTTTATGCCTTGTTTGTACCTGTTCTGTATTTGAAGAAATGTCCACCAATCAATCTGTATCCCTTGTTTTTGATAATCTGCATTGATTTCAAATTTCCTTGTGTATCTAATATGTTCAGTACCTTCATTAACATTCCTGAAACCCAGCGCTTTGATTGGCCAAAGCGCGGGGCGATCTGATTGGTTTGGCGAGCCACGCTGATTGTCCTGCTAAGAATCTCCCGCGATTGGTGAGTTTGAATCGCGGGAGATTCAAAGTGGTGGCATTGGCAGCGGTCGCCGCAGCTTGAGAATAAAAAGCCGCTGTTTTCTCCCTTGGACCCAGATCGGTTCCGGGGACCAATAAAGAGCTGAAACCTAGTCACCATCTCCTGGTCTCTTTCCCGCCGGACACGACACTGGCAACAAGGACGGGATCCCGATTCTGAACCCCAGCAAGCACGTGTCCGACGGAAGCAAGACTGACGAGATGGCCAGCATCGCTCCACCAGCACCCTTCAACTCCGCTAGCGAGGACTGGGAATCCTACACGGACAGATTCCGCATGTTCCTCAAATGCAGCGACATGAAGGATGCCACCGGGCCGAAGAAACAAGCCGTTTTCCTGACACACTGCGGGCTCGCAGTGTTCAAGATGGCGAAAGCCCTAGCGAAACCCGCTGACGTCACCGGGATGGACTGGGACGACCTCGAACCCTTACTCCGAAAACACTATGCTCCCGCTGTGCCCACCCTCATCAGACGGCATGAGTTTTATCGGCAGGACCAACGGGCGGGCGAAAGCCTCACCGACTTCATTGCGGAGCTTAGGAGGACTATGCGGGTTCTCCAACATGGACGAGGCCCTACGGGACCGAGTCGTGCTCGGGCTTCGGGACCCAGTCCTACAAAGTCGGCTGATGGCCAAAGGTGACATCGCCCTCGCCGATGCCATCACTGAAGCCACCGCAACCGAAGCCACCCAGAAGTCAGCAAACCGCATGCGGAGACTGGACGCCGGGGACCGCACTGCGAACAACAACCCTGGACGGGTGACCGAGGCCCAACTGGAAGCAAGTCACCGTGAAACTACCACCCACCATGGCGAATTCCACTCCGCCTCCAACACTTCAGACAAGGAGGAGGAAATCCACCGGCTCCAGGCAGGACGCGACCAGCGCAGTCGGCGGGGTCTTAAGTCGGGGACTGCATGTGTCAGTTGCGGAGGCGACCACCCTAGATCCGAGTGCCGGTTTTTCGATGCAGTCTGCCGGCACTGTGACAAAAAGGGTCACATCGCCCGCGTATGCCGACTGAAGAAAGCCTACAGCCCCAGACGGTGGGACCACAGTGAGCGGAGATGGGACAGCACACCCCCCAGAACCAGAGATCGGCCAGCCGACAGCCGTTGGGACCGGAGCGGACGAGCCCAACAAGGTGGCGAGACCCGGCAGAAGGAGGAAACACACCAGACGGTCATCATTGGCCATGCATCAACCACCGACACCCAAAAATTCTACGTGGAGGTAGGCATCGAAGGCGAGCCATGCAAGATGGAGGTGGATTCCGGGTCCTACCTCTCCATGGTCGCCTGGCAAGAAATCAAACGCTTGGTGCCTACCATCCAAAAGAAGGGACTGGAGAACCAGAAGCTAATCCTTAAAGACTACCAGGGAAACTGCATCCCGGTAGTCAGAACCGGACATTTCAGAGTAACATTTAAGGGACGCACTGCAAAGCTTCCTCTAACAATCATGGATTGAGACCCACCCAGCCTGTTGGGACTTCAGTGGTTCGCACCGTTCGGCATCGAAGTCACGGGCATCGACCACATCGCCGAGACCGACTGGGAGCAACAACTGTCACGGGACTTCCAAGAAGTGTTCGACGGCACCCTAGGCAAGTGCCGAGGGCCCCCTATCTCCTTCAGCCTAGACCCGAACGTTCCCCCGAGATGCCTAAAACCAAGGCGGGTACCTTTCGCACTCAGGCCAAAAATTGACGAGCAAATTGACAAGCTCGTCAAGCAAGAGGTCCTAAAACCAATAGACCATGCCCAGTGGGAGACCCCAGTAGTCACCCCAGTCAAGCCCGATGGGTCAGTGAGAATCTGCGGGGACTATAAGGCCACCCTATACTGCGCCTTGCAACAAAGCACCTACCCCATCCCAGTAGTGCAGCATCTTCTACACTCACTGGGAGGAGGCAAGGGTTTTGCGAAACTCGACCTGGCCCAAGCATACCAGCAGCTGCCGGTCAACGAAGAAACCGTGGAGGCACAAACCATAGTCACCCACCGGGGAGCTTTCCGATGTAACCGACTCCAGTTCGGAGTCAGCGTGGCGCCTGGAATTTTCCAGAGCCTCATGGAGAGACTCTTACAAGGCATCAAGGTGATGGTGCCCTACTTCGATGATGTGCTGGTATCGGCAGCCAACCAGCCAGAACTAGAGGGTCGCCTAAGGGAGGTGCTAACCAAATTCAAGGAAACTAGGCTAAAAGTGAAGAGGGAAAAGTGCCAACTTTACACAGAGCGGGTCGAATTCCTGGGGTACCTCCTAGACCGGCATGGCATCCACCCAACTGACACCAAAATTAAAGCCATCAAAGAGGCCCCCACACCCAGGTCTAAAACGGAACTGTAGGCGTTTCTGGGACTACTTAATTTTTACAATGTTTTTCTGCCCCAAAAGGCGACCGCGGCGGAGCCTTTGCATAGGCTCTTGGACAAGGCGGCTACCTGGACTTGGGGAAAACGCGAGGAAGCCGCCTTCAGGAAAACCAAGGACCTGCTCACTTCGGATGCCGTCCTCATCCAGTACAACGAGACCCTACCACTAGCCGTCACATGCGACACATCACCCTTCGGCGTTGGCGCCATCCTCAGCCACACTCTTCCCAACGGAAAGGAAGCACCCATCGCCTTCTTTTCAAGGACCCTCACCAAACCGGAGAGGAACTACAGTCAACTGGACAAAGAAGCCCTGGCTATCGTCGCCGCAGTGAAGAGGTTTCACGAGTACCTCTACGGCCAGACGTTCACCATTATCACCGACCACAAGCTGCTGCTGGGAATCCTCGCAGGGAACAGGGCCACCCCAAACATTCTATCTCCTAGAATGACAAGGTGGTCCGAATTCCTTGCCGCCTACAACTACCAACTCACATACCGACCCAGTAAGACAATCTCACATGTAGACGCTTTAAGCCGCTCACCGCCACCCGAACTAGACAACGACCACCCTCAGCATAGAGACTGCCCGATCTACCCATAACCGCGTCAGACATTGCCCAAGAAACTAATAAAGACAAACGTCTGGCGCGGGTGTTACATTGGGTAGAGAAAGGGTGGCCGGAAAAGGACAACGACGAGACATTCAGAACATTCCGGAACCGGCAAACGGAACTCTCGCTACAAAAAGGGTGTGTACTATGGGGAGATAGGGTGGTCATTCCGGAAAAACTGCAAGGGAAGGTACTGGAGTTGTTACATGAGGGGTACCCGGCATAGTTAGAACAAAAGCCCTGGCCAGAAGTTACGCTTGGTGGCCAGGGATGGACAAACAAATCGAGGCTTGGGTAGCAAGGTGTCAACGCTGCCAGGAAACTAGACCAAGCCCACCCATGGCACCGATCCTAGAATGGGAAACCCCCAGGGGACCTTGGTCTAGGATCCACATAGATTTCACCGGGCCCACAAAGGGACACACATTCTTTATAACCGTAGATGCTTACTCCAACTGGTTGGAGGTAAGCAACATGAAAACCACCACCACAGAGGCCGTGACCAAGGAACTTTGCAAACTCTTCGCGACACACGGCCTCCCAGACATCATCGTGTCGGACAACGGACCCCAATTCACCTCGCTGGAATTTGAAAAATTCCTAGCGGAACGGGGCATACGACACGCACTGACAGTTCCGGCACATCCGGCGGCGAACGGAAGGGCGGAACGGATGGTTCAATTCACGAAAAAAACCATCCAGAAAATAGACCACGGGGAGATCCAAGACAAAATAAATAAAATGCTTTTCATACAGCACATAACCCCAAATACTACAACAAATAAAAGCCCGGTAGAGCTACTAATGGGGAGGAAAATAAGATCCCCACTCGATAGACTGCACCCCACATACAACCCAGAGAAACCCCCAAACTCCTCCAGCAAGTACTGATACTTTGCACCAGGCGACACTGTTTACGCAAAGAACTTAACCGGAAACCCACTATGTGTACCAGCAACCATAACCCAACTGACAGGTCCACGCTCGTACCAGCTACAAACAACTGACGGACGAGCATGGAAACGCCACATCGATCAATTAAGATCGAGGACAGCCACAACCAACACGCAACCAGACATAACCAATCCCCTTAACACAAACCAAGAGGGGAGGGAATACCCCGGAAACCAAACCCCAGAAGAAAGAAACCAGCCATACTCACCAGCAAGCAGCCAGTTCGGAACCTCACCAGGAAGAAGCAGCCAGGCCAGCTCGACCAGCCCGGAAAGACCAGGCGGGAGCGGCGAAAACCGCAGCTTAACCAGCCCGGGTAGACCGGGAGGGAGCTGCGAAGAGCAGCCCGGCAAGACATACCAGGCGGTTCCACCGACAAGGCCGAGAGACACAGAGAACCCGACCGAACCGGCTGGGAACCAACCCACGACTGACCTGCGCAGGTCCAGTTGGCAAGTACAGAGCCCCGCCTACCTACGGGACTACGTTAGTAGGACCAAACCAAGAGGGGAGGGGTGTTCTGTACCTTCCTTAACATTCTTGAAACCCCGCGCTTTGATTGGCCAAAGCGTGGGGCGATCTGATTGGTTTGGCGAGCCGCGCTGATTGGCCCGCTAAGAATCTCCCGCGATTGGTGGGTTCGAATCGCGGGAGATTCAAAGTGGTGGCATTGGCAGCGGTCGCCGCAGCTTGAGAATAAAAAGCCGCTGTTTTCTCCCTTGGACCCAGATCGGTTCCGGGGACCAATAAAGAGCTGAAACCTTGTCACCGCCTCCTGGTCTCTTTCCCGACCGACACGACATAATATATCTTTATATTTTATCATCTTACTCAAATCTAAGTTATTTGGGTGAATCATTGCTTCCATCGTACATAGCCAAATTGGGATTTTTATATAATGTATTTTCTTATTTTTAATCCAACTTTGAAATAAAGAGTCCCTAATTAAATGTCCATGAAAATATTGTTTTCTGGCCCCTGTTTCCCACGAAAAGGCATGCCATCCTCTTTGTAGTTCATGACCCTCTAAAATTAATATTCTCTTATTACTTAAATGGATCCATTCTTTCGTCCAGATTAGTGCTGCTGCACTATAATATAACTCCCAATTTGGTAGCCCAAATCCTCCTCTGCTTTTTATGTTTCATAGTGACTTTATGTTTATTCTAGATTTTTTGTCTAACCAAATGAATTTTATCATAATTTTCTTAAGTTCATCAAAAAATACTTCCTTTAATCTAACAGGGATCATTTGGAATAGATATAAGAATTTAGGTAAGATAGACATTTTTATGGCTACTATCCTTCCCAGTAGTGATAGTTGTAATTTGGCCCATAATTCTAAATCTTTTTTTGTTTGTTTTAATAGTTTATCATAATTATTCCCCTTTATTGTTTTGCAGCGTGCCATCAACCATATATCTAAATATTTAATTTTCTTTATTGTTTTGCAGTCCAGTTACCCTTTCTAATTCTATTTTTTGTAATTCTGTTAAATTTTTGGTTAAGAGTTTTGTTTTCTATTAATTTTCAAAACCTGCCACTTCCCCATATCTTTCTAATTCACTAATTAACTCTTTCCGTCTCTCGGGCCTTCTATAAAAAAGACCATGTCATCCGCGAAGGCTTGCAATTTGTATTATTCTTTTCAAACTTTCAATCCCTTTATTTCCGGGTTTTGCCTAATTCGTCTTAATAAAATTTCAAGTGATAGTATAAAAAGCAGAGGGGATAAAGGACAGCCTTGTCTAACTCCTTTTTCAATTTTTATCCTCTGGGTATTTTCCCCATTAACTATAATATTGGCCATTGCGGAATATATTGTTATATTCTCAAATTTAGTGCCTAGGTTCATATTATAAATCTGTTGTATCATGAATTGCCAATTGACATTATCAAATGCTTTCTGGGCATCCAGAAGGACAAGGGCGACTTGTTTCTCCGGGTGAGCTTCATAATATTCCAAAGTGTCCATTACTATCTCTAAATTGTTCCTAATTTGTCTTCCTGGCAGAAATCCATTTTGGTCTGAATGAATATATTTATTCAGAACCCTCTTTAATTTGTTTGCTATAATAGTGGTAAATATTTTATAATCGGCATTCAATAAAGAAATTGGTTTATAATTTTGAATTAGTCTGGCATCTGTATCTTCCTTGGGGATCAATGAAATAAGTGCGTCCCTCCATGAATGGCATCTTGGCTTTTATCAGAACTTCATTATATAGAGCAGGGTCACCAATCTTTTGGACCTCAGGGTCCACCAAACTCATAATTTTAAATCCCGGGAACCACTAATATGACTTTTGACAGACAGTGTCTTGCTGACGTTGGGGGGGGAGGGGAGAAAGAGAGAGATCTGATCTAACCTCTCTCTCTCATACACACACACAAACACACAGAGGCAGGGGTGGGATTCAAATTTCTTAACAATAGGTTCTGTGGTCATGGCCTAATTTGTGGGTGTGGCTTGGTGGTCATGTGACTGGCTGGATATGGCTTGTATATAAATATTATAAATAGTTATATAAATATTGATTCTTTTGTTAAAAAAAGCAACTTTTACCCAAAATCAGGCAAAGCAGGCAGGCAGATTGAGTTACTCACAGAATCACAGATTCACTTAGAAATCTGTTTCTGCCATTGGCTATCTGAGTCTGCACTGGATAATAGAACCTTCAGTCCTAAGGGACGTTCGGCTCTGCTTAAAAGCAGAGCTGAAGATCTAAAGATTGGCTAGATCTAAAGATTGGCTAGAAAGCAAAAAATCCAACGATTTCCTGCTTTCTTGCTAATCTAAATCTCCCGGCACAGGAGAACAGCTGATGGTCGGGGAAAAAAAAAGGAAAAATAGCAACTTAGCAAGCAAGTTTGCCAGGTAGGAAGTGAGTGGGCAGGGAGGATTCCTGCAGGCCATGTGGGCAGTGCAGTCTTGAGTTCCCACGCAGCCTGGATTGATTGCTTTTGGGGGGGGGTGCTCTGGGGGTGATATTTCTCTGCGGACCACTAAAATTTTCTCGTGGACCATCAGTGGGCCGTGGACCTCTGATCTATAGGGACCTGAATAGCTTCATCGGGAAAAATGTATTTCATTCATTTTCCAACCATTTTTTATCCTTTTTCTTGCTCTGTTCCTCCTGTCACAGTGTCCCAGCAGGGGAGAGGGGCTCTGTCTCACCTGGGGACTCCCCAAACCATCATCTTGTTCCTATTTCAGGCCTTCACACGTGGCAGAAGATGTATGGCTGTGAGCGCCACAGAGACTGGAGCAAAGGGTTTCTGCAGTATGGCTATGAAGGGAGGACCTTCCTTCAATTCAACAAGGAGGCCCTCACCTGGGTGGGTTATGACCCCCAGGCCTATCTCACCAAGAGGAAGTGGGATGCTTTTCCAGAATATAATCAGAGAGACAAGTCCTACCTGGAGGTGGAATGCATTGATTGGCTGGAGAAGTACCTGTCCTACGGGAAGGAGACGCTGCTGAGGACAGGTGAGCATCTGGGTCCAGGCTGGACTTTCCTCCTTTATGGCCGGATTTGTTGCACACATTCGGACCCCTTGGGGTCCCTTGTCTGGAGACTGTTTGCCATGAAGAGAATCCTTCCCCTCCCCTCCCAGCACCTCTCCAGGATGCAGGAAGTTCGGTTTGGTTCTTATTGTCGGGCAGCCATTAACGTGAAATACACTTCCTCCCCTTGCAAGCCATAGTTGTGGCCGGCCAGGATCAAGTGTCTGTGTGGATCAGCAGCAAATCCTTGGGTTAAAACTAAGTGGTGGGAGACTTTCCTGTCCCTTCAGTTTTTTGATCCCCCTTCCAGGCTCTGGAGGGGCTGAGAGTTAATTCTGGGGGTGCCGTTTCTGCAGAGCCCCCAGAGGCGACGCTGGAGAGAAGCAAGACAGAGGTGGAGGATGGGATGGAGATGCACATTTGCCAGGTCCACGGCTTCTACCCCAGGGAGATCGATGCCTTCTGGACGAGGGACGGGGAGGTCTGGCTGCAGGACACCCTCCATAAGTCTGTGGCCCCCAACGCGGATGGGACCTACCACTACTGGCTCAGCATCCGGATCGACCCCAAAGAGAGGAGCCGCTATCGGTGCCACGTGGAGCATGATGGCCTGCAGGAGCCTCTGGACCTGGCCCTGAAAGGTGAGAGGCTGCAGGGAGGGGAAGGCTGGGCTCTTTGGCAGGCTGGGAGGTGGTGGGAGAGGAATCTGGCCCCAGATGTGTCCAGATGTGAGCATACCTGAGCTTTCATCCATTGGTTTTTGAGGTTGGTGCAGCTGGAGGGACCAGAGCACAGAACTGACTTCAGGTGATGGAAACTATAGAATCCCATCACAAGACTTGGCCCATCCTGGTGAAATTCCCTCATATCCTCTCTTAGCCTCTGCTCCTCCCCAGCTTTCTGCCTCCAGCGTTTATGAAGTGGTTGTTTTGCTTCCCCAGTGTGCAGATCTGCACATGTCTCACTGCATAGCGCTGCATATACCACGCTGCTCATTTTGTCTCTGGGTGTTTTATCCTTGGGGTGGACAAGCTTGTGCCTTGAATATAAATCCTTCCATTTCCCCACCATCCAGTCAGAGCTGAAGGAGCTTCTTGGATGAGAAGCGAAACGTCTTCAAAAGAAAAAAAAATAAGAAAGTCCAGTGGCCTCTTGGAAAAAGCACCTTCAGGTCACGATCTCAGAGTTTGTAGCCCTGAGGCCTTCATCTCGCAAATTGACTCTTGATTCCCCTTCTTTAAGCCAAGGGTCTTCAAACTTGGCAAGTTCAAGACTTGTGGACTTCAACTCCCAGAATTCCTGGGCTAACATGACTTGGGGAGGAATTCTGGGAGTGGAAGTCCACAAGTCTTAAAGATGTTAATTTTGAAGACCCCTGCTTGAAGCATCTGGAGGTCCCTCAAGTGTCTAAAACAGGATATTTCAGAGCAAGGGGGCCCTTGGGTAGAAGAGGAAGGTTTTAAATTCTTCTTGCACCAGACTCATGACGATTGTTTGGGTTTCACCTTCAATGATCTGCTCTTTCTCCCAATTCAGAACCAAAATCCAAGCTGGGGATCATCATCGGCTGCGTTGTGGTTGCTCTTGTCCTGGTGGGTGTGATTGCTGGGATCCTGGTATTCTTCAGTAAGTATCTTTTTTTGAGGGGGGGTGATGGAAGGACCCCCTTTGGGGAGTTTCTTCTGGGCTTCCTTCTGTCCTGTTTTTGTAGCCCTCTGAGATCTCAGCCTCTCGCTGGGACTCCCGTCTCCATTCAGCTGAGTCTGAGATTCAGGCAGTCCTGTCTTCTTCTGAGTTGGGAAGAGACTTCCCAGTTCTGTCCCTTTCAAAGAATTTGGTCAAAGAGCAGCAGAGAAGGATTTCCATGAAAATCTTCCTCCCCTCCCAGCTGCTGCTGCTGCTGCTTCCCCCAATTCCCCTCCATCCATCTCGGAGGCAGCAGGTCTCTCTTGGGGCAAATCAGGAGGAGATACCTTTGTAGTTTGAAGATCTTTTTGTCTTTATAAATGGGACAAAGTGACTGTGAAGCATCTCCTGGGGTTCTTCCTCCTATGGGAGGACTGTTTGGATGATCTCTGGTAGATGCTTTTGACCTTTCACTGATTTTTATCCTTGCAGAGAAACGTCAAGACTACTACAAAGCAACACCAAGTGAGTAATTTGTCCTCTTTGCATGTAATCTCCAACTTAGAGCAGGGACCAGAGGCAAAATTAGTTGAGACGGGGTGTGTGTGTATGTTTGCATGTGCTATCTTCCTCTTTATGCTAAGAACCAGGCTGGGGAAGATGGCCCCCCTTTTCATTACAGCCAGGCTGTTCTTGGAAGGGGAGTCCTCAGGGAGAAACACCTGGGACAAGGAACCTTCAGGAAGATGAGAAGACTCAGCTGGTGGAAGGTCCCTCTGACCTGATGCTCTGTTTCCCAAGGAGGCAGAAAGGAAAGGCTTGGCCAAATGAGACTCAGAAGGGATCCAAAGGGGGCATTTTGAAAGAAAAGGAGCTGGATCTCCTCTTGGTCTCCCCTCACAAGGCTTTCTAAGTACGAACTGGTTACAAAAAGGAACCTTGGATCCATCTGTTTCTTTTTTAGATCAGCTCTGACTTCTGGCTTTGCGTGATATACATATAAAGTTTAAGAATTCTTTCCTAGGCCTTTTAGCAAAAGCTGTTTGGTTCAATCTCTCTCCGTGTATTGATGGGTCGTTGACTGTGAGAGAGAGAGAGAAAGGGAGGGAGGGAGCTGGAGTGAGAAAGAGCTGAGATGCTCCATCTATAAGCCCAGAGAGCGACTTTCTCGCCCTCTTTTTCTTTCTTTTCCAGCAAGTGACAGAGGATCCAACAGTTCAGACCAGGGTAAGTCAGAGGGAGCTGCTGCATGAGTCGCTCTGTCCCTTTCCAAGACTTTGGGTGGATGAGGGGATGAAAAGAGGAGAGTCCCCCCCCCCCCCATTTTAAAAATATTTAGAGTCTTTTTCTTTGATTTTTAACGTTAACCTGCACATTCCAGTTCTGTTTTGATTATATTCTCATCTGTGTGGGTTTCTTCATTTTTCCAGTATTGTGCGTATGCAATCCTGGCTGCTTTTAAAATATGTTTTTTTAAAACAATCCTGGTTGCTTTTAAGATATGTGTTACCTTTATTATAATTTCCTGGTAGCATGCCCAACAGGAATATCTCAGGTTTGAAGTCTTATGTGTGGTTCTATCATAGCTTCGAAGTTTATTCCAATATTTTTTTGCTTTGGGACATGTCCGCCACATATGAACCTGATATTTGGTTACATTTCCAACATTGAAGAGATTTATCTTTGTACATATTTGCTATTCTTGGAGGTGAAAAATGCCACCTATAAAACATTTTATAGAGATTTTCTTTATACGCTGTTGACAATGTAAACCTGTAGTTTGTGGATCCCATAATTTCTGCCATTTGTCTAATTCTATCGTATAGCCAAAATTCTTAGCCCAAGTTGTCAGAGTTTATTTTACTTGTTCTTCCTCCAATTTAATAGGTAATAAATAATTATATATCCTCTTAATTAATTTTTCATCTGTTCCCTTTAGAATCTGGTCTAGCTCATTTGGTTCTTTATAAAACCCAAACGCCTTCCTATCTTTTACATATCTGGGTTGTATCTGTAATTGTGGCCGCTATGATAGGTCAATCCCTAATCTCTTTAGTTCTTGTTTAGTTTTTAGTTCTCCCCTTTCATTTAGTATGTCCTTGTATCTTATAATTTTTTTCCATGTTCATAACATTTGGATGTACCAATGCCTCAGGGATGGGATCTGATCAGTATAACTCCCGGTTCTGACGCACCGCGTTGTGTGCGCATGCATGAGTTGCCTGAGAGGCGTGAGTGTAATTTACGACCTGCTGAGTTTCCTGGACAGCTGAGCAGCGCTGCGTGCGAGTGCGCAGTGGTTGAAAATCACTTTTTTCCTGCTTTTTCAACCACAGCTGTGTTGTGTAAAGCAGCTGCGGTTGAAAACACAGGAAATAAAGGTCAGATAAGTGCCTGGCTGGGCGGGTAGCCAAAACAGCAGCAGACATAGAACCGGTTCTATGGATGTTCTCTGTTTGCTGCTTTTCATAGCAACCGGTTCTACAGAAGTGGATAGAACCGATAGAATCCCACTCCTGCAAAGCCTCCATTGTAGATAACCAAACTGGTATTTTCAAATAATGTTGCTCTTAAATTTTAGTCTGTACTAACAGTAATGCATTCCTAATGTAGTCCCTCTGTAAATATGTATTTCCCCCTTCTTGTACCATCCCAATTGCAGATCATGACCCTCCAGTGTTAGTAATCTTGTATTCCTCAAATTTATCCACTCTTTCACCCATGTAAGTGCCGATGCTTGGTAGTATAGTTCCCAATCTGGAAGACCAAAACCCACCTCTACTTTTAACATCTTGTAGCATTTTTAATTTTATTCTCGCTTTTTTAACTTGCCATACAGATTTTAATATTTAATGCTTCAAAAAAAATTCCCCCAGCTTTTATTTCAGGAAGTGACACGGACTCCAACAGTTCAGACCAGGGTAAGTTGGAGGGAACTGCTGCTGCTGCATGAGCCATTCTGTCCCTTTGCATGACTTTGAGTGAACAAGGGGATGAAAAGAAGAGAGCCCCCTCTTTTATAGTCCCTCCTGATTCATCCTCCCTGTGATTTCTCTGTATCTGATTCTGGTGGAGTAATTAGCATAATTGTGCCCACTTTGGCTTAGTGGTGAGGGCGCCAGGGGAGACCGGGAGTTCTAGTCCTGCCTTAGGCATGAAAGTCAGCCGGGTGTCACAAAATTCACTTCACTTGCACTGACTTGTTCTGCAAAGGAGAAGGGAAAAGTCTCCCTGTTGGAAATAAGGGAGAAACTTTCTGACAGGGAGAACAATGAACCAATGGAACAGAATTTCCCCTCAGAGGTTGTGGGAGCTTCATCACTTGAGACTTTCGAGAAGAGATTCGACTCCCACCTGTCAGAAATGGTGCAGGGCAGTGATGATTAACCTTTTCGTTGTTGCGTGCCGAAAGTGCGTGGGAGGGCATGTGCACACGTGCCTGCACCCATAATGCAATGCACGTGCAACCCCCTCCCCTGCACATGCACGTGCCACGCACATGCGCCTCAGATACCCAACAGTCAGCTCCTCCTCACAGGACAAGCGATTCCTTCATTCTGTGTTTTTTTCTCCAATCCAGGGAGCAACCAGGCCGTTTAGCAGCCCCCTTGCAGGTGAGTGGACTGGTGGGGGGTTGGGGGAGGGGTCTTCCTGCCCCCAAATTCTGATCCTGTGGCGTCTCTCAGGCTCTGCCTGTCTTGGTCCCACTAACCCTTGGATGCTTCTTCCCTCCTCCTCCCAGTGGAGACTCCCAGCATAAAGAGAGAGGAATGAAGAGGGATCAGCCTTCTTCTGAATTAGGCCGGGCTCTTCAGGCCTTTCCTGCATGCTGGAACCAGGATAGATTTTGGGTCTTTCATCACTGCTTTCATCACTGAATCAGCAAACTTTTTCTATCACGATTGAGGAGCAGAGGAAAAAAAGCATGTATTATGTGTTAAGATTTCAAATTGGATTTCCTAGATAATAGTTTGTAATAGGTAGGTTGCATAACAGCCTTAATGGACTTTTGCTGATTAATCTTAGCAGATAGAGATTAGAGGTTAAAGATTAGAGGTTTTAGAGACGGGTTTAGAGAAAATGGGGTGAGGAATACAATGAATACAATGAAGAATACAATGAATACCAATGGCTACATTGGTGTTACTTTAAGAAAGATTGATAAGCTGTTAATTTTCATTATACTTGTTGGGGATAAAGATAACATTTCTTTTTCTTGTATATCTGTTTAATGTAATCTTCAATGAAACTGTTACTAAAAGAATAAATGTGCATTTTGAGATTTTTGTCACTAAAACAGTTGATGCATTCTTGATTGATTATTGCACGGTTATTTCACCATATATTTGATAACAAAGTTTGACAAATAATCAATACACCAAGTATAGTATTTGACACTCATTTTTTATAGATTGTCATGTATGGATTTTCATGATTTAGACAAATGAAACATGAGATCAATTGCAGAGTCAGGCTGCTACGTCCTTAACAATGGCACATATATTATAAAGTTTGTCAAAATTGTTTGCTGAAAATAAATGGTTTTGCTTTCTTCTTACCTAGCTGGCAGTTTCTGCCTCTTATTATAAGTTGGAAATAACAAAGATTTTCCCCTCCTTATTGATCAGGGACCCCAATTTCGCTCTGAGTGATAGGAAGGGGAGGAATCAAGGGGAGAACTGGGGGGGGCTCCTGTTTTCTCCTTTGGGGGGGAGGCAGCCATTTTGTTCCTGTCTCCAGAAGTTTCTCCAGCATCACCAGCTGATCTTCTGTAAAATGGCTTCTTGGTCTTGGCTTGGGGGTGGCAGCAACAGAGGCTGCTTTCCCCTCAAATCCACCATTGCCTCAGACTCTTGGCCAAGTGGCTGATCTTTGAGCCTCATCCAGGGGTCCTTTGGGAGACACGAGTTCAATGCCTGGCCAGAGCCGTCCTGGTCCCCTTGCAGAAGGGCAGCTTCTCCTGTTTCTGAGAGATCCTCTCTGGGCTCTTCAGGTGCCCAATATGGCCCAAGAATGGGGAGATACCTGATTTATGAGAGAGATGCCTCCCATATTATAGTGCATGCTTTGGAGACATGGAGTGAAAAGAAGGGGGGGTCTGTCCTCCCCCTCCCTCTGGACTAGCTATCTTTGAACGCTTAAAAAGGAAACTTGAAAGCATTTTGCAAGAATTCAATGCATATTTCAGCCTCTTCTATAGATTCAAAACTTTTAGAAATTTATTAATTAGAATCTATGACTGTCCAGCTCAGATAAGTGGCTCTGGTCAGCCAACACAATAAAAATATCAATAGAAGAACAAAAGACATGAAATATAACGCACGAAAGAAAAATGAGCACCAAGGATGAGCCAATCAGCCACAAATTCATTCAATTTAGTCTACAGGGAGTCCTTGATTTACAACAGTTCATTTAGTGACCATTCCAAGTTACAACGGGATTGAAAAAAGTGGTTTATGACCGTTTTTCCCACTTACGCCATTACAGCATTCCTGTGGTCACGTGATGAAAATTTGGACGCTTGTCAAGTGGTTCATATTTATAATGGTGGCCGTGTCCTGGAGTCACATGATCCCCTCCTATATCCTTTTGACAAGCAAAGTCAATGGGGAAGACAGTTTCCCTTAACAACCATGTTACGAACTTAACAATTTCAGTGAGTCACTTGGCAACCGTGGCAAAAAAAAGTTGTAAAATGGGGCAACTTCACTTGACAAATGTTTCACTTAACAACAGAAATGTTGGGCTTAATTCTGGTCATAAGTCGAGGACCACCTGTCGTGGTTAAGACACCATGATCATAAGTGTGAAAAACATCAGTCACTTTTTTCGGTGCCATTGTAACTAAACGGTCACTAAATGAACGGTTGTAAGTCGAAGAATACTTGTATGAACTGAGAGCAAACATGACTCCTTACCAACCATGATGTTACCTAGTTGGGGAATGAAACGTCTGCAAGAGGAAACAAGCCAAGTCCCAAGGAGCCCTCATGTCAACCCTGAGCTACAATATAATATGGATATAAACGAAGAGCAAACCCCACTCCTTACGAGCACTGATGATGTTACCTAGTTGGGTAATAAAACGTCTGCAAGGCGATGTTCCTCCAGGATAGCTCCCCAATTCACAACCTCCGCAATTGTGGTGCGTTGGGGAACCCCAGAAGGCATACCCCATGCTGTAGAGTCTTGCAACAGCCGTGGCCCTGACTGGATCTCATCTCTTTTCCACCACCCAAGGAGGACTCTCCAAGTTGGGTTGGGAAATCCCAGAGATATGTTCTACCAGCTGCATTGGTTAACAGATAGTCAGAGTGGGAAGGGACCTTGTGGGTCATCTAGTCCAACCCCCTGCCGAAGCAGGAGAGCCTACACCGCTTCTGACAGATGGGAGTCCAATCTCTCCTTGAAAGTCTCAAGTGATGGCGGCTCCCACAACTTTCGAGGGCAACTTCTGTTCCATCGGTTGATTGTTCCTCCTTATTTCCAGTTTGAATCTCTCCTTGTTCAGCTTCCATCCATTATTCCTTGTCTGGCCTACAGGCGCTTTAGAAAATAGATTGAATCCTTCCTCTTCTCTGTGGCAGCCCCTCAGATATTGGAAGACTGCTATCCTGTCTCCCCTGGTCCTTCTCTCCACTGGACCAGCCAGGCCCAGTTCCTGTAACCGTTCTTCGTATGCCTTAAGTCTCCAGTCCTCTAATCATCCTGGTTGCTCTCTGCACTCTTTCTAGAGTTTCAATATCTTTTTTATAGTGTGCTGACCAAAACTGGTGGCAGAGAAGACAACTTCTTGGGAGGAGAAGACTGGCCCCAAGCTTTTTTGGTCTCCAACCAACTCTCTCAAACCATCTGTCTTCCCTGTCCAAAATGTGAATGTTATTGTCCACAAAACAGCATCCTTTTTCTATAAACACACTGTCCCCTTTCTTCATACGTCCCTTTGAAGATGAGCACATTGAAACATCTGGGACAAAGTTCTAACCCAACCTCGCTTCCTTCAGAAACTCCCCAGATTGGAGGAGCAGCTCAAAAAAGTTCTGACGCCTCAGAAAAGAAAAGCAGCCTCGAAAGAGAATGGGACACACACACACACACACCGCTAGATCCCATGTGAGAGACCAAAAAATCTTGGGCTGGCCTTCTCCCCACTGATGCTCCCTAAGAAGTTGTCCTCTCCGGCAACCAATGCAGCTGACAGAACATCCCTCTGGGATTTCCCAGCACAACTAAATGTCAGAAGGCCACCGAAGTTGATTACATGACCTCAGGACACAGCAATCATCATACATACTAAATTTGCAGATGATACAACAGTGGTGGGACTCATCTCTGGGGGGGCGCGATGAGTCTGTTGGATGAATCTGCCTACTGAGATGAGGTGGACCGGTTGCTTTCGTGGCGTGGAGACAATAACTTGTTCCTCAACTCCAATAAGACCAAGGAGCTTATGGTGCACTAGAGAAGGAACTGATCAGACATCCAGCCCTTGCTTATCAATGGAGACCGAGTGGAGCAAGTGGTCAGTTTCAAGTTTCTAGGTGTTATACTAAAAGAGGACCTGACCTGGGATGCTCACATTGCAACCCTGGTCAAAAGGGCCCAGCAGACATTATACTACCTGGGACTTCTCAGAAAACAACAACTGAATGAAAAACTGCTTGGGACCTTCTATTGCTGCACCATAGAGAGTATCTTTAACTTACTGCACCTACGCATGGTTTGCCAATTGCACAGGGACAGATAGGAAAGCACTCCAGAGGGTTCACGTCATTGCCCAGAGGATCATGGGTTGCCCCCTCCCCTCTTTGGAAGAGCTTTATAGCTCCCACTGCCTTCAGAAAATTCAAAACATTCTCAAAGGTCCATCTCATCCTGGGCACCCCTTTTTTTTGAACTGTAACCCTCTGGCAGACGGTACAGCAGGCATCTCCAAAGTCTAGCCCGGGGGCCAATTGCAACCTGTTTTCAAATATCGAGCAGCCTGCAGCTTCTTCCCGCCGACTCAGCCTGTCACACTTCCCCACTGGCCGGCGTTTTTCCCTTTATCACATAGCGGTTCCCCTGAATGGTCGGCCCCCACACATTTTCGCCTCCCCAAATCTGGCCCTCCTTGCAAAGAGTTTGGACACCCCTGCAGTACAGGATAATAAAACCAAGGACAAATAGGCTGAAGAACAGCTTCTATTCCAGGGCAGTAACTCTATTGAATCCCACTGCAGAATGCAATATTAATGCAATATCAGAGATTTTCAATTCAATTTATAGAATGTGAAGGATGTGTGTTTGTATTTATTTTCATAGTCATAGTGTACACTGAAGATGGTGTTTGATTTTGTTGTATGAGGTGCAGTGACGATAAAGTAAAGTAAACTAAACATATGAGCCAATTGCCAAGTGCCTGCATTTTGATCCAGTGACCATGGGGAACTTCTTTCTTGGGTGGTGGAAGAGAGAGAAGGAGGAGATTCAGTCAAGCGCTAAAAAAAGAGACGTACGACCAGGGGTGGGATTCAAATTTTGAACAACCGCTTCTGTGGGTGTGGCTTAGGTGGTGGGCGTGGCTTGGTGGTCATGTGACTGGGTGGACATGGCTTGATGGTCGTGTGATTGGCTGGGTGTGGCTAACTCAATATCACTCACATCGAGGCACGCATCTCCTTGCCTGGCCTCTCATGACTGTGGGGATGCTGCAACAGTTGTAAGTGTAAAAAATGGTCATCAGTCACTTTTCTCAGTGCCATTGTCAGTTTGAATGGTCACTCCACACAAACAAAGTACCAGCAAAGGAGGAGAAAAAAAACTCCAGAGACATTCCTGAGACAGGAAGGCTAGTCCTGCCAAGAATGTAATAAGGGTTAACGGAGAGGCAGTTTCTGTAAGCAACACCAGAATGTTTCCTTCCTGTCTTCCTGACAGGATTAGCCCAGTAATTTCTTCTAACAACCGGTTCTCTGAACTGCTTAGAATGTTAACAACCGGTTCCAGAGAATAGGTGCAAACTGGTAGAATCCCACCACTGCGTACAACCATTTTTCACAATCACGACCTTTGCAGCATCCCCAGGATCATGTGATCAAAATGCTGGCACTTGGCAACTGCTTCATACTTATGACCGTTGCTGTGTCCCAAGGTCATGCCATCCCCCTTTGTGACCTTCCGACAAGCAAAGGAGAAGCCACACTCACTTAACAACCGGGGGTCTGACCTTCTCAACTGCAAGGATTAACAACTGAAGCAAGAAATGGGGCAAAACCGACTTCCAGAATGTTTCAACGAACAACAGAAATGTGGGCTCAGTTGTGGTCGTAAGTCGAGAACCACCCATACAGACCTCCATTTCACCCTTAAATTTCTACTCTGTGCATGCTGGGTGGAAGGCTGACCCAGAAGTCAGCCAGAAATGGTTGAAGCCAGGGGTGGGCTTCTAAAATTTTAGCAACGGGTTCTCTGCCCAGTTGCTGGGTAGGCGTGTCCAGGGTGGGCATGGCCTAGTCAGCCTCCTGCACCATGGTGGGGGGAAGCATTTTTGCCCTCCCCAGGCTCCGGAAGGCCTCTGGAAGCTGGAAACGGGCCTGTTTCCGGCCTTCTTGAATTTCCAGGAGGCCTGTTATCTGCCCTCCCCAAAGCCTCCACCTGCACCCTGAACTTCCCTGCATTCAAAACGGGCTGGGTGGGGACTCCTGGGAAGGGAGGGGTGGGTGGGGCCAGCCAGAAGTGGGATTTGGGGGTTCTCTGAAGTGTGCAGAATCTTAGCTACAGGATCTCCCAAACCCCTGCGAACCCCCAGCAGCCCACCTCAAGTCAGGGGTGGGATTCAAATTTTGTAACAATCGGTTCTGTGGGTGTGGCTAGGTGGGTGTGGCCATATGCTTGTTGGGCAGGGCTTCTTTTTTTTTTTTTTTTGGCAGCACCCTCTGCGCTTCAATTTGGGACCTCCTAGGCCTTAGGGGAGCCTCCAGGGAGGGCATTTTTGTTCCCAGAAGGCTTCCCTGGGGCTCAGGAAGGAAAAAAATGGAGCATAAGGGAGTACGAAGGACTCCCCTGCGCTCCATATTGGGGCCTCCTGGGCCTCAGAGGAGTCTCTGAGGGGGCGTTTTGGCTCCCAGAAGGCTTCCCTGGGGCTCAGGAGGGAATAAAATGGAGCATGGGGGGGGGACCCAGCACCCTCCACCTACACTCCATTTTGGGACCTCCTGGGCCTCGGGAGCCTCCGGTAGGGTGTTTTTGCTCCCAGAAGGCTTCCGTGGGGCCCAGGAAGGAAAGAAACGAGCATAGGGGGATACCCAGCACCCTCCTCGCTCTATTTTTGGGCCTCCTGGGCCTCGGGGGAGCCTACTCGGCGAAGCAATAAGAAAGCGAATCCCAGCACAGCTGATCATCGAAACAGCTGATCGTCGGGAGGGGGAAAAATAAAATATCTTAAGGATTGACTGGATGGCGAAGAATGCAGTCAGTGATCTCGGGCATGCAAGCAATGTTGCACATGCGCAATAAGCACTGACTGGGCAAGGAGGGGAGGGGAGGGTCAGCCAGGGGCACGATTTGCTGGTTCTCTGAACTGCGCAGAATTATAACAATCCCACCCCTGCCCCAAGCCTTTTTATGTTTCTCAGACTTTGCTGTCCCAAAGGTGCTTTTCTTTCTTTCTTTCTTTTTTTTTGTAAAAGTTTTATTGATTTTAACAAGAAACAAAAAACATATAAGACATAAAACATGACATAAAAAAAAAAAAATAAATAAAAAATTTACAGTGTATCAGTTAGTTTACCACTCCCTTTTGTGCATCCATTTCATGGTCATCAGAATAATTATATTACATAATAACTCACATTATCAATCATCAATAAAATATCCCAATATCATTATTGAACAATCATTTGACTATAATTTTACTAATTCATACTTAAGCGAGATAACTATAATTAAGTTAAATTATTTTATGACAAATCATGAAATCATACCAAATCTATCTTAATAAAATATTCTTAAAAATTATCAAAACCAAGAAAAATTATATATTCATTATTTCCTAAATTTCTAAATATTCTATTATCATATTGTATTATCTAACCATTGATAAAAAAAAGATCCCAAACTTCATAAAATTGTTTATCTTCTTGTTCTCTAATTTCAAATGTCAATCTACTCATTTCAGCACATTCCAATATTTTCTTAATAATTTCTTCCTCTATTGGTATTTTCTCACTCTTCCAATGTTTAGCAAATACAATCCTAGCTGCTGTTAATACATTTACAATCAAATATTTTAAATTTTTATTATATATATCAGGTACGATTCCCAATAAAAAAATCTCTGGTTTCAAATCTATATGTTTCTTTATCATTTTTTCCAGCCATATGCGAATTTTAGTCCAGTATTTGCTGGCCTCCTCACAAGTCCACCACATATGGTAATATGAGCCAGGTATCTGATGACATTTCCAGCACTTTTCAGATTTATTCTTGAACATTCTTGCTATTCTTGTCGGGGGAAAGTGCCACCTGTAAAACATCTTATACAAATTTTCTTTATATGCTGTTGACATTGTCATTTTATAATTTTGTGACCACAGTTTTTGCCATTTCTCTAAATCAATCCCATATCCAAAATTATTCCCCCAAGCAATCATTGTTTCTTTAACTTGCTCTTCCTCTAATTTAATTTCCAACAAATAACTATATAATTTTTTAATCACTTTTTCATCAGTACCTGTCAAAATCCTATCTGTCAGTCAATTTATCATAAAATCCTTCTATTTTAGAATCTTTAAGATACCTTTCATGTATTTGCGCATATGAAAACCAATTCATCTTTATACCTTGTTCTTCTAAATTTTGCATCGTTTTAAGTTCACCCTTTTCATCCAATAGTTCCTCATATCTAACTGTTTGTTCCTTCTTATAAGTTATAGGATACGAAAAAGCTTCAATAGTTGATTGCGGTATCTGCCATCCCGCATTAGATGGGCGTCTCATGAAAGGGAGCAAGGGAGAGAAAAACGACACGAGACGAGGTTTTCTCTGTGGATGAGAGCGCCAAATATCTTGACACAGGCTCTTTTATTATGCTTTTTCACAGGGGGGTGAAATTCTTCAAAGCCCAGGGTAAACAAGACATTCATGAATTATAATAGCTTAGGTCAGCAGTAAATACACAAGATTTATAATAGCTCAGGTTAGTAAAGACAACAGGGTATCAGAGAGTGTAATTTATAGGAACTCAGGTCAATTAAGACATCATTCTGTATTGACAGCTGTTTAAACTCCTCTTCTCTTTTGCATGTCTGGCAAAGATCACTTGAAGAGATAGGAGTCTAAGTGTTTACAAAAAGATATAATGCAGACAAGAATCTGATGTTTACATAAAGATACAATGCTAGGATGGTACAGAATTGCACTGATAGTTACAACATCTCCTCTGTTTTTATTTTTTTATGACGAGTCTTCTTCCTTGTCCAAGAAAACAGGAACTACTTTTCTGAAATGTTCTCCGTCCCCGTCATCTAGGCAGGCGTGCGACCCGTCAGCATCAGGGTTGTCCAAGGAGCAGTAACTCAGCAATGATATTTCTTCATCCGATGTTAAAGACATAACATGAGCTTGCAATAACACATCAGCATCAGTAGTCATGAAAGATAATTGATCTTTAAAAAATTGCAATATTCTATTAAAACAACAAGGTCCTATAATACATATCAATATAATGATTATTAATGGTCCTGCCAACGCAGTTAAAAGGGTTGTTAACCATGGTGAAATGGAAAACGAACCTTGATACCAATTAAGCATTTTTCTAATTCATAGAAACAACATTCTCCTTTAAATCCCCCCCCCCTGCTATCAGCATAAAAACAATATTCTTCTTTAAGGGCAGCACACAATCCCCCTTGTTTTAAAAATAACAGAGCTAAGCCTCTACGATTTTGCAAGAGAGGGGGTGTTCCATGGATACCTATAGAGATATAAAATCATCAGAGTTATACACATTAATTTTTGGTACAAGCCATACTTGAATACAAAATGATTTGGATTTAACAAGTTCATCCCCATAGACACATGCTGTGAGACCGATGTTACAAACTCAAACAAAATTATTGCCAGGGATAAAATACATTCCTTTCAGGCGTGATGTTAAAGTTCCTCCTGCAGTTTTGTGGATTGCAGAATATCCCTGGTTGTGTGAGTGCGTCTGCCAAATTGAATTGAAATGGTGGGTAGAAGTTTTTTATGCAAGAGAAATTGGTTGTAGAACTTAAACGAATTTTTTGAGAGTCAGTTATAGTCCAGGCAATATTATCTCTTCTATGAGGCTTCTGCAGATCGTCATGGGCAGTTCTTTGGAAGCATCGCTTGTTGACAGGATCAGAGCTCGGGTATATAAAAACATGACAAGCAGGAGAGAGGCTTATGGACAAATTAGTTGTGGAACATTTACGATATGAGGAAGGAATACAATTAATAGAAAAAGGATAATAATTATAATAATGACAATGAAGATAAACTTGATCATTCATTAAGAACGTTAAGTGGGGTGGGGAAACCCTTGATACAATATAAGGACATTTAGATCCCCTTATGTTTAGATTAAAAAGAGGAAAAGATTTTAAGGTTCCTTTCCATAGGAAGAGTAAAGGAGAAAAAAAGGAGCAAGGGGTAGAGTGTTCTTTAAAATAAAACAGAAATGACAGAGTGAAAACTTATGGATAGCATTTTCATGACATACCCTCGTGGAACAAGTATAATAGCCTTCTGTTAATGAAATGATTTTAACACGAATAGTCTTTTGACAGGAAGCATAGGTTTTGTTGAAGTAAGGTAGAAATTGCAAAGAAGATATAGGCAAGAATATCAGGAAAGATTTTTAAGATACAGATGTAGCAGATAAATTCCCATGAGTTTCCTCTCCCCCAAGCTCAGCAGGACTCTGCCAAGCAGAATAATGACAGTCTGTTAGGAGGGAGGGAAAATGACAAAAAGCAGTAGAAGTAAGAGAAATTTAGATTTAAGTTTAGGAAGTTTAGAGTAAAAAGACAAATATTAAGAGAGTTTTGCAATGCTGGGAGGTTCGGGGTTTTTTCCCCGCAATGAATAAGAGCACGTTTCAGAGACAAGTGAGCTCATTACACAATAGCCTAATAGCCTGCCCCCAGGCTGTTGCAGGGAATTCCAAACTTGTGGATTACATCCCATCTGTTACAGAAGTCCTGAAAAGCAGAACTTGTGTAGGCAGATCCATTGTCTTCTTTGATTTCGTTTGGACGTCCCAGCGAGGCAAAGGTACGAATTGAATAATTGTTTTACAGCTTCTCCCTTTTGAGGAGTAGCCAAAATTAATCCTGAATATGTATCTATTGAAACGTGCAAATATTTTCATGGGGCAAAAGGTGGATACTAAGTTACATCCATTTGCCAAATTTCACAAGCTTTTAATCCTCTAGGATTTTACTCCTATGGGAATGGAATGTAGCAGCTTCTGCCTGAGTTAGAGAAAATTAAAAAGTTATCATAACTTGGCAGAGGAGATTCAAACACACTCCCTGCTTCTATTTTTTGATGGACTTTTAAAGCCTCCATAATTTTCTTCCAAGTGACCAAAAAGCCAATAGGTGCACGAGGAGGGCAATGGAGATATTCACCAATTTTTTGCCAATTGGAAAATTTTTAAGGACCCTTCCTCTGAATAATTGGGACAATGTTGCCACACATAAGCCAATAATGTAGCAATAGATTTCCTTTTTATGGGAAAGCCCTTTAAATTAGCAGAGTATTTAGAAGAAGCGACTAGCTCTCTCAATTCCTTCTGTTGAGAAAAGCCTCCACCCATACTTACTAAAGTCGAGACCGTCTTTCAGATCCGATGAGGTGCAATTCGCTCAGGCGCCTGGCGATGCACAGCTCCAACCGAGCTGATAAGTATGGGCGCGCCGCTGCGTATCCCCCTTAGGGAATCACGTCGGGGTCACCAAAATGCGGTATCTGCCATCCCGCATTAGATGGGCGTCTCATGAAAGGGAGCAAGGGAGAGAAAAACGACACGAGACGAGGTTTTCTCTGTGGATGAGAGCGCCAAATATCTTGACACAGGCTCTTTTATTATGCTTTTTCACAGGGGGGTGAAATTCTTCAAAGCCCAGGGTAAACAAGACATTCATGAATTATAATAGCTTAGGTCAGCAGTAAATACACAAGATTTATAATAGCTCAGGTTAGTAAAGACAACAGGGTATCAGAGAGTGTAATTTATAGGAACTCAGGTCAATTAAGACATCATTCTGTATTGACAGCTGTTTAAACTCCTCTTCTCTTTTGCATGTCTGGCAAAGATCACTTGAAGAGATAGGAGTCTAAGTGTTTACAAAAAGATATAATGCAGACAAGAATCTGATGTTTACATAAAGATACAATGCTAGGATGGTACAGAATTGCACTGATAGTTACAACAGTTGATAACCAAACTGGAATTTTCAAATAACATTGTTTCTTAATTTTCTCCCAATTCAACCATAACGATTCCCGTATATAATGCCTTCTAAAATAACCCTGTGATTTAGTTCCCTTATACCATAAAAAAGCATGCCAACCCAATAATAAATCATGACCTTCTAATGTCAACAATCTATTCTTTCTTAACGTTATCCATTCTTTAACCCACATTAAGTTTGCAGCTTGATAATACAACTCCCAATTAGGAAGGCCAAATCCTCCTCTAATTCTAGCATCCTGTAAAAGTTTTAATTTTATTCTCGCTTTCTTGCCTTGCCATATATACTTCAACACAATTTTATTTAAATCTTCGAAGTAATCCTTACTTAACCTAATTGGTATTGTTTGAAACAAACATAAAATTCTGGGTAAAATATTCATCTTGATTGTTGAAATTCTACCTATCAATGACAATTGTAGGTTTTCCCATTTTTTTCAGGTCAGATGCTATCTGCTGTTTAAGCTTAATATCATTATTCTCTTTCAATGTAGTACACCTTGATGTCAAATATATCCCCAAATATTTAACTTTATTCGTAACTTGAATTTTCAATAAATCTGCCAGCTCTACTCTTTGCCTTAATAACATGTTCTTTGTCAAAATCTTTGTTTTGTCTTTATTTTTAAACCAGCCATCTCACCATACGTCTCTATCTTTTCCAATAGTTTTAAAGCTGTCTCTAAAGGGTCTTCCAAAATAAAGACCAAGTCATCCGCAAAGGCTTGCAATTTGAATTCCTCCTTTTTGACTTTCATTCCTTTTATGTTTATATCCTCTCTAATATTTCTATTTAAGACTTCCAAGGTCAATACAAATAACAAAGGAGATAATCGGCATCCTTGTCTTGTACCTTTTTTAATATTAATAGAGTCTGTGAATTCTCCATCTATCATTAGTTTTGCCGTTTGCTTATAATATACGGCTTCTATTGCTTGGATAAATTTTCTAGCAAAGCCCATCTGTTCCAATAGTAATAACATAAATCTCCAGTTCACATATCAAATGCCTTTTGGGCATCTAAGAATATCAAAGCCATTTGTTTTTCCGAGTGCGCCTCATAATATTCCAATGTGTCCAGGATTACCCTCATATTGTCTTTAATCTGTCTCTTTGGTAAAAATCCATTCTGATTGTCATAAATTCAGGCATGGGTAGAATGAATGGAGACAGTCTTAGTTGGTGAACTTCAACTCTTTATTGCATAGTGACTTCTAACTTGTATAACAACAACTCTACTTATATAGGTAATGCTAATGTTAAATAACCAATAGGAGCTTGTGAAATGCTAGCTCCAGTACCAAGAAGAGTCCTTCATTAAAGGCCAATCAGATTCTCAGAACCCGACCAATCCGATCTAGCCGCTTAACACCCAATCAGAAGTGCAGGGCCAGAACCCTGCACTTTACCCCAAGCTTGCCTTTATTCAACTATTTACATACATAACACCCCTTCCCCCTGGCTTCACAATTAGTTTGTGACTATGTAGTCCTTTAAATAGGACAGTTGTCTCTTGGGTCTGTCAGATTTTCTTTGGACTGGCTGCGTGCAGTCCCGTTGAGGTAGGGTGTTGTTTTGTAGTGGCTCAGCTTCTTGTTCTGGTGTGATTTCCCTTGGAGCGTACGATTCTTCTTCCTGCTCCATTTCCGGGGTTTCACTTGATTCATCGCTTTCCTGGAACAGGTTTCCTGGCATATCGTCATCTTCTCTTCCTTCCCCCCCCTCAGTTTGGTCGTTGGGAAGGTGTTGGCTAGCAGTTATAAGTCGTGACCGTAATTGGTCAATATGTCTTTTCCATAGTCTCTCATCTATACATTTTACAATATAGGATCTGGGCCCAGTCTCGCGTATTATCGTTGTTTCAATCCAAACTGGGTCGCCCGATAATTTCCTTGCATAAACGGGGTCGCCTACCTTGAAGGTACGGTAGCGTCCGCTGGATCCTGGAGGCTTCTCTGGCTCGTAAGCAGGGTGCAGTCGGTCGAGGCGGGAACGGAGTTTTCGCCCCATGAGAAGTTCAGCGGGAGTTCTGCCGGTTTCGCTGTGCGGAGTGATGTGTTGTAGAAGTAGAATGCGGTTTATTTTTTCGTCAAGATTATCAAAGTCCATCTTTTGTAAAGTCTTTTTTACAAATTGTACCATGCATTCCGCTCGGCCGTTGGTAGCAGGATGCGCCGGCGAGGTGAGCGCATGGCGGATGCCGTTGTCAGCAAGGTACTGTTCAAACATTAGCGCTGTAAACTGTGGTCCGTTATCGGACACTAGGACGTCCGGCAATCCATGAGTGCAAAGAGTCTATTGAGGACTTTAATTACTGCCTCGGAGGTTGTATTGGCCATCCGATGAATTTCTAACCAATTAGAGTATGCATCGACAGTCAACAGCAATGTCTGTCCTTTGATCGGCCCTGCGAAATCCAGGTGGATTCTGGACCAGGGTCCGCGTGGCATCTCCCATTCGGTCGGTGCAGCTTTTGGTGGTGCGTTGCTGGTTTGTTGGCACTTGGTGCAGGCCTTGACCCATTGCTCGATGTGTCGGTCCATGCCTGGCCACCACGCGTAGCTCCATGCGAGAGCCTTCATTCGTACGATCCCGGGATGTCCTTCGTGCAGGATTTGTAACAGCGTTTTTTTGGAGTCGTTCTGGGATGACGACTCTATCGCCCCAGATAACGCAGCCTTTTTGAGAAAAAAAGTTCAGTTTGTCTTGTTTTAAATGGCGCGAAGTCATCTGGGATCTGGTCCAATGGCCATCCACGCTCTACCCAGCCTAGGACTCGTGCTAGGGTGTGGTCTCATCTGGTCTCCCTCGCGATATCTCGAGCGGTCATAGGAGGCGAGTTGAGCGTTTCGATTTGTAACGCCGATACTGTTGGTGCCGGATCGTCGAGGGTCTCTGGTAGCGGTGCTCTGCTGAGTGCGTCAGCATGGGGAATGGCTTTCCCCGGTCGATGTAACAATCGATAATTATAAGCAGCTAGAAACTCTGACCAGCGAGTCATTCTTGGGGACAATATATAGGGAGTTGGTTTGTCCCCAGCGATTATCCCCAATAAAGGTTTGTGGTCGGTTACAATTGTAAATGTCCTTCCATATACATACTCATGGAATTTTTTTATGGCTGATACAATTGCAAGAGCCTCCTTGTCTATTTGTCCATAGTTACGTTCTGCCTGGGATAGAGTCTTCGAAAAGTATGCAACGGGAGCCTCATTTCCATTAGGTAGCACATGGCTCAAAATAGCGCCCACCCCAAACGGTGAGGCATCACAAGTTATAACCAATGGTAATGTTTCATTATATTGCATGAGTACAGAATCAGATGTAAGTAAATCTTTTACATTTCTAAACGCTTTTTCTTCTCGGTAACCCCAAACCCATAATGCTTTCTTATCTAATAACCGGTGTAATGGTTCAGCCACAGTCGCCTTATGCGGTAAAAACACATTGTAGAAATTGATAAGGCCTAAAAATGCTTGAAGATCAGTTTTGTTACGAGGTCTGGGAGCATTCCTAATTGCCCTTAATTTACTCTCAGTTGGGTGAATACCCTGACTATCAATGCGATAACCTAGAAATTCAACACTGTCGGTATACAGATAACATTTATCCCTTTTTACTTTCAATCCCGCTTCTTGGAATTTTTTAAGCACACATTTTAAACGATTCTGCAGAATTTTTTTACTAGGAGCTGCAATCAATACGTCATCAAAATACGGAACCACGCCCTTGATTCCCTGTAACAATCGTTCCATTAAACTTTGGAATATTCCCGGGGCCACACTCACCCTGAACTGTAATCGGGTACATTTAAAAGCACCTCTGTGCGTTACTATCATTTGGGCTTGGGCTGTTTTATCGTCCACGGGCAATTGTTGATAGGCTTGAGCTAAATCTAGCTTAGCGAAAACCTCTCCACCTCCCAGGGAATGAAGGAGGTGCTGCACCACCGGCACTGGATACGCGTTCTGTTGGAGGGCATGGTTTAGAGTGGCCCGGTAGTCCCCACAGATTCGGATTGACCCATCTGGTTTAATGGGGGTTACAATAGGAGTTTCCCATGGGGAATGATCAATGGGTTGCAGTACCCCTTGTTTAATTAGTTTGTCAAGTTGTTCATCTATCTTGGCCTTAAGGGCGAATGGAACTCGACGGGGCTTTAAACGGATCGGGGCGACCTTAGGGTCGAGGCTGAACGAGATTGGGGTCCCCTTATACTTGTCCAGACGATCTGCGAAGACATCGCTGAATTCAGACATAAGATCCTCCTCCCACTCGCAATCACCGACCCGGTTCACGCCGGCTAGTTCGATGCCGAGTGGCGCAAACCATTGGAGGCCCAACAAACTAGGCCTGTCCCTATCGATGATCGTTAGAGGTAAGCATGCCGTATGCTTTTTAAACGAGACGCGGACTCGACAAGACCCGACCATAGGGATCCGATTCCCTTGGTAATCTTTAAGGATAAGGCGTTGCATTCGAAGGTCTTGGCATTGGATGGTAGGAATGAGCTGCTTTAATGTCTTCCACGACACCATCGAGAGGGACGATCCCGAATCGACCTCCATGTGGCAGGGTTGGTTCTCTATGGCTACTGTAACTCGAATCTTCTTAGTGTCCAGGGCCGAGGCCTGACCTATAGTGATAGTATGGTGAGCCTCTTCTTTCTGCAACGCTCGATATCTGTAGGAGTGGTTTGCTGGGTCTCGCCTTACAGGACAGTTTCCTGCCGATTGGCGAAAGTTGGTTCCCTTTGAGGCCGGGCTTGGTCCCGGTAAACTGCGACAGACTCGACCGATGTGGCCTCGTTTCCCGCACTCGTGGCAGAGTGCGTTGCGGAATTTACAGTCTGCCCTGGGATGGTTTGCCCCGCAGCCAGCGCAAGGGCGTGAGGTTTTAGGACGAGGGTCCCGGTTGGAACGCAGTCGATGGACCCCTTCTTCGTCGCTGTCTGACAATGAAGAGAGGTCCTCGTAGTGCGTTGTTACCAACTGCCCTTCTGAGCTGGGTGAGATGTTGCCTGTCGGTGGGTTTGTGGGGTTTCGGCTTCGCCGTAGCTGCGCCGCTGACTTTTTTGTTGCCTCAGCGGCGGTGGCTTCGGCGATGGCGTCAACAAGGCCGATGTCGCCCTTCGCCATTATCTTGCTCTGCACGTTTGGTGCATCTAATCCCAGAATTAGGCGGTCTCTCAATGCTTCATCTAAGTCTGCGAACCCGCAGAGGCCTCCCAAGTGTCGGAGGTCTGCCACGAAGTCAGCCACGCTCTCTCCTTTTCGTTGGCTTCGTTGATAGAACTCGTGGCGTCTCACGAGTGTGGGTACGGTTGGCGCGTAATGGTCTCTCAGGAGAGGTTCGAGGTCGTCCCAGCTTATTGCTTTCACTTCTCGAGGCTTTGCGAGGGCTTTAGCCATTTTAAAGACAGCCGGGCCGCAGTACTTCAGGAACAGCGCCTGCTTCTTGGCTGGTGTGGCGTCCTTCAGGTTGTTCGTTTCAAGGAACATCTGAAAGCGATCCATGTAGGATTCCCAATCCTCTTGGGATGGATCGTACGGAGCGGGTGGAACGATGCCACCGGACATGGCTTCCGTTGGTGGCGCCGTTTTTTTTACACGTGCTCTGTTTTTCTTCCAAGTTCCTTAAGATCAGATGTCTCCAAATCCCATCCTCGTCGCCAGTGTCATAAATTCAGGCATGGGTAGAATGAATGGAGACAGTCTTAGTTGGTGAACTTCAACTCTTTATTGCATAGTGACTTCTAACTTGTATAACAACAACTCTACTTATATAGGTAATGCTAATGTTAAATAACCAATAGGAGCTTGTGAAATGCTAGCTCCAGTACCAAGAAGAGTCCTTCGTTAAGGGCCAATCAGATTCTCAGAACCCGACCAATCCAATCTAGCCGCTTAACACCCAATCAGAAGTGCAGGGCCAGAACCCTGCACTTTACTCCAAGCTTGCCTTTATTCAACTATTTACATACATAACACTGATCAGAGTGAATAAAGTTATTTAGGTATTTTTTAAGCCTTTCTGCCAAGATTGAAGCAAAGATTTTATAGTCTGCATTTAATAAAGAAATAGGTCTATAGTTCTTAATTTGTAATGGGTCAACCCTTTCTTTTGGAATAAGTGTAATATAAGCTTCTGACCATGTTTCAGGTATTTTCTTATTTATCATAACTTCATTCATGACTTCTAACAGTGGAATGCTCAGCGATTCTTGTAGCGTTTTATAAAATTCTGCCGGGAAACCATCTGGTCCTGGTGCTTTTCCATTGTTCTGTCTGTTAAGTGCTTCAGTTAATTCTATCATTGTTATAGCACTTTCTAACATTTTCCGAGTTTCATCAGGTGCTTTTTTTTCAAGAACCTTCTGGCGTTTTCTGTGAAGACGTTTCGCTTCTCATCCAAGAATCTTCTTCAACTCTGGCTGGATGGAATCCTTCCATTCCTCACCATCCGCTCGGAGCTGAAGAAGCTTCTTAGGTGAGAAGTGAAACGTCTTTTAAAAAAAAAACACACACACACAGAAAGTCCAGCTGCCTCTGAGGGGGGTAGCCCTTTTGGGACAACCATGATCTATTCTGGATGATTGAGAATCTCCACAGACAACTCAGACTTTACTCATGACAGGTAGTGTAAAATCAATTAAATTTGGCAATTACAAGAAACAAGGATCGCAGCCAGGATAGTTAATTATTATTTTGGTCTCAGAAGAACCATCAAAGCGTTGTCCCCAAAACTGGGCTCTTGCTTGGTGTCGAAGCCGATAAGTCACAAGGTGTGGTACAAAATTATGCTTTCATTTTGGTACAAAGATATAAGGACCCTGGCTCAAAAACTAACCAAGGACCTTGATGAGAATCTTACAGCGATGGTTAACCAGAAAGTGGAGTTCAGACCAGAAACATACTTACTGGGAATTATTAATGAGAAATACAGTAAAGGAACAATATATTTAATGATACATATAATAACAGCTGCGAGATTGGTGTATGCCCCAAACTGGAAGAATGTGAAATAATAAGGAAAATATTAGTCTGTGCAGAGATGGACAAACTAATGTTAGAAATTAAAGATAAGGGTAAGACAGAGTATTATAAAGCCTGGAGTAAAATGTATCAATGGCTCGAGTCAAAGAAAAAGAAAGGGTTGACGCTTTATAAGAATAAAAGTTAAAGTTTTGTAAACCAAAGAGAATGGAATATAATGTACAAATATGATACGAATGCATGAGTATAAAAGACTGTTGTAAATATGTATATAATTGTGCATAAATGTAGATAAACGTAAATAAAAATAATGTGCAGCTAGCACTATACTAATAACATAAGGGAAAAAGGAAATTAACTGTTATGTGTATCTCTATAATATAGCTTGTATGGCCAAAATGATGGCCAAGAAATTTGCACAGCGTTCAATTTTTTTAAATGTTTATTCAATAAAGTTTATTTTTAAAAAAGAAAGAGATTCTTACACAATTTGTATAGCCAAGGGGTGGCCGCATTCAACCTTTGCCCTTCCCCTAATAATGCATGCATAGCAGATAATATTGATTGGTTATTTATTTTTATTTATTTATTTATTTGATTTGTCAATCGCTTACAAGATAATAGGTATAAGTATACATAGTTATGAATACATAAAATCGGAACATATAAGAAAAATAAAAGAAACAATAGGAAAGGGATGGTAGGCACGTTGGTGCGCTTATGCACGCCCCTTACAGACCTCTTTGGAAAGGGGTGAGGTCACTAGTAGACAGACTAAGTTTAAGTTTTTGGATCTCAGTCCAAATACATAGCTAAATGTTACGTCACCTGTGTTTCACCCCAGGTCACAGGTATCTTGCAAAATGTGCTAGTTTCATGTGCCAGCTATGTGGCTTTTAGGGTTTTTTCTTATAAGCAAGCTATTCTTGTTCCTAATATCCTGGGTAGTGGTTTTAGGTGCTAACTTCTGCCTCGCTACGAATGTGCAGTTCCAAGCCCTTTCCTATTGCAGAGCAGCTCAAAGCGGCACCCCTACTCCCCCCGACCCCCCTCCTTCCACAGAGAAAAGTAAAACCAGTTTTAAATCTGTCTGAGGCAACACCCCCCTGTGACCCCCCCCACACACCTTCTGTAGAGAGAGAGGAAAAAACCAGCACCCACCCCTCTCCTAGAAGAATGAAATTGTTGTGAATTAATAAAAGTGCTTGAATAAAGATTATTAAAACCTTAAAGTGAAGTGCAGGATTCTGGCCCTGCACTTCTGATTGGCCGATAATAGCGACATCGGATTGGTCCATTCAGGAGAATCTGATTGGCTATTAACGAGCCTCTTTCATTGGTTAAAGGAGCTAATGCTTCCTGTGTTTTCATTGGCTAAGTACTCAAAAGCTTGCCTATATAAAGGGGCCGTTGTGGCCGTATTTCAGAGCTGTTACACCATGTTAAATAAAGAGTTGAAGTTCACTGTTCATCGACTCGTCTCCACTTCTTGCGCCCATGCGCAGAACATAACACTGGTGACGAAGGTGGGATGTGCAGACGTCAGAGCTGACTGAACACTACAGAGCAATAACAGCACATGGCTGAAGCGCACCAATGGCGGAACCATGTCCGGCAGAGTCATACCACCCGCTCCATTCGACCCGGCACAAGAAGACTGGGACTCATATATGGATCACTTCCAGATGTTTCTGGAGACCAACAATTTGAAGGATGCCACTACCGGAAAGAAATGGGCGGTATTCCTAACTCATTGCGGGCCGACCATATTTAAGATGGCCAAGGCGGTAGCGAAACCGGCAGAAGTGAAGTCCATGGACTGGGACGTCCTCGAACCCCTGCTAAGGGCCCACTATGTACCAACCGTACCAACGCTCATTAGAAGGCATGAATTTTACCAGAGAGATCAGCGGAAGGGCGAGAGTGTTGCAGATTTCATAACGAATCTCCGGAATCTGGGAGGCCTATGCGGGTTTGCCAACCTCGAAGAAGCCCTGAGAGACCAAATAGTTCTGGGATTAGATGCACCAACTGTGCAGATTAAGCTGATGGCGAAAGGCGACATTAGCCTTACAGATGCCATTGCTGACGCTACTGCAGCAGAAGCAACCAGGAAGTTTGCTGTCCGAATGCGCCGCACCCACGCCCCGCTTCGCCAACTCGCCAGCGAAGTTTTACCTCACCTAGAAGGACAAGCAACAACAGCCCACCACGAGGACCTCGAATCGTCATCAGAAAGCGATGAAGAAGAGGTCAACCAGCTCCGGTCTGAACGAGACCAACGCCATCAACGTAACCAGAGATCGCAGTACCAATGCGCTGGTTGTGGGGCAAACCACCCCCGATCAGACTGCAAATTCCTCAACGCGCTCTGCCATGTGTGCGGGAAAAGAGGCCACATTGGATGGGTCTGTAGAAGCAAGCAAGGACCCAGCCAGCCTCAGAGGGGGGCTAACTATCACCAACCCACAGGAAGTCGTCCTGTAAACCGAGAACCCTTGAACCACCAATGGAACAACCACTCCTACAGAAACAAACCACTAGCCTATTCAACGAAACGAGAAGAGGCACACCAAACCATTACGATTGGTCACGCCTCATCACTAGATGCCAAGAAGATCCGGGTGAAGGTCACCATCGAAAACCAGCCTTGCATGATGGAAGTCAATTCAGGATCGTCCCTCTCGATGGTTTCCTGGAAGACCCTCAAGCAACTCATCCCTACTGTCCGGCGACAAGACCTCAGATTCCAAAGAATCGTACTCAAAGACTATCAAGGAAATCGAATTCCAGTTGTTGGATCCAGCCAAGTCCGTGTCTCATTTAAAAATCATACCGCATCTCTACCCCTGACCGTAGTCGACAGGGATCGGCCTAGCTTGTTAGGCCTTCAATGGTTCGCTCCACTCAGAATTGAAGTAGCCGGCATTCACCGAACCAGCAGCAACGACTAGGAAGAGGCTCTCGTCCAAGAATTGCAGGACGTCTTTGCAGATGAACTAGGTGAGTACAAGGGGACCCCGATATCATTTAACCTCAACCCCGAAATAGCTCCCATCCGCCTTAAGCCTCGTCGAGTTCCATTTGCCCTTAAACCAAAGATTGACGAGCAGCTTGATAAATTAATAGCCCAGGGTGTGTTAGAACCAACTGACCACTCTCCCCGGGAAACCCCAATCGTGACACCCATCAAGCCGGATGGCTCGTTAAGAATTTGTGGGGACTACCGAATCATGCCCTTCAGCAAAACAGTTACCCGGTATCGGTGATGCAACACCTTCTCCATTCCCTGGGGGGCGGAAAAGTTTTCGCTAAACTAGATCTAGCCCAGGCATACCAACAACTGCCTGTAGACAAAAAAACGGCAGAGGCCCAAACGATCGTTATGCACCAAGGTGCGTTTAAATGTAACCGACTCCAATTCGGAGTAAGCGTGGCCCCGGGAATCTTTCAAAGTTTGATGGAAAGACTATTACAAGGGATCAAAGGCATTGTCCCATATTTTGATGACGTTTTAATTGCTGCTCCGACTCGAGAAATACTAAGGGAGCGCCTGGGGTTGGTTCTCCAGAAATTTAAAGACTCGGGTCTCAAAGTTAAAAAAAACAAGTGTCAACTATGTACGGGTCGAGTAGAATTTTTCGGGTACTTAATCGATAAACAAGGCATTCACCCCACCGATAGTAAGCTTAGGGCAATCAAAAATGCCCCAAAACCCTGCAATAAGGCCGACCTCCAAGCTTTCCTAGGCCTTATCAATTTTTATAACATTTTCCTGCCTCACAAAGCAACAGTAGCAGAACCCCTACATCATTTGTTGGACAAAGAAACACCCTGGGTTTGGGGGCACCGAGAGGAAAATGTGTTTCGACAAGTAAAAAACCTATTGACCTCCGATGCTGTTTTGATGCAGTATAACGAGACTTTGCCTTTAACAATTACATGTGATGCATCACCATTCGGAGTGGGTGCCATTTTGAGCCACGTTTTACCAAACGGTAGTGAAGCTCCTGTTGCCTATTTTTCAAAGACGCTATCAAAAGCAGAACGCAATTACAGTCAAATCGATAAAGAAGCCCTTGCTATTGTATCTGCTGTTAAACGATTTCATGAATATATTTATGGGCGAGCTTTTACTATAGTAACTGACCACAAACCTTTACTTGGAATAATAGTGGGAGATAAGCCAACCCCTTATATATTATCTCCCAGAATGACTCGCTGGTCAGAATTCTTGGCTGCATACAACACCGCCCAGGGAAAGCCATTCCCCACGCTAACGCATTGAGCCGTGCACCACTTCCGTGCACCAAACCGTTGATGACCCCGCTCCGACCGTCACAACACTTCAGATCGAGACACTTCAAACACCGCCGCTGACAGTCCGAGATATCGCAATTGAAACTAAACGCGATCCGATTTTGGCACGAGTCCTCAGCTGGGTAGAGCATGGATGGCCATTGGACCAAATCCCTGACAACTACGTTCCCTTCAAAAATCGACAGACAGAACTGTTTTCGCAGAAGGGCTGCATCATTTGGGGGGATAGAGTCGTTGTCCCAGAGCGGTTACAGCGAGCGGTACTGAGAACCTTGCACGACGGCCACCCTGGCATTGTGCGCATGAAAGCATTCGCACGAAGCTACGCGTGGTAGCCGGGAATAGACAAGCAGATCGAAGCCTGGGTAAAAACTTGTTACAAATGCCAGGAAGTCAGCAATGCCCTACCGAAAGCAATCCCAACAGAATGGGAAATACTCAGGGGACCATGGTCCCGTATTCATCTGGACTTTGCGGGACCTACTAAGGGACAGACATTTTTATTAACAGTGGATGCCTACTCGAACTGGCTTGAAATCCATGAAATGAAAAATACAGCAACCAAATCAGTCATCAGGAAATTGGACAGATTATTTGCAACACACGGACTACCAGACGTTCTGGTATCTGACAACGGGCCCCAGTTTACCGCGCTTTCTTTTGAACAGTATCTGGCGGACCGCGGTATTCGCCATGCGCTAACTTCACCAGTGCATCCTGCGGCCAATGGAAGGGCTGAGCGCATGGTACAATTAGTCAAAAAAACTCTGCATAAAATGGACTATGGCGATATCGAAGACAAGATTAACCGGATACTCCTTTTGCAGCACATCACTCCACACAGCGTCACCAACAAAACTCCGGCTGAGTTATTGATGGGACGAAAGCTCCACTCCCACCTTGACCGACTACACCCATCATATGAACCTGAAAAACCACACGGATCCAGCGGGAAATGCCGTGATTTCCAGATAGGCAACTTGGTTTTCGCTAGAAACTTTTCTGGCGATCCATTGTGGGTCGAGGCAATTGTAATCCAAGTGACTGGACCCAGATCGTACCGAGTGAAATGTCGCGATGATAGAATATGGAAGCGCCATATTGATCAGCTGCGTTCAAGGCTGCAGTCTGGGGTCTGCGATTCCGGTGATTTCCAAACTGAGGGGGGAGGAGACGCCGAGGAAGCTGAGTTTGAAATGGCAGAAAGCACAAGCGGAAGAAATGACCACTCAGGGGGGTGTATTCAGACACCAAAACTCTTAAGAGACTAACAGGGGTATTTTCAGAGGTGAAATCCTCATGAACTTCTTGGCCTTTTTCCTTAGGGAGGGCAGAGTCTTTCAATTCCCTTGCCATCCCCCTTTCCTTGGGGAAACACAGAGAAATTGGGGAATCCCCCCCCCTCCAGTTAGCTTCCCTCCGGAGAGGAGGAGGATATGGGGATTGGATCCACTATAATTTTTGGGATGGGGAACTAGAACCCCTGTCTTGGGTTTGTGAGAATGCAAAAATCTCAATGGATGGTATGATCAGGGTACCATGAGGGAAATGAGGGGGGAAAGGACGGACGGGGGTTACCTGAGGAAAATAAATTTTCTTGGGGGGCTTTCAATAGTGTTTCAGCTCTCCTTTTCCCCTCACACACACACACACACTAACACACACACTGCCCACCATCCAGCCTTTGGCTCCTCATTGAACCTCCACATGGAGGATTTGGGGCTGTGAGGATGCGAAGCAAGGATGGAGCTGCTTGTTCTCCTTTTGCCCAGATGGGGCCTTTGGGGGGTGGGAGGAGAAGATGGAGACCTAAAAGGTGCAACTTGGAGGCCGGATGGAGGATCTCAAGGCTTATCTAGAGCAGGGGTCCCCTAACTTGACAACTTTAAGACTTGTGGACTTGAACTCAAAGCAAAATTGGTTGAGGAATTCTGGGAGTTGAAGTCCACAACTCTTAACGTTGCCAAGTTTGGAGACCTCTGATCTAGAGGTACCTGAAAGGCTTCATAGGGAAAAATGTATTTCTTTCATTTTCCAACCATTTTTTATCCCTTTTCTCACTCTGTTCCTCCTGTCTCAGTGTCCCAGGAGGGGAGAGGGGCTCTGTCTCTCCTGTGGACTCCCCAAACCATCTTCCTGTCCCTATTTCAGGCTTTCACACAATATAGGTGTTGTTTGGCTGTGAACTCAACGGGAGGACCAAGGAAGGGTTTGAGATGCATGGATACGATGGGAGGACCTTCCTCACCTTTGACACGGACACCCTCACTTGGGTGGCTCCCGACCCCCAGGTCCAGATCACCCAGAGGAAATGGGATGCTATTCCAGGATTGAATCAGGAAAAGAAGGCCTACCTGGAGGAAATCTGCATTGAGTGGCTGGAGAAGTACCTGTCCTATGGGAAGGAGACGCTGCTGAGGACAGGTGAGCATCTGGGTCCAGGCTGGACTTTCCTCCTTTATGGCCAGATTTGTTGCACACATTCGGACCCCTTGGGGTCCCTTGTCTGGAGACTGTTTGCCCTGAAGAGAATCCTTCCCCTCCCCTCCCAGCACCTCTCCAGGATGCTGGGAGTTTGGTTTGGTTCTTATTGTCGGGCAGCCATTAACATGAAATACACTTCCTCCCCTTGCAAGCCGTAGTTGTGGCCGGCCAAGATCAAGTGTCTGTGTGGATCAGCAGCAAATCTTCGGTTAAAACTAAGTGGTGGGAGATTTTCCTGCTCCTTCAATTTTTTGATCCCCCTTCCAGGCTCTGGAGGGGCTCAGAGTTAATTCTGGGGGTGCCGTTTCTGCAGAGCCCCCAGCAGTGATGATGAGAGGCAAGACAGAGATGGAGGATGATGGGATGGAGACACATGTCTGCCGCCTGGATGGCTTCTACCCCAGGGAGATCGATGCCTCCTAGACAAGGGACGGGGAGGTCTGGGTGGAGGAGACCTTCCATGGGTTTCTTGTCCCCAACGCGGATGGGACCTACCACTGCTGGCTCAGCATCCGGATCAACCCAAAAGAGAGGGGCCGCTATCGGTGCCACGTGGAGCATAACGGCCTGCTGGAGCCTCTGGACCTGGCCCTGGAAGGTGAGAGGATGCAGGGAGGGGAAGGCTGGGCTCTTTGGCAGGCTGGGAGGTGGTGGAAGAGGAATCTGGCCCCAGATGTGTCCAGATGTGAGCATACCTGAGCTTTCATCCACTGGTTTTTCCAATGTTTGAGGTTGGTGCAGCTGCAAGGACCAGACCACACTACTGACTTCAGGGGATGTAAAGGAAACTATAGAATCCCATCACAAGACTTGGCCCATCCTGGTGAAATTCCCTCATATCCTCTCTTAGCCTCTGCTCCTCCCCAGTTTCCTGCCTCCAGCGTTTATGAAGTGGTTGTTTTGGTTTCCCAGTGTGCAGATCTGCACATCTCTCACTGCATAGTGCTGCATATACCACGTTGCTCAGTTTGTTTCTGGGTGTTTTATCCTTGGGGTGGACAAGCTTGTGCCTCAAATATAAATCCTTCCATTTCCCCAGCATCCAGTCAGAGCTGAAGGAGCTTCTTGGATGAGAAGTGAAAGGTCTTCAAAAGAAAAAAGAAAGAAAAAAGAAAGTCCAGTGGCCTCTTGGAAAAAGCACCTTCGGGTCATGATCTCAGAGTTTGTAACCCTGAGGCCTTCATCTCGCAAATTGACTCTTGATTCCCCTTCTATATATCTTTAAGCCAAGGGTCTTCAAACTTGGCAAGTTCAAGACTTGTAGACTTCAACTCCCAGAATTCCTGGGCTAACATGGCTGAGGGAGGAATTCTGGGAGTGGAAGTCCACAAGTCTTAAAGCTGTTAATTTTGAAGACCCCTGCTTGAAGCATTTGGAGGTCCCTCAAGTGTCTGAAACAGGATATTTCAGGGCAAGGGGGTCCTTGGGTAGAAGAGGAAGGTTTTAAATTCTTCTTGCATCAGACTCATGACTTGGGACGATTGTTTGGGCTTCTCCTTCAATGATCTCCTCTTTCTCCCAATTCAGAACCAACTGATTCAATGCCCAACTGGTGGCTCATCTTCGCCTGCATGTTTGGTGTTGTTGTGCTGGGGTGTGTGATTCTTGGGATCGTGAAATTGTATAGTAAGTATCTGTTTTTTGAGGGGGGTGATGGAAGGACCCCCTTTGGGGAGCTTCTTCTGGGCTTCCTTCTGTCCTGTTTTCGTAGCCCTCTGAGATCTCAGCCTCTCGCTGGGACTCCCGTCTCCATTCAGCTGAGTCTGAGATTCAGGCAGTCCTGTCTTCTTCTGAGTTGGGAAGAGGCTTCCCAGTTCTGTCCCTTTCGAAGAATTTGGTCAAGGAGCAGCAGAGAAGGATTTCCATGAAAATCTTCCTCCCCTCCCAGCTGCTGCTGCTGCTGCTTCCCCCAATTCCCCTCCATCCATCTGAGAAGCATCAGGTCTCTCTTGGGGCAAATCAGGAGATACATTTGTATTTTGACCATCCTTCTGTCTTGGTTAATGAGTCAGAATGACTAGGAAATATCTCCTGGGGTTCTTCCTCCTACAGAGGGAGAGATTGGATGATATCTGGTGGATTCTTTTGAACTTTCAATTATTTTTGTCTTTGCAGTGAGACGTCAATATGGCTACAAAGCAGCGCGAAGTGAGTGACTTACTCTCTTTCCATGTTATCTCCAACTTAGAACAGGCCTCAGAGCCACCATCACTTGAGGGGTGTGTGTGTGTGTGTGTGTGTTTAAACACAAAACAATCTCATGAAGCTGCAAAGTTGTGCTATCTTCCTCCTAAGAACTAGGCTGGGGAAGATGGGCCCAATTTTCATTACAGCTAGGTTATTCTTGGGAGTGGAGACCTGAAGGAGAAACTTCTGGTATAAGAAACCTTCAAGAAGGTGAGAAGACCCAGCTGGTGGACAATCCCTTTGATTCAGAAGCTGCTCAGTTTTCCAAGGATGTTGAAAGGAATGGTTTGGCCATAACACAGTCAGGAAGCTCTGTAAAAGCGGTGGTGAAAAGGAGGCATTTTGAGAGAAAAGGGGCTTTGATGGATGCCAGCTGGATCTCCTCTTGGTCTCCCACCACAAGACTCTCCAGTTAGGAACTGATTGGAAAAACTAGCTCTGCAGTCATCTGTATCCTCATGTCAGCACTGCCCTATGGCTCAAGAATTGGGGAAATATTGTCCTGTAGGGAGATATATAAATGTTGGGCAATTCTGCTCTGTGTCTCTTAGCTAAAGCTAAATTGGTTGAAAGCTGTGGGTGAATTGATGTGTCCTTGTGTGCGTTTGTTTCTGTCTGGGGGGGGGGAACAGTGGTGGGATTCAAATTGTTCTACCACGTTCGGTGGGCGTGCTTTGCGTGTGCATGCACAGCTTGTGGCAAATGTAGGCTTCACATCTCCGCCTAGCGACTGACACACCCACCCTTTTCCAGGCCGTTATATGGGATCTTATAGTTCAGGTAAGCTGGAAGGAGCCGCTCATGAGTGAAGAACAACAGTGGGTGGGACAATTGTGGGTTTTTTGTGTTTATTCAGAGGACATATTGTTCACAAACAATTAGCATTATTTTACATCAGGAATGGGTTGGCCATAACGTAGTCAGGAAGCTCCATAAAAGCGGTGATGAAAAGGAGGCATTTTGAGAGAAAAGGGACTTTGATGGATGCCAGCTGGATCTCCTCTTGGTCCCCCACCACAAGACTCTCCAATTAGGAACTGATTGGAAAAATTAGCTCTGCAGTCATCTGTATCCTCATGTCATGTGAGGCCTCTGATGGAAGAATTGCGGAACTATTGCTCTGTGTGGAGATACAGAAATGTTAAGAATTCTTTCCTGTGTCTCTGTGTCTCTTAGATAAACCTAAATTGGTTGAAAGCTTTGGGTGCATTTGTGTGTTTTTGTGTGTATGTGTCTGTGGGAGGGAAGGAGCTGGAACCAGAAACAACCCAAGTTTCTCCATCTCCTCCTGTCACACCACAGGGGTGGGATCCAATCGGTGTAACTACCAGTTCGATGCTATGCACGCCTGATGGGCGCTGTGCGAGCATCCACATGACAGCATGCTGAGCAGCCCAGAGTGCTGAAAAGCCCTTTATTCCTGCTTTTTCAACCGCAGCTGTGCCACGCAAAGCAGCTGCGATTGAAAAAGCAGGAAATAAGGGACAGGTAAGAGCCCAGACAGGCAGGTGGGCCAAAACAGCAGCAGGCACAGAATCGGTTCTGTGTCTGCTGCTCTTCTGAGCTACCGGTTCTGTAGAGCCGGGCAGAATCGGTAGCATCCCACCCTAATCGCACACCCTTTTCTTTTCCACAAAGTGATAACGGATCTTTCAATTCAGGAAAGCTGGAAGGAGCCACTCCTGAGTGAAGAACAGCAGTGGGTGGGACAATTGTGGGTTTTTTGTGTTTATTCAGAGGACGTATTGTTCACAAGCAATTAGCCTTATTTTACACCAGCCTACGATAAGACAGAGGGACGCGGTGGCTCGGGGGCTAAGACACTGGGCTTGTTGATCAGAAAGGTTGGTAGTCCGGTGGTTCGAATCTCTAGCACCGCGTAACGGAGTGAGCTCCCATTACTTGTCCCAGCTTCTGCCAACCTCGAAGTTTGAAAGCATGTAAAAAATGCAAGTAGAAAAATAGGTACCCCTTTAGTGGGAAGGGAACAGCATTCCGTGCGCCTTTGGCGTTTAGTCATGTCGGCCACATGACCACAGAGTCGTCTTCTGATAGCACTGGCTCTTCGGCTTTGCAACGGAGGTGAACACTGCCCCCTAGAGCTGGAAATGACTAGCAGATATGTGTGAGGGGAACCTTTACCTTACGATAATACAGGTATCCCTCATCTTACAGCAGTTCATTTAGTGACCGTTCAAAGTTACAACGGCGTGCACAAAGTGACTTAAGGACCATTTTTCACACGGATGACCGTTGCAGCTTCCCCATGGCTGTGTAATTTAGTTGGATGCTCCCATTTATGACGGTTGTGGGATCCCTGGAATTATGGGATCCCCTTTTGTGACTTTCTGACAAGGAGAGTCAATGAGGAAACCAGATCCACTTTACAACCATGTTACTAAGTCAACAACGGTCAACAACTTCATTTAACTGCGGCCAGAAAGTTTGTAAAATGTGGCGAGGCTCACTTAACAAAGCAACATAAATTTTCAGCTCCATTGTGATTATAAGTCGAGGACTACCTGTATAGGATTGGAAAAGTAGCTTCTGACTGAAAAGGCATTGGGTGAAAGTATAGGTAGTCCTCGAATTACGACCACAATGGAGCCCCAAATTTCTGTCGTTAAAGTGAGACCTTTCTTCAGTGAGTTTTACCTCATTTTACCAACTTTCTGGCCCCAGTTAAATGAAGTTGTTGACCATTGTTAATTTAGTAACACAGTTGAGAAATGAATCTAGTTTCCCCATTGGCTGTGTTCATCCGAAGGTCACAAAAGAGGATCGCGTGACCCCAGGACACGGCAATGGTCATAAATATGAAACAGATAATCAGAGTTGGAAGGGATCTTGTGGGTCATCTAGTCCAACCTCTCCGCCCAAGCAGGAGACCCTGCACCATTTCTGACAGATGGGAGTCCAATCTCTCCTTGAAAGTCTTAAGTGATGGCGCTCCCACAACTTCTGAGGGCAATTTCTGTTCCATTGGTTGATTGTTCTCCCTGTCAGAAAGTTTCTCCTTAACCAGTTGCCATAAGTCACGTTTTTCAGTGCTCTTGCAACTATGACCAGTCACTAAGTGAATTGTTGTAAGTTGAGCACTACCTGTATTGCTTGCTTTCTGCCTGTCACAGAGTTACCAAAGTCCTCCATTTTCCTTCGCTTTTAATAATTTTGTTCCCCTTTTACACTGTACATAAACAAGTGTTCCTCTTTTTTTGCACCTCTTCTCATTTCCTTGTTTTCTGACAGTTAAAAAATTCACTTTCCTTGCATCGCTTTGCTCCCCCAAAGGAGAAAAGGAAGCACTTTCTCCCTGTTGGATTGTTCAGCCTCATTCTTTAGGCTGGGAAGGAAGCCTCCTTTGAAGCAATGAGTTGGGACGGTGCGGGGAGTGAGAGGGAATATGGAGTCTATTAGAAATGCTGTTCTGATTCACGCCCTTTTCCAACAAATCAAACCCATAGAAACTTTGTAATGCTTTTACAAAATAATTGGCTGTGATAAGCACAAGTCTTGCCAAACTGTGGAAGACTTGCCAAAAGATAACAGACCAGAAATAATTTATAAAATAAGAATTTTCAAATACAAATTCAGGATACTGGAATGTCCACGAGGCTGGAATTTCAAAACGTCTTTGCCTTCTGCAAAGAAGGTTCACTTCACAGATGGCTTTTATCTTCTTGAAAGAGGGCCATTACCTTGCAGCCTTACTCCCGAGTCGCCCATGCTGTTGCAGCTGCTCTTTCCTACGATCCATCCTGCGCTCACTTGGCACAGGCTTCTCGGGAACCTCCTCATCGCTGCTGCCAGCCCCCATTATCTCTGAAGGCAGTGGTCTACTCCCTAATGGTCCTGGCCCCTCATCCGAGTCCTTGCTCTCCTCAGCCACAGCCTGCACCTGCTGCTGGCTAACTACAACAAATGCCATGGGTTCCAGCTGAATCTCCAGCATGGGTTTCTTCAGTGTGCTTGCTATCGGCCACCATAGTAATAGCACTCATGGAATATGGCACTGCTGAAGGAAGGTGTTTTCGCTCTGTCAAGGCCAACCGCCCTGAGACTCCGGCTGGGAGAAACACCTGAAGATGGGCTTTCTCGTAATATCATACTGGATGTCGATTGGACTCTCAGTGTTGGGCCTTTGGGTGTGTGTGTGGAGGGGTAGGGATTTGGGCTGACCTTCAGTCTAACTTTTGTGTGTTTTGAATCAGATCTTGCCTTGCTTTTGCTGCTACCACTTCACACTTAGTAAAAGTACCTCTTCTCTAAATCCATGGAGTTAGGGGGGGGGGGTTGCTTTTGAACGGAGATGGGCCTGACAGATTAGAGACCGTTCTGGTGGCATATTCTACTCTCCGCGGAGAGATTCATGAAACCGAGAGGTTGCATGGTGAAGAGAGAGAGAGAGAGGACCAGGGCAAGGCAGGGACTCACTCTGTGTCTTTATCTCCAATGCAGGGAAGAAGCCACCCATTTAGCAGCCTCTTTGCAGGTGAGTGGCCCCACTGGGGTCTGTGTGGGAAGGAGGAAGGGAGGGAAATGGGGGCTTTGGGGTCCAAGGACCAAGTGATGGTGAAGATGCTTTGGGAAATCCCTCTTCTCTCTCCTGTTCATCTCAAGCGCTGCAAGGGGAGGAATTTGGGGGAGATCCAGAGGGGCTCTGGGAAGGGAGGGCTCTGCCTGCCCCCAAACTCTTATCCTGCAAGGCCAGACTGTGGCCCCTCTCGGGATCTGACTCTCTTGGGTCAGGAGGCTCAGAGAGCTTCAAAGAGGAGATTGGTCAGAGAATGACGGAGCAGCTGTCCAGATGAAGTCAAAAGACACTGACGCAAACTTGTAGTTTAGACATATACAAATATATTTCACATTTATAGTTGCAGCAGACAAGATAGTCAGGAACATTGTGAGGTAAATCAAATGGCACACAGAACACAGAGAAGAAAAAAGGCGGGGAAAAAAGGGAAACTCCCCCTTTATACCCACAGCAACCAATCATAACGTGGATTGCCTCATGCAGAAGCCAGCCCAACCAACCAGCTCTTCCCCCATTGAACACTTTCCTGTTCCAGCTCCTGAATTTGATATCCTAACAAGACTGACAATCATCCAACTGATGATGTCCCCAGTGCAAGGGGGAGGGAGGGGGCAGAGGAGGGACTTCTTGTGAGTCCTGCAGTCATGAATGGAGGGGAGGGGGCTTCTCTCCCCTCCTTGAGTCCATCTGGAAATCCCTCCCTCTAGAGATCCCTGGAAACTCAGTGGGTTGGTGAGGTGTATGTCAAAATGGACTAGAGCTAGATTTGTGGATTGGAAGGGAAGCGTCAATACTTGTTTTAATTTGGGGATCAGGTTCTTACCCACCTCAACAGCAACTCCTTGGTCTGCCCATCCGCTCTTGTAAATCCCACCCAGTGGATTTCTCTCTGAAGGCTGCTGTCTTTACTTGGCTGGTTCAACCCGGGTTTTCCTCGCCTTACCTTCCTCTCAAATTAATCGTCCCGGTGTTTTCCACTTTTGTTGCAGCGCAACTTTGGCATGCCACATTCTCAGCAGAAAGATACAGGAATATGAATCCTTCTTCTGAATTAGGCCAGACTCTTAGGAGAAGCCCTTCAGGCCTTTCCTGCATGCTGGAACCGGGATATGTTTTAGGACTTTCATCACTGCTTTTGAATCAGTAAACTTTATCTATCATGATTGAGGAGAAAAGGATGTATTATGTATTCAGATTTCAAACAGGGTTTCATAGATAATAGTTTATAATAGGTAGGTTGCATAACACACTTCATGGGCTTTTGCTGGTTAGTGGATAGAAATTGGAGGTTAAAGATGAAGAATTTCTTGGTTTTACTTTAAGAGAAATTTATAAGTTGTTAATTTTCATTACACTTGTTGGGAAAAAAAGATTCACTTTTTTTCCCTTGTGTTGGTTTTACCTGTTTAATAATGTAATCTTCGATGAAACAAAGTTCTGCAAAAACTGTCGTGTCCGAAAAGAAGCTCAGAGTCGGTGACTTTCAGTAAAAGCTCTTTATTTTTAATAGTTGAACCGAACCGGCAAAAGGCAAAAAGCCTGTGGCTTTTATACCTTTTTGCCGCGGCGGCCGCGGCCAATGGCAGCAATTCAAGTCTCCCGCTCTTGGTTTGCACCAATCACGGGAGACTTCAATCGGGCCAATCGGCGCGGCTCGCCTGGCCAATCAGAAATCCCCGCGCCTTAGCCAATCAAGGCACGGGGATTTCGAGTAGTCCATTTTAATACATAACACCCCTCCCCTCTTGGTATGGTCCCTCACGTGGTGTAGTCACGCAGGTAGGCGGGGCTCCGTCGGGTCCTAGTTGACCTGCGCAACTCACTTTCTTGTTGTAACTCGGCCGGAGCGGTCATCTTTCTGGCTGCTCCTGCCTCTGTGAGAACCGGCTGGATGATCGGGCCGGTTCTCTCGCCGTGGCTCCCGCCTGGGCCTACCGGGTCGGTTGAGTCACGGATTTCGCCGCTCCCGCTTGGCTTCTCCGAGTCGGTAGAGTTGGCCAGACGGCTCTTCTCCGGATGGGACTTGCGAAGGCTGAGTTCCGGTGAGTTTTTCAGTTTTATTTTTTCTTGCGGTTGTTTTACCGGGTATTCCCTCCCCCCTTGGTTCGTGTCTTGGGGGTTGAGGTCAGTCATTGCTCGTGACCTTAGCTGGTCGATATGTCGTTTCCAGGCTCGCCCATCGATGGTTTGGAGCCGGTACGACCGAGGACCAGTGACTTGCGTTATGACGGCTGGGATCCATAGGGGGTCCCCCGTCATGTTTTTGGCGTAGACTAAGTCGCCTGGTTCGAAAGTCCGGTACCTGGAGCTGGAGTCTGGTGGCCGCTCCGGGTTATAGGTCGGGTGTAGACGGTCGAGTGGGGACCGCAGCTTCCTGCCCATCAGGAGCTCTGCAGGGCTTTTGTTAGTTGTGGTATTTGGCGTGATGTGCTGTATGAAGAGTAGTTTGTTGATTTTATCGTTGATCTCCCCGTGGTCCATTTTCCGGAGGGTCTTTTTTGTAAACTGGACCATCCGTTCCGCCCTACCGTTCGCCGCCGGATGCGCCGGTGCTGTCAATGCGTGGCGGATGCCCTTCTCTGCCAGGAACCGTTCGAAGTCGATGGAGGTGAATTGGGGCCCATTATCTGAGACGATGACGTCTGGGAGGCCGTGTGTGGAAAACAGTTTACACAGTTCTTTTATGACAGCCTCTGTGGTGGTGGATTTCATGTCAGCCACCTCCAACCAATTTGAGTATGCGTCGACTGTGATTAGAAAAGTGTGTCCATTTGTGGGGCCAGCAAAGTCTAAATGGATTCTGGACCAGGGTCCCCGTGGTGTTTCCCAGTCCCGGATAGGTGCTGCGGGTGGGCTGGATCTGGTCTCCTGGCACCGGTGGCATTTGGCGACCCACGCTTCAATTTGTTTGTCCATCCCTGGCCACCAAGCATAACTCCTGGCCAGGGCTTTAGTCCTGACGATGCCAGGATGACCCTCATGTAACATCTCTAGGACCCTGTTTTGCAATTTGTCCGGAATTACCACCCGATCACCCCACAGGATACATCCTCTTAACAGTGAAAGTTCAGTCTGGCGCTGCCGGAATGTTTTAAAAGTCTCGTCTTTGTCTTTTTCCGGCCAGCCTTTTTCTAACCAATGTAAGATTTGTGCCAAATGCCTGTCCTTAATGGTTTCTCTGGCAATGTCAGATGCGGTTATGGGCAAATTCTCAATACTCAGGGTGTTTGTTGTTGGTGCAGGGTCAGGGTCAGAGTCCGGCAAGGGCGAGCGGCTTAAGGCGTCCGCGTGCGAAATTTTCTTACCTGGCTTGTGCAGCAGTTCGTAGCTGTAGGCTGCCAGGAATTCAGACCATCTTGTCATGCGGGGCGACAAGATGTTTGGCGTGGCACGGTTTCCAGCGAGGATGCCCAGCAACGGTTTATGATCAGTCACTATTTTGAATGGGCGGCCGTATAGGTACTCATGGAAACGCTTAACGGCGGCAACTATAGCCAAAGCTTCTTTGTCCAGCTGGCTATAGTTCCGTTCCGGTTTAGTCAGAGTTCTGGAGAAAAATGCGATAGGTACTTCTCTCTGGTCTGGGAGGGTATGGCTGAGGACAGCGCCGACGCCGAAAGGTGATGCGTCGCAAGTGACAGCTAAGGGCAAGGTTTCACTGAATTGCATCAGAACGGCGTCGGAGGTGAGGAGGTCCTTGGTTTTTTGAAAGGCGGCTTGCTCTCGTCTCCCCCAAGTCCAGGATGCCTTCTTGTCCAGGAGTCTATGTAAAGGTTCCGCCGCCGTTGCCTTTTGAGGTAGGAAGACATTATAAAAGTTAAGTAAGCCTAGGAACGCTTGTAGATCTGTTTTGGACTTCGGGGTGGGGGCTTCCTTGATGGCTTTCACCTTTTTAGTTGTAGGATGAATGCCCTGCCGGTCTAGGAGGTAGCCCAAAAATTCTATTTGCTCTGTACAAAGTTGGCATTTTTCACGTTTGACTTTAAGTCCTGTTTCTTTAAATTTTGTTAAGACTTGTCTTAGTCGGTTTTCTAATTTTGCTTCGTTTGGCGCCGCCACTAACACGTCATCGAAATAGGGCACCACCCCCTTGATGCCTTGTAGTAAACGTTCCATCAGGCTCTGGAAGATGCCTGGTGCCACGCTGACTCCAAATTGGAGTCTGTTACACTTGAAGGCCCCCCGGTGTGTCACAATTGTTTGGGCTTCCGCCGTTTTCTCGTCCACAGGTAGTTGTTGGTATGCTTGGGCGAGGTCGAGTTTGGCAAAAAATTTTCCCCCTCCCAGTGAGTGCAGTAAATGTTGCACTATTGGGACTGGGTAGGCACTTTGCTGTAGCGCGCTGTTTAGGGTGGCCTTATAGTCCCCGCAGATTCTCACGGACCCGTCTGGTTTTACTGGGGTCACTATAGGGGTCTCCCATCTGGCGTGGTCTATCGGTTGTAATACCCCTTGTTTGACGAGTTTGTCGATCTGCTCGTCAATTTTTGGCTTTAACGCGAAAGATACCCTTCTAGGTTTAAGCCGCTTAGGGGGAACCCTTGGGTCTAAATCAAACGAGATAAGGGGCCCCTGATACTTGCCCAAGCCTCCATCGAAGACCTCCTGGAACTCCTGGACTAGCCGCTGTTCCCAAGCTTCAATGGAGACGTGGTTGACACCTGTCAGCGCGATGTTAAGCGGGGCGAACCATTGTAGACCCAGCAGGCTCGGGCGGTCGCGGTCGACTATTGTGAGTGGTAGTTGTTCGGTGTGGCCTTTGTAGGTTATACTGAAGTTCTTGGTGCCCACTACCGGAACGCGATTACCTTGATAGTCTTTTATGATGATCTTTTGGGCATGCACGTTTCTTCTTTGTAGTGTAGGCACTAGTTTTTTTATTTCGCGCCATGCAATCATGGAAAGGTAGGATCCGGAATCCACTTCCATTTTGCATGGCCGGCCTTCGATGTGGACTTCTACGTGTACTTTTCTGGCGCCGTCGGAGATGGCGTGGCCGATGGTCACCGTCTGGTGGGTTTCTTCTTTTCGCCGACCCTCGCCGCTTCTTTGAGATCGTTGCTTCTGGTCCCACCGACCTGCTGGTTGGCGCTCTCTGGCTCTGGGCGGGGAGCTTTCTCTTCTTCTGTCTTGCTGTTCCCATTTGGGCGGGCTGCGGGTCTTCCTCTGGCGGCAGACTCGAGCGATGTGGCCCCTTCGGTCACAATGCCTGCAGATAGCGTCAAAGAATCGGCATTCTGACCTGGGGTGGTCGCCGCCGCACCCGGCGCAGTTGGTCCTCGACCTACGACCTTTCCGGCTTCTTTGGTCTCCGCGTCCCGTCTGCACGCGATGTATGTCCTCCTCGTCATCTGACGTGCTGGAGGTTGACTGGTAATCGCCGTAGTATGCGGTTGTTTCGTTTCTTGTGTCGGCCGACCTCGCGGGGTTGTTGTTTCCGCCCTTCGCGTCAGATCTTCGCATGGTGTCTGCTGACGTGCGGGTTGCTTCTGCGGCTGCTGCCGCGGTGAGGGCATCGGCCAGGCTGATGTCGCCTTTGGCCATAAGTCGGCTCTGGAGTATCGAATCCCATAAGCCTAGTACGAAGCGGTCTCTTATGAGACTGTTCAAACCTTCAAACTCGCAGAGTCCTCCTAGGCGCCGTAACTCTGCGACGAAATCGCTCAATTTTTCGTCTGGCTTCTGGTTTCGGCGGTAAAATTCGTTGCGCCGTATTAGAATGGGGACCTCGGGGGCGTAATGGCGCCGCAGTATTGGTTCAAGGACGTCCCAGTCCATGGCGGTTGCGTCTGCCGGCTTGGCTAATGCCTTAGCCATCTGGAAGACCTCTGGTCCGCAGTGTGTAAGGAAGACAGCGCGTTTTAGCGGGCCCGGGGCGTCCTTCATGCCGGCACATTCTAGGTACATCCGGAACCGATCCGAATACGATTCCCAGTCCTCGGCGGCGGGGTTGAAGGGAGCGGGCGGTGCTATCTTTGCCATCTTAGTGTTGTCGCTGGTTCTTAGGTGGACACGGGGTTCGGTTCAGGGGCGAGATCCCACCTTCGTCGCCAGTGTCGTGTCCGAAAAGAAGCTCAGAGTCGGTGACTTTCAGTAAAAGCTCTTTATTTTTAATAGTTGAACCGAACCGGCAAAAGGCAAAAAGCCTGCGGCTTTTATACCTTTTTGCCGCGGCGGCCGCGGCCAATGGCAGCAATTCAAGTCTCCCGCTCTTGGTTTGCACCAATCACGGGAGACTTCAATCGGGCCAATCGGCGCGGCTCGCCTGGCCAATCAGAAATCCCCGCGCCTTAGCCAATCAAGGCACGGGGATTTCGAGTAGTCCATTTTAATACATAACAAAAACAAGTAGGCATTTTGATATTTTTGTCATTAAAATGGTTGATGCAGTTTTAATTGATTATGCCAGGTATTTGACCATATATTTGATAACTAATAAATAAATATACCAAGTATAACACTTGTTAGGGATAACATTGTTTTACCCTAACTGGTTTAGGTAAATAATAATATGTAATCATAGTTTGTATGTTAAAGTGTCTGCAACTTTAACTGTGGGATAGTAATTAAGGGAGTGGTTGTGAAAGCACTTTAAAAGAAGCAAGACGGCAGCTTGCTATCTCTCTGGCTTTGATGAAACCTGATTACTGCAAGGACACAAGACTGCATTGCTCGAACGGGAGAGAAAACAAAGGACATACTTGTAAGTGAATTGACATAGGGTATTCAACACAGACTTTGTTAACTGAATATCCCTGAATGGACTGACTAAATGATACATGACTATTGGACTGTTATTTTGACTATGCTATGAACTCATAATGGAATAAACTATATATTTGATAGCACAAGCGTATCTGTCATTTTTACTGTATGTTAATAAACATACAAGCTTAGCTCACTCATTTATCTGTGTGCCTATCTGACTAAGCTGCACATTCTGTTTAGCTTGTCTCCCTAACCCTGGTTGGGGAAACCAGGCTTAACAACACTTGACACTGATTATTTATAGATTGCCATTTATGGATTTTTATATTTTTTTTTAAAAAAAAGGAATGTGGGATCGATTGTACAGCCAGGTTGCTACCTCCTTAACAATTGTATAAGCTTGCCAAAATAGTTTGCTGAAAATAAAGGATCTTGTTTTCTTACCTGACTTGCTTCCTGTTTGGGAAGTTGGAAATAGGAGGGATTTTATCCTTGTTGCTCAGAGATTGCAATTTCACTTTGAGTGGAAGGTAGATGAAATATCAAAGCTAATTTGGAAGGAGTGAGAAGCAGGGTGGATCATGTATGTTCATTTTGGCGCAGGAGGCAGCCATTTTGTTCCTACATCCAGATGTTTCTCTAGCATCACCACCTGACTTTCTGCAAAATGGCCATTTGGTCTTGGCTTGGTGGTGGTAGCAACAGCGGCTGCTTTTCCCTCAAATCCAAATTCAGATAGGGTTTAGTAGATATAGTTCGTAAAATGGTTCTGTTGTTATTTCTGTTGTTGTTAGTCTTTCGCCGACTAATATGAAGAAATGAGGTATTATAGATGGGTTCACGGAGAATGAGAGGAAGGAAAGGAATGAAAAGTTGCTTGAATTTACTGTAAGTTTAAGAGACAGTGATAAGTTTTTAATCTTGACCATACTTGCATCCATCTCTCCTCTCTCTCTCCTTCAATGGAATTATTATTTTCATGTGCATTCTGAGATGTCTGCCATTAAAGTACTTGCTGCATTTTAATTATTGCACAGTTAATTCACATATATTTGACCATCCACCTCACCAATGTACCCATTTTTTCCCCCTGGTTGTCATTTATGAATGTTAGAAAAATGGAACATGAGAACAACCGCACAGCCAGGCCGCTTCCTCTTTAACATATCTATTGTGGGTCATGTGTTGTAGTTAGGCACAAAATAAATGGTTTTGTTTTCCTCTCGCCCGAATTGCTGCCTGTCTTTTGGGTGGTTAGAAATAGGAGATATTTTATACACTGTCTGTAAATTCATGAAGGAGGGTGATGTTTTTTTTATGTTTTATGTCTTATGTTTTATGTGTTTTTGTTCGTTGTTAAAATCAATCAAACTTTTTCAAAAAAAAAAAAGAAAAATAGGAGATATTTTACCTTCGTTGTTGATTTTCCTTGGAAAATCAACAAGTGAGGGAGCGAAGTGAACTCAAGATGGGCAAGAACCGGAGTGACTCCTCCTGTCTGTTCCTTTGGGGAGCAGGCAGCCATTTTGTTCCTGAAGAAAGGAAGACAAGCCCCCATGTCATCGTTCCTCTCTTTCCCTCCGTGACCTCCCAGGACAATGCAATAAAAGACCTTCAAAAATTTCAGTAACAGGTTCTCCGCCAGGTTGCTGGGTAGGCGTGGCCTAATCAGCCTCTTGCACCACAGTGGGGGTGAGAGGGGGGCAGACAGTTGGTTCAAATTTAACATCTGGTTTGCTCTTTTAACAGACTTAACAGAGTTGGAAGGGACCTTAGAGGTTATCTAGTCCAACCCCCCCCATCCCGCCCAAGAGAGAGACCCTACACCATTTCTGACAGATGGGAGCCCAATCTCTTCTTGAAAGCCTCCAGTGATGAAGCTCCCACAACTTCTGAGGGCAACTTCTGTTCCATCGGTTGATTGTTCTCACTGTCAGAAAGTTTCTCCTTATTTTCAGGTTGAATCTCTCCTTGTTCAGCTTCCATCCATTGTTCCTTGTCTGGCCTACAGGCGCTTTAGAAAATGGCTTGACCCCCTTCCTCTCTGTGGCAGCCCCTCAAATATTGGAAGACTGCTATCCTGTCTCCCTTGATCCTTCTCTTCACTAGACTAGCCAAGCCCAGTTCCTGTAAACATTCTTCATATGCCTTAGTCTCCAGTCCCCTAATCATCCCGATCTGGCTGATTCCCACCCCGGGACAAACCACACTTCTTATGAGAACTGATGATGTTACCTAGTTGGATAATGAAACGTCTGCAAGAGAAAACAAGCCAGAGCTCCAAGGAGCCCGCATTTCAACCATGAGCTATAATATAATATGAATATAAACACAGACAAACTGCACTCCTTAGCAGCACTGATGATGTTACCTAGTTGGGTAATGAAATGTCTGCAAGAGAAAACAAGCCAGCTCAGATAACCTCCAAGAAGCCCTTTCAGAGGAATTCCCAGAGAGCTGGTGGGGCAGGCAGGTGCCCTGATCGAAGATAGCGCCCCGGGAGGATACTTATCCAGGCAGCTCCTGCACAGAGACAGGATCCAGATCAGGCATTGCGCGATCTTCTGCAGGGCCCCATTTACCCTCCTGCTACTGCATCCTTCTTTTGGCTTTCAGCTGCTGGACCCGATTGCTCTCGCCGCAGATCGAAGTCCCATGCAGCTGGCTCAGTCACGCACCTCAGCTCCCAAGGGGAAGAGCCAGGGGCTGGACAGCCGATCATTCCCTACTTGTCCGGGCCAACATCCGAGACCCTCCCATCTGCACCAATCCGCCAACTTCTGGCACCTTTGTTTCCTGATGGCTCAGACTGACAGAATCACCGAGTTGGGAGGGACCTTTGAGGTCTTCTAGTCCAACCCCACGACTCGAGCGGAAAATCCTGTTTCCTATTTCAGACGAATGGCTCAAAAATAGTCGAGTAATTAGCCAAAGTAAGAGAGTCCGCTTTGAACGGCGCAGGGGAAACTGAGGAGCACAGGAGGGTTATTACAACTTTTCTTGGCTCTTCTGGATTAATAAAAAAATAAACTGAATGAGTGGAGGATGGATTTTTAATCACGTTTCAAGAAGTTTCAGAAACTGACGTCTAAGGGATGAGAAGGAAAGTGTAAAGAAAGAATGAGGTGAGGTTCTTTGATTTCCCCCATGTGTAAAATGGGTCTAATCATTCCTATTAAATTATGCTTAATGCTGATGATTGTGCCCATTTTACAGATGGGCAAGTCACAGAACGTAACCTCATCCTAAGCAATGCTTAATATCTAGTGTAACGTTTATTTATTTTGTTTGATTTGTCAATTGCTTACAAGATAATAGGTATAAGTATAAACATGGTTATGAATACATGGAATGGATACATATAACAAAAATAAAAAGAATCAATAGGACAGGGACGGTAGTAGGTGCGCTTATGCATGCCCCCTACAGACCTCTTAGGAAAAGAGTGAGGTCAATCGTAGACAGTCTAAGGTTAAAGTTTTTGGAGTTTGGGGAAGAAACCAGAGTCAGGGAGAGTATTCCAGACATTGACCGCTCTGTTGCTGAAGTCATATTTCCTGCAATCAAGTTTGGTGCGATTAACCTTGAGTTTGAATCTATTGCTTGCTCTTATGTTGTTATGGTTCAAGCTGAAGTATTCATTGACAGGTAGGACATTGCAATCTATGATTATATACTATATTTAGATCGGACCAAAGGCAACGTAGTTTTAGGTTTTCTAGGTCTAGAATTTCAAGTCGGGTGGCATAAGGTATTCTGCAAGGAGTAGAGGAGTGGAGAATTCTTCTTGTGCTTCCATCTATAAAGACAAAGCAATCGGAATTGTTCAGGCTGAAGTTGTTTACCCATTAATTTGGCAATAAATCCCACTAGGGATGCACAAGCACTGCTTTGCAAACGGCAATTAGAAAAAGAAGCAGAAGCAGCAGCAGCAGCAGCAGCAGCGTTTAGAAGCGGAAAGCGCCGCAAGAAACACCCATGACGGCGACAGGACTCTTGGCCTCCAGCCTGGGGACTTTCCGACTCCGCCCACAGAAAGCACGTGATCCCCTGATTGGAACCAATGGGATCCGCCGACGGGCAGGTGGCTTTTCTGAGAAATCAAGTGGTAACAAAGAAACGCCGTTCTCGCATTGGCCACGGGGGGCGCTGCTGCGCCCGCAAAGCTTCCAACAGACGAGATAATTTAACAGATAACCAGCGTTGGAAGACGGGATCTTGTAGGTCATCTAGTCCAACCCCCTGCCCAAGCAGACAGATGGGAGTCCAATCTCTTCTTGACAAGGTGGGGTGGAAAGTTTTGACTCTGGCAGAGACGCCGACTGAGGGAATTGCTGGGTTGGGCTGAGAGAGAAAGGAAAGGAACCAAAGTCACCAATCTGATTTTTTTCTCGTGCCTACAGTAGGAGTAGAGCCTGCTGAAGACCCCGGGGAGGAATGGCAATCTCCCTCTTCCTCTGACACTGCCCACCTTCCTCCCTTCCCCAGGCACTCGATTCATCTTGGCAGCCTTCACGTTTTTGGCCAATATGCCCTCAGGTAGGACAAGAAAAAGTAGTTAAGGTCTAGCAGGAAGCAAGGAGGAACAGAGGTGGCAGAGAAGGGGCAGGGCAGGGCAAGAGAGGAGAGGGGAGAAGTGGAGAGGAGGAGGAGGAGATGAGAGGAGCAGAGAGGGGGAAGAAGGGGAGAGGAGGAGGGGAAGAAGAAGAGGAGGGGGAGGAAAGGAGGAGGGGAACAGGAAGGAAGGAGAGGAAGAGGAGAAGGATGAGAGTGAGGGAGGGGAAGAGGAATAGGGAGAAGAGGGGAGGAGAGAAAATGATGAGGGGAGAAGTGAGAGGAGGGGGGAAAAGGAAGAGGCATGGAGAGGAGGGGAGAGGGGCAGGGAGGGCAAAGGGGAGGGGAGGAATGGAGAGAAAAGGAAGAAGAGAGTGGAGAGGAGGAGGAAGACGAGAGGAGAAGGATGAGAGTGAGGGAGGGGAGGAGGAAGAGGAATAGGAAGAGGAGGAGAGAAAATGATGAGGGGAGCAGGGAGAAGGAAGAGGCATGGAGGGGAGGGGAGAGGGGAGGAAGGGGGAGGGGAGGAATGGAGAAAAGGAGGAAGAAGAGAGTGGAGAAGAGGAGGAAGACTAGAGAGGAGGAGGAGGAGATGAGAGGAGCAGAGAGGGGGAAGAAGGAGAGGAGAAGGGGAAAGAAGAGGAGGGGGAGGAAAGGAGGAGGGGAACAGGAGGGAAGGAGAGGAAGAAGGGAAGGGTAAGAGTGAAGGGGGAGGGGAGGAGGAAGAGGAATAGGGAGAGGAGGGGAGGAGAGGAGAGAAAATGATGAGGGTGAGAGGAGGAGGGGAGAAGGAAGAGGCATGGAGGGGAGAGGGGAGGGGAGGGGAGGAATGGAGAGAAAAGGAGGAGGAAGAAGAAGGAGTGGAGAGGAAAGGAGGACTAGAGAGGAAGAAAGGGGGAGGGGGAGAAGTGGAGAGGAGGAAGAGGAATGGAGTGGAGAGGAGAGCAAAGAAGGAGGGGGAAAAGAGGAGGGGAGGGGAGGAAGAAGAGGAGGAGAGAGAGAAGGATGAGGGGAGGAGAGAAGGAAGAAGAGAAGTGGCCCTGGGTCTTCCTCTTCCACTGTGTCCTTCCCCATTTTCTTCCACAGCCACAGGAGCCGCACTCCCACTCCCTGTCAGCTATTCAATCTCCCCCTCAGAAACAGACTCCAACAGGGGCAGGACAGGTTTGTCTCGGAGTTACTGATTGGAATGGAGGGTTGCTGGAACGCTGACAGTAACTCGGAACGGTCACTAAGCTGGGCACTAACTGTTGTAAGCCGAGGACTTCCTGTATAAGGGGGGAAAAAAACACTTCCAAACAAGAATGTGTGTGTGTGGTACCTTTGACAGCTCTGCCTGCCACTCTCTTCCTCTCCAGTACAGATAGTCTTTGACTTATGGCTACAATCGTGCCCCAAATTTCCGTTGCCCAGCGAGATGTTTGTTAAAGTTGAACTGGGCCCCATTTTACGATCTTTCTGGACTCCCGCTGTTAAGGGAATCACTCCAACCATTAAATGAGTTACACGGTTGTTAAGCGAATTGGTGATCGTTTTATAGATGGGGAAGTCAGAGAACACAACCTCATTCTAAGTCAGCCCCCCCCCCCACCCAAAGTTGGCAACTTGAAGACTTGTGGACTGGAGAATTCTGGGAGTTGAAGTCCACAAGTCTTCAAGTTGCCAAGTTTGGAGACCTAAGTGATGTTTGTTTACTACGGTAATATTTTATGCTTCCGTCTATCAAGACAAAGCAATCGGAATTGCTCAGGCTGAAGTTGTTTACCCATTAATTTGGCAATAAATCCCACTAGGGATGCACAAGCATTGCTTTGCAAACGAAAGTTAGAAAAAGCAGCAGCAGCAGCAGCAGCGTTTAGAAGCGGAAAGCGCCGCAAGAAACACCCATAACGGCTACAGGACTCTTGGCCTCGAGCCTGGGGACTTTCCAACTTCGCCCACAGAAAGCACGTGATCCCCTGATTGGAGACGGGTCGCCGGCTTTTCTGAGAAATCAAGTGGTAACAAAGAAGCGCTGTTCTCGCATTGGCCACGGGGGGCGCTGCCGCGCCAGTAAAGCTTCCCGCCCGACAAGAGATAATCAGAAGTCGGGATCTTGTAGGTCATCTAGTCCAACCCCTTGCCCAAGCAGACAGATGGGAGTCCAATCTCTTCTTGACAAGGTGGGGTGGAAAGTTTTGACTCTGGCAGAGACGCTGACTGAGGGAATTGCTGGGTTGGGCTGAGAGAGGAAGGAAAGGAACCAAAGTCACCAATCTGATTTTTTTTTCTCGTGCCTACAGTCGGAGTAGAGGCCTCTGAAGAACCCGGGGAGGAATGGCAATCTCTCTCTTCCTCTGACACTGCCCACCTTCCTCCCTTCCCCAGGCACTCGGTTCATCCTTCGGAACAAGGAAGGGATCAGCCATCTTGGCAGCCTTCACGTTTTTGGCCAATACGCTCTCGGGTGGGACAAGAAAAAGTAGTTAAGGTCTAGCAGGAAGCAAAGAGGAACAGATGTGGCAGCGAAGGGGCAGGGCAAGAGAGGAGAGGGGAGAAGTGGAGAGGAGGAGGGGGAGATGAGAGGAGCAGAGAGGGGGAAGAAGGGGAGAGGAGGAGGAAAGGAGGAGGGGAACAGGAAGGAAGGAGAGGAAGAGGAGAGAGTGAGGGAGGGGAGGAGGAAGAGGAGGGGAGGGGAGAAAGGAGGAAGAAGAGAGGGGAGGGGAGGGGAGACCTGCTCTCGGGTGGGACAAGAAAAAGCACTTAACGTCTAGCAGGAAGCAAGGAGGAAGGGAGAATAGATGGGCCAGGGAACGGGCAGGGCAAGAGAGGAGAAGAGAAGAGAAGGAGGGGAAGGAAGAAAAGGAAAAGTGGAGAGGAGAAGGAGGACTAGAGAGGAGGAGTGGGAGGGGAGGAGGGGAGAGAAAAGCAGGAAGAGAGGGGGAAGAGGAGAAGTTTAAACCACACCTAGAGTACTGCATCCACTTTTGGTCACCACACGGAAAAAAAAGATGTTGAAACTAGAAAAAGTGCAGAGAAGAGAAACCAGGATGATCAGGGGACTGGAGACTAAAACATACAATGAACGGTTGCAGGAACTGGGCCTGGCTAGTCTAGGGAAGAAAAGGACCAGGGAAGACAGGATAGCAGTCTTCCAATATTTGAAGGGCTGCCACAGAGAGGAAGGGGTCCAGCTATTTTCTAAAGCACCCAAAGGCCAGAAAAAGAATAATGGTATAAATAAAGCTGAACAAGGAGAGATTTAATCTAGAAATAAGGAGAAACTTTCTGACAGTGAAAACTATCAACCAATACCACAGAAGTTGCCCTCAGAAGTTGGGGGAGCTTCATCACTTGAGACTTTCAAGGAGAGATTGGACTCCAATCTGTCAGGGTGTCCTGCTTGGGTGGGGGTTGGACTAGATGATCTACAAGGTACCTTCCAACTCTGATTATCTGTCACTAGGCGTGCATAAGCATTGCTTTGCAAACAACAACTAGACAAAGCAGCAGCGTTTGGAATGGAAACCACCGCTGGAAACACCCATGACAGCTACAGGACTCTTGGCCTCCAGCCTGGGGACTTTCCGACTCCGCCCACAGAAAGCACCTGATCCCCTAATTGGAGCCAATGGGATCAGCTGATGGGCTGGTGGCTTTTCTGAGAAATCAAGTGGTAACAAAGAAGCGCCATTCTCACATTGGCCACGGGGGGCGCTGCCACGCCAGTAAAGCTTCCCACCGAGGACAGATAATCAGAGTTGGAAGTCGGGACCTTGTAGGTCATCTAGTCCAACCCCCTGCCCAAAGCAGGAGACCCTGCACCGTTTCTGACAGATGGGAGTCCAATATCTTCTTGACAAGGTGGGGTGGAAAGTTTTGACTCTGGCAGAGACGCCGACTGAGGGAATTGCTGGGTTGGGCTGAGAGAGGAAGGAAAGGAACCAAAGTCACCCATCTGATTTTTTTCTCGTGCCTAAAGTAGGAGTGGAGCCCCCTGAAGACCCTGGGGAAAGATGGAAACGCCTCTCTTCCTCTGACACTGCCCACCTTCCTCCCTTCCCCAGGCACTTCCAATGCCCTTCCTTCAGAACAAGGAAGGGATCAGCCATCTTGGCAGGGAAAAGAGACAGGCCAGAGAACGGGCAGGGCAAGAGAGGGGAGGGGAGAAGAGGAGAAGGAGGGGAAGGGAGAAGAGAGGAGGAGGGGGAGGGGGAGGGGAGGAGGGGAGACAAAAACAGGAGGAGAGGAGAGGAGGAAGGGGGGAGAGGAGACTAGAAGTTTAAACAGATAATCAGAGTTGGAAGGGACCTTGCAGGTCATCTAATCCAACCCCCTGCCCAAGTAGGAGACCCTACACCATGGAGAAAGAGTGGAGAGGAGAGGAAGACTAGAGAGGAGGGGATCAGAGAGGGGGAGGAGAGGAAGAGGATAAGAGGAGGAGGGGAGAGGAGAAGGAGGAAGAGGGGGAAGGGAGGAGGAAGAGGAGAGAAAAGGATGAGGGGAGAGGAGGAGTGGAGAGAAGACTAGAGAGGAGGGGAGCAGGGAGGGGGAGGAGGGAAAAGGAGGAGGGGAGAGGAGGAGGAGTAGAGAGGAGAGGAAGACTACAGAGGAGGGGAGCAGAGGGGGAGGAGTGGAGAGGAGAGGTGGAGGAAGAGGATGAGAGGAGGAGGGGAGTGGAGAAGGAGGAAGAGGGGGAAGGGAGGAGGAAGAGGAGTAGAGGGGAGAGAAAAGGTTGAGGGGAGAGGAGGAGGAGGGGAGGAGGAAGAGGAATAGAGAGGGAGAGATGAGCAGGAAGGGGAGGGTGAGGGGAGGAGGGGAGAGTAGAAGAGGAGGAAGAGAAGGACTAGAGAGGAAGAAAGAAGGGGGAGGGGAGGAATGGGGAAGAGGAGAGCAATGGAGGAGGAGGGGAGGGGAGAGAGAGGGAGGGAGGGGAGGGGGGAGAGAAGAGGAGGGGAGGGAGAGAGAAGAGGAGGGGGAGAGGAAGAGGAAGAGAAGAGAGGAGAGCATAGCTATTCTAGCAGAAAATCAAGAGGTAGGTTGGGTTTTTTAGGCATCAGTTTGGAAGAGAGAGTTGAAGTTTATCTGGTAGGGCAGAGTTACCACAAGTGTGACCCACACCCAGCCCAAGTGACCATCCCTTAGGGCTCCTGAAGGGGGAGCCCGTTCAGTTTTAGGAGAGGGGGAGGCTTACAGGGTTTTTTTAGAAGGATAACATGGCTTGTTGTTTAGAAGGATAACATGGCTTGTTGTTTAGAAGGATAACATGGCTTGTTGTTTAGAAGGATAACATGGCATTGTTGCAGCAATACAGAAATGGTTTGCCATGGTTTTTTTTTCCCTCGATTGGGTTTGTGTGTGTGTGTGTGTGTGTGTGTGTTTTATCCCGCCTTTATTCTTTTTCTACAAATAGCTCAATGTGGCAGACATACCCAATACTCCTTCCTCCTCCTATTTCCCCCACAACAACAACAACCCTGTGAGGTGGGCTGGGCTGAGAGAGCGTGACTGGCCCAAGGTCACCCAGCTGGCTTTCAGGGCTCAGGCGGGATTAGAACTCCTCTCCTGGTTTCCAGTCTGATGCCTTTCCTGCTAAGAGCAGCAAACTGGCTCTGCTTTCTCTTTTATTTTCTTAGTGCAGCCCTGGAATTTCTGGTGCTTTCCCAGAACTAATCAAGTCCAACCAAAGATCAACCTGGGTTGGGCAGACACTGCTCTGGGTTACTGTTAAACTTGGCCATGTTGTACTGGAGCAAAGGGTGCTGCTCCCTGGCCAGGGCAGGGCTGCACAATCCCTCAGGGAAAGCAAAGGAAGGTAGAGCTGTAGAAAGTCACAATTCCCTCCCTTTTCGGAGCCCTGGTCTGTACTACACTGATGAGAGAAGAACCTGGCTGAGAGGCCTCCTTTTTTGTCAAGACAGACACAGACCTCAATGGCTTAACAGATTAACAGATAATCAGAGTTGGAAGAGACCTTATAGGTCATCTAGTCCAACCCCCTGCCCAAGCAGGAGACCCTACACCATTTATGACAGATGGGAGTCCAATCTCTTCTTGAAAGCCTCCAGTGATGGCGCTCCCACAACTTCCGAGGGCAACTTCTGTTCCATTGATTGTCCTGTCAGAAAGTTTCTCTTTATTTCCAGTTAAATCTCTCCCAGTTCAGCTTCCATCCATTATTCCTTGTCTGGTCTACAGGCGCTTTAGAAAATAGTTTGATCCTTTCCTTTCTGTGGCAGCCCCTCAAATATTGGGACACTGTTATCATATCTCCCCTGGTCCTTCTCTTCACTAGACTAGCCAGGCCCAGTTCCTGTATCCGCTCTTCATATTAGAACTATATTATTATAATTAAAACTGCAAAAAAAAAAAAAAACTCATAGAAATGGTCTTTATAGAAATAAATCTAAACCAGAAAAAGATGTTATTAGTCACAATATATGTCCTGAATACAAACCAAACAGATTTTTATAATAGGCTTCACCATAAGAAAATAGAATTTGAGTATGCTAATGTATGCATTGTAGGGGACTATAATGCAGTCCCAGACAAAGATAAAGATTATTGAATTCCTCCCCCCCGCAAAAAGGAAAGGAGAATATTCCCTTCGTCTTTTAATAATATTTTTATTTATTTATTTTATTTATTTTGATTTGTCAATGGCTTACAAGATAATAGGTATAAGTATATACATAGTTATGAATACACGAAATGGGTATATATAAGAAAAATAAAAGAAAGAATAGGACAGGGACGGTAGGCACGCTGGTGTGCTTATGCACGCCCCCTACGGACCTCTTAGGAAAGGGATGAGGTCAACAGTAGTCAGTCTGAGGTTAAAGTTTTTGGGGTTTGGGGAAGAAATCACAGAGTCAGGTGGAGTATTCCAGACATTGACCACTCTGTTGCTGAAGTTGTATTTCCTGCAATCGAGTTTGGTGCGGTTAACCTAGAGTTTACATCTATTGTTTGCTCCTGTGTTGTTATGGTTGAAGCTGAAGTATTCATTTGCAGGTAGGACATTGCAATGTATGATTTTATATACCATACTTAGATCAGACCGAAGACGGCGTAATTCAAGGTTATGGTAATAACTTTTACATATGGTAAGAGAACTTAACTTGAAAGATGTGTGGAGAGAATTAAACCCAAATAAAAAACAATATACTTTTTTTTTTTAGAACCCCCACCACTCTTGGTCCAGAATAGATCAGATATGAATGGACCCTGGGTTAATGGAGAATATTGAAAGGATGGAGATTTTGCCAAACCTATGGGCTGACCATAATCCCATTCAAATTAAATGGAAAGGGAAGAGAAAAATTGGAAGATGGACATTTAACAATATCATACTAAGAGATAAAGAATATATTGAAATGATAAAGAAAGAATTGAACGTATTTTTTGAAATAAACAAAAGAGAACATACCTCCCTACAGAATCTTTGGGATACGGCCAAAGCCTATGTGAGAGGTCTTACTTTTGCTTACAATATTAAAAAGAATAAAGAAAAAAGACAGCAGCAAAACGTATGGAGGGACAAACAATCAGCAACAAGACACAAGGACAGTTTTTCTCATCATGCCATCACTTTGCTAAACAACTAACTCCCACAACACCGTCAAATTACTTAGTACGACCGCATTACTATTATTCTTCTCATCCTTCCTATTACCTATCTCTTCTCACTTATGGCTAACATCGTGTTGCTTATATCTATACAATTTATATTGTTTCATTTGTTTTCCTGGTATGTTTTGATTGTGTTTTTAGTTTAGTTTACTTTATTGTCATTGCACCTCATACAAGAAATCAAACACCATCTTCAGTGCACATCATGGCCATGACCATGAAAAGAAACACAAACACACATCCTTCAGCTTCACACATTGAACCGGAAACCCCCAATACCACACCCACACTGCACTATACAGCAGAATTCAAAAGAGCTACTGCCCTAAGATAGAAGCTGTTTTTCAGCCTATTTGTCCTTGTTTTTTTATTCTGTACCATCTGCCAGACGGTAACAGTTCAAAAACAGGGTTCCCGGGATGAGATGGATCTTTGAGAATGTTTTGAATTTTCTGAAGGCAGCGGGAGCTATAAAGCTCTTCCAAAGAGGGGAGAGGGCAACCAATGATCTTCTGGGTAATGACGTGAATCCTCTGGAGTGCTGTCCTATCTGCCCCTGTGCAATTGGCAAACCATACAGAAGTGCAGTATGTTGTTGTATGTGTTGTTAACCTATGTATGATTTGATTACTTATAGTAACCGATCACTAAGTGTTGTGTCTTATGATTCTTGACAAATGTATTTTATTTTTCTTGAAAGCAGATGCATCAAAGACAAATTCCTTGTATATCCAATCACACTTGGCCAATAAAGAATTCTATTCTATTCTAATTCTATTCTATTTTCCACAGGAAGCAGAAGCATACACCTACGGAGTCCTGGACAGTGGCCACTGGCCCAACCTGACTGTGGAGGAGGCCTCCCACCTCGGCCAAAGAGGCCTCTATTATGTCATCCATCGTGACTCCTGTATAGTAGTAAACACTATGTTTCTCAAGCAGCCACTGGGTTCCTTAGGCACCCTGTGATCCCAAGCATTAACACACTCAAAACCGTAGAAATGGTGGTAGCCTTTAGAAGAAACCCTCCCATATTACCACCTCTTACAGTACTAGACCAACACAGTATCAACAGTAGAGACCCTCAAATTTCTAGGTTCTACTATATCACATGAACTAAAATGGACACCTAACATTAAAAAATGTCATCAAAAATGGACAACAAAGAATGTTCTTTCTGTGCCAACTCAGGAAGCTCAAACTGCCCAAGGAGCTGCTGATCCAGTTCTACAGAGGAATGATTGAGTCTGTCATCTGCACCTCTATAACTGTCTGGTTTGGTTCTGCAACCCAACAGGACAGACACAGACTTCAGAGGATAATTAGGACTGCAGAAAAAACAATTACTACCAACCTGCCTTCAGTTGAGAACCTGTATATTGCATGAGTCAAAAAGAGGGCTGTAAAAATATCTACAGACCTCTCACATCCTGGACATAAACTGTTTCAACTCCTTCCCTCAAAACGACGCTATAGAGCCCTGCACACCAGAACAACTAGACACAAGGACAGTTTTTTTCCCGAAAGCCATCACTCTGCTAAACAAATAATTCCCTCAACACTGTTCAACTATTACAAAGTCCGCATTACTATTAGTATTAATCTTCTCATCGCTCCTTATCACCCATCCCGTCCCACTTGTGACTGTATGACTGTAACTTTGTCGCTTTTATATTTATGATTTATATTGACGGTTTCCTAGTATGACTTGATTGCTTATTATACCCTATGACTATCATGAAGTGTTGTACCTTGTGCTTCTTGACTAATGTATCTTTTTATGTACACCGAGAGCATTTGCACCAAGACAAATTCCTTGTGTGTCCAATCACACTTGGCCAATAAAGAATTCTATTCTATTAATTCTATTCTATTAATTCTATTCTATTAATTCTATTCTATTGCGGGGGGAGGACAATGGCTAGTATTGCACTGTCCCTTACTGGCTTTCTGTTAATTTATGTGTCCTCCAGTGTATCTCGTAAAGGAAAATGACTGGAGCCGGGTGAGGCTGAGGGATGACAGCGACCTGCTCTACCAGTATTTGGAAGAGAAGAAGTGAGATGGGCAGATGACCTCAAGCATGGAGATCTTCTGATACTCAGGGCTGACAGAGAGAAAAAGGAATGAGGGAATCATCCCCGTGTTTTTTCACGGGGCAACAATAAACCGCATTTGAGCTCATTTTTCCTTCGGCTTTGATTTGTAATTTAATTTTTTTTTTGGGGGGGGTGACTGAAAGAAAATATACCACTTTGATGATAGAAAAGAAGACATTGGTATTATTCAAGATTCCTGTTTTGAATCTTCAGAGAGAATTTTGGAGGAATTTTCTGAGGAAATTCTGGCAAGGGCCACATATTTTTTAATTTATAAGCTAAATCCTGTGTCAGTTTCCCCGCTTTATCTGGAAATATATATTCAGTTCAGATTTTTATTCTTAACAACTCCACACCTTCTAATTCCCATCTTCACTAAACCGGGAATTTTCTCCACAGTTTCCACCCCTGATGAATGAAATGTTTTGGGGAATATTAAAAAGGCAGGATAGAATATTTCCCCTAAATCAGAAATGGAAAAAAAAAATGTTAAGGGAGGCAGAAACAGCCCTAGTCTCCCTGCCCCAAGCAGAAACTGAGGAGGCCAGCTTTCAGAAATGCAGATTTGGTAAACCATTCAGAACGACTGGGTCAAGACAGAAACTCCTGATCAGCAATACAATTAGACAATCCAAAGGTTGGCAAAATTAGCTCAGATAAACACCTAGTATTTGCATTTCCCCTTTTGCCTATAGAGCCAGCTGTGACCCCTACGTGACCCCATAAGAATCCAGAAGATATAAAACCCATCCACTCAACTCCATTTTGTCAGTTGTCCCAGAACCACACACTGCTGGTGGTTCTCCTTCATCAATAAACAAACTTTCTTTCCTCTCAGCCTCCATTTTATTCCCGGCTTGGAACTTGACCTGGAATTTTTCTTCCTATACGGGGATTTCCTGGCAAGTTGCTCATGCGTCACTCGTGATGAATTCAAGCAAGCGAGGAAATGCTGGACTGCAACCAAAAACAATCCATATTGAACAATTGAATGCAGGAATGCATTGATGGTGGCAGTCAGAGGATAAAGGGAGGTTTATTGGCAAGTGATCAAAGAACAAGAAGCAGAAACCAGGTTTCCTCTCTCTGGGGAGAAGTAAATAGGGATCCCTCGAGAATCATGATTATAAAGATTTTTTCCAGGTCAAGTGTATAATTTTTCCAGGTCAAGTGTATAATTCCAGGTCAAGTGTATAATTTGTTCATTACTTCTTGCTCCTTAGAGGATTAAAGGCTGCTTTCATTGAAGGGGGAGGTTGGTGCTTCCGTCCCAAATTCTGAAACACTATTTGAGGAATTTCAGTTGCAGATCTTTGGGGAAACTGTCACTTTGGATTGTGACAAAGACACATAAATGGAACAAACAAACAAATACATAGGGATTATTTTTTTATATGTCTGGAAATGTGGAAGATTTTAATTTAGTTAAGGGGCGAAAACACACGCCTAAAGCACATGAGAGAAAAGAATTATAAGTTACTCTTTTATAATGGAATATTTATGTAGTTAGACTAGAAGATTCTTCTTTGCTCTTTCTGATGCTTTTCCGTTAGCTTCCTGTTTTTATCTTTTCTGCATAACACCTCCACCCAAAACCTAAAATGTGTTCAGCTACAAGTACATGATACATTGTTGTAAGGGACACTGTCCCAAAGTAAAGCCCAGCAGTAAAACAAGATAAGACACTGAAACACAGAAAACAATGTCATGCTGACTTTATCTCATTCTAGAATATAGAGAATAAGGGGTTTGTGGGCAGGGCTTCTTAGGCGTAGAGTGTTCAGTGCAAGGGTATAAAATGCATTGTTTGAATAGAGAAGCTTGCTCTTCTTGTACCCAATCCACTTGGGAAGGGATTTGAAGGCCCGTTTGCAAATGCTTTATTTTCTTTAATAAACCTTTCAATTGTGAACCAGTCCCGTTCCTGTGTTGTGAGTATTGAATAATTCTGGTCTTGCTTCTCACACACAGTAACTGTCCCACCCTTAGGGTTTCTGAGCCCCCTCCGCAAATTGGTTTTGGCTCCAACCTGTTTGGACAAACCTACCCCACCATAACACAAACCCCTGCACCCTGCTGCTGTGCTCCTCACTTTATAACGGAAATAGAAGAACAAGTGCAAGCCTTGGGTGCATCCGTTGAGGAGCCAGGATGATGATGTTAGGCAAAAAGTGGAAGGAAATTTGGGAAAACAGGACAGTTTCTTTGCGGGGGGTGTGAGCACCATTTCCAAAACAAAACAAACTAAACAAAAACTAAACAATTGACAATGGCAATTAGAGAACAAGAAGAAAAAGTTTAGTATAAGATTTGGAATTTATTCTATGAATGGCTAGATAGAAGAGTAAGAAACTAAACATGTGATAATAGCAATAATATATTATAACTGATTTGATTAGGATCAAATAAGAAAATGAATATAAGTTAGGTAAGGATGGAATATATTTTTGAAAGATAATGATTACAATGTAAATGATAATACAGCAATTGACCAATGTGATATAAAATATCGATTGAATGGTTATCAATATAAGTAAGAAATGTATGATATTATGTGCACAAGGTATATGTACCCAACCGACACAATGGAAAACTGAAAGATGGTTTTATTTGTTTGTTTTTGTTATAAAAATAAAAAAAAAACTGTAAAAAAAATTAACAAAAACTCTGGGCAGGGGCTCCAAAAACGCCCCAATCCTACTTCTGGGAAAAAATGTGATGTCTTAAAAGGGCATTTGGAGGGTGGGTCCCACAAATGTCTCCAGGCAGATGATGTTTACAGGGATCTCCAACCTTGGCCACTTTAAACCTGATGGACTTCAACTCCCAGAATTCCCCATGCAGCTGGCTGGGGAATTCTGGGAGTTGAAGTCCTCTGGGCTTAAAGTGGCCAAAGTTGGAGATCCCTCTCTTCCCGAGGATCTAGGGTGCATTTGCTCTTCCCGATGGGAGAGACGACCGGTGATGGGGATCCAGGCCTTCTACCCCCGAAAGGCCTGAGAGGTGGTGAGTCTTTGAATTACTTCAGGGAGGAGGCCCATTAACAACCAACGCACCTCAGGTAAAAAAAGCAACAACGACGAGGAACCTTAAGGAGAAGCGCAAACCGAAAGCAAAAGCGCCGCGTTGGGGGATTTTCGGCTCTGCGGAAGAGGAGGAGGAGGAGGCGGTGGGTTCAGCGAGCTTTGGGGGCAGAGAGGGAAGCCCAGCCGGGCTAAAAGCTTCGGATGAGGGAGGACCATGGAGGGGCTTCCCCGACCGCGGCCCAAAGGTGAGAGAGGCTGGGAAAAGAGCGGGCTGGTCTGGACGATCAAGCGGTTCCAGAGGCGCGAGGGACTCCCCTGCCCATCATTCCCATCCCGCCAGGCTGCTCATGTTGGGGCCGGGTTCGAGGGATGCGCAGTCCACCTCCGCCTTTCAGCGGCTGAGGGCTGGATCTCCGATTTCCTGCCCCCCAAAAAACCACCCCAACCTAACCCGGACGTGTTTGGTTCTGCTTTGCGCGGCATCTAAACTTTCGGGATCCTCTTTTCGCCTGGCGCCTCTGCTCCGGAGGATGGGAGCGGCCTTCAAATCTTTTACTAGCCCCCCCCAAATCCCCTATCTGGATATTTCAAACCTTTCTGCAGCAGCTCTGGGGGGGTTTCTCCCCCCCAAGGAAATTGAAAAGAAAGAGAGAGAAGCAACCTAGAACTAAGGAGAAAAAAATTCCTGACCGTCAGAACAATTCATCAGTGAAACGACTTTTGCCACCAGAAGTTGTGGGTGGCTCCATCACTGGAGGTTTTTCAGAAAGGACTAGACAGCCTTTGGTCTGGGATGGTATAGGCTCTCCTGCTTGAGCAGAGGGGGTTGGACTAGATGACCTCCAAGGGTCCCTTCCAACTCTATTATTCTGATTTCAGCCTTTAAGAGCAGTGCTGAGGGAGCCCTGGGACCTGAGATCGTGCTGCAAATTAATAGAATAGAATAGAATTTAGAACAGAATTAGAAAAAGAATAAGAATAAAATTAGAATGGAATGGAATAGAATAGAATGGTATAGAATTTAGCACAGAATAGAATTTAGAATAGAATAGAATTCTTTATTGGCCAAGTGTGATTGGGCACACAAGGACTTTGTCTTGGTGCAAATGCTCCCAGGGTATATAAAAGAAAAGATACATTCATCAAGAGTGAAGAATCATCAGGTACAACACTTAATGATAGTCATAGGGTACAATAAGCAAGATTAAAAAATATGCAGAAAGCTGTCCTGTAACCAAAGAAGCCAAAATTAGTGAAAATGTGACCTTTTCCAAAATTGCCCTGAGACTCTGAATATTGAGGCTGCAGCCATGGAATCCTGTGCTGGGAAGTCAGTTGATTAGATACAGGATCTTGGGCATTTAGTTGAATGGAGGGACTTAAGATCTTCTGCAGTGATCCTCTTAAATCCATAATCCCCTGATTCCCATAACCAGTAATCCCTTCCTCTCTTCCCAGAGACCGTTATCAAGATGCTGGGCCCTGTCGTGTTTCGGGCTGTTCCCCTGCTTCTCTGCGACCGCATCCTGCTCTCCTTGCTGGCTGACTGGGGCCCCTCCATGGTCCCCCTGGGGGTTACAGCGGCTTGGCTGGAGGCCGTTCTACGGCTGGTGGTTCTCTGGGGGGCCCGGGGCCTGCTCTCCATGGGTGGGACCTCCCCAGTGTCCTCTTCCACAGTGGCTGCTGTCAGCATCCTGCCCCCTTTGTACCTGCTGGTGGGACCCTGGCTGGGGGACCCTCCCCTCCTGGTCTCTTCAGCCGCTTGGTCCTGGTGGCTGGCAATCTACGGGGCGGTGGGCTTCTCCTGGCTCCTCTGGGGGATCCTGGCAGAAGGGCAAAGCACCAAGGAGTCCCAGAAAAAAGAAGACAAGGCCACCCTTTGGAAGATGCTCCGACTTTTCGGTCCAGACAAGCTGTACCTCTCTGGCGCTTTCTTGTTCCTCGTCCTGGCGGTGATTGGTGAGCTGGTGCTGAGTTAAATCATTTTCTGCGTTGAATAGGAATAGAAGAATAGAATGGAGTGGAGTGGAATAGAATGGGATGGGATAGGATAGGATGGAGTGGAGTGGAGTGGAGTGGAATAGACTAGAATAGAAGGATAAGAATAGAACAGAACAGAATAGAATAGAATATATGGAATAGAATAGAATAGAAGGATGGGAACAGAATAGAATAGAATAGAATATATGGAATAGAATAGAATAGAAGGATGGGAATAGAACAGAATAGAATAGAATAGAATAGAATAGAATTCTTTATTGGCCAAGTGTGATTGGACACACAAGGAATTTGGCTTGGTGCAAATGCTCTCAGTGTACATAAAAGAAAAGATATATTAGTCAAGAGTCATAAGGTACAACACTTTATGATAGTCATAGGGTATAATAAGCAATCAAATCCTACTAGGAAACAGTCCATATAAATCGTAAGGATACAAGTGACAGAGTTACAGTCATAGTCACAAGTGGGACAGGATGGGTGATAGGAGAGAAGAGAAGATTAATAGTAATAGTAGTGCAGACTTTGTAAATAGTTGCACAGTGTTGAGGGAATTATTTGTTTAGCAGAGTGATGGTGTTTGGGGAAAAACTGTCCTTGTGTCTAGTTGTTCTGGTGTGTAGTGCTCTATAGCGTCGTTTTGAGGGGAGGAGTTGAAACAGTTTATATCCAGGATGTGAGGATGTACCACAAATAATCACCAGGGCCAGAATCACACCATACACTAAAGACCAAGAAAAGAACTCAGTTGTAAGATGGTCACTAGAAGGTCTTTAACAGACCTGACTTCAGTCTTTTAAATTCTGTTACTCCTTTTGATATTCTCCCTAAATCCATCTGATGCAGAGGTGGTATTCAGCCGGTTCTGACCGGTTCTAGAGAACCAGTAGCGGAAATTTTGAATAGTTCGGAGACTCAGCAAATACCACCTCTGACCGCCCCGCCCCCATCTATTCTCTGCCTCCCATTGAGTCCCAGCTGATCGGCTAGCTCTTCTTTTGTTGCCCTGTACAGGAGAATGGAGCTGGAAAGTAGGTTAGTGGGGTGGGGATTTTACAGTATATCCTTCTGGAGTGGGGTGGAAAGGGTGATTTTAAAATATCCTTCCCCTGCCATGCCCACCAAGCCACACCACACTCACAACGCCAAACCCACAGAACCGGTAGTAAAGAAATTGAATCCCACCACTGGTCTGATGTCCCTCTGGGTTGTTTCCTGCCACGGAGCAGCTCCTACCCACCTAAAATGTGGCATTCTGGAGACAGGCCACGTGTCATGCCATTTGGGCTGAGATCCTGCCCCCTTTGTACCTCCTGCTGGCTGGTTCCTCCCCAGGGTGTCCTATGTCCCAGGATGGAAAGAGTTATAGACAGGCCCTGGATCTCCCAAAACTCACCAATCAACCCTTTTGGTGTCCAATTCAAGCGGCTTTCCTCCCATCCTGCCCCATTTTTTTCCATAGTTGGGGAAGGAACTCTGAAGCAAAACTCAAGGTTCCCTTGCGTTTCACAGAACAGACGGACAATTTGCAGTGTCTGTGTGTGGGGTATGTGTGTGTGCGTGCGTGTGTGTACGTGTGTGTGTGTGTGTGTGTGTGTGTTTAAGCAGCCTTTCCTTATTGAAGTTCTACATCACCTCCTCTGTTTTTGTCCCCTCCCCCTTGCAGGAGAAACATTCCTGCCCTATTACACCGGGCGTTTGATTGACATCCTGGGCACCCAATATGACGCAGAAGCCTTTTCCACGGCCATCTTCCTTCTCTGCCTGATCTCATTTGGAAGGTGAGCTTATTCCAGGCCCCACCGGTACCTTTGCTGCAGTTGCCCTGACATACATACCCAGGATTATGGTTCTGTGGTTGCCCAGCATCTTCTCCACAAAAGGCAGTACAAGGCCTGCCCACGTTGGATGAAGTTGCCTTTGTGGAAAGACTGGGGCATTTTTTTTCCTTTGCCAGCTCTACAAAAACTATTCACTGTTGCCTTCTTTGGGGATGGTTTTTTTTTTAATGACTTCCCAATGTAATCTCTGCTGCGGGGTTTCCTAGTGGCCTCCTATCCAGATAGTACCAGCCAGCTATGATGCTGCTTAGCTTTTTTGAGACCAGCCAAGCTCAACCAGATCCCTGTTGCAAATGTGTCTCTGATGTTGCCTTCACCGATTAGATTAGATTAACACAGTTGGAAGGGGTCATCTAGTCCAACCCCCTGCCCAAGCAGGAGACCCTAGACTATTTCTGACAAATGGCGGTCTAATTTCTTCTTGAAAGCCTCCAGGGATGAAACTCCTACAACTTCTGAAGGCAACTTCTGTTCCATGGGTTGATTGGTCCTCCTTATTTCCACGTTGAATCTCTCCTTGTTCAGTTTCCATTCCTTTTCTGGCCTTCGGGTGCTTTTGAAAATAGATTGACCCCTTTCTCTCTGTGGTAGCCCCTCAAATATTGGAAGACTGCTGTCCTGTCTCCCCTGGTCCTCCTCTTCACTAGACTAGCCAGGCCCAGTTCCTGCAACCGTTCTTCGTATGTTTTAGTTTCCAGTCCCCTAAATATCCTGGTTGTTCTTCTCTGCACTTTTTTATAATGTGGTTGTTCACATTTTATAATGTGGTTGTTCTTCTCAACATCTTTTTTATAATGTGGTGACCAAAACTGGATGCAGGACTCTAGGTGTGGTCTTACTAAGGCTTTATAGAGTGGTATTAGGACCTCACTTGATCTCAATTGTATCCCTCTGTCAATGCAATTTAGGATTGCATTCGCTTTTTTAGCTGCTGGCGTAGCCGCTTTCTTTTTTTAATCCCAGAACCACTTACTCTAAGGGAAGGTGCTTTTTCCCTTCTGGCTTGCCAGAGAAAGGCCAGATGAGGCTAAAAGAATTCGCACCCAGCTAATAGTAAAATTCAAGAAAAGCCTGAAAAATCAGGTTGTTCTCTGGCGTCCTCCTGAAGGAAACAAAAGCCCTTAGCTATTCTTCTTAGCTGCTTGTTTTGCAATCTGCCAGAAGCATAACCAGTTACAACTTGTGATCTGTCCCTGCCTTTCACTTGAATACAAATCTTAAAAAAAAAAAAAAAAAGGCTTTCTAAAAGAATATTTATTCTTGGCTTCTATAAGGGTTTTTGTTGCTAAATTAAATGAAAAATGAAAACAGCTTCAAAATGGGGGAAGAGCATCAATCAGAAGTAGAGGTAGTCGTTGACTTATGACGACAATAACTGAGCCCAAAATTCATGGGGCTAAGCAAGATAATTATTGTGAAGTTTGCCTTCATTTTAACGTCCTTTCTTGCCACTGTTGTTAAGTGGATCACTGCAGTTGTTAATGTCAGCTTGTAAAACATTCCTATGCCTGCGTCATGGAGTCTGATTCTGAGGGGGAGATTGGAGTCTGATTCTGAGGGGGAGATTGAGCAGCTGACAGGGAGGGGGTGTGTGGCTCCGGTGGCTGTGGAAGAAACGAGGGAAGGGCACAGTCTGGCTGGGCATTCAGAGGAAAACCCAGGGCCATCCCCTCTTCATCCTAAGGCATGCAGGGAGGAATGGAGAAGGGAGCAACATGGCTTACGGGAGAGGAAAGGGCCCCAATCCCCTTCATGGGCTGCAGCTGGGAAGACTGTTTAAAAGGGCAAACTGCACATAGCAAAGTTGCTGGAAGCAAAGCATGCATTATCTTTGTCAAGGCTTATCTGGGTTTTGGCATCCTCCCAACTGGGGGTGCTGTGTTATCTTTTGGAAGTCTGCAATTTATCATTCTGGCCTGTCGTATTAATTACTTCTGTGTGGTTTGTGTTGGTTTTTTTATTTCTAATTATCTTTACTTTCGGTTCGGATTGCATTTCTTCCCTTCGTAGACTGTTTTTTGGAAGAGTTTAATCTCCAGCCAAGGATAACTGGACATTGGGGGCCAAGTTGTAGGCATTAAGGGGAATTTATCAACTTTGGTGACTTTGTTATTTTTGTGCCACGCCCCGCATCATCACAGCCTGTTTCCAAGTTGCCATGAGAAAGAGGGAGGAGAGAAAGATGTCAAATAAAATCAGAAACCCATTCCAAGCTGATCTTACAAAGATTGTAACTTAGGCAACCGGGTATTCTGCCCACGAAAATCTTTTATTGGAGAATGTGAGTGATGACACCCAGCCCATGAATGTGTTTCTGTTGTGGTTCGCCAGCAGCATGTGCGGATGGCTGAGGTCTCGGAGAGCGAGGACTCAGATGAGGGGCCTGTGTGTGATGCAGGAATAGGGCCAGGACCATCAGGGAGTGGGACGCGGCCTTTGGAGATTGTGGAGGCTGGCAGCAGTGATGAAGAGGCCCCTGAGGAGCCCCTCCCTGAGAAGATAAAAGCCAGTTGAGAAACTGCAGTTCTTTGCAGAAGACAAAGGAGTTTGATACTCGAGCCTGGTGGATGTTAGAATATCTGAGTTGAGACTCTTTGATTTATTGTTTAGGAACTTTATCTGTTGTTCTTGGCAGACTTGCAAAAACTTGGCAAGGCTCTTCCTTATCTGAGCTAATTAGTTGGAAGCAGCCTTTTATCTGTGAAGAAACAGGATTCGTAAATGAAATAGTGAAAGGTTGTGCTGATATCTTTGTCTTGTGTTTACTCTCGTGGAACCAGGTTTGGGTCAGAACCGTTTCATGGGAGAGGCTGATACATCCAGGGGGGTGGGGGAAGACAGGGTCCTGGTGTCTCAGAGTCGGCTTCATACAGGTCATGCTGGCCTGTTGCTCCTACTAAGTCTTTTGAAGTTTTTTTGAAGTTTGGCTCGAGGCTTATGATTTAATTAGGGCGATCGCCTGAATCCTGACAGTTAAATTAGTAACACTGATGTTAAGTGAATCTGGATTCCCCATCAACTTTGCTGGTCAGAAGGTCGCAAAAGGGGATCCCATGACCCGAGACACTGCAACCGTCATAAATAGGAGTCAGTTGCCAAGCATCTGAATTTTGATTATGTGTCCCAATATTTCTGTTGGGTATCATACCAGAAAAATATAATAAAGGGACTATGTCTTTAATGCTGCATGTGTTAACTAGAATTATATTTGCACAACATTGGAAGAGTGTGGAGATCCCTAGAGAAGAGAAAAAGAAAAAGAAAACCAGAATGTGCAGAAATGGATAGACTAATGCTCGAAATTAAAGAGAAGGAAGACACTGAATATTTTGAAATATGGGATTCGTTTGGCTAACTAATAGAAACAGAACTTTGAAAATCATAAGAGAAGGATTCATTTTACTATGATGGCTTATTACTATATCTTTACTATTAATATTAATTAGCACCAATAATTAATAAGTATTAATATTATGATGAGAAAGCACTGTTATTATATGATTACTACTAACGAATATGATGATGATGACGATTGCTCAAGCTAATTGTAACCAGACAACACACTGTTTTTATAGGCATTGAAATAGTTGCTCTTTCTACCTATAGTAAAAATAATAAAAAAATAAATAGGAGCCCCTTCCGAAGCCTCTGTATTTTGGTCGTGTGACCACAGGGATGCTGCAACGGTTGTAACTGTGAGAAACGGTCCTAAGTCCCTTTTTTCAGTGCTGTTGTAACTTTGAACGGTCCCTAAATGAACTGTTGTAACTCGAGGACTGTCTGTAATTTAATTACAGTGGGATGGATCTTTCCTTTAGCACCCGGGTCAAATCTAGTATGGGCTCATATATGGAGCTGCGGCTCATTTTCCATTGGTGGAGCAGGAGCCAATCCCCCTTCCTGCTTCCCTTCTAGCTCCGCCTTTGCCAGCTGCCGTGGGGGGCTCTTCACGTTCATCATCTCCCGGATGGTTATCCGGACTCGCAACTTACTCTTCTCTTCTCTGGTGCGGCAAGACCTGGCCTTCTTCCAGGAGGTGAAAACAGGTGAGGCCCCAAACAGACAGGTCCCAAAGATTCTCTCAGGTGAGGCTTGTCTTTGATGACTATGCAGATCATTCATTTAATATTTTGGGAGAAAAGATGGATGTGCTTTTACCAGTGCCACTTTCTGTTCCTTCCCTCTCTCTCTCTCTCTCTCTCTCTCTGTATCTCTCTCTCCCTCCCTCCCCCTTTCTCCCTCCCTCTCTCCCTATTCTCTCTCCCACTCCCTCTCATTCTCCTTCCCTCCCCCATTCTCCCTTCCCTTCTTTCCTTCCCTCCCTCTCTCCCTCTCTCTTCCTCTCCCCCTCTCTCATTCTCTCTCACACACATACAGACCCTTGGGATTTCCTGGTGGCCTCCCATCCACGTATCAGTCAGCTTTTTGAGCAGAACTAACGCCATAGCTGGGCTTTGCTTTGGGATGAACGCTGCTCCTGAGGAGAACATGGTCACAACCATGGTTTTTATTGTTGTTGTTGTTCTTTGCCGGCCATAGAGAAGTAGTATCCATCTTTTTTCCCAATCTTTTCAGTCCGGTCTGCAATTCTGAGCTCTCCTGGTACTTAGATGTTTGTCATCTAAGTTCTCACCAGCTTTTTCATGATGGTCAGAAATTGGCTGCAGAGAATCTTTACCGACCCAAGAGAAGAAAGTCCTTGGTTGATTTCAGAGAACGAAGCTCAGGTGTTCCTTGGATAGGAGGCTACCCCAAAATCCTAGGGGAAGTAGCTTGGACTTAGGTGGGAATAGCAACTCATTACAAAGAGCAATCAGAATAGAGCTGGAAGGGACCTTGGAGGTCTTCTAGTCCAACCCCCTACTCAATCAGGGGACCCTATACCATTTCAGATAGGTGATTGTCAAGTCTTTTCTTAAAAACCTCCAGTGATGAAGCACCTACAGATTGTCCTTGCTGTAAGAATATAGCTACTCTTTGGCCCTCTCCTTCCTGGTGGGATTATTCCCTAGAATCTCCCTTCCTGTGTGGCCAGTCTGGCATTTGTTGAACAATATATCTCTTCGCTCACAGGGGCGCTGGCCTCCCGCCTTTCCAAAGACACAACTATGATGAGCCGCTCGGTGCCGCTCAACACCAACGTCTTCCTGCGCACCCTGATCAAGACCCTTGGGCTCTACGGATTCATGATCGGCCTGTCCTGGCGCCTGACGCTGCTGATGCTGATCGAGACCCCACTCATGATGGCCGTCCAGAAGGTCTACAATGTCCGTCGTCAGGTAGGAATCATAGAGGCAGGCGGTGGCCTAGAGGGAATGGCGGACACTTCTGGGTTTCTGAGACCAATTGTATGGGGGGAAGGAGCCACAGTTTAGGTGAGGGAGGGAATGGGCTGGCTGAAGGAAAGAAAAAACAAGCCAGAGAGCAGAAGAAAAAAGAGACTTCAAGGGAGCTGAGCAGCGCAGAACACGGTGGCATCTCCAGAGGACCAGAAAAGGCAAGATGGCAGCCATGGGATCAAAACCCACTCCATTGTTGGTGTGGCTTGTACAACAGGATGAGTTGTTGGTTGTGTAGCCTGGTTTCCCCTATTCCTGGGCTGAAAGAAAAGGGATTGTGTGTGTGCATCCCTATCCCTGTCCTCAGAGAAGAGAGTAGAAAAGGAGGATGAGGGCACTCCATGCTGTTAGCTACAAGGAGAGACAGAGAAGTAGCTGGAAAAAAGGATGAAGGAGCCAGTTTGAAGGCAAAAATAAATAAAAATTAGGGAGAAAGCAGATGGGCATCCTACAACTTGTCCTCAAGTTAAGATCACAATTGAGACCAGAATTGGTCACTGAGTGAAGCAGTTATAAAGCAAGATGTCTACACAATTGTTTTGCCCAATGGCTGCCATCTTGGAACTCCCGATTGCAATCTCCCAGGTCTTTATAAGATGGAGCAAAAGAGCTGCCTGCTGGTAGCTGAAATCTGTGCAAATATCTGTGCAGAACTGAAATCCTCTCGGGAGGCAGCACTTTTGCTTTCAAACGTTCCAATATCCTCCTGAAGGATTTCAGCTCCCCTCTGTGCATGGAGGGGAAATTCCCAGTGAGCTGTGGGAAGGAAGTGCGGTATAATAGTGGGAGAGTATATCTCCCTCTTTAGCTTGTACTCTGGCATCCGGTTGGTCACATGCGAGACATAAACGAAATAAAATGGGATGGAGTGGCATAAAGCATTTTTGGGGTCTGCTCTTAAGAATGAGGACACTGGACTTTGGTTTGGGTATGCCACCACCAGCAGGATGCCTGGTCCAAGGCAGTTTTTAGGAAGCTGACTTTGCCACTTCCTTCATGATACCTCAAGACTTTACTGAAGGCGATCCAGGATTCGGTGGCCCATTCAGAAGAGGTGGTACATGAGGTTATTTCATCCATGGAGACCGTACACAGCTTTGCCACTGAGGAGAAGGAGTCACAGCGCTACGAGGCATCCTTAGAGGACACCTGTCGGCTGAAGAACCAAAGAGACTTGGAAACGATTGTTTACCTATTTGTTGACCGGGTAAGTCCCCTAGGATTTGGGTCTCCAACCTTGGCAACGTTAAGGCTTATGGACTTTAACTCCCAGAATTTCTAAGCTAGCCATCCTGGCTGAGGAATTCTGGGAGTTGCAGTCCACAAGTCTTAAAGTTGCCAAGGTTGGAGTCTCCTCAATAAAGTCCTCTAAGTGAGAGATTCCCAACTTGTGGGGGTTCCTGTGACAGGTGTCGAAATAAAAACAAAATAGTGGCCCGTGCTTTTAGGAGATTGCCAAGTCTTTCTTACTTTGCTTGAAAAGTTTTAAAAATGTATGTCTTTGTCCCCAGTCTTGCAAGATTTTATGTACTCTGTATCATAGCAATGCTTAGCATTGACTTGCCGATCAAGAATATTTTTCAATTAAAATCCTCTTAACTGCCAAAGGTCAAACAGCAAGTGGATATGCAATCCAGTGAAATCCCAGTTTAAGATAACTATCTCGGATTTTTTTCTGTTAGAAGAAATATCCTTCTGGGTTCAGTTCCAAGTGGGGAAGAAACACTGGAAACATGGTGACTGCTTGGAAAGATGGTTTAATGGTGGACAGGTTCACATGAGAATGAAGGAAGGCAAGAAGGAGGGCTGATATGCGGAGAGTGCCTGGTTTTATACCCTCTGTTGGGATTTGAATTTGAGCTTATATTCTGATTGGCTGTCAGACTCCCATGGGGCCATGCAGGGGCAACTCTATAGGCTGTCCTGAGTCCCAGGCTTGGTTGAGCCTTGCTGGATGATGATGTAATGAAAGGACTTTGGGCAATTCCTATTACAACTCTACCTGGAGTAGATCTTTGTTATGTAAAATATTATGGCCCAGGCCTTATGACCCACCCATTAACAAAGGTGGGGTGAATTTCTGCTTCTGAGGTGAGTTTCTGCTTCTGAGGTGAGTTTCTGCTTCTGAGTTTCTACTCTTTTTAGGGGAAATATTCTGCCTTTTTAGCATATCCTAAAATATTTCATTTTCCTAGGAGAGAGGTGGGTTTTAACTTCCAACATTTCTTTGAATCACCAGTACCCACATTGATTATGTGTCATCAAATGGTCTTTTAAATCCTAATTGCCACACAGATTTTCTTCAGAATGATTTATCGTGTTCTGACAAGTGTCTCAGTGGTGCACTCATCATCTCTGTAACCGAATCCATCTGCCTTGCTATTGGTTGTCCTGTTCTTCTCTTTCCTTCCACGTTTCCCAGCATTGGAGCCTGTCCCAGAAAGCTGGGACTTTCCATAAGATGTCTGAAGTAGGATAATTTGGGCCTAGTCATTCATGTGTTTGGATATTGAATTTAGTAGCTGGAATAGTAAAGTAGCCTTCCGGTGGAAAGATGGCATCTTGCTTTTAGCATTCCTTTCTAGGTTTGCTACAGATTCTCCACAGTTTTATACTTAGAGTGTTTTCTAAGCCAGAAGAAATTTCCCTGGGAAAGTGGAAGCTGTGGAAATCAACCCTGTGGTTCCCCGGGATGGCTGGAGGCTCTCAGAGAGCTGCTTGAAGAACGAACAGTAAAGCATACAATAGGCCAGAACACACAGTTAGATTAGTTAGACAGAGCGCTGACTCATGCATGAGGCAATCTACACTATGATTGGTTGCTGTAAGTATAAAGAGGGGAGTTTCCCTTTTATTCCCCGCCTTTTTCTTCTGCCTGTTCTGTATACTGTTTTAGATTTACCTCATGATATTCCTGTGTTCCTGACTATCTTACGTTCTTCCTTTTTGGGAACGCAGCAATATCATGAGGTAAATCTAAAACAATGTACAGAAAACACAGAAGAAAAAGGCGGAGAAAAAGAGGAATTTCCCCTCTGTACTTACAGCAACCATAGTGTAGATTTGTGATTTATGATTGTGCAATCATAGTGTAGATTTGAACATATATTTATATTTATAGAAAAGACTACAAAGTTGTGTCAGCGTCTCTGACTTCATCTGGACAAACTGCAGTGCAATTCCTTGACATGCCTTGAGTGAGAAGTCATGGTTTAATTTGTTGAATGACTCATTGGCTTGTTTTCTTGGCTGTCGGGAGTCTTCTCTGACAACACATTTTAACAGCATCAATACTCTTCCTATCCTGCTTCTTTTAAAGTCCAATTTTCACTTCCATAGAAAATCACATGGGGGAAAATACCATGGCTTGCCCAATTCTGACCTTTGTAAGTATGGACACATGGTATTTGAATATCTTTTCTGTTCATTATCTATCAAGTGCTAGTCTGGAGTGTGGACAGGTAGTCTTTGGCTTACAAAAGTTCATTTAGTGACCATTCAAAGTTATAATGGCACTGAAAAAAGTATGATCGTTTTTCAGACTTACGACCGTTGCCATATCTGCATGGTCATGTGATCAATGTTCAGATGCTTGGCAATTGGCTCGTATTGATGATGGTGGCAGGGATCACTTGAGCATCTTTTATGATTTTCTTACAAGCAAAGTCAACAGGGAAGCTTCCCCATTCCCCATTCACAACTGGATCTTTAATTGCAGTGATTCACTTAGTATCTTTGGAACAAAAGGTAATAAAATGGGGTAAAATTCACTAACGTGTTTCACTTAACAACTACAATTTTGGGGTCGATTGTAGTAATAAGTTGAGAACTACCTGTATTTTATTGTTTAATTTGCCATTCATTCCTTTAAAATTTCTGGATGATCCCAAAAGGCAGAAGCTGTCTACCTCTTCAACATCTTCATTGTCCTATTTTTCCACCTTTGTCATTAGTTTGGTCTTCTTTATATTTAATTTTAGTGCCAAGTTTTTCATTATGCTCTTTCACTTTTATTACTAGGGCTTGCAGTTCCCTTGCCTTTTTGGTTATTAGATTATATCCTTAGCATGGCACAGGTTATTGATGTTTCTTCCTCCAATTTTACCAAATTGACCCAGACTCAATAGACACATAGAAATGGACAACTGACAATAGTTTTTTTTTTTTTTTGTATCTCCCTTCAGTATTTAGGGGCGTGGAGACTTTTATTTTACAAAGGAATAGCTTTTATATAAAAAAGGTATTGTGAATTATAAATGTCTTCAACTCATGCAATCAGTTCAGTTAGCGCAGAAATGAACCTTAACCAGAGATCCGTTTTCTATTTTAAATATATCTATCTATCTATCTATCTATCTATCTATCTATCTATCTATCTATCTATCTATCTATCTATGTGAAATACCACTCGCACATCATCACAAAATCCCCAGAACCATCAAGCCTACAAACTTGAAATTTGGCACATATTGTCCTATTTTTGGCTTCTAGGTGCTCACTAAGAAAGGATTTTTCAAAATGACCATCAGAGCATTAGTATTTGCTGTATTATTATTAACACACTCTGATGCTAAGGAGTTCTACTCCCCCTCCCCACCTGAAAAGAAATCTGTTCCAACTGCCAGTTGCCAAATATAAGGGAAACTCAAGCAGAGGAGAAGAGTTTCACTTTCAGTTTTAGTTTTGCAGCAGGAAGCAGCTTTGGTACAGAACAGTTGAGCTAAGCCATGCCCAGGCTCCTTGCTGTCTCCTTGCTCACACAGCAAATACCGTTTCAGTTTCCAAACAGCCCTCATACACTGACAGGACACTAGCCAGAGGAATATACCTATGGATGCTGGTAGGCAGAGGCACAATTTTTCCCCCTTATTTTCCTCCCCCAAAACTAAGGTGCGTCTTATACTCTGGAGAATCACATAGTTTTGTAGCGAAGCACGGGTACCCTGCTAGTTTTTAATAAACTATCTACACTACACTGAGATCTACACTGTTGTGATCTCCTGTCTGGGCTACTACAAGGTGTAGTTGCTTGCCCTCCCTTTTGCAAATGGAGCTTCATGCACTTGTGCTTGCCCATTTCTCCTGTGGCCCAGTTTCAAACAGACCACAGCCTGGTAGTGGGCCGCAGCCCAAGAGTTGGGAACCCCACCTAGGGAATGCCAGTTGGTAAGGCCCAGAAGTTATACCTTTTCTGATGTATTGCCCAGTTTACGGAACATTCACCTTTTGTAGAGAGGGAGAGAAAAAAATGTGTGATGCCCCTGTCAGAGTCTGTATCTGAGGAGGAAGCCGAACAGCTGAAAAGGAGTGGGAGTGTGGCTCAGTTGGCTGTGGAGAAGGTTGGGGAAGGGCAAAATCCAGCTGGGCAAAATGGGAGACATAGAACAAGGGAGAGGAAGTTCAGAGGAAGATCCAGGCTCACCTCCTCTTCATCTTAGGGCAATGTGGGTTGCATGGCTTACGGGAGAGGAAAGGGCCCTGATTCCCTTCATTAGCCACAGCTAGGAAGACAGTTGATAAGAAAGGCAGGTTGCATGCGGTAGGCTTCTGGGAGCAGACGTGACTTTATCCTGTATTGTCGTGGCTTATCTGTGTTCCTAGCGTCTTCCCAACTGTGTGAATTTTGCCATGCCTTCAAGTCTGAAATTCTTGCTTCTGCCCTGCCAAACTAATTACTTCAGTTCGGCTTGTTTGGACTTTAAGTTACAGTTTGTGTTGACCATGTTTTGGACTTAATTTTCTGCAGTCGAAGGCTGTTCCTGGGAGTTTTTTCCAGCCAGCTGAACGTTGGGGGCAAAGTTGGAGCTAATAAAGGGACACATAAGAGTGTTGCCTTTGTACTTATCTGACTGTGTTGCCTTTGTGCCACGCCCCGGGTCCTCCCAACATTTTTCCTATCAAAACAAAAGGGGCTCTGCATTGACTCACGTAGCCCACTCAGCCCACCCAGAAGAAGTAGAAGACATCATGGCGTGAGACAGAGGCAAGGTACTCAGACCTGCCTTCCGTTTTTCTCCCACTCCAGGTTCTCCAGTTGAGCATGAAGCTGATCCTGCTCTACTGTGGTTACCAGCAGATCCACACCGGCCTCATGACCGGAGGAAACCTGGTCTCTTTCATCCTCTACCAGACAAATGTGGGGGAGTGTGTACAGGTCGGTGAACACTTAGATTTGAACATGTTTTTTTCTCCAGCACTTTAGTTCTCTGAACTTGCTTATCTTCTCTGAACTTGTTCTCTGAACTTGCTTATCTTCTTGTAGACATTTCATTACTCAAATTAGGTAATAGCACTGGTGATTTTACCTAGTTTGGCTAATGAACCGTCTGCAAGAAAACAAGGAAGCTCCGGGGGCCCCAAGGAGCCCTCATGTCAACCCAGCTGCCTTCCTCCTGTTGCAGATGCTCTCGTGTCTTAACGTTGCTCCTCCTTCCTTTCCCTCCCGCAGACCCTGATTTACACGTATGGGGATGCCCTGAGCAATGTGGGCGCTGCAGAGAAAGTCTTTGAATACCTTGACCGGGAGCCCTCTGTCCGCCCAGAAGGGACGCTGTCTAAAGAATCCCTCCACGGACGTGTCTCCTTCCAAAACGTTTCCTTCTGCTATCCCTCCCGCCCCGAGATCCAGGTCCTGAAGGTACTTTACTGGAAGATGGAAGTGATGACCCGTAGTGTCTCAAAAGTAACACAAAAACTAAAACATGAATTAAGGTCTTGTAATGCCTTCAACTTAGCTTCGCTGTTTTATTAGTCACAGTTTAAATTCAAAAAGTAGATAACGAAGCAAAAGGAAACCAAAAACAAACCGCATTGATGAGAGTTCCAAGGCAAACCAAGATAAATAATCACACATTCCAGGAAGATAACCGGGGAGAGTCCATGGGAAGAACGCCAACAAAGATAAATCTCATCCAAGGAAAGCACTAATTTGAATCCAGCTTCTGTGAACACGCAGTTCCAAACTCTTATGCAGCGCACATAGCTGCAACCCGTGAGGAGGATCATGGCCCTCTCCTCCTGAGTAGACCACACATTTCCCTGATCCTCTCCTCCCTGCGTGCCCTAGGATGGATAGGGGATGGGCCTGGGTCCTCCTCTGATTGCTCAGCCGTCCCCTGCCCTTCCCCAGTTTCCTCCACCACCTCTGGACCCACACTTCCGCTCCCTGTTGGCTGTACCTCCTCTTCCTCAGAGTCAGTCTCCACCGGGACATGACAATTTAGATACCACTTCACAGTGCTTTGCAGCTCTCTCTAAACTGGGTGCTCCAACTCAAGGCCCAAGGGCTGGATCCAGCCTGCAGGGCGCTTAAATCCAGCCCGCAGGGCAAGCCTGGAAACATCAAAGGACCAGCCTGTGGTGCCTCTGCAGGTAGTTTTCAGGCCATTTTCAGGCTGTGTTTAGTCCGTTTTTGGCCAGCAGATTGCTGCAGGAGGCCATGGAGGGTGAAAACTGGCAGAGGGGATGGTGTGGGTCCCCCTGCGCTCTGTTTTGGGTGGCGGGGTGCTGCAGGAGGCATCCGTCCCATCTCCCCTCCCTCCACCAGCCCAAGGAGGAAAACTACAATATTGATCCAGCCCTCAAAGGAATCCAGTTTGACACTGCTGTGCTAAACGGTCTATAGCCATGATGGGGAACCTATGGCATGTGAGCTGGAAGTGGCATGCAGAGCCATTTCTGCCAGCACAGGATTGTCACCTGGAACTGATTCCCTGCGCATGCGTGTGTGCCCCCCACCAGCCAGATCATTGTCCAGTATCTGCCATGCATGCACGGAGGGAGATGGGCACATATGCACAGGGGTGTGCGGCACATTTACTTGCCCGTTGCATTATGGGGCAGGCATGTGTGCGCACTTTCAGCACACGACGATGAAAAGGTTAGCCATCCCTGGTCTACAAAGTCAGTCTATTGCTCCCAATAATCTGGGTCCTCATTTTACCCACCTCGGAAGGATGGAAGCCTGAGTCAACCTTGAACCGGCTAGGATCGAACTCCTGGCTGTGGACAGAGTTTTCCTGCAATACGGCATTCTAACCACTGCGCCCCCAGGCCCCCAGTGCATCACTCAGATGCAGTTGTTGAAGTTGCTAAGTAACCTCGTCAAGTGGGTTGTGTGTTCCACAAACCTAACCAGAATGCTTTCACTGGCATAAAGAATATTGGAAGGAGGAACGTTGAGACTTTAAAGGTCTCTAGAAAGACAAAATAAGTTTCTATACTATAGGACTGGGGTCCCCAACCTGTCAATTATGGGCTATGGCCTATTCACAACTGGGCTCTGTGAGTGGCCGGCTGGTGTGCTTGCAGCCCAAAGGTGATATTCAGCAGGTTCTGACCAGTTCTGGAGAACCAGTAGCGGAAATTTGGAGTAGTTTGGAGAACCGGCAGGTTCCACCTCTTACTGGTCCTGCCCCCATCTATTATCTGCCTAGCAAGTCTCAGCTGATCGGCTGGGTCTTCTTTAGTTGGCTTGCACAGGAGAACAGAGCTGGAAAGCAGGTCAGTGAGGTGGGGAGGGAATGGAGATTTTGCAGTATCCTTCCCCTGCCACACCCACCAAGCCAGCCCACAGAACCGGCAGTAAAAAACCTTTGAATCCCACCACTGGGATGCAGCCCTACTCATGCACTCGCCTGCCCCTCCCACAAACCATCCCCTCCTCCCCTGCACTGGTCCACCAACCTGGAAAGGTTGGGGAATCGTTACTGAAGGAGAAGCAGACTGTAGGGTCTAGATCAGTGGTGGGATTCAATTTCTTTTTACTGCCGGTTCTTTGGGCGTGGCTTGGTGGGTGTGGCAGGGGAGGATGCTGCAAAATCCCCATTCCCTCCCCACCCCACTAACCTGCTTTCCAGCTCCGTTCTCCTGTGCAGGGCAACCAAAGGAGACCCAGCCGAACAGCTGGGACTCGGGAGGCAGAGAATAGATGGGGTGGGGCCAGTCAGAGGTGGGATTTGCCCTTTCTCCGAACTACTCAAAATTTCCGCTACCGGTTCTCCAGTACTTTGTCAGAACCGACTGAATGCCACCTCTGGTCCAGTTATGCAGGATCCAATCTGGGTCGGTCGCTGGGACCAGAGGTTTCGTCTCCCGACCTTTTGGACTTGGAGAGGAGCCCATCAAATCTCTCTCCAACAGAGGGTGTATATTGGGCAGTTCTGTATGTGATATTTGTAGGGTGCCTGTTGTGTTTGCATGTTGATTGGGTTGTTGAAGGCTGCCTTTTTTTTTTCTTTCCATCATGCTTTGAACCCATCTCAAATTTTATTCTGGATGTTATAAGATGCCCCTTTATCAATCCACATACATCTGTTTCTTCACCTGTCCTATTTTTGACTGGACATGGAGAGAGATCCAGAAGGCTGGCTTTTATGTGCATTCATTAACATCGCATCTTCCTGCTTCATTTTACATGCATTTACATCTCTTTGCCACAGAATGTCTCCTTTGAGCTCCGCCCTGGGGAAGTGACGGCGTTGGTGGGCCCGAACGGCAGTGGAAAGAGCAGCTGCGTGGCCCTCCTGGAGCACTTCTACGAACCCCAATCCGGGGAAGTCCTGCTGGACGGAGTCCCAGTTGGGAAATACGAGCACAAGTATCTCCACAGGCAGGTGAGGGAGGGAACAGCCTGGTTGGAAGCAGCAGGGGGTGAGGGCAGCCTTTGGCTTTATCCACTTCTGGACTGAAATATTTGGGTCTCTTGGCACTAAAATGGAGGTTCATTCAACAAGGAAGAGAATGTGGTTGGGAGATGGAGAGAGGAGAAATGTTAGACCAACACAGTATCCACTGTGATTCTTGTCACCTGCAGGACAGCAATAGCACTGAGACATATATACCGCTTTATAGTGCTTTTACAGCCCTCTCTAAGCAGTTTACAGAGTCAGCCGCTTGCCCTCTAGGTACCCACTTTACCCACCTCAGAAGGATAGAAGACTGAGTCAACCTTGAGCCGCTGAGAATCATACTGCCAAACTGTAGGCAGCTGGCAGTCAGCAGAAATAGCCTGCAGTACTGCACTCTAACCACTGCACCACCACGCCTCAGGATGAGGCCTGGGTCTCCTTGGGTGGTTGAAGGGCAACACTTGGTGATGTTTTGGAAGTGGGGGAGGATGCAGAGTAGGCAGGACCACGTGATATTAGGAAGACGTGGCTGGAACCAATTGGGCTGTAAGAGCATTGCAGTTTTTGTGCGTTTGTGTTTTAAGATTCTAATTTTTATGACCTACATTGTGCTTTCTTTGCGTTTCCTGTCTCAGAAAAAGGGGTAAGAGCCTCTGGTTTTCAGAAATTGTGTGGCTGCCATGCAAAAACGCCCCAGAGAAGGGTGAAGGCAGTGCCTATAGGACAACTTTGTGAGCCACAAAATTGGTGCTTGAAATCTACAAAGATGCCTAACTGTGCTCTAGCGCAGAAGGAAGTAAAAGATACCTGGAATGAACGGCTTTTGATTTCTTATGTTCCTTGATAAGGGAAAAGGTGCGGCATTCAGGAAATTCTGCAGACGTGGTTTATATCCTGAGATAAAAAGATTAGAATCTCCTGTGATCTATAAATGTGGCCGTACCGTTTCTCTGGCAACTGTTTATATTTAGGTGTAAACTGATGTGGTTTGTTTCGGTGACCTTCCTGGTCTAGCCACAGACCTGGCATTCATCCAGATGCCAAGAAGTCACTTTGCCTCCAAATTAAAAAAAGCAGAGAAACAGCTCAAGGTCCACAGTTGGGAGATGTAGCGAAACTTAGGTCTGCATGTAAGATTCCTACAAGAAGGACAATGGGCTGACATGATAGCCTTGTTCCAATATTTGAGGGCGTCATGCTCTTGTTAGAGTCAGACTCTGAGGGAGAAGAGGAACAACCGACAGGGAGTGGAGGTGTGGCTCCCGAGGTTGTGGAGGAGGCTGGGGAGGGGCAGAGGCCCGCTGGACAGTCAGAGGAAGAACCAGGCCCATCCCCTCTTCATCCTAGGACACACAGGGAGGAACGGAGAAGGAAACAACTTGGCTTACGAGAGAGGAAGCGGCCATGATCCCTCTCATTGGTTGCAGCTGAAGAGAATAGTATGTAAGAGAGACGGCTAAAACACAGCGTTGCCAAAAGCAAAGCGTGTTTTATTTTGGGCTGAAGTTATCTTGGTTGGCGTCTTTCCAACAGGCTGTACCTTGTTATCTACTTGAAGTTGGTAATTACTTATCCTGGTCCGTTGGGGAAATTCCTTCATTGTAGTTTGTTTTGGTTTTTTATTTCACCTTCATCTGCTCATTGAGTTTGGACTTTATTGCTTTCTTTTGAAGACTATTTTTGAATAAGTTTAATCTCCAAATGAGAATTATTGAACAGTGGGGCCAAGTTGGAGGCATGAAAGGATATTTATTTACATTTTGGATTTTATTACGTTTGTGTTACACTCCGGGTCATCACAGAGGGGCTGCCACAAAGAAGAGGGAGTAAAGGTATCCCAAAGGTACTTTTTGAGGAGGCAACTGGACTTTCTTGTTTTTTTTCCATTCCCCACTGTACTGTCAAAGCTGAAGAAGCTTCTTAGATGAGAAGAGAAACGTCTTCAAGAGAAAAAACAAGAAAGTCTAGTTGCCTCCTGGGGAAAAAGCACCTTTGGGGCAGCCAATCATCTGGTTGGACTGAGAATCTATACAGGGAATCAACCTATTCTCCAAAGCACTTGAAGGCAAGGCAAGAACCAACAGATGGAAGGTAACCAAGGAGAGAAGCGACCTAGAATTAAGGAGAAATTCCCTGACAGGGAGAACAATTAATCAGTGGAACGACTTGCCTCCAGAAGTTGTGAATTCTCCAACACTGGAAGTTTTTAAAGGTGATTGAACAACCATTTGTCTAAAATGGTGTAGGTTTCCTAAGCAGGGGTTGGACTAAAAGACACGCCAGGTCCCTTCCAACTCTGTTGTTCTGTATTCGATATTCTGCACCTTGAGCATCAACCAGCCCCACTTTGGAAAGTGCTTGATGAGGAGGATCAGGGGTGTTTCTGATAGGCCTCCCTGTCCAATTGCAGGTGGCCCTAGTGGGCCAGGAGCCCATCCTCTTCTCTGGGTCCATCAGGGAGAACATCACCTACGGCCGACAAGGCTGCAGTGAGGAAGACGTGAGCAGAGCAGCGGAAGAAGCTGATGCCTTGGGATTCATCTGTGAGCTGGAAGGAGGCTTTCATGCAGGTGGGCAAAATCCATCCATCCCCCCTTGATTCATCCCATGAAACCCCCACTTTCCTCCCAGTAAACCCACCGGTCCCATTTCTTGGCTCTTCTGAAGTGAAATCCTGCTTGTTTTGTTGCAATCTATACAGTAGTCCTTGGGTTAGGACCATTCCTTCAACTATCGTTCCAAATTACAGTGGCACCAAACAAATGGAGGTTGCAACCAGTGGTGGGATTCAAATAATTTATTAAGCGGTTTGCTTGCCCCGCCCACCACCACCCAGATGCCCTCGCTTCCCGCAAGCTTTCAAAATCCAAGAAAGAAAACCTTAGACTCCATTGTTATAGAGCAGTGGTAGCTAACTTTTTTGGGCTCCTGTGCCAAAAATTGTGTGTGCGCTTGCATGCTCACACTCGTGTGACAGCATCCAGAAGGCAATGTGTGCCCCCTCATGCCCCCTACGCATGCGCACGCAGTCCTCCCACCCCGCCTCCCCCTTTTCTGCATTGTACCTCACATCTGATTTTCGGCTGATTTGTGGCCTTTTTCATCCTCCCAGAGGCTTTAGGAAGGCTTCTGCAGGCTTTTCAGGCCGAAAACTAGGCCAGTTGCATTACTTTGTATTACATTGTATTTCCAGAAAAACAGGCCTAGTTTTCGATCTGAAAAGCCTGTAGAAGCCTTCCTAAAGCCTCTGGGAGGCCGAAAAAGGCCTCAAACTGGCAGAAAATCAGCTGTGAAGCGTGTGCATGAGGTGAATTTGCCTGCAGCTCGCATTCCGACACAAATGGCTCTGCGTGCCAGCTCCTGGGATGTGCAAATACCTGTAGCCCAGTGGTCGCCATCTGGTGGTCCATGAGAAAATTTTTGTGGTCCGCAGAGAAATGACACTCCTAAACCACCCCCCAAAGCAATTAATCCAGGCTGCGCCGGAACACAAGGCTGCGCTGTCCACATGGCCTGCGGGAACACAAGGCTTGTGTCGCTATCATTGTGAACAACACGAGGTAGTGAGGGGAGGGGAGAAATGGAGGAGGGAGGGAACTTGCCCCACACACCTAGTCTGGCCACTGGGCTGCTTCTTTCTTCTGCTTTTGGCTGCATGCAAGGAAAGCAGCAAAAGTCTTTCTTTCTCCTCCCCCCCCAAACTCCACCAGAAATGAGTCTTTGGGACCTGGCAAGGCATCCTGCTCCAAGAGGCTGTGCCAGTGCGACAAGTCTCAAAAAGACTCATTTCTGGCAGAGTTTGGGGGAGAGAAAGAAAGACTTCTGTCTTTCTGTCTCTCTGTTCCTCTGTCTCTCTCTCTCTCTCTCTCCCCCCCACAAAAACAGAGCTGGAGACTAAGCAATGCGGTCACATAATATCAACCTTATAACCACCTCGCTGTTGTGGTTCGCCGGCAGCAGGTGTGGACGGCTGAGGTCTCTGAGAGTGAGGATTCAGATGAGGGGCCTATGTGTGATACAGGGATGGAGCCAGGACTATCAGAGGGTGGGATGCTGCCTGCGGAGCCTGTGGAGTCTGGCAGCAGTGATGCAGAGGACCCCGAGGAGTCTGTGCCCAGTGTCCATGCGCACAGGGCTGCTCAAAAGAAAGAGCAGCTGCAGCAGCACAAGTGACTCTGGAGTAAGGCTGCAAGGTGATGGCCTCTCCCTTAAGGGATAAAAGCCAGCCTTAAGGGCTGGGGTTCTTTGCAGGAAGCAAAGAAGTTCTTGCACTTCAAGTCTCTAGAAGTTCAGTCTATCCTGGTTTGGTGTTCGGGGACTTTTGGCTTTGAATATTTTCTTGCAATTTAATCTTGTGTTCTTGGCAGCCTTGCAATACCTTGACAGGCCTTGTTCTTATCTGAGACAATTAGTTTTAATAGCACTTTACTCTGAATGAACGGAATTCACAGAGAGGCATTAAAAAAGTTTTGCTTTTATCTCTGTTTGCATTGGTTTGATTTGAACGAGGCTTTGGTCAGAACAATCACTTAGCAATGAAAACTCCTGTCACAGTTGCACTTGTAACTTGGGGACTATCGGTAACGCTCCAGGTTACACGATCATTGTAATTGTAACAATATCATTAAAACAGAAAAGAGAATTCAAAGGCTGATTGCACTGTTGGGCCATTTCAAAAATCACAAATCCTAAAATCTCTTCTATAATTGTTAAAAAGTGCAGGGAGGTCTTTTCCCCTACTCTGGACCTTTTGCACTGTCCAAATTTTATTTATTTAGTTATTTCATTTGTCAATCGCTTACAAGATAATAGATATAAGTATAAAGACGAGTAAGAATACAGGAAATAGGTATGAATAAATGGGGACAATAGGACAGGGACGGTAGGCACGATGGTACACTTTTTCACCATTATTATGGTATCTCCCTCCCACTAGAAGTTGTGCTTCTAGTTTTGCCTTATTTTTCAGCTGAGTGGCATTGCCATCCCTTTAGGGCAACAAGATTTGGTCGGCTTTGACTTCGCTCTTGATTTCCTGTTTTCCTTGCTTGCCTTTTTTTGCAGAGGTGGGGGAGAAGGGGGGCCAGCTCTCCATCGGGCAGAAGCAACGGCTGGCCATCGCCCGGGCCCTGATCCGTGACCCGAAGGTCTTGGTGCTGGATGAAGCCACAAGTGCCTTGGACCCCGAGAGTGACGCTGCAGTGAGTGCGGGGGATCCACGAGGGGGTTGGGATTGGATCTTGGCTGGAGTAGTTCAGGGCTGCTGAAGGGCTTGATCTGAATTTTTGTGAGGTAAATAAACTGGGTTTATTTGACTGGAAGTATCGTAATTTCTTCCAAGTTTGCTAAATCTCTGGTTCCGGTAACCAACACAGAGTAAATCTTGGAACATTCTCCTAGGCCATGCCTATTTGCCTTCATTTGAGTGGCTTTTATTGTTTTACAGGCTGCAAAAGGCTTGGGGCCAAACTCTATTGCAGTGCTGGACAAGCGCTTTTCAGTGGAAATGTGAGGGAGCTTCTATTTATGGCCGTGATGGTGAACCTATGACACACGTGCCACAGATGGCACACAGAGTCATTTGTGGGGGCACGTGAGCCCCATCCAAACTTACCCGCACTGCACATGCGCGTTCCTCCCAACTGATTTTTGGCCTGTTTGAGGCCGTTTTCGCCCTCCCAGAAGCTCGAGGGAAGCCTCAGGAGCCTTGGGAGGCTGAAAAATGGGCCTCCCGGAAATACCAGAAGTGCCAAAACGGGCCTCTTTTTTGGCCTCCCAAGGCTGCAGAGGCTTCCCTTGAGCCTCTAAGAGGGTGAAAACAGCCTCCCCTGAGCTACGGAGGCTGAAAACGGGCACTTCCGATATTGATGGAAGGTCCATTTTTCAGCCTCCCAAAGCTGCAGAGGCTTCCCTTGAGTCTGCGGGAGGGCGAAAACGGCCTCAAACAGGCTGAAAATCAGCTGGGAGGTGTGTACATGCACAATGCAGGTAAGGGGTTCAAGGCAGGGATGTTGTGCACACATGCGCAGGGGGGCAGGGTACACTGCATTGTGGGTGCCAGCACAGGTGTGTGTGTGCTATCGCACACGCACGCACTTTCAGCACACCACAACAAATAAGGTTCGCCATCACTGATTTAGTGCTTCTAAGGAGGTCAGGATTTCCTCTGGATCATTGCTTCCTTTTCCAGATCCAGCGGTCTGTGCAGACCAGTGGAGCCCGGACGGTTTTGGTGATTGCTCATCGGATGCAGACGGTGGAGAACGCAGACAAGATTGTGGTGCTGGAAGGAGGAGAGGTTGTGGAAGAAGGGACTCACACGGAGCTGATGGGCCGGCAAGGCCCTTACTATAGACTGGTGGAAAGGTCCCAGGTGGAGTGACTTCCGGAGTTGCAACTGAGATGCTCGGCCACAGGATCCACTGCTTTTGTAGATGCCAAATGCATGATTGGTTGGGGAAATAGACAACAACAGCATTCTCTTAGGGAAAGAGCGTGACCCAGAAGCTGGCCTGTCTAGCAGTTCTTGGCCAGTCAAGGGTTGCTGAATTGCACCCATTTGGGAGAAGAGGAGGCTGTTTTTTTCATCTGGGCACAATTCAGGTGGTGTTAAGTAGCAACTGGGGCCCTGGAAACTCCATAGTGAAAGGTGCACAATCCCGTTTCAAGCAACTGTTTTGTTTAGCAAAGACACCAATACCCCAGATTTTCCTTTGTTTAAATTTAGTATGTGAGACCTTTTTGTACAACCTGCTCTTTTGTCACACTTTTTAATATTGGTTGCAGAAAGTAGACTTCCTCTTTGTTTTGCTAAAAAAAGTATCTCTGGGATCCCTTTTAGTCCTTGAAAATCTGTATTTGGATGGAAGTCACACAGATAGGTCTTGTTTAGCGCGGTTACAGAATTCCCACAAAATGGTTGCGTCGTTCAAATTTGTACTACTCAAAGTGATATTTCTTTGGAAAACAGGATAATGGCTTTTAGTTCAACGGAAATAGGCAATGAAAAAATCTATTTGTATATTTCTATATTTTTATTAATAAAATGCAACAGTAAAAGATTGAAGAAATATATGTGTCTGTTTCCTGTTCTTTGCTTCAAAATGAGCCTCTTCTTGTTTTGAGCTTCCCTTGAATGGAACTTTCCGTTCCTCCATTTTGCACACCTAACAATTACAGTCTATAGCTCTGAGGGCAATTGTTCAGAATTAACAGAACAACAGAGCTGGAAGGGAATTTGGAGGTCTTCTAGTCCACTGAGGAGAGGGGTGGAAAGGGCAGAGGGGAGAACTTGCCCCACTCACCCCATGGGACTCACCTGGCCTCCGGGCTGCTTCTTTCCTTTCTTCTTCTGCTTTTGACTTCACACAAGGAAAGCAGCAAACGTCTTTCTTTCTCTCCCCCAAACTGCATCAGAAATGAGTCTTTGGGACCTTGCAAGGCATCCTGCTCCAAGAGGCTGCACCAGCACGACAAGTCTCACAAAGACTCATTTCTGGCGGAGTTTGGGGGAGAGAAAGAAAGACTTTTGCTGCTTCTGCTGCTTTCCTTGCATGAAGCCAAAAGTCTCTCTCTCTCCCCCTGAGAATTGAGCAGGAGACGGTATCCTGTGATCCCAAATAAAGAATGATCGATTGGTAGGAAATGAGGTGGGGGCTTTTCCTGCAGACTTTTGGAGGATTTTCCCAGGGTCTCGGGTCTGCGGGATTTAAAATTATGAGTTTGGTGGTCCCTGATGTCCAAAAGGTTGGCGACCCCTGTTCTAATCCAACCCCCCTGCTCAAACAGGAGACCCTACACTATTTCAGACAAATAGTCGTCCAGTTCTCTTTTTAAAAGCTTTCAGGGATGGAGCACCCACAGCTTCTGAAGGCAACTTCGGTTCCACTGGTGTATTGTTCTGTCAGAAACTTTCTCCTCAGTGCCAGGTTTCTTCTCTCCTTCATGGGTTTCCACCCATTGTTTCTTGTGTTGGCTTTGGGTGCTTTGGAGAACAGCTTGACTCCCTCTTCTTTGGGGCAGCCCCATTACAACACTGAGCACATACACACACAAAACCATCCGCTCTTCCACCCCCTCAGCCAGTCTGCCAAGGTGAAAGGGTTTTAAGGAATCTGATAAAATGGACTTTCCCTGTCTAAATGATTACATCCACTGCTCTTAGTATGCTGTAAGGTTTTTGTTGTTCTTGACTATGTTAAAGAAACTTATGCCATCTTAGTCATCCCTGGTATTTGGAATGGATCAAGACATCAAACCCTGGATATTTCAGTCATGGACATTGACTGTGTTAGGGATAACATTGTTTACCCTAACTGGTTTAGGTAAAATAATAAATATAGTTTATATTCATAGTTTGTTAGTTAAAGTGTCTGCAACTTTAAATATGGGAATGTAATTAAGGGAGTGGTTGTGAAAGCACTTTAAAAGAAGCAAGGTACTGCAGCTTGCTCTCTCTGGCTTTGATGATCCCTAATTACTGCATGGACTCAAGACTGCGTTACTCGAACGGGAGAGAGACAAAGGACTGATTTGTAAGTGAACTGACATAGCATATTCCACATGGACTTTGCTAACTGAATATCCTTGAATGTACTGACTAAATGATACATGACTATTGGACTGTTATTTTGACTATGCTATAAATGGAATAAACTATATTTTTGATAGCACAAGCGTATCTGTTATTTTTACTGTATGTTAATAAACATACAAACTTATCTCACTCATTTATCTGTGTGCCTATCTGACTAATGCTGCACATTCTGTTTAGCTTGTCTCCTTAACCCTGGTTGGGGAACCCAGGCTTAACACTGGTTTTGGGCCCAGATGCTGCAAAGTCAGTTTAACTAGGATAAAACAGATTTATGTAAAAAGTGAGAGTGTGTTGTTATACATTACAGTAAACAGACAGCTGTGTTTTATTAATTATAGTTTTATATCCATATAAGAAAACATGGCACAAGTCAATCTACAAAGTTTGTCCCTTATATCCAAGCTGGATGGAACAAACTATGTATTATGGTCTATGAAATGTAGTCTACTTCTACGAAGAGAAGGTCTGTGGAACATAATTGAAAATCCACCAAACGTAGAGGAATGGGATCCAGAGGATGATGAAGATAGACTAAAAATAGAAGAATTTATGCAGAAAAATGAATAAGCTATTTGCATAATAGGTTTAACACTGTCTGACCAACAACTTGTTCATATCCACGGAGAGCAAACAGCTGTTGGGTGTTGGCAGAAGCTGAAGAGGATTTATGTCCAAGACAATGTTGGTGCTCACATAAATCTAACACGGAAGCTTTTCAGGACGCATCTCCAGATGAATGGTGATATGCTGAGTCATTTGAAAACTATGCAAAGCATTTTTCAAGAACTGCACGAGAAAGAGCTTATTTTCTCTGAACTACACCAAGTCTACATAATTCTATCTTCACTAGATGAAAGTTATGACAACTACGTCACTTCCCTTGAAATTTTGCCAAAGGAAAGTTTATCTTTAACTGATTTAACTGGTAGATTGATTGAAGAGGCCAGAAGAAGACTTGAAAGAGATGAATTAAGGAGGCAGCAACCTCAAAAAGAAGATAATAAATCTCCTACTGCATACGCAATTAAAAAATGTTTTAATTGTGGAGGAAGAGGACATTTGGCAAGATTTTGTAAAAAAGCAAAGCGCCAGAACGCTGGCCAGAATACTAAAAGTCATCAAAAGATAAATAAAAATTTAGAGTTAGCCATGTATACTAATGGAACTGTAAAAAATAATTTATGGGTGGTTGACAGTGGAGCATCCCACTCTATAATAAATGATAACAAAAATTTTATTAAAATGTCCCAGAGTACACAGCAGATATCGTTAGCCAATGGCTGGAAACTGAAAGCTAAAGGTCAAGGTATAGCATATTGTTCTTTCATAAAAGAGAATGTAAAAATATATGTACCACAACTTAAGTTTAATTTAATTTCAGTTAGAATTTTGGTTAAACTAGGATATGTAGTTACCTTTAAAGGAGATAACTGCATAATTGAGAAAGAAGATAAGAAAATTACTGCATCTTTAAGAAGTGAATTATATGTGTTAAATGATAATGGTTTAAAGGTGGCTAACACGGTTTATGATAATAAGAAACCTCATGATGAATGTATTCACTTGTTACACCGAAGGTTAGGGCATTTAAATTTTAAAATGCTTAAGAAAACTGTTGAATTATCTAAGGGAATAAGTTTAAAACCTTGTAATAAGTATTTGCAATGTAATGCTTGTAATCAAAGCAAAGCCAGGGCCACACCGGCTAATAGAGTTGATGGATTTACTACAAAAGAGCCTTTAGAAGTAGTATTTGCTGATTTAATAGGTCCGAAAAAACCAAGTGAAGAAGGAGCTCGATACATACTTAGTATAATGGACCACTATTCTAGATATAGGTTTTGCTATTTAATGAAGAGCAAAACTGAAACGTATCTAAATCTCTTTAATTGGATAAAATTTGCTGAAAAGAAAACTAAAAAGAAAATAGTAACTTTTATAACAGATAATGGTATGGAATTTACAAATAATAAATTCCAGAATAGACTTAGAATGTTAGGTATTCAACATAAAAAGTCTGCACCATATAGGCCACAACATAATGCATTTATAGAGAGACGAGGCCAAACATTACAGTCAATGGCATATACTATGATGTCTGATTCAGGATTACCTGACAATTTATGGGGAGAAGCAATAATGTGTGGTAATCATATATTAAATAATGTTGTTAATTCAACAACAGGTGAATTACCATTCACACTGTGGCATGGTAAAAAACCTGATTTAAGTTACATTACACACATTTGGAGCACCAGCATGGGTGCATATCCCTACACAACTCAGACAAAAAGAACAGCATAGAGCTAAAAGATTATTTTTTTGTAGGATATAAATCTAATCATAGATCTTATAGATTCTGGGAACCAGGTACATCTAGAGTTTATACCAGTGCTAGTGCAAAATTCCTAGAACATGTAGGATGGAATAGATTAGAGCAAGATTTGAATAATGAAGTAATTATTGAACCCTACAAAAGGCAGAAAGATCAGAATTGTTATAAGAAGAGTCCAATTAAAGAAGAAGTCCATGAAGAGCAAATAGGACCAGAACAAAAGGAAACAGTTGATCAGGAAGAGTTAGATAATCAAGAAGAGTTAATAAATGAAAGTCCACCTGTAAGTCCTGTAATACCTAGACGTACTACACGTATAACTAGACCACCTGATAGGTATCAAGCAAGTATAGTTTGCCAAGTAACTAAAGTTCCAACTGGTGTAGATGAACTTAGGATGTATCCTGCTAAGGATCAGGAGAATTGGCAAAAGGCAATGGAAAAAGAACTAAATTCATTGAAGGTAATGAAAGTATATGAAGTTGCTAAATTACCTCCAGGAGAAAAATCCATTGGGTGCAAACGGATATTTAAAGTAAAAACTGGAAATGATGGGACTGTTACCCATAAGGCTAGGTTGGTAGCTCAAGGATTTAATCAAACTGCATCTGATTACGATGAAGTTTTTGCACCAAGTCTTAAGGCTACATCTTTGAGAGCAGCTTTAGTGTGGGCAGCTAAGAAAAACTATATCATTAACCATTTAGATGTAGAAACTGCTTATTTGCATGCACCATTGCAGCACACTATATATTTGAAAAAGCCAATTATTATAAAAGACAATAAAGTAAATAGTAATGATTGTTGGAAACTAAAAAGAAGTCTTTATGGATTGAAACAATCTGGCTATCAATGGAACCAATATATTGTGAAAGAGTTAAACAATATAGGTTTTAAATCTGGTTTAGCAGATCCATGTGTGTTTAAAAGAGAAAATAATGGAACGGTGTCATTATTGTTATTATTTACAGATGATATTGCTTTGATAACTAAGACTAATAATGAAGCTAATGAGATTATATCATTATTAGCCAAAAAGATAAAATTTGCCAATTAATTAAAACGTATAAAATGGAACTTTGTAAACAGGCAAAGACTCCAATGAGTCAGGAAGTTTGCCAAACTGATGTGCAAAGTCCCAAATTTGATAAGTCCATATATCAATCTTTGATTGGTAGCTTATCATATATCAGCAATTGGTCTAGACCAGATATAGCTTATAGTGTAAATCAGCTGGCACTTTTTAATTCAGATCCACATCAATGTCACTGGCAATCATTAAAGAGAATTTTAAGATATCTTAAAGGAACAATGAACCATGCATTGTATATAGAACCAAAGGGTGATTTGAGTCTTAGTGCCTATGCAGATGCAAGTTTTGCAACTGATATAAACACTAGAAAATCAACATCTGGGATGGCTATATTATTTGGTTAGACATTAATAGGGTGGAGGTCAATCAGACAACAGCATATCAGCTTGTCCACGATGGAAGCGGAATTTTCATGTCTGTCATTACTATGCACTGACTTAATTTTGTACAAACAGTTATAATTAGACATGGGTATAACTGTTAAAGATTCCATTATAGTGTACGAGGACAACCAACCAAGCAGCCATAAAGTTAGCTACTAATATTGCTGTAAAAACTAGATCAAAGCATACTGATTTAAGATACTTAAATGTTAGAGAATCTGTAAAGAATGGGCTAATTAAATTGGAATACTGCATGACAGAAGAAAACATTGCAGACCAATTTACAAAAGCTCAAGGAGTAATCAAGTTTAAAGAAAGTTGTAACAAATATGACTTAAAGATGTAAATAGTTATATTTATTATTATTTCCTAAAAGGGGAGAATGTTAGGGATAACATTGTTTACCCTAACTGGTTTAGGTAAAATAATATGTAATCATAGTTTGTTAGTTAAAGTGTCTGCAACTTTTACTGTAGGAATATAATTGGGGGAGTGGTTGTTAAAGGCACCATATAAGAAGCAAGGTACTGCAGCTTGCTCTCTCTGGCTTTGATGATCCCTAATTACTGCATGGACTCAAGACTGCGTAACTCGAACGGGAGAGAGACAAAGGACTGATTTGTAAGTGAACTGACATAGGATATTCCACACGGACTTTGCTAACTTAATATCCTTGAATGGACTGACTAAATGATACATGACTATTGAACTGTTATTTTGACTATGCTATAAATGGAATAAACTATATTTTTGATAGCACAAGCGTATCTGTTATTTTTACTGTATGTTAATAAACATACAAGCTTATCTCACTCATTTATCTGTGTGCCTAAATGACTAACGCTGCACATTCTGTTTAGCTTGTCTCCTTAACCCTGGTTGGGGAACCCAGGCTTAACAGACTGCAAGAATTATTACATATCACTGAAAGGAGGTATAGTTAATCTCATTTAACAACCCAAATTGGAACGGGCAACTCAGTCATTAAACAAAGCAGTTTGTCAATGGTCTGACTAGCGAACCCCCCAAAAAAGGAACTCTCAGGGTCGTTGAATCCCAAAAAGTAAAAATTTTATTGAATTCACCATGTTGGAACTGAAGAAGCAAAACCAGTTCTGATTTTCCCGTGTGAAAGTTTGCTCAGTTAAACAAGAGGCTCCCTTTCTCCCACCCCTTGGATGTTTGCGTTATCCAATTGTAAAACTACTTTTTGTTATGGGAACAGTCCACTTCTCCAGCAAACACCTGCAGTTGTGACCTTGGCGTTGTGCAAGTTTTCATCCTCCGAGGACAGCGTCTAGGCACCCAGTTTCCTCCCGGCGCATTCCACCCCTCCCCTCTTTTCATTGGCAAGTTGAATAGCGATAGAAGTTAGAAGGCAATAAAGCCATTCGATCTTGACACAGTCATTAAATGAGGTCCCCCCCCCCCCCCAGGAAAGAAGCAAAGAAAACTTTCACACAATTATTTTTTTTCTTTAGGTGTCTACTTATCATTTTCCAGGTCTTGAACCGCAATCCTTAAAGTTATCAAGGAAGGACATGACTAAGGCTCTACCACCAACCCACTGGGACATTATTTCTTTTGGACTTTAGATCAGGCTGAACCACGCTGGCCTTTTTTCTTTCAGGCATCCTTGAGATCGGGAGAGAGTTCAGCCCGTGAGTTTGTTTGTTCATATCCCACTTTTATCATTTTCAGAAAGAGCTCAAGGCTGAGGACACAAATAACACTCTTTCCTTGTCCTGTTTTCCTCACAACAATCCCTGTGGAGACACGATGACTGGCCCAAAATAACACAGCTGACTCTTGTGCCTGAGGCGGGACTTGAACTCACTGCCTCCTGAGTTCTAGCCTGGTGCCTTAAGCATTACAGGTGGTCCTTGACTTACGACATTTCTGTTGTTAAGTGAAACATTTGTTCAGTGAGGTTTGCCCCATTTTACGACTTTTCTTGCCACGGTTCTGAAGTGAATCGCTCAAATTGTTAAGTTAGGAACACGATTGTTAAGGGAACCTGGCTTCCCCACTGACTTTGCTTGTCAAAAGGACAAAGGTGGCTAGTCCTGAGGGAGGAGGAGGGCAGACCCCCCTCCCTTTCACTTCTCCGTGGTCCCACAGCATCCCCTGTAATCGGAGGGGGGCATATTTCCTATCAGTCCAGGGTCTTCCCACTCTTGGACCCCTGCATCATCACACCTGAAGGCCCCAGAGAGGATCTGTGAGGAACAGGAGAAGCTGCCCTTCTGCAAGGGGACCAGGGAGGCTCTGGCCGGTCACTGAACTCTCTTCTGAAGGGCCCCTGGGTGAGGCTCAAAGACCAGCCACTTGGACAACAACCTGAGACAAAGGTGGATTGGAGGGGAAAGCAGCCTCTGTTGCTGCCACACCCAAGCCATGGCCAAGTAGCCATTTTGCAAATGATCAGCTGGTGATGCCGGAGAAACCTCTGGAGACAGGAACAAAATGGCTGCCTCCCCCCCAAAGGAGAAAACAGGAGCCCCCCCAGTTCTCCCCTTGATTCCTCCCCTTCCTATCACTCAGAGCGAAATTGGGGTCTCTGATCAACAAGGAGGGGAAATTCCTTGCTATTCCCAACTTATAATAAGAGGCAGAAACTGTCAGGTAAGAAGAAATCAAAACCATTTATTTTCAGCAAACAATTTTGGCAAAGTTTATAATATATGTGCCATTGTTAAGGACGTAGCAACCTGACTCTGCAATTGATCTCATGTTCCATTTTTTGTAAATCATGACAATCCATAAATGGCAATCTATATAAAAATCAGTGTCAAATAATATACTTAGTATATTCATTATTTGTCAAACTGTGTGTTATCAAATATATGGTCAAATAGTTGTGCAATAATCAATTAAGAATGCATTAACTATTTTAGTGACAAAAATCTCAGAATGCACATTTCTTCTTTTAGTAACAGTTTCATCAAAGATTACATTAAACAGATATACAAGAAAAAGAAACCTCCACCTTTATCCTCAACAAATATAATGAAAATTAACAACTTATCAATCTTTCTTAAAGTAAAACCAATGAACTCTTCCTCCTATTCCTCACCCCATTTTCTCTAAAACCTCTAATCTTTAACCTCTAATCTCTATCCACTAAGATTAATCAGCAAAGCCCATTAAGGATGTTATGCAACCTACCTATTATAAACTATTATCTACGAAATCCAATTTGAAATCTTAACACATAATGCATCCTTTTCTCCTCTGCTCCTCAATCATGATAGAAAAAGTTTACTGATTTGGCAATAAAAGCAGTGATGAAAGACCCAAAATCTATCCTGGTTCCAGCATGCGGCAAAGGCCTGAAGAGCCCGGCCTAATTCAGGAGGAGGCTGGTCCCTCTTCATTCCTCTCTCTTTATGCTGGGAGGAGGGAAGAAGCATCCAAGGGTTAGTGGGACCAAGACAGGCAGAGCCTGAGAGGCGCCACAGGATCAGAGTTTGGGAGCAGGAAGACCCCTCCCCCGAGCCCTCTCCCCCAAATTCCTTCCCTTCCAGTGTTTGGGATGAATCGGAGAAAGAAGAGGGATTTCCAAAGCATCTTCACCCTCCCTTGGTCCTTGGACCCCAAAGCCCTCCCCTCCCTCTCACCCCATGTGTCGTCTCCCCCACCAGTCCACTCACCTGCAAGGGGGCTGCTAAGCGTCCTGGTTGCTCCCTGGATTGGAGGAAAAGACACAGAATGAATGAATGTCTTGTGAGGAGGAGAAATCTCTCTCTTCTCCATTCAACCTCTTCAGCCTCACAAATGTCTCAGAGGACATAAAGCTTTTCATTAATTTATTACTTAAACTTCCATCCCACCCATCTCATCAAGGAGACTCTAGGCAGCTCACAGTAAAGTTCAATAAACTGCCATGTGGAATATTTAAAACAATAAATAAAATCCAGATTCCCCCATCAGATCATGTTGCCTTTGCTCCAACAAGAAAATCAGGTCCAGTAAAATATATAACCGTATGTGGTGGACTTGTATAGAAGCTAAAAGATATTGGACCAAAATACACACATGGTTGGAAAAAATGATGAAGCAACATATAGATTTGAAGCCTGAAATATTAGGAATGGTACCTGAAGGTTACAGTAAAGAAAAGACATACTTAATTTTACATGTATTAATAGCAGCTAGAATTGTATTTCCTCAAAATTGGAAAAGTGATAAAATACCGACAGAGGGAAAAATAATTGGAAAAATATTTGAATGTGCAGAAATGAATAGATTGACAGTAGAAATTAAAGAAAAAGAAGAATCTGAATATTATATGGTATGGGACTTGTTTTATAAATGAATAGGAAATAAAATTAATTAAAAGGGATTAGACGTATTTATAAAGCAATGAGAGAAACTAGCGTAAGAGACATCCTGAATATTACTTACATTATATATGTGGAAATGTGATTATTATTATATTGTTATACTGTTAAGAATATTACTAGTAACTGTTAAGCACATGAACTATGTACCTAAACGACACACAATTGAAATGGAACGAATTTGTTGTATGTTAAAAATAAGAAAATATAAAAAAAAGATCCTGTCCAGTGTGTGGCCGCTGTCTCGAGTCAAACCCAGGACGATCTGGAAGAGACCCACAGACGCCATGATGGCCATGAACCCTGGGCTGCTTCTGAGGCCAAGACCAAGGACGGCAGATTGAAGTCTCCCAGGACCATAATCCTGGGCCAGTCCATGCCAACCCTGAGAGGGTCTCCAGCAGCTCAGGCAGGGAGGTGGCCATGCGGCAGGGAGGCTGGTACAGTAGCCACAAGCCCATCATGTCAACCCAGAGTCAGAAACAGGGAGTCCCAACCAGAATGGTGGGGTGGGAGCATCCTGAGTGCCAGAAGAGATTCTCAGGGGACCCCTGGAACCCCAACAATCCTGCCAGGGATCTCAGTTTGGGGCCAAATCCTAAACCCATCTGGGCACATCTCAGAGAGGGAATCTCTTCCCCTTCCAGAGTCAGCCAGGTCCCATCGATGCCAGCAGAAGAGTCTCTAGCCACTGGGGATCATGGCATCGCTAGTGGTTTCCCTGTTTTCCCCTTAAAGAATTGGGGGCTCCTTCCTCCAAAGGGGACCACCAGGCTCCACCCTGCAGACTCTGGGCTGCCTCCCCTGCCTGAATCCAACAGGGAGAGTTTTCCCTTCTCCTCTGCAGAACAAATCAGTGCAAGGAAAGTGACATTTGGGACACCCGGCCGGCTTTCATGCCTAAGGCGGGACTAGAACTCATGGTCCCGCCTGGTGGCCTCACCCACGAAGCCACAGTGGGTGCAATTATTCCAATGGTTCCATCAGAGGGAACAAAGGAGGATGAATCTGGAGGGCCTTTCAAAAGTGGGGGGCTCTCCTCTTTTCTTCCCCTTGTCCACCCAGAACCTTCCAAAGGGACAGAATGGCTCATGCAGCAGCAGCAGCAGCTCCTCTGACTTACCCTGGTCTGAACTGTTGGATCCTCTGTCACTTGCTGGAAAAGAAGGAAAGAAAAGAGGGTGAGAAAGTTGCTCTCTTGGCTTATAGGGGGAGAAGCTCAGCTCTTTCTGACTCCAGCTCCCACCCTCCCTTTCTCTCTCTCACACACAGTCAAAGACACATAAATCCAAGGGTCGCCAACCTTTTGGACCTCGGGGACCATCAAACTCATAATTTCAAATCCCGCGGACCATTAACATAAATTTTGACAGACAGTGGCTTGCTGATGTTGGTGGGAAAGTCGGTCCCATATTCCAGAGCTGCAGTAGTCACAGGACTGGCCTATGCACCGACCTGCCATGGATGAGCTGCTCCTGGATGACCACAGCTGACTACTGCAGCTCTGGAATATGGGACCAGTCCATGGTGGGGTTGGAAATCTCCGCCATAGCGGCTGCCACCTGTAACGTGCAAATCTGCAGGCAGTGCAACATGCAAAAAGCAGCGCAACCCTCCCCGGCCAGGAGGAGGTAACGGTGCTGTTGCAGCAAGAGGGGGCTGGCGGCACAGACGGGCTGAAGCAGCGATGGAGACGGCTGGAAGGCGCAGGAGTGTTGCTTTACTTCCATTTGTGTGGCCTCCCGCCCCTTCCAGCTCGCCTCTCCTGGCCTGGGCTCTTCCTCAATGGCCGCGGGCTGTAGGGACGGCTGGGGCAGGAAAAGTACCGGCTGGTGGTGGTGGGAGGGGGTGGAGTGGACAAGTCTGCCCTCACCATCCAGTTCAGAGGTCCAGAATGGGGGGTTGTCGGTGTCAGTTTTCTCAACCCAAAGGATGGGGGGGCCTTGTGGGTGGGGGGGCCATGTGGGTGGGGGGGCCATGTGGGTGGGGGGGCCATGTGGGTGGGGCAGCCTTGTGTTCCTGCCCAGCATGGATTAATCGCTTTGGGGGAGATATTTCTCTGCGGACCAACAAAATTTTCTCAGGGACAACCAGTGGGCGGCAGGCGAAAGGTTGGTGATCACTGCACAAATACACAGAGATTGAACCAAACTGCTTTGGCTAAAAGGCATCGGAAACCATTCTTAAATTCAAAATGTATATCACACAAAGCCAGAAGTCAGAGCTGGACTAACAAGATACAGATGGATCCAAGGTTGCTTTTTGTAACCAGTTGGTACTTAGAGAGGGGAGACCAAGAGGAGATCCAGCTGGCATCCCCCAAAGCTCCTTTTCTCCCAAAATGCCCCCCTCGACCCCTAATTTTATGGAGCTTCTGAGTCTCATTTGGCCAAGCCTTTCCTTTCTGCCTCCTTGGGAAACAGAGCATGTCCTCAGTCAGAGGGACCTTCCATCAGCTGTGTCTTCTCATCTTCTGGAAGGTTCCTTGTCCCAGAAGTTTCTGCTTGAGGACTCCACTTCCAAGAACAGCCTGGCTGTAATCAAAAGGGGCTCCATCTTCCCCAGCCTGGTTCTTAGCATGAAGAGGAAGATAGCACAGGCAAACATACACACACACACAACCCTCTCAACTAATGGTGCCTCTGGTCCCTGTTCTAAGTTGGAGATTACATAGAAAGAGGACAAATCACTCACTTGGCGTTGCTTTGTAGCCATCCTGTCGTCTCTCTGCAAGGACAAAAATCAGTGAAAGCTCAAAACAATCCACCAGAGATCATCCAAACTCTCTCTCCGTAGGAGGAAGAACCCCAGGAGATACTTCACAGACCCTTTGTCCCATTTATAAAGACAGAAAGATCTTCAAAATACAAATGTATCTCCTGATTTGCCCCAAGAGAGACCTGCTGCCTCCAAGGTGGATGGAGGGGAATTGGGGGAAGCAGCAGCAGCAGCAGCTGGGAGGGGAGGAAGATTTTCATGGAAATCCTTCTCTGCTGCTCTTTGACCAAATTCTTTGAAAGGGACAGAACTGGGAAGCCTCTTCCCAACTCAGAAGAAGTCAGGACTGCCTGAATCTCAGACTCAGCTGAATGGAGACGGGAGTCCCAGCGAGAGGCTGAGATCTCAGAGGGCCACGAAAACAGGACAGAAGGAAGCCCAGAAGAAGCTCCCCAAAGGGGGTCCTTCTATCACCCCCCTCAAAAAAAGATACTTACTGAAGAATACCAGGATCCCAGCAATCACACCCACCAGGACAAGAGCAGCCGTAACGCAGCCGATGATGATTCCCAGGTTGGATTTTGGTTCTGAATTGGGAGAAAGAGCAGATCATTGAAGGAGAAGCCCAAACAATCTTCCCAAGAGAGACCTCAAGAAGGGAAAGCTGGAAATTCCCCAAAATTAAAAACACCATGAGCTCATTTTTGTGTCCCTCTCAGGGTAACACGAAGGAGCCTTGTGAACCGTTGTCAGAGGACGTGTCCTCCTGACGTTGCCTTCTTCTCCCACCAGCCCAGCATGAAGGCAACTGGATTCCTATTTGGCTTTTGGACTCAAAAGCATCCCTTTGCCCCCTTGTGACTCTCAACAGCTTACAAAACAAAAACTTCCCCAACACAATAAAATAAACAAAATTTGTTAAACAAAAACATTTTGGGAATTGGGCAGATCTGTGTTTGCATTTTATTATTTAAAGTAAAATAGTTCATATCACCTAGATTTTTTTGTAAGTACACACTTTCATTTCTTTGGCCAGTCCAGAACTAGCATAAAATTGTATTTTGTGCTTCCAGAACTTCAGCATGAAAATGGAATCGGGTGATATCCAACTTCTGGACGGACCCACAAATGGCAGAAATAGAATAATGGAATAACAGAGTTGAAAGGGACCTTGGAGGTCTTCCAGTCTGACCCCCTGCTCAAACAAGAGGCCCTAAAACATTCAGGACAAGTGGCTCTCCAGTCTCTTCTTAAATGCTTCCAGTGATGGAGCCCCCACAACCTCTGAAGGGAAGCCATTCCTCTCATTCATTGTCCTCCCTGTCAGGAAATTTCTCCTCGGTTCTAAGTTGCTTCTCTCCTTGTTTAATTTCCACCCATGGCTTCTTGTCCTGCCCTTAGGAGCTTTGGAGAATAGCTTGACTGCCTCTTCTTTGTGGCAGCCCCTGAGATATTGGAACATACCATGTCACCCCCAGTCCTTCTTTTCATTAAACTAGAAATGCCCAATTCCTGCAACTGCTCTTCATAGATTTTAGCCTCCAGGCTCCTAACCATCTTTGTTTCTCTTCTCTGCACTTTTTCCAGAGTCTCAACATCTTTTCTATGTCATGGCAACCAAAACTGGATGAAGAATTCCACGGAGGGTCTTCCCAAGGCATTATAATTTGGTATGGCTGGTGGGGGGGAAGCAGGTTTGAGGAGGCAAGTTTAAATTTAAATTTCTCTTGCACAAAATTCAGGATTCCCACTGAATAGCAATCATTCCACTTGTGAATTTGGTGCTTGCTATAAACAACAACAAAAATAATAGGAATATTGTATTTTGCCTGGGATATCAGCATAATAATTACATTTGAATATTTCTTGAATCACGGTGACAATCATCAATAAAAAAATTGATTTTGAATTTTGCCACTTTGGAAGTCCAGTGTACGTTAAGGACACTTCTGAGCATATACAGAACTCTTTGAAAGAGGGTTTTTTTCCTTGGGTTTTATGCTGAGCCTCAGGAATTCACATATCAGATCATAAAATAAGGTGCAACTTTTTTCTTAGAGCAGCAACACACAGTGACCTTTTGACCTGTAAAGCAGGAAACCCTGTTAGTCTCTGATGACAATAAAACTCAGACTTCTTAGCCTCTTTTCTGACTCCTGATGCATCAGTCCAGCCACTCTCTGCATTTCCTGAAGTCGGCTGCACTTCATCCATTTTAGTCAAAATTTAACCTTCAGAAAAGGGGCAACCAGACTCCTCCTGATTCTTCTACTTTAGGAATTGTGAACAAAAGGAAATCTATTTCTGGTGCTGGGGGCAAGAAACAGGGAAGGCCTAAGAGAGGATCTGAGGGCATTTCATGAGGATCGGCCAATTCTTGTGATGGGACTCTGTAGTTTCCATCCCCTGAAGTCAGTTCTATGCTCTGGTCCCTGCAGCTGCACCAGCCTCAAACACTGGAAAAACCAATGGATGAAAGCTCAGGTATGCTCACATCTGGACACATCTGGGGCCAGATTCCTCTCCCACCACCTCCCAGCCTGCCAAAGAGCCCAGCCTTCCCCTCCCTGCAGCCTCTCACCTTCCAGGGCCAGGTCCAGAGGCTTCCGCAGGCCGTCGTGCTCCACGTGGCACCGATAGCGGCTCCTCTCTTTGGGGTCGATCCGGATGCTGAGCCAGTAGTGGTAGGTCCCATCCGCGTTGGGGGCCACAGACTTATGGAGGGTGTCCTGCAGCCAGACCTCCCCGTCCCTCGTCCAGAAGGCATCGATCTCCCTGGGGTAGAAGCCGTGGACCTGGCAAATGTGCATCTCCATCCCATCCTCCACCTCTGTCTTGCTTCTCTCCAGCGTCGCCTCTGGGCGCTCTGCAGAAACGGCACCCCCAGAATTAACTCTCAGCCCCTCCAGAGCTTGGAAGGGGGGTGAGAGGCAGGAAAATCTCCCAGCACTTAATTTTAACCCCAGGATTTAAACTTCACACCTGTAGCATCTCCAAGAGTTTCAGGAAATCTGGAAAATGCTGAACCACAAGAACTCCTGATTTTCCCAAATTGAGGGTCCAAGGAAATTCCACTCTGACTACTTTGAACTCTGACTGATCTTGGGCTGCTCCCTTCAGGGGAGGGAGAGTGGAGATGGTCTTTTAAGTTCCCTTTCAAGACAACCACAACAACACAGAAGTTGCTCCCTACTTCTTGGTTCCTCTTCTGCTCCCCAGAATCTGAGGCTGCTCCAGGCCTCTTTCCAAGGGACACAACCACAATGTTATGAGCAAGAGAGCCAGAATCAAAGCCAAAAGGGGCTCAGGGATTTTGGAATTTCTCACTGATCTATTTGGAAAAGAGATTTTGTCTCTCAAAAGGGGGGGGGCAGAGGGAGGGGATGCCAATGGAAGAGAGAGAAGGTCCTCCCTGCAGGATTCCCCCCTTGATCCTAATCTCAACTGGCTGATCCTGGAGGGATCAAAGAGCCAAGAGGGGGAGGGGTGGTCTGGATGGGGAATTAATAACAAATGACAGGAAAAGGTCATAATGTGAGGTGAGGGGATGTTCCTGAAGGGGGGGAGGGGGCCATTTTGAGGAAAGAGCCACTAAGTCAGAATTGATGGAACCTGTTTGAGGTTTAAGAGAAAGATCTACACAAACTATGAGGGTTTCCCCCTCCCTGGAAAGAGAACCCCTCATCCATGGGCTTCTTTGCCCAAGTGGGGGCTCTGATGAGGTCTTATGAAGGGCAGAAGAGGAGCCCCCACAATGGAGGGCATGGGAGGTGCCCCAATCAGGTGCAAGACTGGGAGGGAGCCCCCCGTGGGATGTGGGGGGAAGGAGAGTTCATGGGGGGATATTAAGGGAGACCATCACTCTTGACTACAGTTTGGCTAATGGGGGTTTCACTGAATAGCCCCAAATGGTTGCCTCATGGTGGGCAGGGAACAGGATACCCTGAAGGGCTTTTCCTGCCAGGGAGAGGCTGCATTTCCTGGTCCACTGAATGGCTGCCTGGCAATGGGAACCAAACAGGGCTTCCCCTGTCCTGCAAGAGGGGCTGGAAGGGGAGGAGGAGGATTCCCACCAGGGCAAACAGGCTGCAGACAAGGGACCCAAAGGGGCTGAAGGTGTCAGAGAAATCCGGCCATAAAGGAGGAAAGTCCAGCCTGGATCCAGATGCTCACCTGTCCTCAGCAGAGTCTCTTTCCCATAGGACAGGTACTTCTGCAGCCCCTCAATGCAGATTTCCTCCAGGTAGGCCTTGTTTCCCTGATTCCATCCTGGAATAGCATCCCATTTCCTCTGGGTGATCTGGGCCTGGGGGACGGGAGCCACCCAAGTGAGGGTCTCTTTGTCGAAGGTGATGAAAGTCTTCCCTTCATAGGCATCCTGTATAAACCCTCCTTTGCTCCCGTCTTTCCGTAGCTCACAGCCATACATCCGCTGTATTATGTGAAAGCCTGAAATAGGGACAAGATGACGGTTTGGGGAGTCCTGAAGATAGAAAGAGACCCTCCCTCCCTGCAGAGACCTTCACACAGGCACCAACACCCCCATTTCCTCCCTAGAGTTCAAGGGAAAGAAACCCCCCATCACTACCCACCCTCTCCCCTCCCTCGACCTCCCTCCCTACATTTCCCCCCCAGGATGGAGCCCCTGAACCTCCCCAGGAAAAAGGAGAATCTGGAAAAGACAGCAGAGGATCCCAAGGGAGACTGAGAAAAGGGGGAGTCACAGAAGAAACGGAGGGAGGGAGACATTTCCATCTTTCCTTCTGCTGTTCCTCTGCAGGGGAGACTCTTGGGGGGAAAGGAAGGGATCCCAGAGAGAGAGAAAAGTGGCCTGAATCTGCGGCTGCTAAGAAGGACTGAGAATCTTATGGACTCAAAGAGGATCTGGTCGATCTACACAAAAGTTTTCAGGGATCCCTGTGACCAAAAATCTTGCTCTATATCCACAAGTAGCACCATCACAAGGGCTGGTTCCCACTTTGGGCTAACCTGAAACAAATCATGGTTTAGTGCAAAGTGTGAATAAAGCCTCGAAGGGCCACAAAGGAATATTTTCCTCAGCCACAGCAGCAAGTGGCCCAGTCTGATCTGGACACCCAAAGGGTTATTGACCTTTGAAAGGAGCTTGAAGTTTACAGGCTCTGCAAGGCCCTGGAGAAGATATTTAGACTTCAAGTGACCAGATTCTTGGATTTAAGGAGAACACTGGATGTTTTGGGGGGGGAAAATGGAAATCCTGAAATGTTTCTACTTCTGTTTGGCCTTGAGAGAGAGAAAAGACGCCAGAAACTCTCAAATCTAAGGAGAAACTACCTGTAAGTACAACTGAACTAAACTGACCAGTCCTTTCCCTCCCCTTCCAACCCAGGAATGACGGGTGAGGGATCCTTTCTCAAAATATCTTCTGCTCAACCTGAGAACTTCCCTTTGGAGGAAGAGGAAGATCCTCGTGAGCTGCAGTCTGATTCTTCCCTCAAGAGGAGATTCCCTGATCTCCCCATGGGAAAAATAGTTCTGGATTTCTGCCCAAGAAGAAGCTCCTGCCATTCCCAGGAAGGCCCTAAATATTTGGCTGCTGTTTTCAACTTCTGAGAACAAGCTCAGTCTTATTTCAGAAGCATCAAAAGCAAAGACAGAAATTGTCTTATTTCACTTGAAGACAAAATCTGTATTTTCTTATCTCAAATTTGGCACAGATTTGAATCTTTCTGCAGGAAAAAGAAAGCACAGGGATCACATTGAAAAGGCAAGTTTCCTTTTTTATATTTAGTGTAAGAACACTATTAATGCATCTCTTCAGGTCTATGCATGAAACAATTTCAACCCATCTTTGAGCCTGGATGTTCAGGGCTTCCCTGAGGCCTGAAAAATAGTTCAAGGGTTCCTCCAGGGTCAAAAGGTTGAGGAAGGCTGCTTAAGAGAGGCTAAAGCACATTTATATTTAGAACTGCCATGAAGAAATCACTTGTGTCTTTTTTCTTTATTTTCTTTAATTGTTTCATTTTCTTGTACTTTTTCATTTTTCTTTGATTTCTTTCTTTTATCTCCTGTACTTTAGGTTACTTTCCATTACTTTTTGTTTTTTGTTCAAAAAGTTTAATACAAATTTTATAGCAAATTCAAAGGGCAAACAGGATATCAGGGATCATTAAAATAGTATTGAAAACACAGAGAGGCTAATGTCATAAACCTTTCCATGAATCAAGGGTGCCTCCACATCTGGAATTTTCTCTGCAGTTTCTGCTCCAAAGACCCCAGAAAAGGACTGGAGGGAGCTGGGGAAGGTCCAGAGGAGGCGACTCAGGCGATGGGAGGGTGGAAGGAGCCTCCCTTTGAGGAAAGGTTGGGACCTTTGGGGCTCTTTAGCCTGGAAAGGAGGCTCCCCTCCACTCTGGCCTCTCTCCTTCCTCCTTCCTCCACCAGGGGGAGCCCTCTGGGTGCAGCTCTGTTCCCCTGGGAGGCCAGCAGGGGACCTGGAGGGATCTGGGGGGGATCCTGGGGGATCAGGGGCAGGACTGGATGAGCTCTGGGATCTCCCTGGAGTGGTGGGAGGAAAAGGGCGGGGCTGCCCCTCCTTGGGATGAAAGGAGGGGAAATGGCTGAGGTTTGTGGAGAAGGTTTTCCTCAGCCAAAAGCAACCTATCTTTACATCCAGATTTCCTTGCACCCCTTTCCTAAATAAGGTTCCTTGAAGGGGAATCTTGTCCCCCAAAAGATGACAGAATGGGGGGAGGGGCTGCTGAAGAAAGAGTCTCCCCCTCCAGGGCAGCCCCACCAAGAGGGCAGGGCAGCAGTTCAGCCTGAGGGACCAAGGATGGGAAGCCATGATGGCTCTGAGAGACTCTGGAAGGGCCCCAAATGGAGGTTTGTTTCTTTTCTCTCTTTCCCCCTCAAGATTGGGAGGATCCTGGCCCTGTGACCCCCCCCTCCAAGAGCCCCCCACCCCATTTGGGCCTCCTGGCCTCTCCTTCCACCTGGAGGATGAGAAGAAGCTCCTGGCATTTGGGCCCCACTCCTCCCTCCAACAAAGGGGGGAAGGAAAGGGATCTAGTCTCCCCAGGTGGATCTCCACTTGATCCCTCATTTCTCTGGGGTGGAAACAGACAGAAGGACGAGGACCTGCTTCCCCCAGGATCTCCTTAGGATCCACCTGCCTCTTTTTTTTGGGGGGGGGAGACTTGTGATTCCCTTCCTCCCCCACAGTAGGAGATCCACTAAGGACCCTCCCTCTTCCATGGGGGAGGGGAGATTTTGGTCCCTTTTTACCTCAGTTTATATCAATATCCATGTCAACATTCAGACAGACAGATGGATAAATTTAAACACGTTGTCATTAACTGCAGTTGGAAGAAAATGTCAGCTATGGAGGCAAGGAGAATCTTATACTGATTTAAACAAAAAAATAAACATATAAAAAAGACTTTTTAAATGGTTTGGAGGCTGCTTTTCCTTTTGAAGGGACCCCCCCTTTCTCCCCCTCTGGTTCCTGGGGAGGGGAATATGGGGCCGGAGGAGCCACCAGACCCATCACTCACCTTTGCTCTGATTGTAGCGATTCCTCAGAGTCTCCAGATCTTCTCTGAACACCTCCTCATTGCCACGTGATATCTGGGTCTCTCTCTCCCAGTACTGGGGATCCTCCTTCCCCACCTTTTCTATCCAGGAGACTCGAGGCTGCTTCTTCCGGCTGTGGCTGTCGTAGTGAACAAAGACCTGGCCGTCCACGTACCCCACAGTGACAAACTGGGGAAGCCCCTGACTGGGGTCTGAGATGGAGGTGTAGAAATACTTCAGGGAGTGGGAGGAGGCGCCTGGAAGGGACACAGAGGAGGAGAGTTAGGGGGCTTCGGTCAAGGGCCCTGATCCCATGGAGGCTCCCATCTGAGGCTCTGAGGAGAAAGAAGGAAGGAAGAGGAAGAAGAGAGCTGGGGGGGCAGAGGAGGAAGGGGGGAAGGAAGGGGGAGATGGTGGGAGAGGAGGCACGAGGTGGAATGAGGGAGTGACTGAGAGGGAGAGAAGCAGCTTCTGGAGGGCCTGAAGGGTTGGAGGGCAGGGAAGGTCTTCACCTGCCCCCAATTGTGCCCTCCCCTCTTCCATCAAGGCCTCCCTCAAACCCCCTTCTGGGGTCCTCAGTCTCTGCCCCAAGGAGGCTACAGTGGCCCCACAGGGAAAAGGGCGGATTCCCCCCCCCCCGGAGCTCAAAAGCAGCAGGAACCCCCACCTGGACATCCCAAATTTCTATTCACAGGAGAAAAAAAAAGTCTAAGGGCCAAAGTGGATGGTTTATAGCTGCAGATATTAGGGGAGATTTTATAAAACGGGGGAGGGGAAGGTAGAGCCATGGGATCCTTAGGGGAAACCCAAAAGTGGGAAGGCAAAAGGAAGGGAGCAGCAATGAAGCCACGGAGACCCCAGATCTTCCTCCTGTCCCCCTTCCCATCGCTGGAAAATCCCCCCTCCCCTCCCAGAGTTCAGCCGTCTGAGCAGGAAGCGGCCTCGAACCCAGGACTCAGAGGGGCTCCCCCTCATTCCACAGAGAATTTCACTGGGATTATCCCAAGATTGCTTCATTTCAGCCACCCAGTTAGGGCCCTGAAACCATCATCCACGGATGCTTTCCATTGGACCAGATTTCCTCTGAATCTCACCCTTCACTTTCTGCAGAATCCGCTCTGAAACCTTTCCTCCTCTGGGGCTGATCCTGCACTTTGTCAGGCAGAAATGCCCCTCAGCCAACTAGGGAGGGGATGTGATCCTGGCTACTCAACTCTGCCCATGATCAGTGAGTGGAAGGTGAAGGCCTAAATCAGAGTTCCTCAGACTCAGCCATTTGGACTTCAATTCCCAGAATTCCCCTCACCCTATAGAAACCCAGGGGGCCTCTCCACCCTGCCCCCACCCCCTGCCCCCACTGGGGCTGATTGGGAGTTCCTACTGAAAACACCCATGGTTTTTTTTTTGGGGGGGGGCTCAGCTGGAGTCCTCTCCCTAAACTCATCCTCTGTGGGGAGGGTCCTTTCCCCTTTCAAGCCCCTCTGGTGAACCAAAGATTAAACACAGAAAATTATTTCACTTTCCATCATGCAAACTCCTGACAGGATCATGACAGTTTTTCCAGCCCTTTCTTGGAGGACAGGCTCAATTCACAAGACATGAAACTTTACTAACAAGGAGGGAAAAAATCACATTAATTCACCGTTTAGTTTGTCAAAATACAAACAGGGAAGAGACTCTCAGGCTGCCCAATGAACAGGGAAAAAAAAAAAACAGCTTCTAAGCAGGTTAAAAGAATCAAAAGAAAATAAAATGAATAAAATGCTGCTGGGAAATCAATTCAGCTGGAAAATCCCCAAGGCCCCTTTTTGGTGTCCATTCTGAAAGCTCTTCAGCTCAGAAATTCTTCCAGGGCACACAAGATTTCAAAGATCATTTTCAATTTCGTTCATTGGATTTATTTGGGCAGAACCAGGGTCTGCATACAAAAGGGCAGGACCTCCAAAGCCCAGAGAAATAAATGCAGGTAGTCCTCGACTTATGACCATAATTGAGCCCATATTTTTTGTTGCTAAGTGAGACATTTGTTAAGTGAGTTTTTTCCTCCATTTTACAAATTTTCTTGCCAAAGTTTGTTAAATGAATCGTTGCAGTTGTTAAATAAATAACCTGGTTGTTAAATGAATCTGGCTTCTCCATGGACTTTGCTTGTGAGAACGCTGCAAAAGGGGCTCATGTGATATGGGGAGATTGCGACCGTCATAAATATGAACCAGTTGTCCAGCATCAAAATCTCGGTCACATGACAATAAGTTTGATAAAATGGTCATGAGGGTGAAAAATGGTCATACTGTCACTTTGTTCAATGGCATTGCAACTTTGGACACTAAATGAACTGTTGTAAGTCGAGAACTGCCTGTAGTCCCACTGCCCATTCCCTCCAGTATGGCCTCCCAGTCCTTCCCAGTCCAAAGCAAAGGCCTGGGCCTCCTCCTTCCTGCTCCTCCCCACAATCCCAGGGGCTTCTCAGAGATTTGGGGAGAGGGATCCCAGATCCACTTCCCGCTCTGGAGAGATTTCAGAATCTAAAAGGGATCACAGAATTTCCCTAACAGAAGGAGGGGGGATCGGACTCTCTGTGATCCGGAACCGGCTTCCTTCCCTTCTGGGGCTGAGCAGTGATTCATTTCATGGTCACCATCCAGAGGTGTTTCTCTCTTCTTTTACCTCCAAGCCAGTTTATTTAAATCCTTAAGTTCCTGCCAACTTTTTTTAATATCTTTTGAGAAGTTGCTGTATTGATAATATCTCAGAGCAAACAGCCAGGAACACCCCAAGTTCCTGATTACTAAGGAATAATTATATATTTTAAATATTTTTTAATTTTGCAAACTGCCCCATGTCGGGAGCTTCTGAAATGGAAGAAGGAACCTCTTGGGAGGCAAATCTCTGCCTCTCCCAGAATAAATCTCTGGGGGTATTTTGGGTTTAGGATCACTGGGTGATAGTGGAGATCAGGAGAAAGTGACAATCAGGAAGGAGGAATCTTTAGGAAGATTATTAAGAAGCGATTCTCTCCAGACTCTCATCCTGCTGCATTCACAGGACAACCTTGGCCCATCGCTCCACTGCACCAGCATCTACCAAGACACGGATCCGATTGGAGAAACCAGTCGGGTCCTCCCACCACTGGAAGCCCGAAAGAACCCCAAAGCCCCCCAAAGGCAGGAAAGGCGACCCACGCTGAGGGGGGTTGGGCGAAGGCAACCAAGAAGTTTGTAAATTGACCTGATCCCCTGCAAACGCCGCTTTCCTACAATCGCCACTTCGGGGGAGGGAAAGAACTGCGCTTGGGGGCGCCCAGGTAGACTTGACTGACATCTGGAGGTTCCACCCTTGTCCTGTTCCCCGGGGGGCTCTCCTGGGATTAGGGGAGAGGCAGCAGAGTCCCCTCAATGTTTTGGGACCTAACCAAACAGTGGCCACGGGGGGGGGGGAGGGAGCGGACTGGAAAGAGAACCGAATCAGGGACTCTGTTTCTGGGAATAAGCTTTTGGGGGGCGGAGAGAGAAAGAATCCCTGGAAGAAAAAAGGTGCCGGAACTCCCAAAGGGACTCACCAACGCAGCTCTGCCGTAGGGAGACCGCCAGCAGGACCAGGAGCCAGAGGGGCGCAGAGCGCAGAGCCATCCTGTCCGAGATCCTGAAGCAGCCCTCGGATCTCCTGGACAGTCGCAGGCAGAATAAGACGCGCCCCGCGTGGGCAACAGCGCAACAACCCAGAGAAAAGCCGCGATTGGCCGAGCTCAACCAGTAGAAAAAAAGTATCCCCGTGTCGTCACTGTTCCTAGGCAGATGTCCAGGCGCAACCGGAGAGAGAGGAGGGAAAGGAAAGCGAAAGTTCCATTAGGAAATCCCCTTCCAGGGATTCCGCCTCTTGCGGGGAGGGGTGGAACTGGGGGGTGTGGCTGGGAAAAGTAGGAAGTAAATATGGCCCTGGGGGGAAGAGCGCAGGCGAGCGGAAGGGGAGACCCCCCCCCCACAGCCCCTTGCAGTGGGGGGGTCAGGTGGAGCTGCCCAAAAAACGACGCAGTCTTGGGATCAACAGAGGGAGAGCAGCATCAAGAGAACTGGAGAAATGAGACTTCCGGTTTATGGTGCCCAAGTGAGCCCCCCCCGAGTGCTGCACCCACTTCCGGTTTCCAGGATACCAGAAAGAGGCTGAGAGCCTGGAAAGAGTGCAGGGAGGAGCAAGAGAGATGATGGAGGGAGGTTGAAGGGAAGGAGGAACCATCGAGAGAGCCAGGGATGCCCAGCCTGTGGAAGAGAGGAATGGAGGCTGGGTGTTTATGGCCTGTTAACTGTCTTCCAGCCTTTGAGGGGCTTTCCCAGAGAAGAAGGGATGGACCTCTTCTCCAAAGCCCCAGAGGGCAGGGCATGAAGGAAGCCATGGGTGGAAGCTTCCTCAAGAGAGATCCAACCTAGAAATAAGGATAAGTTTTCTAACAGCAAGAACAATTCATCAGTTGAATCCTTGAATTGTGGCTGCTCCCTCACTGGAAGTTTCCAAAAATAAACTGGGGAACTGTGAGGCTGGGATGGTGTTAGGTCTTCTCCTGCCTGAATCTGAGGGGTGGACTAGGAGACCTCTGAGGTCCTTTCTAGTCCTATGATTCTGTGTTTTACCTCAGACTCCCCAAAGGATCTTCGCTCTGGATAAAAATGCTCAAAGGTTTCTTTTGTGGCCTCTTCAAGGCGAAGATATTTCTTTCTAGGGAAAAATGCCAGACGGATCAAACACAGTATATAAATTCCCTGCTTCCTTTTCTTCTCTAGTGAAGCCATGAATCTTTAGGAAGCTTCAAACTCTTCCCCTTTCCCACCGTAAACTAAGATGGCTGCTCCCTCCTTTTCCGGTTCTTCTGGAGACTCCTTGGACTCAAATAATAAATCCCTCTTCCGATTGCAGTTGTTATGATTCCCAAATTCAGCTGATTTTCTTTTGTGACCTCTTCAAGGCATGTCTTTGTAGAAGAGGAGGGGATAGCTTGATTGTTCAAGAATATCAAATATAGAATATAACAGAATATAAATCTTTCAAATTGGGAGAGTCTCAGCAAGAGACTGGAAACAGGATGAGCTGGAGAATGGCGCCCCCTGCTGGTTAGCGGTTTCTCTCTTATTAGCAAAGGGGGGGGGGGGGGAACTATCTGAAACCAGCCAGAAGTTAGTCAAACTACGTAGAACCAAGCTAGCAACAGTTAAAAGTGATTAAATTCTCTCCCAGACAGTCTAAGTCCCCTTTACTTTACCGGCTTCCTTGAGAGACTGACAAACTACGGATCTGCAGCAGGAAACTCCCGACATTGATTAGGATCAAGGTTTCGCTATCCTGAACTAAGTACAAAGAATGGAATCCTCCCCTGATAGGGAGAAGCGTAATGGACCAGATGTGAAAACAAATCTCGTGAAAGCAATCAATAGAGGGGGGATTGTCAAAAACAAGGAAACTCTGTGTATGAATATCTGAGCCATCGTTCACTCCGGACGCTTGATCCGAAGCTCTCTCCCAAACGGGAGGCTCTCTATTTCTGCAGAAATAAACAGCTACCGTGACTTCTTGGCTACTCATGCAGGGAAAACAGAACCCAACCGAGGGTCCAGCTAACAGAAGGACCTCCTGCCTCCCTTTCACTCTTCTGGTTCTGTATTTCTACCGAGGAAGAAGGCTGGTTAGAGGGACCTTCCAATTCCTGGGGAGTCTCTGGAAATTGACCCTCTGCTGGGGGTGGGGAGCATGAGAGCCATATTCCAGCCTTTGAGGAGCTGCTACAAAGAGGAGGGGGTCAGTTTGTTAAAAAGGGATGTTTTTCTCTAATAATATTCAAAAGGAGTAATACAGGTAGGAGGAGCAGTGGAAAAGCATTAGTACTAGTATTAGGGTGTCTGTGTGTATGTATGTGTCTGTTCTCTAGGGAACTATGTTGTAGGCTTTTACAGAATAAGGGACCTTGGAGGTCTTCTAGTCCAACCCCCTAACTCAGGCAGGAAACCCTACCCCATTTCTTATGTGTCTCCAGTCCATCAAACTGGGTATATAGTTAAAAGAACCTGTGACTGGGACCCAAATCTTCTTATCGGTTACAGAAACAAATACAAACCTTTGGTATATCTGATATATCAGAAAGCAAGAGATCGAACAATAAAAGAGATGGATGAAACGCAAAGCTGGAACAACAGAAAACAATGATTCTAGCTGGAATTCCACAAGTGGAGAAACTTATGGTGTATAAATATACTTTCTTTTCCCGATAAATGTGTATCTTGCTTAATGCTTGCACCCCCTTCCAGAAAGATGAAACATTTTAGTAAATTATAAAAAGGCAGTTCTTGGGGTTACTGAACTTTTACAATGTTTTCCTACCCCAAAAGGCGACGGCGGCAGAGCCCTTGCATAGGCTCCTGGACAAGGCGGCGACCTGGACTTGGGGGAAACGGGAGCAAGCCACATTCCAAAGAACGAAGGACCTCCTCACCTCCGACGCCGTCCTCATACAATTCAACGAGACCCTACTTCTGGCCGTCACATGCAACGCATCACCCTTCGGCGTCAGCGCTGTCCTCAGCCATACCCTTCCCGACAGAAAAGAAGCGCCCATCGTGTTCTTTTCAAGGACCCTCACCAAACCGGAGCGGAACTATAGCGAACTGGACAAAGAGGCTCTGGCTATAGTTGCCGCCGTAAAACTATTCCACGAATACCTCTACGGCCGGACTTTCACCATCATAACGGACCACAAGCCGCTGCTGGGAATCCTTGCAGGAAACCGGGCCACCCCGAACATTCTGTCTCCCCAAATGACAAGGTGGTCCGAGTTCCTGGCAGCCTACAACTACGAACTCATACACAGACCGGGTAAGACGATCTCCCATGCAGACGCCTTAAGCCGCTCACCGCTACCGGAACCCGACACCAACCCAGCACCCACGACGACCACCCTCAGCATAGAGACTCTACCCAACCTGCCCATAACTGCGTCAGACATTGCCTGAGAGACTAATAAAGACAAACGTCTGGCGCGGGTGTTGCATTGGGTGGAGAAAGGGTGGCCGGAAAGGGACAACGACGAGTCCGTCAAAACATTCCGAAACCGCCAAACGGAACTCTCGTTGTTAAAAGGGTGCATACTATGGGGGGACAGGGTGGTCATTCCGGAAAAGCTACAGGGGAAGGTTTTGGAATTGCTACACGAGGGGCACCCTGGCATCGTAAGGATTAAAGCCCTGGCCAGAAGTTACGCTTGGTTGCCAGGGATGGACAAACAAATAGAGGCCTGGGTAGCTAGGTGCCAACGATGCCAGGAAACTAGGCCAAGCCCACCCACAGCACCCATCCTAGAGTGGGAAACCCCAAGGGGACCTTGGTCTAGGATCCATATAGACTTCGCCGGGCCCACAAAAGGACACACCTTCCTCATAACAGTTGACGCTTACTCCAACTGGCTGGAGGTAAGCAACATGAAGACGACAACCACGGAGGCCATGATCAAGGAACTCTGCAAACTCTTTGCAACACACGGCCTCCCAGACGTCGTCGTCTCCGACAACGGGCCCCAGTTCACCTCGCTGGAATTCGAAAAATTCCTAGTGGAAAGGGGCATCCGCCACGCGCTGACAGCACCGGCGCACCCGGCGGCGAACGGTAGGGCAGAACGGATGGTCCAATTCACTAAAAAGACCATCCGGAAAATAGACCATGGGGAGATCCAGGAAAAAATCAACAAACTACTCTTCACCCAACACATAACCCCAAATACCACAACCAATAAAAGCCCAGCCAAACTATTAATGGGCAGAAAGCTAAGATCCCCACTCGACAGGTTACACCCCACGTATAACCCGGAGAGGCCCCCAGACTCAAACACCAAACACCGAACCTTCGCACCCGGCGACCACGTATACGCAAAGAACCTGACGGGAGACCCACTATGGATTCCAGCCATCATCACACAAGCAACAGGCCCACACTCGTACCGGCTACAAACAGCAGACGGACGAGCGTGATAACGCCACATCGACCAACTAAGGTCGAGGACTACCAACCAACAAACCACCGGCGAACAAACAGGCGACAGAAACCAAGGGGGGAGGGAATACCCAGGGGACCAAAACCAAAGAAGAATAAACCAGCAGTACTCACCGGAAAGCAGCCATCACGACCCCTCGCCAGGAAGGAACAGCCAGGCCAGCTCGACCGACCCGGAAAGACCGAGCGGGAGCGGCGAAACCCGCAGCTCATCCAACCCGGAAGGCCCAGGAGGGAGCTACGGAGAAAGGACCGGCCCGATCGACCAGCCGGTTCCCACGACGGCAGCAGGAGCAGCAGAGATCCCGACCGAACCGGCCGGGATCCAGCCTACAACTGAGTTGCGCAGGTCAAGTAGGACCAGACGGAGCCCCGCCTACCTATGTGACTACGCAACGTAAGGACTGAACCAAGAGGGGAGGGGTGTTCTGTCCTTAATTAACATACTCGAGATCCCCGCGCTTTGATTGGCCAAAGCGCGGGGCTCTCCGATTGGTCAGGCGAGCTGCGCCGATTGGCTCGCTAGGAATCTCCCGCGATTGGTCCATTCGAATCGCGGGAGATTCAAAGCGGTGCCATTGGCCGCGGCCGCGGCGGCGAAAGGGATAAAAGCCGCGGGCTTTTTTCCTTTCGCCAGTTCGGTTCCCACTTCCTAATAAAGAGCTTTGCACTAAAGTCACCGACTCCTGGCATCATTTCGCGGACACAACACTTTTATGTTCTATATTTGATATTCTTGAGCTATCAAGCTATCCCCTTTCCCACAGACAGAGCCTAATTTCCACTTTGTACATGCTCAGTGGAAAGGTAACTGCAGAAGAAAGCAAATGATTCTGAAGCTGTTCATCATAGGAAATGTAAAATCAACCGAATTTGGGAATCATAATAACAATTGTAATTGGAAGAGGGATTTATTATTTGAGTCCAAGGAGTCTCCAGAAGAACAGGCAAAGGAGGGAGCAGCCATCTTAGTTTACGGTGGGAAAAGAGAAGAGTTTGAAGCTTCCTAAAGATTCATGGCTTCACCAGAGAAGAAAAGGAAACAGGGAATTTATATACTGTGTTTGACCCATCTGGCATTTTTCCCTAGAAAGAAATATCTTCGCCTTGAAGAGGCCCCAAAAGAAACCTTTGAGCATTTTTATTCAAAGCGACTGCTTTGGGGAATCTGAGGTAAAACACAGAATTATAGGACTGGAAAGGACCTCAGAGGTCTCCTAGTTCACCCCTCAGATCCAGGCAGGAGGAGACCTAATACCATCCCAGCCTCACAGTTCTCAATTTTTGGAAACTTCCAGTGAGGGAGCAGCCACAATTCCAGGATGTAAGTTATTCCACTGATGAATTGTTCTCACTGTTAGAAAATTTCTCCTGACTTCTAGGTTGGATCTCTCTTTAGGAAGCTTCCATCCTAGCTGCTTCATTCATGCCCTACCCTCTGGGGCTTTGGAGAAGAGGTCTGTTGTAGAGCGGCAGTTACAGAGAGAGACGGAGCCAGGCTGAATTGAACAAGCTTTATTCTTTCGAATAAAGGGTCGCCGAGGCTGCCAAGGCTATCTGACAGCCAGCTGGCGGTGACAGCTGATGCCGTTTGACAGCTCCCTTTTATCGCCGGCTGTCAAACGGCATCAGCCAATGGGAGCGATGGGCGCTCCCGCGCTGGCGGCAGACCGGAGGGAGGACTGTTGCTAGTCTTTGAACACAGCAAGGTCCATCCCTTCTTCTCTGGGAAAGCCCCTCAAGGGCTGGAAGACAGTTAACAGGCCATAACAGCCTCAATTCCTCTGTTCCATAGGCTGGTCATCCCTGGCTCTCTCGATGGTTCCTCCTTCCCTTCAACCTCCCTCCATCATCTCTCTTGCTCCTCCCTGCGCTCTTTCCAGGCTCTCAGCCTCTTTCTGGAATCCTGGAGACCGGAAGTGGGTCCAGCACTCCGGGGGGAGCCTCACTTGGGCACCATTAACCGGAAGTCCCATTTCTCCGGTTCTCTTGATGCTGCTCTCCCTCTGTGGATCCCAAGACTGTGTCGTTTTTTGGGCAGCTCCACCTGACCCCCCACTGCGAGGGGCTCCCCTCCCCTCGCCCCTCCCTCGGGCCCAGAGAACCCCCCCTCTTTTCCCAGCCCCCTCAGTTCCGCCCCTTCCCCCAAGAGGCGGAATCCCTGGAAGGGGATTTCCTGATGGAACTTTCGCTTTCCTTTCCCTCCTCTCTCTCCGGTTGCGCCTGGACATCTGCCTAGCAACAATGACGACATGGGGATACTTTTTTTCTACTGGTTGAGCCTGGCCAATCGCGGCCTTTCTCTGGGTTGTTGCGCTGTTGCTCACGCGGGGCGCGTCTTATTCTGCCTGCGACTGTCCAGGAGATCCGAGGGCTGCTTCAGGATCTCGGACAGGATGGCTCTGCGCTCTGCGCCCCTCTGGCTCCTGGTCCTGCTGGCGGTCTCCCTACGGCAGAGCTGCGTTGGTGAGTCCCTTTTTTCTTCCAGGGACTCTTTCTCTCTCCGCCCCACCAAACTTTATTCCCACAAAGAGAGTCTCTGATTCGGTCCTCTTTCCAGTCCGCTCCCTCCCCCCCCCCGTGGCCACTGTTTGGTTAGGTCCCAAAACGTTGAGGGGACTCTGCTGCCTCTCCCCTAACCCCACGAGAGCCCCCCGGAGAACAGGACAAGGGTGGAACCTCCAGATGTCAGTCAAGACTACCTGGGCGCCCCCAAGCGCAGTTCTTTGCCTCCCCCGAAGTGGCGATTGTGGGAAAGCGGCGTTTGCAGAGGATCAAGGCAGTTCACGAACTTCCTGGCTGCCTTCGCCCAACCCCACTCCGCCTGGGTCGCCTTTCCTGACTTTGGGGTGTCTTTGGGGCTTCTGGTGGTGGGAGGACCCGGCTGGTTTCTCCAATCGGATCCGTGTCTTGGCAGGTGCTAGAGCAGAGGAGCGATGGAGCTAAGGTTGTCCTGTGAATGCAGCAGGATGAGAGTCTGGAGAGAAGCCCTTCTTAATAATCTTCCTAAATATTCCTCCTTCCTGATTGTCACTTTCTCCTGATCCCCACCATTACCCCGTGATCCTAAACCCAAAATAACCCCCGAGATTTATTCTGGGAGAGGCAGAGATTTGCCTCCCACGAGGTTCCTTCTTCCATTTCAGAAGCTCCTGACATGGGGCAGTTTGCAAAATTAAAAAATATTTAAAATATATAATTAATCCTTAGTAATCAGGAACTTGGGGTGTTCCTGGCTGTTTGCTATGAGAAATTATCAATATAGCAACTTTTCAAAAGACATTAAAAAAGTTGGCAGGAACTGAATGATGAAATAAACTGGCTTGGAGGTAAAAGAAGAGAGAAACATCTCTGGATGGTGACCATGAAATGAATCGCTGCTCAGCCCCAGAAGGGAAAGAAGCTGGTTCCGGATCATGGAGAGTCCGATCCCCCCTCCTTCTGTTAAGGAAATTCTGTGATCCCTTTTGGATTCCGAAATCTCCCCAGAGCAGGAAGTGGATCTGGGATCCCTCTCCCCAAAAGCTCTGAGAAGCCTCTGGGATTGTGGGGAGGAGCAGGAAGGAGGCCCAGGCCTTTGCCTTGGACTAGGAAGGACTGGGAGGCCATACTGGAGGGAATGGGCAGTGGGACTACAGGCAGTCCTCGACCTACAACAGTTCATTTAGTGTCCAAAGTTGCAATGCCATTGAAAAAAGTGACAGTATGACCATTTTTCACACTTATGACCATTTTAGCATCCTTATTGTCATGCGACCAAGATTTGGATGCTGGGCAACTGATTCATATTTATGACGGTCGCAGTCTCCCCATATCACATGAGCCCCTTTTGCAGCGTTCTCACAAGCAAAGTCAATGGAGAAGCCAGATTCACTTAACAACCAGGCTATTTATTTAACAACTGCAACGATTCATTTAACAACTGTGGCAAGAAAATTTGTAAAATGGAGGAAAAAATTCACTTAACAAATGTCTCACTTAGCAACAAAAAATATGGTCATAAGTCGAGGACTACCTGCATTTATTTCTCTGGGCTTTGGAGGTCCTGCCCTTTTGTATGCAGACCCTGGTTCTGCCCAAATAAATCCAATGAACGAAATTGAAAATGATCTTTGAAATCTTGGGTGCCCTGGAAGAATTTCTGACCTGAAGAGCTTTCAGAATGGACACCAAAAAGGGGCCTTGGGGATTTTCCAGCTGAATTGATTTCCCAGCAGCATTTTATTCATTTTATTTTCTTTTGATTCTTTTAACCTGCTTAGAAGCTGTTTTTTTTTTTTTTCTGTTCATTGGGCAGCCTGAGAGTCTCTTCCCTGTTTGTATTTTGACAAACTAAACGGTGAATTAATGTGATTTTTTCCCTCTTTGTTAGTAAAGTTTCATGTCTTGTGAATTGAACCTGTGCTCCAAGGAAGGGCTGGAAAAACTGTCATGATCCTCAGTCAGGAGTTTGCATGATGGAAATGGAAATAATTTTCTGTGTTTAATCTTTGGTTCACCAGAGGGGCTTGAAAGGTGACAGGACCCTCCCCATAGAGGATGAGTTTAGGGAGAGGACCCCAGCTGAGCCCCCCCCAAAAAAACCATGGGTGTTTTCAGCAGGAACTCCCAATCAGACCCAGTGGGGGGCAGGGGGTGGGGGCAGGGTGGAGAGGCCCCCTGGGTTTCTATAGGGTGAGGGGAATTCTGGGAATTGAAGTCCAAATGGCTGAGTCTGAGGAACTCTGATTTAGGCCTTTACCTTCCACTCACTGATCATGGGAAGAGTTGAGTAGCCAGGATCACATCCCCTCCCAAGTTGGCTGAGGGGCATTTCTGCCTGACAAAGTGCAGGATCAGCCCCAGAGGAGGAAAAGTTTCAGAGCGGCTTCTGCAGAAAGTGAAGGGTGAGATTCAGAGGAAATCTGGTCCAATGGAAAGCGTCCGTGGATGATGGTTTCAGGGCCCTAACTAGGTTTTTGAAATGAAGCAATCTTGGGATAATCCCAGTGAAATTCTCTGTGGAATGGGGGGGAGCCCCTCTGAGTCCTGGGTTCAAGGCCGATTCCTGCTCAGACGGCTGAACTCTGGGAGGGGAGGGGGGATTTTCCAGCGATGGGAAGGGGGACAGGAGGAAGATCTGGAGTCTCCGTGGCTTCATTGCTGCTCCTTCCCTTTGCCTTCCCCCTTTTGGGTTTCCCCTAAGGATCCCATGGCTCTAACTTCCCCTCCCCTGTTTTATAAAATCTTCCCTAATATCTGCAGCTATAAACCATCCACTTTGGCCCTTAGATTTTATTTTTCTGTGAATGGAAATTTGGGGTGTCCAGGTGGGAGTTCCTGCTGCTTTTGAGCTCCTGGGGGGGAATCCGCCCTTTTACCTGTGGGGTACACTGCAGCCTCCTTGGGGCAGAGACTGAGCAGCCCAGAAGGGGGTTTGAGGGAGGCCTTGATGGAAGAGGGGAGGGCACAATTGGGGGCAGGTGAAGACCTTCCCTGCCCTCCAACCCTTCAGGCCCTCCAGAAGCTGCTTCTCTCCCTCTCAGTCACTCCATCCTTCCACCTCCTGCCTCCTCTCCCACCATCTCTTCTTTCCTTCCCCCCTTCCTCCTCTGCCCCCCCCAGCTCTCTTCTTCCTCTTCCTTCCTCCTTCCTTTTCCCCAGAGCCTTAGGTGGGAGCCTCCATGGGATCAGGGTCCTTGACTGAAGCCCCCTAACTCTCCCGCTCTGGGTCCCTTCCAGGTGCCTCCTCCCACTCCATGAAGTATTTCTACTCCTCCCCCTCAGACCCCAGTCAGGGGCTGCCCCAGTTTGTCTCTGTGGGATATGTGGATGATCAACTCTTCAGTTACTATGACAGCCACACCCGGAGGGCGCAGCCTCGAGTCTCCTGGATAGAGAAGGTGGGGAAGGAGGATCCCCAGTACTGGGACAGAAACACCCAGATAGCACGTGGCAATGAGGAGATATCCAGAGAAGGTCTGGAGATTCTGAGGAATCGCTACAATCAGAGCGAAGGTGAGTGATGGGTCTGGTGGCTCCTCCGGCCCCATATTCCCCTCCCCAAGAACCAGAGGGGGGAGAAAGGGGGGGTCCCTTCAAAGGGAAAAGCAGCCTCCACACCATTTAAAAAGTCTTTTTTTAGATATTTATTCTTTTATTTTAATCAATATAAGGTTGTCCTTGCCTCCATAGCTGACATTTTCTTCCAACTGCAGTTAATGACAACGTGTTTAAATTTATCCATCTGTCTGTCTGAATGTTGACATGGATATTGATATAAACTGAGGTAAAAAGGGACCAAAATCTCCCCTCCCCCCATGGAAGATGGAGGGTCCTTAATGGATCTCCTGCTGTGGGGGAGGAAGGGAATCCCAAGTCTCCCTTCCCCCCCAAAAAGAGGCAGGTGGATCCTAAGGAGATCCTGGGGGAAGCAGGTCCTCGTCCTTCTGTCTGTTTCCACCCCAGAGAAATGAGGGATCAAGTGGAGATCCACCTGGGGAGACTAGATCCCTTTCCTTCCCCCCTTTGTTGGAGGGAGGAGTGGGGCCCAAATGCCAGGAGCTTCTTCTCATCCTCCAGGTGGAAGGAGAGGCCAGGAGGCCCAAATGGGGTGGGGGGCTCTTGGAGGGGGGGGTCACAGGGCCAGGATCCTCCCAATCTTGAGGGGGAAAGAGAGAAAAGAAACAAACCTCCATTTGGGGCCCTTCCAGAGTCTCTCAGAGCCATCATGGCTTCCCATCCTTGGTCCCTCAGGCTGAACTGCTGCCCTGCCCTCTTGGTGGGGCTGCCCTGGAGGGGGAGACTCTTTCTTCAGCAGCCCCTCCCCCCATTCTGTCATCTTTTGGGGGACAAGATTCCCCTTCAAGGAACCTTATTTAGGAAAGGGGTGCAAGGAAATCTGGATGTAAAGATAGGTTGCTTTTGGCTGAGGAAAACCTTCTCCACAAACCTCAGCCATTTCCCCTCCTTTCATCCCAAGGAGGGGCAGCCCCGCCCTTTTCCTCCCCCCCTCCAGGAAGACCCCAGAGCTCATCCAGTCCTGCCCCTGATCCCCCAGGATCCCCCCCAGATCCCCCCCAGATCACTCCAGGCCCCCTGCTGGCCTCCCAGGGGAACAGAGCTGCACCCAGAGGGCTCCCCCTGGTGGAGGAAGGAGGAAGGAGAGCGGCCAGAGTGGAGGGGAGCCTCCTTTCCAGGCTAAAGAGCCCCAAAGGTCCCAACCTTTCCTCAAAGGGAGGCTCCTTCCACCCTCCCATCGCCTGAGTCGCCTCCTCTGGACCTTCCCCAGCTCCCTCCTGTCCTTTTCTGGGGTCTTTGGAGCAGAAACTGCAGAGAATATTCCAGATGTGGAGGCACCCTTGATTCATGGAAAGGTTTATGACATTAGCCTCTCTGTGTTTTCAATACTATTGTAATGATCCCTGATATCCTGTTTGCCCTTTAAATTTTTTATAAAATTTGGATTAAACTTTTTGATCAAAAAACAAAAACTAATGGAAAGTAACCTAAAGTAAAGGAGATAAAAGAAAGAAATCAAAGAAAAATGAAAAAGTACATGAAAATGAAACAATTAAAGAAAATAAAGAAAAAAGACACAAAGAACTGATTTCTGATATTCTTCACGGCAGTTTTAAATATAAATGTGTTTTAGCCCCTCTTAAGCAGCCTTCCTCAATCTTTTGACCCTGGAGGAACCCTTGAACTATTTTTCAGGCCTCAGGGAAGCCCTGAACATCCAGGCTCAAAGATGGGTTGAAATTGTTTCATGCATAGACCTGAAGAGATGCATTAATAGTGTTCTTACACTAAATATAAAAAAAGGAAACTTGCCTTTTCAATGTGATCCCTGTGCTTTCTTTTTCCTGCAGAAAGATTCAAATCTGTGCCAAATTTGAGATAAGAAAATACAGATTTTATCTTCAAGTGAAATAAGACAATTTCTGTCTTTGCTTTTGATGCTTCTGAAATAAGACTGAGCTTGTTCTCAGAAGTTGAAAACAGCAGCCAAATATTTAGGGCCTTCCTGGGAATGGCAGGAGATTCTTCTTGGGCAGAAATCCAGAACTATTTTTCCCATGGGGAGATCAGGGAATCTCCTCTCGAGGGAAGGATCGGACTGCAGCTCACGAGGATCTTCCTCTTCCTCCAAAGGGAAGTTCTCAGGTTGAGCAGAAGATAATTTGAGAAAGGATCCCTCACCCGTCATTCCTGGGTTGGAAGGGGAGGGAAAGGACTGTTCAGTTTAGTTCAGTTGTACTTACAGGTAGTTTCTCCTTAGATTTGGGAGTTTCTGGTGTCTTTTCTCTCTCTCAAGGCCAAACAGAAGTAGAAACATTTCAGGATTTCCATTTTCCCCCCCCAAAACATCCACTGTTCTCCTTAAATCCAAGAATCTGGTCACTTGAAGTCTAAATATCTTCTCCAGGGCCTTGCAGAGCCTGTAAACTTCAAGCTCCTTTCAAAGGTCAATAACCCTTTGGGTGTCCAGATCAGACTGGGCCACTTGCTGCTGTGGCTGAGGAAAATATTCCTTTGTGGCCCTTCGAGGCTTTATTCACACTTTGCACTAAACCATGATTTGTTTCAGGTTAGCCCAAAGTGGGAACCAGCCCTTGTGATGGTGCTACTTGTGGATATAGAGGAAGATTTATGGTCACAGGGATCCCTGAAAACTTTTGTGTAGATCGACCAGATCCTCTTTGAGGTCATGAGATTCTCAGTCCTTCTTAGCAGCCGCAGATTCAGGTCACTTTTTTTCTCTCTCTGGGATCCCTTCCTTTCCCCCCAAGAGTCTCCCCTGCAGAGGAACAGCAGAAGGAAAGATGGAAGTGTCTCCCTCCCTCCGTTTCTTCTGTGACTCCCCCTTTTCTCAGTCTCCCTTGGGATCCTCTGCTGTCTTTTCCAGCTTCTCCTTTTTCCTGGGGAGGTTCAGGGGCTCCATCCTGGGGGGGAAATGCAGGGAGGGAGGTCGAGGGAGGGGAGAGGGTGGCTAGTGATGGGGGGTTTCTTTCCCTTGAACTCTAGGGAGGAAATGGGGGTGTCAGTGCCTGTGTCAAGGTCTCTGCAGGGAGGGAGGGTCTCTTTCTATCTTGACGGAGACCCCTGAACCATCCCCCTGTCTGTCTTTTAGGCCTTCACACGTGGCAGAGGATGATTGGCTGTGAACTCCAGGCAGACGGGAGCAAAAGAGGGTTTTGGCAGTATGGCTATAGGGAAGACTTTCATCACCTTCGACAAAAGGACCCTCACTTGGGTGGCTCCCGATCCCCAGGCCCAGATCACCCAGAGGAAATGGGATGCTCTTCCAGCACAGAATGTGTACATTAAGTCCTACCTGGAGAAGGAATGCATTGACTGGATAAAGAAGTACCTGTCCTATGGGAATGAGACGCTGCTGAGGACAGGTGAGCATCTGGATCCAGGCTGGACTTTCCTCCTTTATGGCTGGATTTCTCTGACACCTTCAGCCCCTTTGGGTCCCTTGTCTGGAGCCTGTTTGCCCTGGTGGGAATCCTCCTCCTCCCCTTCCAGCCCCTCTTGCAGGACAGGGGAAGCCCTGTTTGGTCCCCATTGCCAGGCAGCCATTCAGTGGACCAGGAAATGCAGCCTCTCCCTGCAGGAAAAGCCCTTGAGGGTGTCCTGTTCCCTGCCCACCATGAGGCAACCATTTGGGGCTATTCAGTGAAACCCCCATTAGCCAAACTGTAGTCAAGAGTGATGGTCTCCCTTAATTTCCCCCCATGAACTCTCCTTCCCCCCACATCCCACAGGGGGCTCCCTCCCCTTCTTGCACCTGATTGGGGCACCTCCCATGCCCTCCATTGTGGGGGCTCCTCTTCTGCCCTTCATAAGACATCATCAGAGCCCCCACTTGGGCAAAGAAGACCATGGATGAGGGATTCTCTTTCCAGGGAGGGGGGATCCCCCATAGTTTGTGTAGATCTTTCTCTTAAACCTCAAACAGATTCCCTCAATTCTGACTTAGTGACTCTTTCCTCAAAACGGCCCCCTCCCCCCCTTCAGGAACACCCCCTCACCCCACAGGGGGTCCCATTATATCCTTTTCCTGTCATTTGTTATTAATTCCCCATCTAGACCACCCCTCCCCCTCTTGGCTCTCTGATCCCTCCAGGACCAGCTGGTTGAGATTAGGATCAAGGGGGGAATCCTGCCAGGGAGGACCTTCTCTCTCTTCCATTGGCATCCCCTCCCTCTGCCCCCCCCCCTTTTGAGAGACAAAATCTCTTTTCCAAATAGATCAGTGAGAAATTCCAAAAGCCCTGAGCCCCTTTTGGCTTTGATTCTGGCTCTCTTGCTCATAACATTGTGGTTGTGTCCCTTGGAAAGAGGCCTGGAGGAGCCTCGGATTCTGGGGAGCAGAAGAGGAACCAAGAAGTAGGGAGCAACTTCTGTGTTGTTGTGGTTGTTTTGAAAGGGAACTTAAAAGACCATCTCCACTCTCCCTCCCCTGAAGGGAGCAGCCCAAGATTAGTCAGAGTTCAAAGCAGTCAGAGTGGAATTTCCTTGGACCCTCAATTTGGGAAAATCAGGAGTTCTTGTGGTTGAGCATTTTCCAGATTTCCTGAAACTCTTGGAGATGCTACAGGTGTGAAGTTTAAATCCTGGGGTTAAAATTAAGTGCTGGGAGATTTTCCTGCCTCTCACCCCCCTTCCAAGCTCTGGAGGGGCTGAGAGTTAATTCTGGGGGTGCCGTTTCTGCAGAGCCCCCAGAGGCGACGCTGGAGAGAAGCAAGACAGAGGTGGAGGATGGGATGGAGATGCACATCTGCCGCCTGGATGGCTTCTACCCCAGGGAGATCGATGCCTTCTGGACGAGGGACGGGGAGGTCTGGGAGGAGGACACCCTCCATAAGTCTGTGGCCCCCAATGCGGATGGGACCTACTACTACTGGCTCAGCATCCGGATCGACCCCAAAGAGAGGAGCCGCTATCGGTGCCACGTGGAGCACGACAGCCTGCAGAAGCCTCTGGACCTGGCCCTGAAAGGTGAGAGGCTGCAGGGAGGGGAAGGCTGGCCTCTTTGGCAGGCTGGGAGGTGGTGGGAGAGGAATCTGGCCCCAGATGTGTCCAGATGTGAGCATACCTGAGCTTTCATCCATTGGTTTTTCCAGTGTTTGAGGCTGGTGCAGCTGCAGGGACCAGAGCATAGAACTGACTTCAGGGGATGGAAACTACAGAGTCCCATCCCAAGAATTGGCCGATCCTCATGGAATGCCCCCAGATCCTCTCTTAGGCCTTCCCTGTTTCTTGCCCCCAGCACCAGAAATAGATTTCCTTTTGTTCACAATTCCTAAAGTAGAAGAATCAGGAGGAGTCTGGTTGCCCCTTTTCTGAAGGTTAAATTTTGACTAAAATGGATGAAGTGCAGCCGACTTCAGGAAATGCAGAGAGTGGCTGGATTGATGCATCAGGAGTCAGAAAAGAGGCTAAGAAGTCTGAGTTTTATTGTCATCAGAGACTAACAGGTTTTCCTGCTTTACAGGTCAAAAGGTCACTGTGTGTTGCTGCTCTAAGAAAAAAGTTGCACCTTATTTTTTGATCTGATATGTGAATTCCTGAGGCTCAGCATAAAACCCAAGGAAAAAAACCCTCTTTCAAAGAGTTCTGTATATGCTCAGAAGTGTCCTTAACGTACACTGGACTTCCAAAGTGGCAAAATTCAAAATCAATTTTTTTATTGATGATTGTCACCGTGATTCAAGAAATATTCAAATGTAATTATTATGCTGATATCCCAGGCAAAAATACAATATTCCTATTATTTTTGTTGTTGTTTATAGCAAGCACCAAATTCACAAGTGGAATGATTGCTATTCAATGGAAATCCTGAATTTTGTGCAAGAGAAATTTAAATTTAAACTTCCCTCCTCAAACCTGCTTCCCCCCCCCCCCCAGCCATACCAAATTATAATGCCTTGGGAAGACCCTCCGTGGAATTCTTCATCCAGTTTTGGTTGCCATGACATAGAAAAGATGTTGAGACTCTGGAAAAAGTGCAGAGAAGAGAAACAAAGATGGTTAGGAGCCTGGAGGCTAAAATCTATGAAGAGCAGTTGCAGGAATTGGGCATTTCTAGTTTAATGAAAAGAAGGACTGGGGGTGACATGATATGTTCCAATATCTCAGGGGCTGCCACAAAGAAGAGGCAGTCAAGCTATTCTCCAAAGCTCCTAAGGGCAGGACAAGAAGCCATGGGTGGAAATTAAACAAGGAGAGAAGCAACTTAGAACGGAGGAGAAATTTCCTGACAGGGAGGACAATGAATGAGAGGAATGGCTTCCCTTCAGAGGTTGTGGGGGTCCATCACTGGAAGCATTTAAGAAGAGACTGGAGAGTCACTTGTCCTGAATGGTTTAGGGCCTCTTGTTTGAGCAGGGGGTCAGACTGGAAGACCTCCAAGGTCCCTTTCAACTCTGTTATTCCATTATGCTATTTCTGCCATTTGTGGGTCCGTCCAGAAGTTGGATATCACCCGATTCCATTTTCATGCTGACGTTCTGGAAGCACAAAATACAATTTTATGCTAGTTCTGGACTAGCCAAAGAAATGAAAGTGTGTACTTACAAAAAAATCTAGGTGATATGAACTATTTTACTTTAAATAATAAAATGCAAACACAGATCTGCCCAATTCCCAAAATGTTTTTGTTTAACAAATTTTGTTTATTTTATTGTGTTGGGGAAGTTTTTGTTTTGTAAGCTGCTGAGAATCACAAGGTGGCAAAGGGCTGCTTTTGAGTCCAAAAGCCAAATAGGAATCCAGTTGCCTTCATGCTGGGCTGGTGGGAGAAGAAGGCAACGTCAGGAGGACACGTCCTCTAACAACGGTTCGCAAGGCTCCTTCATATTACACTGAGAGGGACACAAAAATGAGCTCATGGTGTTTTTAATTTTGGGGAATTTCCAGCTTTCCCTTCTTGAGGTCTCTCTTGGGAAGATTGTTTGGGCTTCTCCTTCAATGATCTGCTCTTTCTCCCAATTCAGAACCAAAATCCAACCTGGGAATCATCATCGGCTGCATTTCGGCTGCTCTTGTCCTGGTGTTGATTGCTGGGATCCTGGTATTCTTCAGTAAGTGTCTTTTTTTGAGGGGGGGTGATGGAAGGACCCCCTTTGGGGAGCTTCTTCTGGGCTTCCTTCTGCCCTGTTTTCGTAGCCCTCTGAGATCTCAGCCTCTCGCTGGGACTCCCGTCTCCATTCAGCTGAGTCTGAGATTCAGACAGTCCTGTCTTCTTCTGAGTTGGGAAGAGACTTCCCAGTTCTGTCCCTTTCGAAGAATTTGGTCAAAGAGCAGCAGAGAAGGATTTCCATGAAAATCTTCCTCCCCTCCCAGCTGCTGCTGCTGCTGCTGCTTCCCCCAATTCCCCTCCATCCATCTTGGAGGCAGCAGGTCTCTCTTGGGGCAAATCAGGAGATACATTTGTATTCTGAAGATCTTTCTGTCTTTATAAATGGGACAAAGGGTCTGTGAAGTATCTCCTGGGGTTCTTCCTCCCACGGAGAGAGAGTTTGGATGATCTCTGGTGGATTGTTTTGAGCTTTCACTGATTTTTGTCCTTGCAGAGAGACGACAGGATGGCTACAAAGCAACGCCAAGTGAGTGATTTGTCCTCTTTCTATGTAATCTCCAACTTAGAGCAGGGACCAGAGGCACCATTAGTTGAGAGGGTTGTGTGTATGTGTGTATGTTTGCATGTGCTATCTTCCTCTTCATGCTAAGAACCAGGCTGGGGAAGATGGGCCCCCTTTTTATTACAGCCAGGCTGTTCTTGGAAGTGGAGTCCTCAAGCAGAAACTTCTGGGACAAGGAACCTTCCAGAAGATGAGAAGACACAGCTGGTGGAAGGTCCCTCTGACTGAGGACATGCTCTGTTTCCCAAGGAGGCAGAAAGGAAAGGCTTGGCCAAATGAGACTCACAAGCTCCATAAAATCAGGGATCCAAAGGGGGCATTTTGGGAGAAAAGGAGGTTTGGGAGGGATGCCAGCTGGATCTCCTCTTGGTCTCCCCTCAGAAGGCTCTCTAAGTACGAACTGGTTACAAAAGCAACCTTGGATCCATCTGTATCTTGTTAGTCCAGCTCTGACTTCTGGCTTTGTGTGATCTACATTTGGAATTTAAGAATGGTTTCCGATGCCTTTTAGCCAAAGCAGTTTGGTTCAATCTCTGTGTATTTGTGCAGTGATCACCAACCTTTCGGCTGCCGCCCACTGGTTGTCCCTGAGAAAATTTTGTTGGTCCGCAGAGAAATATCTCCCCCAAAGCGATTAATCCATGCTGAGCAGGAACACAAGGCTGCCCCACCCACATGGCCCCCCCACCCTTTGGGGTGAGAAAACTGACACCGACAACACCCCATTCTGGACCTCTGAACTGGATGGTGAGGGCAGACTTGTCCACTGCACCCCCTCCCACCACCACCAGCCAGTACTTTTCCTGCCCCAGCCGTCCCTACAGCCCGCGGCCATTGAGGCCAGGAGAGGCGAGCTGGAAGGGGCGGGAGGCCACACAAATGGAAGTAAAGCAACACTCCTGCGCCTTCCAGCCGTCTCCATCGCTGCTTCAGCCTGTCTGTGCCACCAGCCCCCTCTTGCTGCAACAGCACCGTTACCTCCTCCTGGCCGGCGAGGGTTGCGCTGCTTTTTGAATGTTGCACTGCCTGCAGATTTGCACGTTACAGGTGGCAGCCGCTACGGTGGAGATTTCCAATCCCACCACAGGCCGGTCCCATATTCCAGAGCTGCAGTAGTCAGCTGTGGTCATCCCGGAGCAGCTCATCCATGGCAGGTCGGTGCACAGGCCAGGCCAGTGACTACTGCAGCTCTGGAATATGGGACCGACTTTCCCACCAACATCAGCAAGCCACTGTCTGTCAAAATTCATGTTAATGGTCCGCAGGATTTGAAATTATGAGTTTGATGGTCCCCGAGGTCCAAAAGGTTGGCGACCCCTGGATTTATGTGTCTTTGATTGTGTGTGAGAGAGAGAAAGGGAGGGAGGGAGCTGGAGTCAGAAAGAGCTGAGCTTCTCCCCCTATAAGCCAAGAGAGCAACTTTCTCACCCTCTTTTTCTTTCCCTCTTTTCCAGCAAGTGACAGAGGATCCAACAGTTCAGACCAGGGTAAGTCAGAGGAGCTGCTGCTGCTGCTGCATGAGCCATTCTGTCCCTTTGGAAGGTTCTGGGTGGACAAGGGGATGAAAAGAGGAGAGCCCCCCACTTTTGAAAGGCCCTCCAGATTCATCCTCCTTTGTTCCCTCTGATGGAACCATTGGAATAATTGCACCCATTGTGGCTTAGTGGGTGAGGGCACCAGGCGAGACCATGAGTTCTAGTCCCGCCTTAGGCATGAAAGCCGGCCGGGTGTCCCAAATGTCACTTTCCTTGCACTGATTTGTTCTGCAGAGGAGAAGGGAAAACTCTCCCTGTTGGATTCAGGCAGGGGAGGCAGCCCAGAGTCTGCAGGGTGGAGCCTGGTGGTCCCCTTTGGAGGAAGGAGCCCCCAATTCTTTGAGGGGGAAATAGGGAAACCACTAGCGATGCCATGATCCCCAGTGGCTAGAGACTCTTCTGCTGGCATCGATGGGACCTGGCTGACTCTGGAAGGGGAAGAGGTTCCCTCTCTGAGATGTGCCCAGATGGGTTTAGGGTGTGGCCCCAACCGAGATCCCAGGCAGAATTGTTGGGGTTCCAGGGGTCCCCTGAGAATCTCTTCTGGCACTCAGGATGCTCCCACCCCACAATTCTGGTTGGGACTCCCTGTTTCTGACTCTGGGCTGAGATGATGGGCTTGTGGCGACTGTACCAGCCTCCCTGCCGCATGGCCACCTCCCTGCCTGAGCTGCTGGAGACCCTCTCAGGGTTGGCATGGACTGGCCCAGGATTATGGTCTTGGGAGACTTCAATCTGCCGTCCTTGGTCTTGGCCTCAGAAGCAGCCCAGGGTTCATGGCCATCATGGCGTCTGTGGGTCTCTTCCAGATCGTCCTGGGTTTGACTCGAGACAGCGGCCACACACTGGACAGGATCTTTTTTTTATATTTTCTTATTTTTAACATACAACAAATTCGTTCCATTTCAATTGTGTGTCATTTAGGTACATAGTTCATGTGCTTAACAGTTACTAGTAATATTCTTAATTGTATAACAATCTAATAATAATCACATTTCCACATATATAATGTAAGTAATATTCAGGATGTCTCTTACGCTAGTTTCTCTCATTGCTTTATAAATACGTCTAATCCCTTTTAATTAATTTTATTTCCTATTCATTTATAAAACAAGTCCCATACCATATAATATTCAGATTCTTCTTTTTCTTTAATTTCTACTGTCAATCTATTCATTTCTGCACATTCAAATATTTTTCCAATTATTTTTCCCTCTGTCGGTATTTTATCACTTTTCCAATTTTGAGGAAATACAATTCTAGCTGCTATTAATACATGTATAATTAAGTATGTCTTTTCTTTACTGTAACCTTCAGGTACCATTCCTAATATTTCAGGCTTCAAATCTATATGTTGTTTCATCATTTTTTCCAACCATGTGTGTATTTTGGTCCAATATCTTTTAGCTTCTATACAAGTCCACCACATACGGTTATATATTTCACTGGACCTGATTTTCTTGTTGGAGCAAAGGGAACATGATCTGATGGGGGAATCTGGATTTTATTTAATGTTTTAAATATTCCACATGGCAGTTTATTGAACTTTACTGTGAGCTGCCTAGAATCTCCTTGATGAGATGGGTGGGATGGAAGTTTAAGCAATAAATTAATGAAAAGCTTTATGTCCTCTGAGACGTTTGTGAGGCTGAAGAGATTGAATGGAGAAGAGAGAGATTTCTCCTCCTCACAGGACAAGACATTCATTCATTCTGTGTCTTTTCCTCCAATCCAGGGAGCAACCAGACCGTTTAGCAGCCCCCTTGTAGGTGAGTGGACTGGTGGGGGCCACATGGGGTGAGAGGGAGGGGAGGGCTTTACTTTAAGAAAGATTGATAAGTTGTTTATTTTCATTATACTTGTTGGGGATAAAGGTGGAGGTTTCTTTTTCTTTCTTTTTCTTGTGTATCTGTTTAATGTAATTTTTGACGAAACTGTTACTAAAACAAGAAATGTGCATTCTGAGATTTTGTTTACATTATTGTGTTGGGGACATTTTTGTTTTGTAAGCTACTGAGAGTCACAAGGTGGCAAAGGGCTGCTTTTGAGTCCAAAAGTCAAATAGGAATCCAGTTGCCTTCATGCTGGGCTGGTGGGAGAAGAAGGCAGCGTCAGGAGGACACGTCTTCTAACAATGGTTAGCAAGGCTCCTTCATGTTACCCTGAGAGGGACACAAAAATGAGCCCATGGAGTTTTGAATTTGGGGTATTTCCAGCTTTCCCTTCTTTAGGTCTCTTCCCTGATTGGGAAGATTGTTTGGGGTTCTCCTTCAATGGCAGAGGATGGACTTCCAGAGGGTCCTTCAGTCATGGATGGAGAGGGGGCTTCTATCCCATCCTTGACCCCATCCGGGAATCCCTCCCTCCAGATGCTGAAGGGAAGACCTGGACTCTCTGGGAGCCATGAATACATTTACACTTGTTTCTGGACTGAAATTGCACTTGTGTATTTGAGGGGAAGCATCCATACATATAGGGAAGATTCTCACCCATCTTAGGATCCAGTCCCAGCCCTGCCCCTCCCCTCACGCAGCTCTAGAGATCCCGCCTGGCTGATCCCTCTTGAGACCGCTGCTTCTGCTCCTTCACAGGGCTGATGTTTGGGGACCCCTCAGCCTGGGCGGTGGGATTCCTCCTCTTGGCTCCCTCTCAGACTGACCCTGCCTGCTTTTTCCCTTCTCTTTGCAGCTTGAGTGGACCATCCAGCATGAGGAGAGAGGAGAGAAGATGGGATCGGCCTTCTTCTGAATTAAAGAGGGGGAACCTTTCAGATAACATCCAGCACGCTGAAATCCAGGATCTACTTTGGGTCTTTCATCATTGCTGATAAATGATGAAAGACCCAAAATAGATCCCAGTTTCACATGCTGGAAGGATCTGAAGGGCTCCTGTCTCATTTACCATCTTTTGTTTTATGACTAGTTGACTTCTGACCTATTTTATAACGCCTAACTCGACTTTTTGCAAGTTTTTTTCTATTCTTTTTAATGATGATATTCAAAATTATTTTTTAACTGTAAAGAACTTGCTGTGGATTTACAGTTAGATTTACACAGTATTATACTTGCTCTTTCTAGTTTTTTCAATGGGAAAATTTCCCTTTCTTGAATCCTGGAAGGGAACCAACTCTTTCCCTGTGGAAGCTGTTGCTTATCTGCTTCTCTTGTCCACGAAGAGAGAACAAAAAGTATTTTTCGTATCTTCGAAAGGAGATAAATTATTTTGGGAGATAATTGAAAAAAGAAGGCTCTCCAACGTACCGGTTTTACTTGAAACTATAAACAAAAGATTTGATGGGTCAAGAACGTTTCTGGAAAATCAAGATGATATCCCAAAGCAGGAAATAACATTCGGACCTGATTTGCAAATTGAGGAATCGGATTTGTCGCTGTCAGATGCAAAGAATGCAAAGTATTTGGTTTGTCAGAAAAGATCAAAAAGAATACAAATACCAAAAATCCGAGATTATTCAACATAGGTGTTGCAGCGATATTTACAACGGAAACTTAATGAACTTTAGAAATGAGATGCAATTGTTGGTAAAGTTCCTAACTGAAATCCTAAGGAAAGGTTTTACTACAGTATTAAGAACCAAACACGAGTATTTGACCTGGACTCAGAGATAATGATCGGAGCGATTTACGATAAATAAGGAACCTTGTAGACTTTCGATGAATAAATGATAAGAAGAGACTGTTGACAGAATGCTTTGAATTTTAACTTTGCTGTTTTGCAACCTTTTAACTATTTTTCCTTTCACATAGGTGAAATGATATGACAGGTCAATTAGGTTGGAAGTAGATGTACAAAATTATAAATGTTAGACTTCTTTTGCAAGGCGGGAAGTTATTGTTGTTGCCGTAGGTTTCTTAGTATTCAACTGGGGGGGGGGGCATAATAGGTATTTTCCTTTTTTAATTAATTATTTCCGATTATTTTGTTTAGTTCTGTTCCTGTTCAATCATTCTGAATAATCTTTTGAATAAAATAAAATGGTTAATTCTAAGCAAAATGGAACAGGAGACCCACAGTTTGGCCTGGCTCCCTTCCCTATTGTAAGAATATGAAAATTGTTTGCTGAAAATAAATGCTTTTGCTTTCTTCTTCCCTGACAGTTTCTGCCTGTCATTGAAAGTTGGGAAGAGCAAGGAATTGACCCTCCTTGTTGCTCAGAGACCCCAATTTCACTCTGAGTGGGAGGAAGGGGAGGAACCAAGGCAAAGCCTGGAAGGAGCATGAAGTGTGTGTTGTGTGTGGGGGCTCCTGTGGGCTCTTTTGGGGAGGAGGAGGCAGCCATTTTGGGGAGGAGGAGGCAGCCATTTTGCTCCCACGTCCAGCTCTTTCTCTAGCATCACCAGCTGCTCCTGTGTAAAATGGCTGTTTGGGCTTGGCTTGGTGGTGGCAGCAACAGAGGCTGCTTTTCCTTCAAATTCACGTTTGCCTCAGGCTCTTTGAGCCTCACCCAGGGGGTTTTCAGGAGACAGGAGTTCAATGCCCACCAGAGCCACCCTGGTTCCCTTAAATAACAAGGATTTCCCCTTCCTGGCCGTTCAGAGACCCTGATGTCACTTTGAGTGGTAGGAAGGGGAGGAACCAAGGCAAAAACGGGGGCTCCTGTGTGGTCCTTGAGGAGGAGGCAGCCATTTTGGGGAGGAGGAGGCAGCCATTTTGCTCCCACGTCCAGCTCTTTCTCTAGCATCACCAGCTGCTCCTGTGTAAAATGGCTATTTGGGCTTGGCTTGGTGGTGGCAGTAACAGAGGCTGCTTTTCCTTCAAATTCACGTTTGCCTCAGGCTCTTTGAGCCTCACCCAGGGGGTTTTCAGGAGACAGGAGTTCAATGCCCACCAGAGCCACCCTGGTTCCCTTAAATAACAAGGATTTCCCCCTCCTGGCCGTTCAGAGACCCTGATGTCACTTTGAGTGGTATAGGAAGGGGAGGAACCAAGGGAAAAACAGGGGGGCTCCTGTGTGGTCCTTGAGGAGGACGCAGCCATTTTGCTCCTGTGTCCAGAGGTTTCTCTAGCCTCAGCGTCTTGGCCAAGTGGCTGGTCTCTGGGCCTCACTCAGGGGCCCTTCAGGGGATACGAGTTCAATGCCTGGCCAGAGCCGTCCTGGTCCCCTTGCAGAAAGGCAGCTTCTCCTGCTTCTCCTGCTTCTGGGAGGTTCTCTGGGCTCTTCAGGTGCCCAATAAGATGCGGTGGCCCAAGAGTGGGGAGACCCTTGATTGATGAGAAAAAAGACCCCCATATTACAGAAAGTCCTCAACCTACAACCTGCAATTGGCTCCAAAATTTATGTTGCTAAGTGAGAAATGTGTTGAGTTTTGCCCCATTTTATGACCATTCTTGCCACGGTTATTAAGTGAATCACTGCACTAGTTAAATTAGTAACAGGGTTGTTAAGTGAATCCAGCTTCCCCATGGACTTTGCTTCTCCGAAGATCAGAAAAGGGGACCCCATGACTGTGGGACTCGGCAACCGTCACAAATATGAGTCAGTTGCCAAGCGTCCAAATGTAAATCACGTGTGCTTCAGGATGCTGAAGGGTCATAAGTGTGAAAAATGGTCATGTCTTTTTTTTCAGTGCCATTGTAACTTTGAAAGGTCTCTAAATGAACTGTTGTAAGTTGAGTGAAGGGGGGGGTCTTTCACATCAATGCCCTTTGGGGCTTTCCAGATGCCCTCAAGAGCTCCCATCTTTGAGAGCCTAAAACGGGGAGAGTTTCCAACTGCAACACGAGAGTCACATTCAGCCTTGGGCAGCTAAGAATGCAGCCCCAGAAAACTTTTAATGTTAAACAATATAAAAAAATAAAAGAAGCATATATTAACTATATTATATACTTTATACAATTTATATATCTGCCTCTGTGGCGCAGTGGTTAGAGTGCAGTACTGCAGGCTACTTCTGCTGGCTAAATTCAAATCCCACCAGGCTCAAGCTTGACTCAGCCTTCCATCCTTCCGAGGTGGTAAAATGAGGACCCAGATTGTTGGGGCCAAGAGGCTGACTCTGTAAAGCGCTTAGAGAGGGCTGTAAAACCAATTTAAAATGGTATATAAGTCTGTGCTATTTATTTATGCATTATTTATTTATTGAATTTATATTGCTGCCTATTCACCCATTGCAACACAAGGTGGTTTACAGAATGTAAAACCATATTTAAAAAAAAAACAACAATAAAAACTAGCAAAAAGAATCAAATAAATTAATAAAGTACAATAGAACAAAATCTGGGGGAAAAATCGGCCTTGCAAGGGTGCAGCCCAAGCCAATTGCTTTTCACCCAATGCAGCCCAAGGAAGCCAAAAGGTGGGACATGGCTGCTTTAAAACATTTGGTGAGAATTCAATCTGTATTTGAGTCCATTCTTTCGAATCAAAAGTTTTAGAAATGCATTTATTTATTAGATTCTTCAGACTAGCCAGCTTCATCTTCAAAATTCCACAAGAGCCTTTTGAGCCTTTTCATCCAGAGCGAAGATCACTCAGAGTTTCTGACCTGGAATATAGAATCGTGGGGTTGGGAGGGACCTCAGAGGTCTTCCAATCCAACCTCCAGCTTAAGGCAGGAGAGCTTATACCATCCTGGTCAAAAGGTTATCCAGTTTATTTCTGAAAACCTCCAGTGATGGAGCAGCCACAACTCCAGGAGGAGAATGATTCCACTGAGTAAAGGTTCTCGCTGTTGGAAGTTTCCTCCTTACTTCTAGGTTGGAGCTCTCTTCTACCCAGGATATTTTTTTGGGGGGGGGTTCCTCTGGAGAAAAAGTCGAACCCTTCTTTGTGGCAGCCCCCCAAGTTCTGAAAGGCAGTTATCATGTCTCCCCCCCCCCAATTCTTCTCTGCCAGAGGCTACAGGTCCCTCCCTCCCTCTCTGGACCATAAGATTTGCCTTCTGGATCCTTTATTTACTTATTTATTTATTTATTTTTGTCAATTGCTTACAAGATAATAGGTATAAGTAAAAAACATAGTTATGAATACATGGATACATATAAGAAAAACAAAAAAATAAAGGAAACAATAGGACAGGGACGGTAGGCACGTTGGTGAGCTTATGCACGCTCCCTACAGACCTCTTAGGAAAGTGGGGAGGTCAATGGTAGACAGTCTAAGGTTAAAGTTTTTGGGGTTTGCAGAAGAAACCACAGAGTCAGGTAGAGTATTCCAGACATTGACCACTCTGTTGCTGAAGTTGTATTTCCTGCAATCAAGTTTGATGCAATTAATCTTGAGTTTGTATCTATTGTGTGCCCTTGTGTTGTTATGGTTGAATCTGAAGTATTCATTGACAGGTAGGAGATTGCAATGTATGATTTTATATTCCACACCCGGTCCCTGCAGTGGTTTCTGCTCCCTTATCAAAAGGCGGTCTCAGGCAATTCAGCAGCGAGGGTTCGAGTGCCACCAAAGGTACTCCGCTCTCTCCACTGGTGGCAGTCCTGGACTATCACTCAGGGTTGCTGCTTCAAGGAACCTCAAAGGCTGACCATCACCACCAATGCCAGCCTGTTTATTTGGGGGGGGCACCTCAGATCCCAGGTGGCCCAAGGACAATGGATGCAGGAGGAGCGGTGTCACAATATCAACTGGCTGGAGTCAGGGCCGCCTGATTGGCCCTCAGAGGATTCCAGAAGGAAGTTTCGGGACAGCATGTTCTAATCCTCACAGACAATGTGGCCACCAAGGCTCACATCAACCAGCAGGGGGGCACTTGGTCCAGGTCCCTAATGCAGGAAGTGACCCTCCTGTGCCTTTGGGCAGAGAAACATCTATCAATTCTTCATTTTCTGCAAGAGGATCTGGACAAGGGTCTCTCCCCGAATACTTTGCGATGACAAGTGGCAGCCTTGGCTTTGGTGTTGTTGTTTGGGGGCCCTACGCTCTCTTGCTCACCACCCTAGGGTGTCAGCCTTTCCTAAGGGTGTCACAAACTTGAACGCCCTGGTGATTCACCGGTATCCCACCTGGGACCTATTGAAGGTATTGCAGGCGCTGACTGTTGCATCAGTTGAGCCCCTGTGAGAGGCCGGCTTGCGTTTACTCACATACAAGGTAGCCTTCCTTGTGGCCATGACATCAGCCAGAAGGATTTCTGAGTTGGTGGCCTTGTTGGTGAGGAAGGACCTCTGTGTTTTTCATCTGGACAGGCTGGTTCTACAGTTGGACCCTGCCTTTTTACCTAAAGTCAACTCCTTATTCACTGGAGTTAATCTTGTCTGATTTCTGTCCAGGGCCTAGACATGCTCTGGAGATGAGGTGGCAGACCTTAGACGTTCGGAGGGCCTTCCACATCTATATCAAGAGAACCAGGTCCATCAAAAGGATTGAGTCCCTGTTTGTCTCATTTCAACCGTTGGCTCTAGGCCACAAGGTTACACCTTCCACTGTGGGTCGCTGGCTAAGGGCTTAGATTGCCAAGTCATACAAGCTCCAGGCTCTTCCAATATCTAGGGGGATTATGACACATTCTACCCGAAGCGTAGTAGCCACAACAGCAGCTTGGGCAACACAGGCCTCTGTGGAAAAGATTTGTTGAGCGGCAATGTAGTTATCACTGTCACCGTTCATACGGCATTATAGACTGGACACCTTTGTGTCTGCGGAAGTGGCCTTCGGAGGGCAATTTCTGCAAGCAGTACATATTGAAGTGGGGACTCCAGACCAGAATACTTCCCGCCCATAGCTTTCGTATGTCCCAATCCTCTATTCTCCCGTCAACACAGTGGAGAAGGGGCATTGGTGCTTACCTGACATGCCCTTTCTCATGGGGGGGGGGGTCAACGGGAGAAACCAGCCCCATCCTGGGGACTGTCTGGTCCTGAGTCCTGATGGAGTTACTTTTGCCTGGAGAAGGACGACTTTGGATTAGCTTCGACTTTGTTCCGACTGGGGACCATTACCAGAGAGGTGTATCATCAGAACAACTCAGTCTGAAGAGCAACGTGACATGAAACTACACCCAATCCTGGATTCTCCCGTCGACCCCATGAGAAAGGGTGTGTCAGGTAAGCACCAATGCCCCTTATCTAAAATAGATCCTAGTTGATGTACAGCTTTAATTTCCTCCCAGCAACTCTCCTCCCCCCCACAACCGACAGGGGGCTCCCTCCTTGAATCTGATGATGCATTTTCCACCCCCACTACAAAGGGGCACCCACCATTAATAGGACATTATCAGTGCCTCCACATAATGGCGGGGGGATCCCAGAGATTCTGTGGCTCTTTCTCTGAAACCTCAAACAGCTTCCTTAGCTTTGACTTGAGTGGCTTCCCCAGAAAGCAACCCTTTCCTCACCATTCAGGAACGCTCCCTCACCCCTCAGGGCTTCCTGCTCACATTAATATTTCGCCCTTTTTCCTTTCCTGTACCATCCTCCTCCTTCTGGCCCTACAGGCTCCTCTCTGGGCTCCTTGATCAGCTGGGTGAGATCAGGATCCATTAGAGACCCCTCCCCACAACTGCCAACAGCTTCTCTCTCTTCCATTGGCCTCACCTCTCTCGGCTGCCCTTTGAGGGAGAGAATCTCTTTTCCAAATTAACCAGGGTGAGATCGAAAAATCCCCCAGTTCCTTGTTTTGAATGTCATTCTCCCTTCCCTAGAAAATGTTGTCCTATGCTAAATGAAATAATCCTGAGATTGTGGTTGTGTCTCTTGAAAGAGCCCTAGAACAGCCTCAGATTTGGAAAAGTGGACCCCAAAAGTAGGGAGAAGTAGCTGCGTTATTATTTCTTAAAGGGAACCCCTAAAGATCAGCTACAAGATCCCTCCCCTGAAGGGAGCACCCCAAGATCACTCAGAGTTCAAAGCAGTCGGAGCTGAATTTAGTTGGACCCTCGATTTGCTGCTGGAGGTTTTTCAGACTGAGATGGACTCAGAATCAGGAGTCCTTGGGGGGGGGGGGGTTCAGCATTTTCCAGATTTGGAGCATTCCCAAAAACTTTTGGAGACTCTGCAGGTATGGAATGTAAATCCTTGGATTAAAATTAAGTGGTGAGAGATTTTCCTTCCCCTCCAGGTTTCTCACCCACCTTCCAGGCTCTGGAGGGGCTCAGAGTTAATTCTGGTATATTTGCAGAGCCGCCAGGGGTGATGGTGAGCAGCAAGATGGAGGTGGAGGATGGCATGTCTGCCACGTGGATGGCTTCTACCCCCAGGAGATCGATGCCTCCTGGACGAGGGACGGGGAGGTCTAGAAGGAGGAGATCTTCCGTCGGTCTGTGGCTCCCAACGCGGATGGGACCTACCGCTACTGGCTCAGCATCTGGATCGACCCCAAAGAGAGGGGCCGCTATCGGTGCCACATGGAGCACGATGGGCTGCAGGAGCCTCTGGACGTGGCCATAAAAGGTGAGAGGCTGCAGGGAGGGGAACGCTAGGATCTTCGGCAGGCTGGAAGATTGTGGGGGAAGAAAACTGACCCCAGATGTGTCCAGATGTGAGGATACATGACCTTTAATCCATTGATATTTCCATTGTTAAGGTTTGTGGCCCTGCGTTCGATAGAATTGGCTTTAGTTGATATCAAGCAAGCAACAGATCCCATCAGAACAGTTGGCTGATCCTGATTAAATGCCATTAGATCCTCTTAGCTCTCTTCCTCCCCTTCCTCCCCAGTTTCCTGCATGGGAACAGCACTTATGCTAAGCTCGAAGGAGAGATTTCCTTTTGTTTAGAATTCCTAAAGCACCAAAATCAGGAGGAATCTGGCAGCTCCTTTTCTCAATGCCAGATTTCATTCAAAGTGATGAACTGTGGCTGACTTCAGGAAACGCACAGAGTGGCTGGTCTGATGGCTCAGGAATCAGAAAAGGGGCTGTCAGTCTGAGGTTTTTGCCTTGACAGACTTACACGGCTTTCCTGGTGTGTAAAGAACAAAACGTCACTCTGTGTTGCTGCTCTAAGAAAGAAAACGACACACTGTTTTATAATCAGAGATTGGTAGGAATTCCTGAAGTTTGGCATCAAACCAAAGGAAAATAACTCTCTCTCAGAAAACCTGGTGGCTCAGGGGTTAGAATGTAGCATTGCAGGCTAACTCTGCCTGCTGCCTGGAGTTCGATCTGAGTAGCCCAAGGTTGACTCAGCCTTCCGTCCATCTCTCTGAGGTCATTAAAATGAGGACAGAAAAAGCTGTCTTGTGGGAACCAAGGTCATCTGGAGAGGTGGCTGTGAGAGGAAGAGAGGAGTGATCAAACAACCTGCCAGCCCTGCTATTGGACAATGTGACTGGTGAGATCTGGGAGGAGAGACTTTTACGTTTTTACACCAGGTGAAATAAACCGCGGGAACTTTAGACTTGGGTGTCACTGGCTGTGTGTGTGTCAGAGTATATTTGTGAACTGCAATAGAGCTTGGTAACAAGGTCAGCCAATGAATAGGCACTGCAAATAAATCAGCCAGTGAGGATAAGTTTGGAAACTGAAACTAGAAGTAGCCTTTGGCTGGAAACTGAGACTAAGCCTAGGCATGGCTCTGTATTAAGCTCTGCAGCTCTGAAGTTATGTTGAGCTCTGAGTCTGTCTGTTGAAAATGAAACTGCTTCTCTCCTCTGCTTCCTTGCTGAACTAAAGTGAAACTGAAACTTCTCTCTTTCTCTCTGTGCTACTCAAGTTCCTTGCAAGATGTTTCTGTCTGAGTTTGCTCCATGTTGGAGAAATCTACAACTGGTGTGTAAAGTCTACTTGTTGTGTTGATAAAGATGTTAAATGAAGCATCAGCCATCTGTGTTTATTTTTCTGGCACTGAATTAACGCTGCAAAACTCTGAACAGTATCTGCAGCACATCCGACTAGCACAGAAGTAAAATATTTCTGCAGGATTCATCTACATAAGAAACTTCTTTATGTACAATTCCATACAGCAGAAGTCAGCATACAAATTCAGGAAGACGGAAGCAATATTCACAGAAGCAAGTCATGACAGAGTAGAGAGATAGATTCAGAGGCCCCGAGGCCTAAATTTACAGAGGCCTAGATTTAGAGGCCTAGATTTACGGAAGACAAACCAACTCTGATATACAGTTCAGCAAGTCAAAGCCACGCCCAGACTCCAACTATCTCTTTTGGCTCCACACAAAACACATACAACGTTTCAGTTTCCAAGCAGCCCCATTGGCTGCCTTGTTGCCATATCTATTCTGGTTCACGAACTCCATACACTTACTGTGCGGATATGATGCATCCAATCATCTCATGTTCTTGGAGGAATCCGCCTGCTTGGGAATTCTGCTTTCAGAGGGCGCCTTACTGGGAACGCTGACAATTGACGTCTCAGGGCTGTTGCTGTAGCTTCTAAGTCTCTGCCCTAATTGGGAGGATTGTGTGGGGATCTCCTTCAGGGATCTGCTCCTTTTCCCAATTCCCTTCCAGAATCCAACCTGGGGCTCCTCATCACCTGCGTTGTGGTTGGCCTTGTACTGCTGTGGGTGATGGTTGGGATCTTGATCTTCCTCAGTAAGTATCGTTTTGAGGAGTGATTTAAGGAAGATGTGGAGATTCCTCCCAAATCTCTCCCATTGGGGAGATTCTTGTGGGTTTCCTCCTGTTTTCCCAACCCTCTTGCTGGGACTCCAGTTTAGACTTGGCTGAGTCTATTCAGGCCGTCCTGTCTTCTCCTGAGTTGGGAAACAGAATCCCCTCCCTCCTTTCAAAGGCTTTGGTCAAAGAGCAGCAGAGAAGGATTTCCATGGAAACTTTCCTCCCCTCCCAGCTGCTGCTGCTTCCCCCATTTCCCCTCCATCAATTTCAGAGGAAGCAGGTTTGTCTTGGGGGAAATCAGGAGATACATTTGTATTTTGAGGATCTTTCTGTCTTTCTGGATGCAGTAATGAATCAACAAGTTTCGGTACATGCCAGGCCCCAAGGCCTCAAGGCCTCACGTAGGCTGCAAGCGTGTACCAGGAACAAAGAACATCAATCAACAACACGTCACCATGGGCTAATAACTGGACTGCAGGCATTGATTGGTTACTTTGTACTCTCTAAACTGACCATCTAACACTGATTTGATGCTACTATGTATCCACTAATATTTCTGCTCATGTAACATAATGATTGGATAGAATTCACCGCTTGTGACGTATCACTGTATGTTTTTAATAAAAGAGCTTCCCGAACTCGTGATCGGGGCAGCTCACCCAAGATAGAACCGGACTGGTGTCTTTCTTGAGGCATTCGACCATCCAGTGAGAAGCCTTCCAAATGCGGAGCAAAGCCGCATCTGGTGACCCCAACGTGATCCGTTAAAAGAAACGGGTTCGTCTATCTTCCACTGCTTATCTCACCCGGCCGGACGAGCCAGTTGCAACTCAGGGACGCCGTCTCGTGTCACGGATCCCTCCCCAGGAACCTTCCCTAAAGAAGACATCCTCCCTTCAGGTGAGTATGGGCGGAAAGTTCTCCAAAGCGCAGATAGCACATTTGCAGGAATTAGGAGAATTAACGAAGAGCTCAATTCTTATTCTTAGGAATGTGGGCAAAACACTCCCGGTTCCAACTAAAAAGGACCTTATCACCCTTTTAACTTACATTTAAACACAATGTCTGGCTTATCCAGAAAAAGGGTCCTTGAAAGGGTCTCCACATGGCAACATTTGGGTGACTATTTTCATAGCAATCCCAGGGCTCCGCCAAAGATTCTGACCACATGGAGAATAGTCATGGAATGTTTAAAAATCCGTGGTTTAGCACTTACCAAAGCCCCCTCCCCTAAGGAGGGTCCTCCTCCTTATACAGCTGAAACCAAAACAAAGGACGCTCTCCCGTTAGAAGCTTCCTCCCCCACTGCTCCTGAACCCATAAATCCTCCTAACTCAAATCCAGTGGAGGATCAAACACCCATGGGAGCGATCGTGCAAGCCATGGCACAGGGACGCAAGGAGGGATCTCTTACTCTGGAGGAGCTCTCTCTCTCTGTCCTGTTGAATATATAGGGGATGGAGCCGGAAATGTGGTGCCTAGACTTGAATCTTTACCCATGAAATTAATCAGAGATTTAAAATAAGCCGTGGCCATGTACGGCTTCCAGGCACCATATGTCAGAGGTTTCATTAACACCATCAGCTCCTCCTTTTTTATGTTACCCCAAGATTGGAAAGATCTTTTCCTTATGGAACTGACTGGACCGCAGTATGTTGTTTGGGAGTCAGACTTTCGCGCTAAAGCTGAAAAATTTGCCCGTGATTGTGGCGCAGCCGCGAGAGCGGATCAAATATTTGGTATGGGCCGATTTGCGTACTTATCAACTCAGGCAGCTCTCCCACAACGTACCCTTGCCCTTATCAGTATCATAGCGGTCAAAGCCCTTGATAAAGTTGATGATCCTACCTCTGGCATCGTAGGATCTTTTTCAAAAATTACTCAAGGCTCACATCAGCCTTATGCTGAGTTCGTAGAGGAACTTCAGAAAGCCATTCACAGACAAATCTCGAATGAAGAAGCCCGTAAAGAGCTTCTGTTGAAACTGGCTCTTGAAAATGCAAATGAGGATTGCAAGAGGATTCTGCAGCCTCTATCTGCCTGAGGGGGGGCCTCCCTCTCGGACTATCTAAAGGCTTGCAGAATCCTGGGAACTGTCTCTTACAATATGGAGCATCTGGCCATGGCCTTGCAGCAAGCAAATTCTCAAAACAGGCTAGCCGGCAACTGTTTCAATTGTGGGAAGCCAGGCCATTTCAAAGCACAATGCAGAGCCAGAGACAATACATAAAACAACACCAAACCTAAAACGATATGCCCAAGATCCAAGAAAGGGTACCACTGGGCAAACCAGTGTCGCAGCAACATTCCTCAGCCGCAGGGAAACTAGAAGGGGGGCGATCAGCCAGCCCCGCTCCAAAGGCTGACTCCATATCTTTCCAACTAATTGCCTCCGAAGATATGGAGATTGACATTCCAGGCACTGTTTACTTTCTCCCCACATGCCTGAAAACCATCCCTCCTGCCATGACGCCCCTCATAATTTATCCCATCCAGGACCTCATGGCAAAAGGAATCATTGCTTCTCCGTTTCTGAGAGATTCCGATGACTTTTCCTCAGTGGCCATGGCAGTAATTGGAAATACTCCCACAAAATTTAGCAAGGGAGAATTAGTAGCAACCGCTATTCCGGTACCTGTTAAAAAGGCTGATGCATGGGCATTTACGGTCCATCAAACAGTGGAACAAGCCAGGCCTGTGTTACAATTTACAATCCGTAACAAAATCTTTTTGGGTCTCTTTGATACTGGAGCTGATGTAAGTGTCATCCGAACGGCTGAGTGGCTGGACAATTGGCCTTTGGAAACTGCCCCAGCCGTTCGGAGAGTGGGAGGATTTCAGCACGCCCACCGTAGCAAACACTGGCTACCGGTGAGTTCCTCTGATATTTCTCGCACTGCCTGCCTCCAACCCTTGGTCCTTCCGCTACATACTAACCTGTGGGGCCGTGATCTTATGTCTCAACTTAATGCAAAACTCATTATTGATTAATGGAATCTTTTGCTAGAACTCTATTGCGGCTACAATTAAAAACCAGAGAACCTGTTTGGGTAGATCAATGGCCCCTCACTATAGACAAACTAGAGGCTCTGCAATCACTTGTTCAGGACCAAATTGTCAAAGGGCATGTTGAACCATCTGTCAGCCCATATAACACCCCCATTTTTGTCATAAAGAAAAAATCAGGAAAATGGAGGCTATTGCAGGATCTACGAGCCATGAACACTCTAATAAAACCAATGGGGGCGCTACAATGTGGTCTTCCAAATTCCAACATCATCCCTGAAAAATTTGATCTCGTGGTCATTGATTTAAAAGATTGCTTTTTTTCTATCCCTTTGCATGAACAAGACCGTGCCTTATTCACTTTTACACTACCTCGCTTAAACAACTCCTCTCCCTCCTCCCACTTTCAGTGGAAAGTCCTACCCCAAGATATGCTCAATAGCCCCACCATGTGTCAACACTATGTCAATAATGTCTTGCTACCCTATCGTTCTGCTTTTCCACAATTTCTGGTGCATCATTACATGGATGATATCCTTGTTGCTGCTCCTGGGCCACCGGGAACGGTGTTCATTTTCCTTCCTGAAAGCCGTTCTTGCAAAAGGAGGCTTGAACATAGCACCTGAAAAGGTGCAAGTACTAACTCCATACGCATATCTGGGCTATAAAATGCTTTCTGCTACTGCCTATCCTTCACTTCCCTCTCTGTCTCTGCCTTCTCAACCCACCCTGGTTCAACTTCAGCAATATCTGGGTACCATTAACTGGGCTTGACCTTTCCTGTCTTTAACCACTGATATTCTTTCTCCATTGTTCGAAGCCCTTACCTGGGGAAAAAAGCCTGCTGACATAATATCCTTGCAGCAACCTCAGCTTCAAGCAATAACTCAAATAGAAGAGAATATCCAAAAAATATGGGTAGACAGAGCTGCTGCCAATACTCCTCTAGATATGGTCATTTTAGCCACCCAGAGGCTTATGATCGTAGCAGTAACTCAAAAGGACCAAAACTCCACATCATAGAGTGGATCCATCTCTCTCATATGCCACGATGCTCCATCACTTCCAAATCAGCTCAATTGGCTCAATTGATCATAAAACGCAGGAGCCGTGCAAAATTACTTATGGGAATAGATGTCTCCACACTTTTTATCCCTTTTTCGCTACAAATATGGGAATCTCTATTCCACAATTCCCAGGAAATTCAGTTTGCTCTAGCCGACTGACCTGGACTAGTTTCCTGCCACCCACCCGCTGATCCACGTTTTCAAATCATTCGGACAATACCCATCTCTTTCTCCTCTCCCATCAGCAAAAGGCCTTTGGTCAACACCTTGACTATATTTGCTGATGGCAGTAGGGAAAGAGGGGCATGCGCTTGGCAAAAAAATGGGGTGTGGCATACTAAAACCACCCCTGTGCAAACATCACCACAAAGGGCTGAGCTTGCTGCAACCATATTAGTCCTCCAGAATTTTAACGAACCCCTCAACTTGATCTTAGACAGCCTATATGTTACTCAAATAGTCTCTACTATTCACGATTCTTACCTTTCTCCCGCTATTGATAAAAACCTTCTCTCTCTTTTTGTTACATTGCAACACCTTGTTGCACAGTGTCAGCACCCCCTCTTTGTAGCACACATCCGCAGCCACCAACCCTTCCCAGGAATTCTCCAGGAAGGCAATGATGTGGCTGATCAAGCGGCTGCAGGTATCATGACCTCACACACCTTAATTCCTTGGGAGAGCCATTCATACTTCCATCAAAACACTAAAGCTCTCATGAAACATTTCAACCTCACTATGGCTGAAGCCTCAGCCATTAGACAGCAGTGCCCCACCTGCAGTCAACAATCCCATTCCATTCCCTTAGGGGTAAATCCCCATGGGTTGAAAGCCTGTGAAATATGGCAGATGGACATTACTCAGTTTCCTCCGTTTGCCCCCTGGAAGTATCTGCATGTCACAATTGATACTTATTCAGGGTTTATAATGGCAACCCCGCAAAGAGGAGAAACCTCCAAACATGTCATCAACCATTGCATTCGCACTTTTGCATCGTTGGGATGACCAAATGAAACAAAAACAGATAATGGTTCTGCATACACTAGCACAACCATGTCAGAATTTTGCGCTAAGTGGCAAATTACCCACAAATTTGGAATCCCTTTTAACAGTAAAAGACAAGCTCTGGTAGAGAGAGCCAACCTAATGCTAAAAACGGCATTAGAACGACATTTGATCAAAGGGAAAAAAGCCCTTGGCCTCCCGGCGATGCAAGACACTCTTAATCTCTGTCTTTATACACTTAACTTCCTCAATCTCTCCGGCACCCCTGCTGCAACGGCAGCGGAGCGACATTTTTCCTCCCCCCCTTCCCCTGATTCTCCCAAACCACAGGTATACTACCGTCAACTGCCAGACCCTACTTGGAAGAGTCCTGCTGCTCTCCTCACCTGGGGTCATGGCTACACAGCTATCCAGCTTCCAGATTGTGTCCTGTGGGTTCCTGGATGACACGTCAGACCATACCACCCCAAGTTAGAAAAATCACCACCTGCAGACGTATCAACATGATTCGTCTCGTTACCTTGCCGATCCTCCTCCTCCTTCTTGCCGCCCGTGCCTCCAAGGTCTCCATCCCATCTTGAGTGACTTACTTCACACCAGGCACCCCCCTTCTGTTGACCTGCACCGCGTCTGGGGACATTTTTCCACCCTATCTCAGATGGTCAACGCTCCCTCAGCCATGGCTCCATATCTCCAGCAATGCTTCTTTCCAGATCAACACCTTTGAACACCCTCCTCGGACTACACTCCTCATACTTCGTCCTACTGCAACCACCTATAATTGCTCCGGTCGACGCCTCTACAATTCCATACGCAACATTTATGAATCCTGGACAGTCCTCAGACCCCGTTCACCTCATCATCATCAAAGACAATTCGCAAATCAGCCCGACATTCATGTTCAGGCCACCCCCTTTCTACATCGGGTTAAGAGATTGCAGAACCCCACCAGCGCGTCAGATGGCTGCGCCCCCTGCCTGACCAAAACCACGCAAGCAGGCTCCATTCAACTAACTCTCATCTACCATACCCAACAACCGCAGAAGTGCCTTCCTACGGGAAAAACTTGCCAAAACAACGGAACCATGTACCATCTATGTAAGAAGAACTCAAAAACCATTTGCTACGATCCCAAAATGGCTGTATGTCTCAACGTTATCTTATGGGCGGGACTTCCAAGAACCTCTGGCAGATCTGATCCTGAGGGGGAGGGAAAACTTTACTACCTAAACCACACCACCGTGCTCAAGGATGGTACTAACCCAATTGTTTTAATCTTTGATGTTTGTGTTGCTTGTTCTAAACCACCATTCATGCGGGTCGGCTGACTGGAAAACAACGTACTCTCACAATCATAAATATTTGTGTCCTATACCCATTAACTGGGCCACAGGGAACCCCAATCAATGGGTCCCTTGTGGAGGTTCCATCAAGTGCTCAGGTTGGTCTTGTGTCTGTGATTATACCGGGGGAGGGTATTCGGGCTGCAATCATCTGTCACATTTCAAACGAATATCAGGGTCTACCACAGACAATAAGGAGAAATCACCATCTCCAGATAACACCCTACCTTGAATACTTATGGCATAGGGATTGATGGCACAGGATCAGATCCAAACACTTACATTACCATAAAAACTGAAGTAATATATGAAGGTAAGGAAACATCGTTGGGATGGTCGGTATATAACAATTTAAGGAAATTAGAAAAAAACCCTGATACCAGTGTTATTGCAAAAAACTTGTTCATGGATATGGCAGAAAAAATTGCAAAACAACTTGCAATAACCAATTGTTTTGTCTGTGGGGGAACCACCACAGGAGAACAATGGCCGTGGCAAGCCTTAGAAGCCTCACCATCACTGTTCAATAACATGTCTTCTGCAGGAAACATAACAGCTAGAAGAGCTTCCGATCCACTTATCTGGACAATTACCACCAACTTAATTGGTAGAAACTGCTTTCCCCGAAATGGGTCCACTCCAGTAGGACACCTCCTTTGCTTAGGTACATGGGATAACTCCTAACAGACTTGGACAGCACCTGGCAATGCTACCACCACACCTGCCAAATTCAACACCTCCCTCCTTCCTTATCTCAATGACACAACATCTTCCCAAGAATGGATAGCCCCAAATAACATGGATTGGATTTGTGGTAACCTAGCCTATCCATCCCTTCCAGCAGATTGGCAAGGATCATGTGCATTGGGGTGGATAAGACCTTCTTTTTTCCTCCTACCGATCTCCATTAAGCAAGAACTAGGCATCCCTGTGTATGATACATTATCCCGCAAGAAAAGAGACACCGACAATGCCTTTGCAGGTTTCCCCTGTCAATCAGAATACACAGGGGATACCTGGACCAGAACGAATCGTCTGCACTTACAGCGTTGCCACTTGGGCCCAGGACGGGTCCTGGGGGTACAGAACCCCCATATATATGATTAATAGAATTATTCGTTTAGCAGGCCAACGAATAGACAAAGCTCTAAACACTCTAGCAACTGCTACAGACAAATTACGCACAGCTGTCTACCAAAATCGCTTAGCTTTAGATTACATACTAGCCAAAGAAGGAGGGGTATGTGGAAGGTTCAATCTCAGGAATTGTTGTCTTCAAATTGATAAGGTTGGCAAAGTAGTAGCACAATTAACAACTGAGATGCGACAATTAATCTATAATCCTAATCAAGTATGGCAAGGTATTGATTTTAAAAATATTTTTAGTTCCTGGTTTCCAAAACTACCAGGATTACAAGCCATAGTAACTCTCATAGGTATGATTGCTGCAGGATGCGTTATTCTTCCATGTGTGTTACCAATTTTTATTTGCATTATCACCAATAGTCTGTCTTTATCAGCTGAAAAGCGCGCCATTGCACAGGTTAATGCCCTCTGGGAAAAAGAACCTCTGTACAAAGTCACACCCTCAGAAGACCCTGATGCATATGCTCGCACAAGTTTTTGCATGGGCAGTGACGAAGATCCAGAAGAATTTCCTCCATATAAAACTAAAACAGAGGAGATGCAGTAATGAATCAACAAGTTTCGGTACATGCCAGGCCCCAAGGCCTCAAGGCCTCACATAGGCTGCAAGCGTGTACCAGGAACAAAGAACATCAGTCAGTAATACAACACCATGGGCTACTAACTGGACTGCAAGCGTTGATTGGCTACTTTGTACCTACTAAAACTGACCATATAGTACTGTGATTTGTCCACTAATATTTCTGCTCATGTAACATAATGATTGGATAGAATTCACCACTTGTGACGTATTACTATGTGTTTTTAATAAAAGAGCTTCCCGAGCTCGTGATCGGGGCAGCTCACCCAAGATAGAACTGGACTGTTGTCTTTCTTGAGGCATTTGACCACCCAGTGAGAAGCCTTCCAAATGTGGAGCAAAGCCGCATCTGGATGGGAAAAAGTGGGGGTTCTTCCTCCTACGGGGGGAGAGTGTTTGGTTGATCTCTAGTGGATTCTTTTGAGCTTTCACTGATTTTTATCGTTACAGAGAAATGTCAGGATGACTACAGAGCAGCACCAAGTGAGTGATTTGTCCTCTTTGCATGTAATCTCCAACTTAGAGTAGGGACCAGAGGCACCATTAGTTGAGACGGGTGTGTGTATTGCCTGTGCTATCTTCCTCTTCATGCTAAGAACCAGGCTGGGGAAGATGGAGCCCCTTTTTATTACAGCCAGGCTGTTCTTGGAAGTGGAGTCCTCCAGGAGAAACACCCGGGACAAGGAACCTTCCAGAAGATGAGAAGACGCGGCTGGTGGAAGGTGCCTCTGACTGAGGACATGCTCTGTTTCCCAAGGAGGCAGAAAGGAAAGGCTTGGCCAAATGAGACTCAGAAGCTCCATAAAATTAGGGGTCCAGGGGGGCATTTTGGGAGAAAAGGAGCTTTGGGGGATGCCAGCTGGATCTCCTCTTGGTCTCCCATCACAAGGCTCTCTAAGTACGAACTGGTAAGGAAAAGAAACTTTGGATGCATCTGTATCTTGTTAGATCAGCTCTGATTTCTGGTTCTGTGTGATACAAATATAAATTTTAGGAATTCTTTCTGATGCCTTTTAGGCAAAGCAGTTTGGCTCAAATTCTCTCCATGTATTGATGGGTCTTTGACTATGTGTGTGTGTGAGAGAGAGAGAGAGGGAGGGAGGGAGGGAGCTGGAGTCAGAAAGAGCTGAGCTTCTCCCCCTATAAGCCAAGAGAGCAACTTTCTCACCCTCTTTTCTTTCCCTCTTTTCCAGGAAGTGACAGAGGATCCAACAGTTCAGACCAGGGTAAGTCAGAGGGAGCAGCTGCTGCTGCTGCATGAGCCATTCTGTCCCTTTGCAAGACTCTGGGCCATGAAAAGAGGGCGAGGCCCCCACTGTGGAAAGGCCCCCCAGATTCATCCTCTCTGTGATCTCTCTGGGTCTGGTTCTAGTGCTGGAACCATTGGAATAATTGCACCCACTGTGGCTTAGTGGGTGAGGCCACCAGGCGAGGCCAGGAGTTCTAGTCCCGCCTTGGGCATGAAAGCCGGCCGGGTGTCCCAAATGTCACTTTCCTTGCACTGATTTGTTCTGCAGAGGAGAAGGGAAAACTCTCCCTGTTGGATTCAGGCAGGGGAGGCAGCCCAGAGTCTGCATGGTGGAGCCTGGTGGTCCCCTTTGGAGGAAGGAGCCCCCAATTCTTTGAGGGGGAAACAGGGAAACCACTAGCGATGCCATGATCCCCAGTGGCTAGAGACTCTTCTGCTGGCATAGATGGGACCTGGCTGACTGTGGAAGAGGAAGAGGTTCCCTCTCTGAGATATGCCCAGATGGGTTTAGGATTTGGCCCCAAACCGAGATCCCTGGCAGGATTGTTGGGGTTCCAGGGGTCCCCTGAGAATCTCTTCTGGCACTCAGGATGCTCCCAGCCCACGATTCGGGTTGGGACTCCCTGCTTCTGACTTTGGGCTCAGGGGATCCGCTGGGCTTGTGGCTACTGTGGCCACCTCCCTGCCTCAGCTGCTGGAGACTCTTTCAGGACTGGCTTGGAGCTCCCCAGGATTATGGTCCTGGGAGTCTATAGTCTGCCCTCCCTGGAAGCAGCCTCTCAGGGGTTCATAGCCACCTTGGCTGACCTGGGACTCTCCTAGACTATCCTGGACCCGACTCCCAGCAGTGGCCACACATCGGATACGGTCTCCTTATCGGAACAATGGCAACGTCATCTGATGGGGGAATTTGGATTTTATTTATAGTTTTCAATGTTCTACATGCGTTTTAAATGATTTTATGGTGAGCTGCCTAGAGTCACCTTGGCAAGATGGGTGGCCTAGGAGTTTAGCGATAAATGGATAAAAATCCTGGTCTCCGCTGAGAATTTCGTGAAGCTGCAGAGGTTGAAGGGTGAAGTGAGAGATTTGTCCTCCTCAGAGGATCCAGACAAGGCAGAGACTCACTCGGTGTCTTTCCCTCCAATGCAGGAAGCAACCCAGTCATTTAGCTGCTCCCTCCCAGGTGAGTTTCCCCCTTGGAGGCTGCAGGGGGGGAGAGGGAGGAGGGGAGGGAGGGATTTGGGGCCAAATGACAGGGAACATAGTTTGGGAAATCCCTCTCCTCTCTCCTCTTCATCTCAAACACTGCAAGGAAAGGCACTTGAAAGAGAGGCCTTGGGGCTCTGGGGAGGGGTCTGCCTGCCCCCAAACTCTTCTCCTGCAAGGCCAGACTGTGGCCAGGCCCCTCTCGGAATCCATCTTGGATCAGGAGGCTCAGAGACCTGGAAAGAGGAGATCCGAGGGTTCCCACTGCAAAGAGGGAAAAGAGGACAGAAGAGGGACTTCCTGAGGGTCCTTCAGTCATGGATAGAGGGGGGGCTTCTCTCCCCTCCCCCTTGATCCCATCTGGGAATCCCTCCCTCCAGAGGCTGAAGGGAAGACCTGGACTCTCTGGAGGCCATGAATCCATTTGCACTTGTCTCAGGACTGATACTGGATGTGTGTATTTGAGGAGGGATATTGATACGTGTTACATAGCTTCTGGGGCAGCTTCTCCCCCACCTCAGGATCCAGCCCCAGCCCTGCCCCTCCCCTCTTGCAACTCTGGAGATCCCACCCAGCTGATCTGAGGCTGCTGTGCTGCTTCTCCTCCTTCACAGGGCTGATCTCTGCTGATCCCTGTGTGATCCTTCCTCTTGGCTCCCTCTCAGACTGACCCTTTTCCCCTCCTCTTGGCAGCACGAGTGGACAGCCCCAGCAGGAGGAGAGAGGAGAGGAGACGGGATTGGCCTCCTTCTGAATTAGGCCGGACTCTCAGGAGGAGCCCTTCAGGGCCTCCCAGCGTGCCTGGAACCAGGATATGTTTGGGGTCTTTCGTGATTGCTTTTATCATCGAATCAGTAACCATTTTGATTTTGATTGAGGAACAGAGGAGGAAAAAGAATCTTATGTGCTTATAATTGTGGGATCGAATGGATTCAACTTGGGTTTAGTAGATATTTTTTATTTATTGGTATCCTGATGAAGGTATTGAAGGTACCCAACACACCTTCCTGCTATTTTTCCCACGATGATGACAACCCTGTGAAGTGGGCTGGACTGAGAGGGAGTGACTGGCCCAAGGTCACCCAGCTGGCTTTCATGGCTGAGGCAGGACTTGAACTCACAGTCACTTTCTAGCCTGGTGCCTTAACCACTAGACCAAACTGCCTTGTATAACTTGTAATACCTCTGTAATATACCTTGATGCAACTATGTTGTTATTTCTGATGACCTTTAATGGGCTCCTGATGATTGACAGGTTTTAGAGAAGGTTTTGTGGAGAATAGGGGCAGGAATAGGATGGAGAGTTGCTGATTTTACTTTAAGGGAGAGTGAGAAACTGTTCAATCTCTATCATACTTGCTGGGATTGAAAGTGGAGGTTTTTTTTTTCCTGTTTCTTATATTTTTCTATTAGTTCTATAATAGATAGTATGTATAAGGCAGGGCTGTCAAACTGGCAGTCCATGGGCCAGATACATCATGCACAAATCACGCCCACTCTGGCTCCCCAAAGGCAAGAAACTTTGCAATACGTCACGATCCAGCCTGCGATGCGATCGAGTTTGACACCCCTGCTATAATGTGGAATAGAATCTTCAAAACAATTATTTCTTTGAAAAAAGAAGTATGCGTTCTGAGATTTATGCCATTAAAGTAGTTAATGTATTTCATTTTTTAAAAAAATTAAACTTGAGCAAAGTTTGACAAATAACATACCAAGTATAGTTTTCAAACACTAATTTTTTTCGAGATCATCATTTATGGATTTTCATGCTATAGAAAAAAGAACATGAGACTGATTATGCACATCCAGGCTGCTACCTCCTTAACAATTGTAAATATATTGTAAAGTTTGCAAAAACAGTTTGCTGAAAATAAATGCTTTTGTTTTCTTTCTGCTTGAGTTGCTGCCTGTTTTGGGAGGTGGAAGATAGGAGAGATTTTACCCTCCTTGTTGATCAGAGACCCCAATTTAGCTTTGAGTGGTAAGAAGAGGAGCAACCAAGGCATAGCCTGGAAGGAGCAAGAATTGGCAGGGCTCCTGTATGCTCCTTTGGGGAGGAGGCAGCCATTTTGTTCCTGTGTCCAGAGGTTTAGCATCCCCATTTGATCTTTAAAATGGCTACTTGGTCTATTGGGGGTGGCAGCAACAGAGGCTGCTTTTCCCTCAAATCCTCCTTTGCCTCAGGCTGTTGGCCTAGTGGCTGATCTTTGAGCCTCACTCAGTGGCTCTTCAGGAGACAGGAAGTCATTGCCCGCCAGAGCCATTCTGGTCCCCTTGAAGAAGGGCAGCTTCTTCTGCTTCTCAGAGATCCTCTCTGGGCTCTTCAGGTGCCCAATATGGCCTTAGAATGGGCAGACCCTTGACTGATGGGAAAGAAGTCCCCATATTACAGCAGTTCTTTCTGGGTGAATGAAAAGCTTTGGGACTTTCACATCAATTCCTTCTGGGCTTCCCAGATGCCTTCAAGAGCTGCCATCTTTGAGAGCCTAAAAAGTGGACTTCAGGTGTGCCCAACCCGCAACTCATAGACCACATCCATCCCTGGACAGCTAGTAATGTGGTCCTGCAAACCTTTTGATACTGAAATAAGAAATATATAAAAAGGAAGTTTGTACTTTATGTACGTTAACTACTGTATATTATATATTTTATATGTGGCCCAAGACAATTCCTTTTCAATCAGTGCTGCCCAGGGAAGGCAAAAGGTCAGACACGGCTGCTTTAAAGCATTTTGTGAGTATACAAAATAAGGGTCTTCTACTGATTGGAAAGTTTATGTGTTTATTAGACCCCTCTGACTGGCCAGCTCACACAAGCGGTCTGGGCCCACACAATAAAAACACCAGTAGAAGGCTAGGAGGCCATCAATACAATCCACAAAAGAGAAATGAGCCCCAAGGAAAACCCAGTCAGCCAGGAATTCCTGGGACATGGAACTCAATGCCTGGCACAGAGCCCAGTTTTGATGGCCTTCTGGGAGGCTGAGAAGAGGGGCATCTGCTGGAGGGACACTTCTGAGGCCGGAGAAGAGGGCCTTGATTCAAGGAGGGGAGGGGGTCCCCCATCCAGTCCAATGGCAGATATCCTCCCCCCCAGGGAGAGAGGAGACCCCAAACAGCTGGTCTCAAGGGAAACTATAAAGTTACTAGTCAAAAGGTAGGCAGAACACAGGTCCTATTGGTCATTGCCTAGCAACAGAGTAAATATTCCGATGAATGACAGTTGGCTGCAGCCTATAGAAGAGGTTGGGCTGGCTTCCTTCTCTTTGCTGGAAACAGAGTTTAGCTCAGGTGGGTCTGAATTTTCCTCTTGAACCTGAGACCCTGGGACCTACTGATGACCTTGAGATGCCTCTTGGACCAACTAAACAACTTTTCTATGCTCTTCTTTAAAATAAAACACTTTAAAGGCAAGGCTTTATTTACTTTGGATGACATTCCTGGGGACATTGCTAACTCTGTGACCGGAAAATAAAACTGGTATTAAAGGATTAAAATTAAGTGCAGCTGGGACTGCTGGAATTTTAGGCTTCATTATTAGCATTTTAAAGGGGGATATTTGTACTTTTAACATGGCAGAAAGCATCTCTCTCTCTCTCTCCCTTAAAAAAAAAAAACTTTAAGGAAGCTTGTGAGAACTTTGTTTCTCAGCAACTGCACAACCGAAAATGTCTTTTGGAAGACCTTAGACACACTTGTGTTGGAAGAAGTATCCATCTGGTTCAGTTCCAAGCTGGGAGGAAGGCACCGGAGACAAAATGGAGGCTGAAGGCTGATTGAAAAGGGGGCCCATTGATTGATGGAAGCAGACCCACATGGTGGTTTGTGGTTCTGGGCAACTGACCACGTGGAGTGGAGAGTGAGGGGGTTTTCATACCTTCTCTTGGGCTCTGCACTTGAGCTTCCTGTGCAAGAAGTTGCATTCAGTTGGGGGCTGTCAGGCTCCCATGGGGCCACATAGATGGCTCTGTCGGTTATCTGAGAAGTTTGGTTGAAGTTTCTGTGTGTGACACAGTGTCCTTAGGAGATTGTGCAATGCAGTGAGAACTGTGTCTTTGTGGGTTCATCCTATTATGTCCTGAAGGGTCCTGTCTTAATCCCTTCCCTCTGGAGCTGAAAGTCTTTCATTCTGAAGAGAGGCAGGCCCAGCCTTTCTCCATGGGCACCAAATACCTGCTCGGCCTATTAAGACAGACTTGGGGACTGCTTCCTGTCTCCAAGAGCATCTTTCTTCATTTCTCCTTTAGGGAAATATAATATTCTGCCTTTTTATAATTTCCTAAAATGTTTCATCTTTCTGGAAGGGGGTGCAAGCATTAAGCAAGACACACATTTATCGGGAAAAGAAAGTATATTTATACACCATAAGTTTCTCCACTTGTGGAATTCCAGCTAGAATCATTGTTTTCTGTTGTTCCAGCTTTGCGTTTCATCCATCTCTTTTATTGTTCGATCTCCTGCTTTCTGATATATCAGATATACCAAAGGTTTGTATTTGTTTCTGTAACCGATAAGAAGATGTGGGTCCCAGTCACAGGTTCTTTTAACTATATACCCAGTTTGATGGACTGGAGACACATAAGAAATGGCGTAGGGTTTCCTGCCTGAGTTAGGGGGTTGGACTAGAAGACCTCCAAGGTCCCTTATTCTGTAAAAGCCTACAACATAGTTCCCTAGAAAACAGACACATACATACACACAGACACCCCAATACTAGTACTACTCATGCTTTTCCACTGCTACTCCTACCTGTATTACTCCTTTTGAATATTATTAGAGAAAAACATCCCTTTTTAACAAACTGACCCCCTCCTCTTTGTAGCAGCTCCTCAAAGGCTGGAATATGGCTCTCATGCTCCCCCCCCAGCAGAGGGTCAATTTCCAGAGACTCCCCAGGAATTGGAAGGTCCCTCTAACCAGCCTTCTTCCTTGGTAGAAATACAGAACCAGAAGAGTGAAAGGGAGGCAGGAGGTCCTTCTGTTAGCTGGACCCTCGGTTGGGTTCTGTTTTCCCTGCATGAGTAGCCAAGAAGTCCCGGTAGCTATTTATTTCTGCAGAAATAGAGAGCCTCGCATTTGGGAGAGACCTTCGGATCAAGCGTCCAGAGTGAACGATAGCTCAGATATTCATACACAGAGTTTCCTTGTTTTTGACAATCCCCCCTCTATGTGATTGCTTTCACGAGATTTGTTTTCACATCTGGTCCATTACGCTTCTCCCTATCAGGGGACGATTCCATTCTTTGTACTTAGTTCAGGATAGCGAAACCTTGATCCTAATCAATGTCGGGAGTTTCCTGCTGCAGATCCGTAGTTTGTCAGTCTCTCAAGGAAGCCGGTAAAGTAAAAGGGACTTAGACTGTCTGGGAGAGAATTTAATCACTTTTAACTGTTGCTAGCTTGGTTCTACATAGTTTGACTAACTTCTGGCTGGTTTCAGATGGTTTTTCCTTCCCCTGCTTTGCTAATAAGAGAGAAACCGCTAACCAGCAGGGGGCGCCATTCTCCAGCTCATCCTGTTTCCAGTCTTGCTGAGACTCTCCCAATTTGAAAGATTTATATTCTGTTATATTCTATATTTGATATTCTTGAACAATCAAGCTATCCCCTCCTCTTCTACAAAGACATGCCTTGAAGAGGTCACAAAAGAAAATCAGATGAATTTGGGAATCATAATAACAACTGCAATCGGAAGAGGGATTTATTATTTGAGTCCAAGGAGTCTCCAGAAGAACCGGAAAAGGAGGGAGCAGCCATCTTAGTTTACGGTGGGAAAGGGGAAGAGTTTGAAGCTTCCTAAAGATTCATGGCTTCACTAGAGAAGAAAAGGAAGCAGGGAATTTATATACTGTGTTTGATCCGTCTGGCATTTTTCCCTAGAAAGAAATATCTTCGCCTTGAAGAGGCCACAAAAGAAACCTTTGAGCATTTTTATCCAGAGCGAAGATCCTTTGGGGAGTCTGAGGTAAAACAGAGAATCATAGGACTAGAAAGGACCTCAGAGGTCTCCTAGTCCACCCCCCAGATTCAGGCAGGAGAAGACCTAACACCATCCCAGCCTCACAGTTCCCCAGTTTATTTTTGGAAACTTCCAGTGAGGGAGCAGCCACAATTCAAGGATTCAACTGATGAATTGTTCTTGCTGTTAGAAAACTTATCCTTATTTCTAGGTTGGATCTCTCTTGAGGAAGCTTCCACCCATGGCTTCCTTCATGCCCTGCCCTCTGGGGCTTTGGAGAAGAGGTCCATCCCTTCTTCTCTGGGAAAGCCCCTCAAGGCCTGGAAGACAGTTAACAGGCCATAAACACCCAGCCTCCATTCCTCTCTTCCACAGGCTGGGCATCCCTGGCTCTCTCGATGGTTCCTCCTTCCCTTCAACCTCCCTCCATCATCTCGCTTGCTCCTCCCTGCACTCTTTCCAGGCTCTCAGCCTCTTTCTGGTATCCTGGAGACCGGAAGTGGGTGCAGCACTGGGGGGGGGGGCTGACTTGGGCACCATAAACCGGAAGTCTCGTTTCTCCGGTTCTCTTGATGCTGCTCTCCCTCTGTTGATCCCAAGACTGCGTCGTTTTTTGGGCAGCACCACCTGACCCCCCCACTGCAAGGGGCTGTGGGGGGGTTCTCCCCTCCCGCTCGCCTGCGCCGTTCCCCCCAGGGCCATATTTACTTCCTACTTTTCCCAGCCACACCCCCCTGTTCCACCCCTCCCCGCAAGAGGCGGAATCCCTGGAAGGGGATTTCCTAATGGAACTTTCGCTTTCCTTTCCCTCCTCTCTCGCCGGTTGCGCCTGGACATCTGCCTAGCAACAATGACGACACGGGGATACCTTTTGTCTACTGGTTGAGCTCGGCCAATCGCGGCTTTTCTCTGGGTTGTTGCGCTATTGCCCACGCGGGGCGTGTCTTATTCTGCCTGCGACTGTCCAGGAGATCCGGGGGCTGCTTCAGGATCTCGGACAGGATGGCTCTGCGCTCTGCGCCCCTCTGGCTCCTGGTCCTGCTGGCGGTCTCCCTACGGCAGAGCTGCGTTGGTGAGTCCCTTTGGGAGTTCCGGCACCTTTTTTCTTCCAGGGACTCTTTCTCTCTCCGCCCCCCAAAAGCTTATTCCCAGAAACAGAGTCCCTGATTCGGTTCTCTTTCCAGTCCGCTCGCTCCCCCCCCCCCAGTGGCCACTGTTTGGTTAGGTCCCAAAACATTGAGGGGACTCTGCTGCCTCTCCCCTAATCCCAGGAGAGCCCCCCGGGGAACAGGACAAGGGTGGAACCTCCAGATGTCAGTCAAGTCTACCTGGGCGCCCCCAAGCGCAGTTCTTTCCCTCCCCAGAAGTGGCGATTGTGGGAAAGCGGGGTTTGCAGGGGATCAGGTCAATTTACAAACTTCTTGGTTGCCTTCGCCCAACCCCCCTCAGCGTGGGTCGCCTTTCCTGCCTTTGGGGGGCTTTGGGGTTCTTTCGGGCTTCCAGTGGTGGGAGGACCCGGCTGGTTTCTCCAATCGGATCCGTGTCTTGGTAGATGCTGGTGCAGTGGAGCGATGGACCAAGGTTGTCCTGTGAATGCAGCAGGATGAGAGTCTGGAGAGAATCGCTTCTTAATAATCTTCCTAAAGATTCCTCCTTCTTGATTGTCACTTTCTCCTGATCTCCACTATCACCCAGTGATCCTAAACCCAAAATACCCCCAAGATTTATTCTGGGAGAGGCAGAGATTTGCCTCCCAAGAGGTTCCTGCTTCCATTTCAGAAGCTCCCGACATGGGGCAGTTTGCAAAATTAAAAAATATTTAAAATATATAATTATTCCTTAGTAATCAGGAACTTGGGGTGTTCCTGGCTGTTTGCTCTGAGATATTATCAATACAGCAACTTCTCAAAAGATATTTAAAAAAGTTGGCAGGAACTTAAGGATTGAAATAAACTGGCTTGGAGGTAAAAGAAGAGAGAAACACCTCTGGATGGTGACCATGAAATGAATCACTGCTCAGCCCCAGAAGGGAAGGAAGCCGGTTCCGGATCACAGAGAGTCCGATCCCCCCTCCTTCTGTTAGGGAAATTCTGTGATCCCTTTTAGATTCTGAAATCTCTCCAGAGCAGGAAGTGGATCTGGGATCCCTCTCCCCAAATCTCTGAGAAGCCCCTGGGATTGTGGGGAGGAGCAGGAAGGAGGAGGCCCAGGCCTTTGCTTTGGACTGGGAAGGACTGGGAGGCCATACTGGAGGGAATGGGCAGTGGGACTACAGGCAGTTCTCGACTTACAACAGTTCACTTAGTGTCCAAAGTTGCAATGCCATTGAACAAAGTGACAGTATGACCATTTTTCACCCTTATGACCATTTTAGCATCCTTATTGTCATGTGACCGAGATTTTGATGCTGGGCAACTGGTTCATATTTATGACGGTCGCAATCTCCCCATATCACATGAGCCCCTTTTGCAGCGTTCTCACAAGCAAAGTCCATGGAGAAGCCAGATTCATTTAACAACCAGGTTATTTATTTAACAACTGCAACGATTCATTTAACAAACTTTGGCAAGAAAATTTGTAAAATGGAGGAAAAAACTCACTTAACAAATGTCTCACTTAGCAACAAAAAATATGGGCTCAATTATAGTCATAAGTCGAGGACTACCTGCATTTATTTCTCTGGGCTTTGGAGGTCCTGCCCTTTTGTATGCAGACCCTGGTTCTGCCCAAATAAATCCAATGAACGAAATTGAAAATGATCTTTGAAATATTGGGTGCCCTGGAAGAATTTCTGACCTGAAGAGCTTTCAGAATGGACACCAAAAAGGGGCCTTGGGGATTTTCCAGCTGAATTGATTTCCCAGCAGCATTTTATTCATTTTATTTTCTTTTGATTCTTTTAACCTGCTTAGAAGCTGTTTTTTTTTTTTTCCTGTTCATTGGGCAGCCTGAGAGTCTCTTCCCTGTTTGTATTTTGACAAACTAAACGGTGAATTAATGTGATTTTTTCCCTCCTTGTTAGTAAAGTTTCATGTCTTGTGAATTGAGCCTGTCCTCCAAGAAAGGGCTGGAAAAACTGTCATGATCCTGTCAGGAGTTTGCATGATGGAAAGTGAAATAATTTTCTGTGTTTAATCTTTGGTTCACCAGAGGGGCTTGAAAGGGGACAGGATCCTCCCCACAGAGGATGAGTTTAGGGAGAGGATCCCATCTGAGCCCCCCCCCCCAAAAAACATGGGTGTTTTCAGCAGGAACTCCCAATCAGCCCCAGTGGGGGCAGGGGGTGGGGGCAGGGTGGAGAGGCCCCCTGGGTTTCTATAGGGTGAGGGGAATTCTGGGAATTGAAGTCCAAATGGCTGAGTCTGAGGAACTCTGATTTAGGCCTTCACCTTCCACTCACTGATCATGGGCAGAGTTGAGTAGCCAGGATCACATCCCCTCCCCAGTTGGCTGAGGGGCATTTCTGCCTGACAAAGTGCAGGATCAGCCCCAGAGGAGGACAGGTTTCAGAGCGGATTTTGCAGAAAGTGAAGGGTGAGATTCAGAGGAAATCTGGTCCAATGGAAAGCATCCGTGGATGATGGTTTCAGGGCCCTAACTGGGATGCTGAAATGAAGTAATCTTGGGATAATCCCAGTGAAATTCTCTGTGGAAAAAGGGGGAGCCCCTCTGAGTCCTGGGTTCAAGGCCGATTCCTGCTCAGACGGCTAAACTCTGGGAGGGGAGGGGGGATTTTCCAGTGATGGGAAGGGGTACAGGAGGAAGATCTGTGGTCTCCGTGGCTTCATTGCTGCTCCTTCCCTTTGCCTTCCCTCTTTTGGGTTTCCCCTAAGGATCCCATGGCTTTACCTTCCCCTCCCCCGTTTTATAAAATCTCCCCTAATATCTGCAGCTATAAACCATCCACTTTGGCCCTTAGACTTTTTTTTTTTCCTGTGAATTGAAATTTGGGGTGTCCAGGTGGGGGTTCCTGCTGCTTTTGAGCTCCTGGGGGGGGGGAATCCGCCCTTTTACCTGTGGGGCCACTGTAGCCTCCTTGGGGCAGAGACTGAGCAGCCCAGAAGGGGGTTTGAGGGAGGCCTTGATGGAAGAGGGGAGGGCACAATTGGGGGCAGGTGAAGACCTTCCCTGCCCTCCAACCATTCAGTCCCTCTAGAAGCTGCTTCTCTCCCTCTCAGTCGCTCCCTCCTTCTACCTCCTGCCTCCTCTCCCACCCTCTTTCCCTTCCTCCTCTGCCTTCCTCCTCTGCCCCCCCAGCTCTCTTCTTCCTCTTCCTCCTTCCTTCTCCCCAGAGCCTCAGATGGGAGTCTTCGTGGGATCAGGGCCCTTGATCGAAGCCCCCTAACTCTCATCCTCTATGTCCCTTCCAGGCGCCTCCTCCCACTCCCTGAAGTATTTCTACTCCTCCATCTCAGACCCCAGTCAGGGGCTGCCCCAGTTTGTCACTGTGGGGTACGTGGACGGTCAGGTCTTTGTTCACTACAACAGCCACAGCCGGAGGATGAAGCCTCAAGTCTCCTGGATAGAGAAGTATGTGGGGAAGGAGGATCCCCAGTACTGGGACAGTCAGACCCCGATAGTACGTGGCTATGAGGAGACGTTCAGAGTCGACCTGGAGAATCTGAGGAATCGCTACAATCAGAGTGAAGGTGAGTGATGGGTCTGGTGGCTCCTCCGGCCCCATATTCCCCTCCCCAGGAACCAGAGGGGGGAGAAAGGGGGGGTCCCTTCAAAGGGAAAAGCAGCCTCCACACCATTTAAAAAGTCTTTTTTTATATGTTTATTCTTTTATTTTAGTCAATATAAGGTTGCCCTTGCCTCCATAGCTGACATTTTCTTCCAACTGCAGTTAATGACAACGTGTTTAAATTTATCCATCTGTCTGTCTGAATGTTGATGTGCATATTAATATAAACTGAGGTAAAAAGGGACCAAAATCTCCCCCCCCCCAAAAAAAGGCAGGTGGATCCTAAGGAGATCCTGGGGGAAGCAGGTCCTCGTCCTTCTGTCTGTTTCCACCCCAGAGAAATGAGGGATCAAGTGGAGATCCACCTGGGCAGACTAGATCCCTTTCCTTCCCCCCCTTGTTGGAGGGAGGAGTGGGGCCCAAATGCCAGGAGCTTCTTCTCATCCTCCAGGTGGAAGGAGAGGCCAGGAGGCCCAAATGGGGTGGGGGGCTCTTGGAGGGGGGGTCACAGGGCCAGGATCCTCCCAATCTTGAGGGGGAAAGAGAGAAAAGAAACAAACCTCCATTTGGGGCCCTTCCAGAGTCTCTCAGAGCCATCATGGCTTCCCATCCTTGGTCCCTCAGGCTGAACTCCTGCCCTGCCCTCTTGGTGGGGCTGCCCTGGAGGGGGAGACTCTTCCTTCAGCGGCCCCTCCCCCCATTCTGCCACCTTTTGGGGTGGACAAGATTCCCCTTCAAGGAACCTTATTTAGGAAAGGGGTGCAAGGAAATCTGGGTGTAAAGATAGGCTGCTTTTGGCTGAGGAAAACCTTCTCCACAAACCTCAGCCATTTCCCCTCCTTTCATCCCAAGGAGGGGCAGCCCCGCCCTTTTCCTCCCCCCTTCCAGGAAGACCCCAGAGCTCATCCAGTCCTGCCCCTGATCCCCCAGGATCCCCCCAGATCCCTCCAGGCCCCCTGCTGGCCTCCCAGGGGAACAGAGCTGCACGCAGAGGGCTCCCCTGGTGGAGGAAGGAGGAAGGAGAGAAGCCAGAGTGGAGGGGAGCCTCCTTTCCAGGCTAAAGAGCCCCAAAGGTCCCAACTTTTCCTCAAAGGGAGGCTCCTTCCATCCTCCCATCGCCTGAGTCGCCTCCTCTGGACCTTCCCCAGCTCCCTCCGGTCCTTTTCTGGGGTCTTTGGAGCAGAAACTGCAGAGAATATTCCAGACGTGGAGGCACCCTTGATTCATGGAAAGGTTTATGACATTACCCTCTCTGTGTTTTCAATACTATTGTAATGATCCCTGATATCCTGTTTGCCCTTTAAATTTTTTATAAAATTTGTATTAAACTTTTTGATCAAAAAACAAAAACTAATGGAAAGTAACCTAAAGTACAGGAGATAAAAGAAAGAAATCAAAGAAAAATAAAAAAGTACAAGAAAATGAAACAATTAAAGAAAATAAAGAAAAAAGATACAAAGAAGTGATTTCTGATATTCTTCACGGCAGTTTTAAATATAAATGTGTTTTAGCCCCTCTTAAGCAGCCTTCTTCAACCTTTTGACCCTGGAGGAACCCTTGAACTATTTTTCAGGCCTCAGGGAAGCCCTGAACATCCAGGCTCAAAGATGGGTTGAAATTGTTTCATGCATAGACCTGAAGAGATGCATTAATTGTGTTCTTACACTAAATATAAAAAAGGGAAACTCGGCTTTTCAGTGTGATCCCTGTGCTTTCTTTTTCCTGCAGAAAGATTCAAATCTGTGCCAAATTTGAGATAAGAAAATACAGATTTTATCTTCAAGTGAAATAAGACAATTTCTGTCTTTGCTTTTGATGCTTCTGAAATAAGACTGAGCTTGTTCTCAGAAGTTGAAAACAGCAGCCAAATATTTAGGGCCTTCCTGGGAATGGCAGGAGCTTCTTCTTGGGCAGAAATCCAGAACTATTTTTCCCATGGGGAGATCAGGGAATCTCCTCTTGAAGGAAGGATCGGACTGGAGCTCACAAGGATCTTCCTCTTCCTCCAAAGGGAAGTTCTCAGGTTGAGCAGAAGATATATAGAGAAAGGATCCCTCACCCGTCATTCCTGGGTTGGAAGGGGAGGGAAAGGACTGATCAGTTTAGTTCAGTTGTACTTACAGGTAGTTTCTCCTTAGATTTGAGAGTTTCTGGTGTCTTTTCTCTCTCTCAAAGCCAAACAGAATTAGAAACATTTCAGGATTTCCATTTTTCCCCCCCAAAACATCCAGTGTTCTCCTTAAATCCAAGAATCTGGTCACTTGAAGTCTAAATATCTTCTCCAGGGCCTTGCAGAGCCTGTAAACTTCAGGCTCCTTTCAGAGGTCAATAACCCTTTGGGTGTCCAGATCAGACTGGGCCACTTGCTGCTGTGGCTGAGGAAAATATTCCTTTGTGGCCCTTCGAGGCTTTATTCACACTTTGCACTAAACCATGGTTTGTTTCAGGTTAGCCCAAAGTAGGAACCAGCCCTTGTGATGGTGCTACTTGTGGATATAGAGCAAAATTTATGGTCACAGGGATCCCTGAAAACTTTTGTGTAGATCGACCAGATCCTCTTTGAGGCCATGAGATTCTCAGTCCTTCTTAGCAGCCGCAGATTCAGGTCACTTTTCTCTCTCTCTGAGATCCCTTCCTTTCCCCCCAAGAGTCTCCCCTGCAGAGGAACAGCAGAAGGAAAGATGGAAGTGTCTCTGTCCCTCCGTTTCTTCTGTGACTCCCCCTTTTCTCAGTCTCCCTTGGGAACCTCTGCTGTCTTTTCCAGCTTCTCCTTTTTCCTGGGGAGGTTCAGGGGCTCCATCCTGGGGGGGAAATGTAGGGAGGGAGGTCGAGGGAGGGGAGAGGGTGGGTAATGATGGGGGCTTTCTTTCCCTTGAACTCTATGGCTCCTTGAGCCATACCTATTTCATTATGTTTCACTTATGAAAGATCACACCAAGCACATTAGTAAAACATGCGTTTAATAACTCCTAAAATTGCTCAATAGAACTGTCCACGAGCCGATCGTGCTGTATGACAAAATAGGCTTGGAAAGTCCCTGACGCTTGCGCAGAACAAAAGACACGTCCACACATAACACAAAAAACAATTATATATCACCTTATAAGGTATAATGCTTGCATTTCCTTATTTCTGCTTTTTGCTCAATAAAAGGCGTCGCTGCATAGCTGACGGGGTCGGAGTCAGAGAGATCACCTCCACCCGTGCAGCGTGTGCTTCGCCACCTTGCATTCACTCTGCATGTGACGTGTCATGTTTTGCCTCTTCACCCTTGTGAGGGTCCCTCTGAAGACAACCCCTAGGCGACTACTCCCGGGCAGCGCACTCCGGACCCAACTCGAGAGTCCTCCAACCGGAGCGCGACAACTGGGGGCTCGTCCGGGATCCACGGAGCCGGCCGTGTCTACGGCAGCTTTCTTTTCACTCTCATTGCTACGCACCTGGCAAAGGCACTGCAATCGTAAGTAATGGGCACCCCACATTCCAAGACTTCCTCAGCGCATAGGGAGGAGCTTAATATTTTAGTGAAAAGGGCTAATACGATTCAGAAAGATCGAGGTTTAACTGTACACGGTGTAACTAGAAAAGAGGTAATCCTCTTTCTTCTTTACCTCAAAGAACATTGTCCAGCCTACCCGGAAGGTGGGTCACTTAAATTATCCACATGGACAAAAATAGGGAAATACCTTTACAAAGAACCTAGGGCTCCTATTACCATTCTCCAAACCTGGCAGAGCCTTATGACTGCACTTACTCTTCTTCTCCCTAATGACCCTGAAACTCCTGTTTCTAACCCTGAGGCTAAAAAACCAGATCCTACTGTGGCTCATGTTTCCTCTCCACCGGATTATGCTACTGCATGTCACACAGAAGAACATCAGCCCTCCACTCTGACCTGTCCTCCTCCCCCCTCTTCTTCCTCCTCGCCACCCCTTCCTCGTTCTACCCTAACTGAGACCTTTTCCTCCCCTTCTTATGTTTATGAATCTGTTCTTGATGACCTTGCTCTTGAAGCATATCCTATCACACACATCCCAGGAATGGGTGTCCAGCCTCACTCTAATATCCCTATGAAAATTCTGAAGGAGTTAAAACAAGCTGTAAAAACTTATGGCCTCCAATCACCATACACCAAGGGTTTACTCAATTCTTTGACTTCTAATGATACTTATATGCTAATCTATGATTGGAAAATGCTTTTCAATATGCTTTTAACACCAGCACAATATGTGATTTGGCAATCTGAATATCAAAAACAAATTGATAAAACTATTCATGCAGGGAATCTGCCCCCTAATGTCACACGTGATGACATGATGGGCACCGGTCCTAGATCCACAATTATTCAACAGCAAAATACACCGCGCCGTGCCTTTTCTTTAATTCAAGAGGCTGCCATGCAAGCCCTAAATCAAGTGGATGATGAATCCACCGGCGCGGGTCAAAATTTCCTAAATATTAGTCAGGGCCCCACCGAGTCTTATTCTGCTTTCATCAGTCGCTTACAGTTAGCCCTTGAACGACAACTTTCCAATGCAGCAGCTCGCAATGAAATCATGCTTAAATTGGCATATCAAAATGCTAATGAAGATTGTAAATCTATTCTTAAGCCCATTGCTAACAAACCAGGTGTCACCTTGGCTGAAATGCTTGAAAACTGTCGAGTGGTAGGCACTACCGCTCATAAAATGTCTGCCCTTGCTGCTGCCATTATTACTGCACAACCCTCCACCACCTCCTCCACACCAGAAGCGTATGTTGTGACACGCAATGGTAACTGTTTCAATTGCAGGAAACCTGGTCACTTTAAAAATCAATGCCGTGCTCCAGGTGGGGGAGCAGCCCCTCGTACTCAAGGTCAAAACAAAGGTGCCCCTCCTCAAGCTAAACCAAAAACTGTTTGCCCTCGCTGTCGTAAGGGTTTTCACTGGGCTTCTCAGTGTCGTTCAGCCCCTCCTCCATATCAGCCGGCGGAAAACTAGAGACGGGGCCCGCAGCTAGCCCCGCTCCAAAGGCTGCTCTCAGTACATCTCATTCTTATGCTTTTCCTGCTGCCCTCACGGAAGATTTTGTTTATGATGATCCTGGTTCTTCCTTTACTCTTCCTCTGGCTATCACTATTCCCTCTGCCTTCCCCCCTGGCACTCCTGCCCTCCTGATCCCCAACTCTACGCTCATCATGGAAGGGGTAGTAGCTGCACCCTTTCTTTTCTCTGACACAACCTCTCTCCACGTTCTGGGCCTCGCAGCTACTGGAGATCGAATTTTTTCTTTAAAAAAGGGAACGGTGGTTGCTACCTTCATCTTTCTTCCTTCTTCTGAATCTCCCTCTTTTTATGCTCTTCAACAGCCCATCTCAACGGCCAAGCCCACTCTCGAAGTTCTCCTAGACGGAGTTTCTTTTCAAGGGCTCGTTGATACCGGAGCTGACGTGTCAGTAATTAGGACACAGGAGTGGCCTTCCTCCTGGCCCTTTCAGCCGGCGTCTTCCGTACAAGGTGTGGGAGGAACTCAATCTGCTAAGGTCAGCTCACGCAATCTTTTTGCCACTTCCTCTTGTTCTACTGTTACAGCTATTATCCGCCCTTATATTCTTCCTCTACACTGCAACCTTTGGGGACGTGACTTGCTTTCCCAATTTCAACTGACTCTTACAATTCCTTAAAGACACATGCCTATCATCCCTCTATCTCTTACTTTGAAAACTACTACCCCGGTATGGGTCGATCAATGGCCTATGACCTCAGAAAAGCGCCAAGCTCTTCAACATCTAGTACAGGAACAATTGCTCGCAGGGCATTTGGAACCTAGTAACAGCCCTTATAACACCCCTGTCTTTGTCATCAAAAAGAAGAGTGGCAAATGGCGCCTCCTTCAGGATCTTAGAGCCGTGAATAATGTCATCCTTCCTATGGGGGCGCTCCAATGTGGACTACCCAATCCTAATCTCATTCCGTCATCTTTTTCCCTTATGGTAATTGATTTAAAAGATTGTTTCTTTTGTATACCATTGGCAGCAAAGGATCGATGTTTGTTTGCTTTTACAATCCCTGAATACAACAACAGTCGCCCTACTACTAGGTACCAATGGAAAGTGCTGCCGCAGGGCATGCTCAATTCTCCCACAATGTGTCAGTATTTTGTAGACAAAGCTCTTCAGCCTTATCGCCTTAAATTTCCATCTCATTTAGTATATCATTATATGGATGATATACTTGTAGCAGCACCTCTATCGTCTGCTCAACTAAAAGAGAGCTTCCCTTTTTTACAACAATGTCTTCTGATAGCAGGGTTGCATATTGCTCCCAGTAAGGTACAGCTTCACTATCCTTTTAACTATCTAGGACACAAGGTTCTTTCCTCCGCTGCTGCACCTGTCATGCCACATATGACAATTCCCAATCCTACCACATTAGTACAGCTACAACAAATACTTGGAACTATTAATTGGGCTAGGCCTTACTTAGGCCTTCACACTAGTATACTCACTCCACTCTTTCAAGCGTTAGTAGGCCACAAACACCCTTCAGATCTCATTACCCTCACTGATGATCAACTTTCAGCTCTAGATAAAGTTAATTCATTTTCACAACACCAATGGGTGGATAGAGCAACTATTAATGAACCTTTACACTTAGCACTTTTTCACACTCCGCTTCTCATGACGGCTGCATTACTACAAGTAACTGCTAACAAAACACTTCTTATTTTAGAATGGTTACATTTGCAAAACTCTCCTCGTGCTGTCATTTTTACTCGAACTGCACAGATGGCTGAACTTATTTTCAAAGGCCGCAGCAGGGCCCGTCATCTTATGGGAATAGATATAGTTACTTTGTATGTCCAATGCAAATCTCAACAATGGGAACAAATGTTCCAGCAGTCTGATCAATTACAAGCTGCTTTAGAATCATGGGTGGGCCAAGTTTCGTGCCATCTGCCACCCGATCGGCGAATTCAGCTCTTAAAAATCATTCCTATGTTCTTTTCCTCCCCCATTGTTTTTCAACCTATACCATACTCTCTCACTGTGTTCACCGATGGCTCTGCTGTACAAGGCGCCTGCACATGGAAGGAAGGAACTGAATGGAAAAAACTCCTTACTACGCAAGTCACCACTGCTCAACAGGCAGAACTGGCTGCTTTTATTTTAGCTTTGCAAAAATTTCAACAACAACCTGTTAACATTATAACGGATAGCCAATACGTTTGTTATGTTGCTACTCATGCATATGATGCCTATTTTTCTCCCAATGCTTCCCCTTCCTTGTTAACCTTTTTCCTCCAGCTACAGGAATTGCTGCAGAAACGCACGCATTCGCTATTTGTGGCACATATCCGAAGTCATCAACACTTGCCTGGTTTTCTATCTGAAGGCAATCATATGGCAGATGAGGCCTGTAAAATCTTGCCCATTGTCATAAAGGCCCCTGCTCGCCCTGTCCTAACAGCAGGAGAAAGTCATGACTATTTCCATCAAAATGCAAAATCTTTGGCAAAACAATTTGGCATCTCAAAAGCCGAGGCACAGGCTATCATACAGCAATGCCCCACTTGTAGCCTTCAGGCTAAAGGTTTACCCGAAGGAGTAAACCCGCGTGGTACTAAAGCATGTGACACATGGCAGATGGATGTCACTCAGTACTCCCTCTTCGCCCCATGGAAATATTTGCATGTTTCCGTGGATACATTTTCAGGTTTCATTATGGCAACTGCGCAAAGAGGGGAAACTGCAGGTCATGTAAAGAATCATTGCATTCGGACATTTGTTACACTGGGATGCCCAAAAATCTTGAAAACAGACAATGGTTCAGCTTATACCAGTACTTCTTTTGCTGAATTCTGCCACAACTGGTCTATTGTCCATAAATTTGGGATACCTTACAATAGTCAGGGCCAAGCCCTGGTGGAACGTGCCAACTCCACCCTTAAAACAGCTCTTGACAGATTTAATAAAGGTGTAAAAGGCCATGGCCCGCCTCGCCTCCCAGTGTTTCAAAATATTCTAAATACTTGCTTGTACACACTTAATTTTCTAAACTTAACTCGCTCACCGCCCTCTACGGCGGCTTCCAGACATTTTGCTAAAACTTCACTTCCTTCTCCCCTCCCTCTTGTCTATTACAGACAGCTGCCTGACCCAAAGTGGAAGGGTCCTGTCTCACTTATAACCTGGGGTAAAGGGTACGCTGCGGTACAACTGTCAGATAAAGTTCTGTGGGTACCAGCCCGCTGTGTGAGACCCTATCATGGGGCCCCTCCTGATCCTCTTCCTACCGATAATATACTTCCCTCTCTATGCATGCTCTACCTTTAGAGCATCTTCAACTGTTATTTTTGCTCCTCTTAATAAACAACCTATTTTCCCTTCAAGTCTCTACAGCATTTCCTATATCTTTTTTCAAATAAATGTACAACCCTCCACAATTGGCTACTACCACTTGCAAGGCTTTATTCCTTTCGTGCATTACTTTTTTCTTTTTTCCACCCCCTCTGTGGCTTCCCCCTCTCTCTCTCCTGTTTTTCTACAGTGGATCCAGTTACCAGAAGCTCATCAAACCACCACCAAGGGAATTTATCATTTCCATTGCTGTCATCCTCCTTGCTCCAGTCCGATTGCCTGTATATGGAAATATGCCATCCTGCCTCATCGGGTTGTTCCAGTTTATTCCTGGTCCTCTGCCACTCAACGATCCCGCTCCCTTCCTCGGCCGAGATTCCCTCGTTCCTTCATCCTGTTACACACTGCCATGGTCACCCTCAATTCTTCTGTGAACTCATCTCAGGTCTACATCCCTCTTCCAAGTCAAAAACATGCTGGACTTTATGCATGTCATTGCCAAACTTTAAGGGGAATATGGGGATCATTGGGCATCATGGTAGAGGGGGCTCAACTTCTTCCACCTGGCTCAGTTGATTCCCCGTCCCCTCCACTTGATAAAAAATTCTTGGACTTTACACCAACACCTCCAGCTTCTGCCCTAATTGACTCTGCCTTCTCTGAAGGGACCCCAAAAAATTGCTTTAACCTTCTTGACCGCTTGAATGCTTACATCCGCGTTCCGATATGCCGTCTCTATATTCCAGAAGGAAACAGGACTGTTTTAGCTTGCAAACAGCGGCACCCTATCAGGCATCCCGCCTATTGGACGTGGCAAATTGGAGATAAGGCCATTCGTCCGTCTCAGAATCATCTCGTTCTCTCTTCTACCAGTGAAACATTCCTAGTTTTACTCAATGTTACTGCCAAAGACTATGCATCCTATGACTGTCATTTACGCCTCCCGAAGTTACCTTATGAAACCTTTCTTACGGTGCACCTGCTCCCGCCAACTCGTCCTTCTCTTCAACGACACCGACGTACCCTCCAACCTGTGAATCGCCATCGACCGTATAAAATTTGCTGGACAGTGACAGACGCCTGGGGTCAAACTCTCAACAAAACTTGCAATACATCTCGCATTTCAGAGTACTTTCCTTCTTTGCAATTTGACTTTGCTGAAATGCTACATGGGCAAACTGCTTACAAAGTAGGTTTCTTGCAATCCAATCCAAGACCCCCTCAACCGTATCCCTCTTATGTGTACCAGTGTTATTTGTATTTTTGTCCTGGTCACTCTCTTACACCTGATCGTTCTTATCAATGCGGGGGGGTTGCTGATACATTCTGTAAGGCATGGTCCTGCGTCTCTACCGGTTACATTTACTGGTCACCACCATCCACGGGGGACCTTGTTTCCATCAAACGCACCAACCCTCACCGGAAGTGCGATTTCAGCTCAGGGATATCCCGTCACACTCGTTGTAATCCTGTCACCATCACCTTTACAGCTGCTGGAAAATCTTCTCATATTTGGGACAAAGGTGCCTCGTGGGGTGGCAGAATTTATGATTCAGGGGGATATGATTATGGCAACGTTTTTTACCTCCAGCGACACATCACTTTACCACAGTCTCCCCCTATAGGTCCTAACCCTGATATTGCTTCAGCCTTCTTACAGCCTATCACGTCTAACCCTAATCCTCTTTTGGCCCTTGTTCAATTATCTTATGATGTGCTTAATGCTACAACAAATTTCACCACTGAACCTTGTTGGATGTGCTTGTCAGCGGAACCTCCCTTTTATGAAGCCGTGGGATCTTCTGAACCTTTCCTTAACGCCACCAATGACTCTACCTGCCGATGGTCCAATACCACTATCACCATCACATCAATCACAGGCCAAGGGTGCTGCCTAGGTCATATTCCACAGAATTATACGCAGTATTGTCTTAATGCATCTAACCACCATCGCTGTCAAATTTGGCTTTCCCAAGAGCGATTGCATTTTGACTCAACAGTTGGCTCCTCTGGTTTTTCTCAAGTATATACTCTTGTCCCTAAGGCCAACATCACTGCCCGCTTAAAGGGGTATTATTTCATACCAGCAAATAACTCCTTATGGGCCTGCTCCACAGGTGCAACTGCCTGTGTTCACGGTGATGAACTCTTGGCCTCAAAAGGATTTTGCATCCAAGTACACTTATTTCCAAAAATTGATTTGTATTCCAGTAAAGATTTCACCTCTATCATGGAACCTGAACAATATCACATTCGAGCAAAGAGAGAAGTAGTAACAGCCCTCACACTCTCTGTACTTTTGGGACTAGGAGCTGTTGGTGCATCCACAGGCATTGCATCCTTGGTGCATGGAGCTCAACAAATTACTAAACTTAGTGCTGAGATAGATGCAGATCTTCAACGTATTGAAATCTCCATCTCAGCCTTACAAACATCCTTGACTTCCTTGGCTGAAGTGGCGCTGCAAAATCGACGAGGTCTTGATCTTCTTCTTTTAAAGCAAGGAGGATTGTGTGCTGCACTAAAAGAAGAATGTTGTTTTTATGCAGATAATTCTGGCATTGTTATAGATTCTATGTCTCAATTAAGGGATCGTTTAAAAAATAGAGAAAAAGAAAGGCAGAATCAAATGTCCTGGTTTCAGGCTATGTTTAACTGGTCCCCTTGGCTAACTACCTTAATATCAGCTATCATAGGTCCACTCATTCTCTTACTGCTTGCTTGTATGATAGGGCCTTATATAACAAGGAAACTCATACAATTCCTCAGACAACGCTTAAATGACATAGGAGAAGAAGTAAATCATACAAAAATTACTGTAAACACTCTGTTTCAAAAACATGCATACCATTTGCTCACCATAGAAGGTGACGATAATTGGAAACCTCCATTTTCCTTATCCAATGACTCAGATGCCGAGGATGAGGTCTTTGAGAGAACAGCTCCACGAGAGATGCCGGAGGGCATATCTCTTGGGCAAAAATCTCTTGATGATCTCTCGGACGGCATCGAAAGTCAACATTAAAAAACAAAAAAAGGTGACATATGGCTCCTTGAGCCATACCTATTTCATTATGTTTCACTTATGAAAGATCACACCAAGCACATTAGTAAAACATGCGTTTAATAACTCCTAAAATTGCTCAATAGAACTGTCCACGAGCCGATCGTGCTGTATGACAAAATAGGCTTGGAAAGTCCCTGACGCTTGCGCAGAACAAAAGACACGTCCACACATAACACAAAAAACAATTATATATCACCTTATAAGGTATAATGCTTGCATTTCCTTATTTCTGCTTTTTGCTCAATAAAAGGCGTCGCTGCATAGCTGACGGGGTCGGAGTCAGAGAGATCACCTCCACCCGTGCAGCGTGTGCTTCGCCACCTTGCATTCACTCTGCATGTGACGTGTCATGTTTTGCCTCTTCACCCTTGTGAGGGTCCCTCTGAAGACAACCCCTAGGCGACTACTCCCGGGCAGCGCACTCCGGACCCAACTCGAGAGTCCTCCAACCGGAGCGCGACAGAACTCTAGGGAGGAAATGGGGGTGTCAGTGCCTGTGTGAAGGTTTCTGCAGGGAGGGAGGGTCTCTTTCTATCTTGACGGAGACCCCTGAACCATCCCCCTGTCTGTCTTTTAGGCCTTCACACGTTGCAGTCGATGTATGGCTGTGAACTCCAGGCAGACGGGAGCAAAGGAGGGTTTGACCAATATGGCTATGAAGGGAAGACTTTCATCACCTTCGACAAGGAGACCCTCACTTGGGTGGCTCCCGATCCCCAGGCCCAGATCACCAAGAGGAAATGGGATGCTGATCCAGAATGGAATCAGGGAAACAAGGCCTACCTGGAGGAAATCTGCATTGAGTGGCTGCAGGAGTACCTGTCCTACGGGAAAGAGACGCTGCTGAGGACAGGTGAGCATCCTGGATCCAGGCTGGACTTTCCTCCTTTATGGCCGGATTTCTCTGACACCTTCAGCCCCTTTGGGTCCCTTGTCTGGAGCCTGTTTGCCCTGGTGGGAATCCTCCTCCTCCCCTTCCAGCCCCTCTTGCAGGACAGGGGAAGCCCTGTTTGGTCCCCATTGCCAGGCAGCCATTCAGTGGACCAGGAAATGCAGCCTCTCCCTGGCAGGAAAAGCCCTTCAGGGTGTCCTGTTCCCTGCCCACAATGAGGCAACCATTTGGGGCTATTCAGTGAAACCCCCATTAGCCAAACTGTAGTCAAGAGTGAGGGTCTCCCTTAATTTCCCCCCATGAACTCTCCTTCCCCCCACATCCCACAGGGGGCTCCCTCCCCTTCTTGCACCTGATTGGGGCACCTCCCATGCCCTCCATTGTGGGGGCTCCTCTTCTGCCCTTCATAAGACCTCATTAGAGCCCCCACTTGGGCAAAGAAGACCATGGATGAGGGATTCTCTTTCCAGGGAGTGGGGATCCCCCATAGTTTGTGTAGATCTTTCTCTTAAACCTCAAACAGATTCCCTCAATTCTGACTTAGTGGCTCTTTCCTCAAAATGGCCCCCTCCCCACCTTCAGGAACACCCCCTCACCCCACAGGGGGTCCCATTATAACCTTTTCCTGTCATTTGTTATTAATTCCCCATCTAGACCACCCCTCCCCCTCTTGGCTCTTTGATCCCTCCAGGATCAGCTGGTTGAGATTAGGATCAAGGAGGGAATCCTGCCAGGGAGGACCTTCTCTCTCTTCCATTGGCATCCCCTCCCTCTGCCCCCCCCCCTTTTGAGAGACAAAATCTGTTTTCCAAATAGATCAGTGAGAAATTCCAAAATCCCTGAGCCCCTTTTGGCTTTGATTCTGGCTCTCTTGCTCATAACATTGTGGTTGTGTCCCTTGGAAAGAGGCCTGGAGCAGCCTCAGATTCTGGGGAGCAGAAGAGGAACCAAGAAGTAGGGAGCAACTTCTGTGTTGTTGTGGTTGTCTTGAAAGGGAACTTAAAAGACCATCTCTACTCTCCCTCCCCTGAAGGGAGCAGCCCAAGATTAGTCAGAGTTCAAAGCAGTCAGAGTGGAATTTCCTTGGACCCTCAATTTGGGAAAATCAGGAGTTCTTGTGGTTGAGCATTTTCCAGATTTCCTGAAACTCTTGGAGATGCTACAGGTGTGAAGTTTAAATCCTGGGGTTAAAATTAAGTGCTGGGAGATTTTCCTGCCTCTCACCCCCCTTCCAAGCTCTGGAGGGGCTGAGAGTTAATTCTGGGGGTGCCGTTTCTGCAGAGCCCCCAGAGGCGACGCTGGAGAGAAGCAAGACAGAGGTGGAGGATGGGATGGAGATGCACATTTGCCAGGTCCACGGCTTCTACCCCAGGGAGATCGATGCCTCCTGGATGAGGGACGGGGAGGTCTGGGAGGAGGAGACCTTCCATGGGTCTGTGGCCCCCAACGCGGATGGGACCTACCACTACTGGCTCAGCATCCGGATCGACCCCAAAGAGAGGAGCCGCTATCGGTGCCATGTGGAGCACGACGGCCTGCAGAAGCCTCTGGACCTGGCCCTGGAAGGTGAGAGGCTGCAGGGAGGGGAAGGCTGGGCTCTTTGGCAGGCTGGGAGGTGGTGGGAGAGGAATCTGGCCCCAGATGTGTCCAGATGTGAGCATACCTGAGCTTTCATCCATTGGTTTTTCCAGTGTTTGAGGCTGGTGCAGCTGCAGGGACCAGAGCAGAGAACTGACTTCAGGGGATGGAAACTACAGAGTCCCATCACAAGAATTGGCCGATCCTCATGAAATGCCCCCAGATCCTCTCTTAGGCCTTCCCTGTTTCTTGCCCCCAGCACCAGAAATAGATTTCCTTTTGTTCACAATTCCTAAAGTAGAAGAATCAGGAGGAGTCTGGTTGCCCCTTTTCTGAAGGTTAAATTTTGACTAAAATGGATGAAGTGCAGCCGACTTCAGGAAATGCAGAGAGTGGCTGGACTGATGCATCAGGAGTCAGAAAAGAGGCTAAGAAGTCTGAGTTTTAGTGTCATCAGAGACTAACAGGGTTTCCTGCTTTACAGGTCAAAAGGTCACTGTGTGTTGCTGCTCTAAGAAAAAAGTTGCACCTTATTTTATGATCTGATATGTGAATTCCTGAGGCTCAGCATAAAACCCAAGGAAAAAAACCCTCTTTCAAAGAGTTCTGTATATGCTCAGAAGTGTCCTTTACGTACACTGGACTTCCAAAGTGGCAAAATTCAAAATCAATTTTTTTATTGATGATTGTCACCGTGATTCAAGAAATATTCAAATGTAATTATTATGCTGATATCCCAGGCAAAATACAATATTCCTATTATTTTTGTTGTTGTTTATAGCAAGCACCAAATTCACAAGGGGAATGATTGCTATTCAATGGAAATCCTGAATTTTGTGCAAGAGAAATTTAAATTTAAACTTCCCTCCTCAAACCTGCTTCCCCCCCCCCCAGCCATACCAAATTATAATGCCTTGGGAAGACCCTCCGTGGAATTCTTCATCCAGTTTTGGTTGCCATGACATAGAAAAGATGTTGAGACTCTGGAAAAAGTGCAGAGAAGAGAAACAAAGATGGTTAGGAGCCTGGAGGCTAAAATCTATGAAGAGCAGTTGCAGGAATTGGGCATTTCTAGTTTAATGAAAAGAAGGACTGGGGGTGACATGATACGTTCCAATATCTCAGGGGCTGCCACAAAGAAGAGGCAGTCAAGCTATTCTCCAAAGCTCCTAAGGGCAGGACAAGAAGCCATGGGTGGAAATTAAACAAGGAGAGAAGCAACTTAGAACGGAGGAGAAATTTCCTGACAGGGAGGACAATGAATGAGAGGAATGGCTTCCCTTCAGAGGTTGTGGGGGCTCCATCACTGGAAGCATTTAAGAAGAGACTGCAGAGTCACTTGTCCTGAATGGTTTAGGGCCTCTTGTTTGAGCAGGGGGTCAGACTGGAAGACCTCCAAGGTCCCTTTCAACTCTGTTATTCCATTATTCTATTTCTGCCATTTGTGGGTCCGTCCAGAAGTTGGATATCACCCGATTCCATTTTCATGCTGACATTCTGGAAGCACAAAATACAATTTTATGCTAGTTCTGGACTTGCCAAAGAAATGAAAGTGTGTACTTACAAAAAAAGTCTAGGTGATATGAACTATTTTACTTTAAATAATAAAATGCAAACACAGATCTGCCCAATTCCCAAAATGTTTTTGTTTAACAAATTTTGTTTATTTTATTGTGTTGGGGAAGTTTTTGTTTTGTAAGCTGCTGAGAGTCACAAGGGGGCAAAGGGCTGCTTTTGAGTCCAAAAGCCAAATAGGAATCCAGTTGCCTTCATGCTGGGCTGGTGGGAGAAGAAGGCAACGTCAGGAGGACACGTCCTCTAACAACGGTTAGCAAGGCTCCTTCATGTTACCCTGAGAGGGAAACAAAAATGAGCTCATGGTGTTTTTAATTTTGGGGAATTTCCAGCTTTCCCTTCTTGAGGTCTCTCTTGGGAAGATTGTTTGGGCTTCTCCTTCAATGATCTGCTCTTTCTTCCAATTCAGAACCAAAATCCAACCTGGGAATCATCATCGGCTGCGTTATGGCTGCTCTTGTCCTGGTGGGTGTGATTGCTGGGATCCTGGTATTCTTCAGTAAGTATCTTTTTTTGAGGGGGGGTGATGGAAGGACCCCCTTTGGGGAGCTTCTTCTGGGCTTCCTTCTGTCCTGTTTTCGTAGCCCTCTGAGATCTCAGCCTCTCGCTGGGACTCCCGTCTCCATTCAGCTGAGTCTGAGATTCAGACAGTCCTGTCTTCTTCTGAGTTGGGAAGAGGCTTCCCAGTTCTGTCCCTTTCAAAGAATTTGGTCAAAGAGCAGCAGAGAAGGATTTCCATGAAAATCTTCCTCCCCTCCCAGCTGCTGCTGCTGCTGCTTCCCCCAATTTCCCTCCATCCATCTCGGAGGCAGCAGGTCTCTCTTGGGGCAAATCAGGAGATACATTTGTATTTTGAAGATCTTTCTGTCTTTATAAATGGGACAAAGGGTCTGTGAAGTATCTCCTGGGGTTCTTCCTCCTACGGAGAGAGAGTTTGGATGATCTCTGGTGGATTGTTTTGAGCTTTCACTGATTTTTGTCCTTGCAGAGAGACGACAGGATGGCTACAAAGCAACGCCAAGTGAGTGATTTGTCCTCTTTCTATGTAATCTCCAACTTAGAGCAGAGACCAGAGGCACCATTAGTTGAGAGGGTTGTGTGTATGTGTGTATGTTTGCATGTGCTATCTTCCTCTTCATGCTAAGAACCAGGCTGGGGAAGATGGACCCCCTTTTTATTACAGCCAGGCTGTTCTTGGAAGTGGAGTCCTCAAGCAGAAACTTCTGGGACAAGGAACCTTCCAGAAGATGAGAAGACGCAGCTGGTGGAAGGTCCCTCTGACTGAGGACATGCTCTGTTTCCCAAGGAGGCAGAAAGGAAAGGCTTGGCCAAATGAGACTCAGAAGCTCCATAAAATCAGGGATCCAAAGGGGGCATTTTGGGAGAAAAGGAGCTTTGGGGGATGCCAGCTGGATCTCCTCTTGGTCTCCCCTCACAAGGCTCTCTAAGTACGAACTGGTTACAAAAGCAACCTTAGATCCATCTGTATCTTGTTAGTCCAGCTCTGACTTCTGGCTTTGTGTGATATACATTTGGAATTTAAGAATGGTTTCCGATGCCTTTTAGCCAAAGCAGTTTGGTTCAATCTCTGTGTATTTGTGCAGTGATCACCAATCTTTGGGCTGCTGCCCACTGGTTGTCCCTGAGAAAATTTTGTTGGTCCGCAGAGAAATATCTCCCCCAAAGCAATTAATCCATGCTGGGCAGGAACACAAGGCTGCCCCACCCACATGGCCCCACCCACCCACTGGCCCCCACCTTTTGGGGTGAGAAAACTGACACCGACAACCCCCCATTCTGGACCTCTGAACTGGATGGTGAGGGCAGACTTGTCCACTCCACCCCCTCCCACCACCACCAGCCGGTACTTTTCCTGCCCCAGCCGTCCCTACAGCCCGTGGCCATTGAGGAAGAGCCCAGGCCAGGAGAGGCGAGCTGGAAGGGGCGGGAGAGCCACACAAATGGAAGTAAAGCAGCCCTCCTGCGCCTTCCAGCCGTTTCCATCGCTGCTTCAGCCCGTCTGTGCCACCAGCCCCCTCTTGCTGCAACAGCACCGTTACCTCCTCCTGGCCGGTGAGGGTTGCGCTGCTTTTTGCATGTTGTATCGCCCACAAATTTGCACGTTACAGGTTGGTCTCATATTCCAGAGCTGCAGTAGTCAGCTGTGGTCATCCCGGAGCAGCTCATCCATGGCAGGTCGGTGCATAGGCCAGTCCAGTGACTACTGCAGCTCTGGAATATGGGACCGACTTTCCCACCAACATCAGCAAGCCACTTTCTGTCAAAATTCATGTTAATGGTCCGCGGGATTTGAAATTATGAGTTTGATGGTCCCCGAGGTCCAAAAGGTTGGGGACCCCTGGATTTATGTGTCTTTGACTGTGTATGAGAGAAAGAGGGAGGGAGGGAGCTGGAGTCAGAAAGAGCTGAGCTTCTCCCCCTATAAGCCAAGAGAGCAACTTTCTCACTCTCTTTTTCTTTCTTTCTTTTCCAGCAAGTGATAAAGGATCCAACAGTTCAGACCAGGGTAAGTCAGAGGAGCTGCTGCTGCTGCTGCATGAGCCGTTCTGTCCCTTTGGAAGGTTCTGGGTGGACAAGGGGATGAAAAGAGGAGAGCCCCCCACTTTTGAAAGGCCCTCCAGATTCATCCTCCTTTGTTCCCTCTGATGGAACCATTGGAATAATTGCACCCATTGTGGCTTAGTGGGTGAGGCCACCAGGCGGGACCATGAGTTCTAGTCCCGCCTTAGGCATGAAAGCCGGCCGGGTGTCCCAAATGTCACTTTCCTTGCACTGATTTGTTCTGCAGAGGAGAAGGGAAAACTCTCCCTGTTGGATTCAGGCAGGGGAGGCAGCCCAGAGTCTGCAGGGTGGAGCCTGATGGTCCCCTTTGGAGGAAGGAGCCCCCAATTCTTTGAGGGGGAAACAGGGAAACCACTAGCGATGCCATGATCCCCAGTGGCTAGAGACTCTTCTGCTGGCATCGATGGGACCTGGCTGACTCTGGAAGGGGAAGAGGTTCCCTCTCTGAGATGTGCCCAGATGGGTTTAGGATTTGGCCCCAAACCGAGATCGCAGGCAGGATTGTTGGGGTTCCAGGGGTCCCCTGAGAATCTCTTCTGGCACTCAGGATGCTCCCACCCCACCATTCTGGTTGGGACTCCCTGTTTTTGACTCTGGGTTGACATGATGGGCTTGTGGCGACTGTACCAGCCTCCCTGCCGCATGGCCACCTCCCTGCCTGAGCTGCTGGAGACCCTCTCAGGGTTGGCATGGACTGGCCCAGGATTATGGTCCTGGGAGACTTCAATCTGCCGTCCTTGGTCTTGGCCTCAGAAGCAGCCCAGGGTTCATGGCCATCATGGCGTCTGTGGGTCTCTTCCAGATCGTCCTGGGTTTGACTCGAGACAGCGGCCACACACTGGACAGGATCTTTTTTTAAATTCTTTTTTTATTTTTAACATGCAACAAATTTCTTCCATTTCTATTGTGTGTCGTTTAGGTACATAGTTCATGTGCTTAACAGTTACTAGTAATATTCTTAACAGTATAACAATATAATAATAATCACATTTCCATATATATCATGTAAGTAATATTCAGGATGTCTCTTACGCTAGTTTCTCTCATTGCTTTATAAATACGTCTAATCCCTTTTAATTAATTTTATTTCCTATTCATTTATAAAACAAGTCCCATACCATGTATACGAGTACGGTGCTGGACTATATCAAGTTCTGTATCGGAAATGTGACTGTAGATAAAAACATCCGGGTTTTCCCAAACCAGAAACCCTGGATGACTACTCAAGTCCGCAGACTCCTCAAAGCCCGAGATGTAGCCTTCAAGTCAGGTGACAGAGTCCTGTATACAGCCGCTCGAGCCGACTTGAGGAAGGGGATCATAAAAGCCAAGATAGACCACAGGAGGAGCATAGAGCTCCATCTGTCCAGCCATAACACACGGGAGGTGTGGAAGGGCATACATGACATTACTAATTACAGGGGCTGTCATGCGACAACAGAACATCTGAGTGCAGCGTTAGCAGAGGAGCTGAATAACTTCTTTGCTCGTTTTGAAGTCCCTCAACATCATAGAGCTGTACCAGCCCTATTCCCACCTTCAACTATACCCAGCTCCACTATTCCACCCAGTACATATTCTGTGACGGAGGATGACGTCAGACGGGTGTTCTGTGCGGTGAATCCCAGGAAGGCAGCCGGTCCAGATGGAGTTCCTGGCAAGGTGCTCAAGGCATGTGCTCCCCAGCTCGCTTCCATCTTCAAAGACATCTTTAACCTCTCCTTGGCCCAGGCAGTTATACCATCTTGTCTGAAATCTGCTATAATTATCCCTGTGCCGAAGAAATCCCCCATCTCCAGCCTCAATGACTATCGTCCAGTGGCGCTTACTCCTGTAGTTATGAAGTGCTTTGAGAGGCTGGTGCTCCGGCACATCATTAATCATCTCCCCCTGGATTTCGACCCTCATCAGTTTGCCTACCGTACAAACCGGTCTACAGAGGACGCTATAGCCATAGCTCTGCACGCTGCGCTGAGCCACCTGGAGCAGCAGCAGAGCTATGTCCGGATGCTCTTTGTGGACTACAGCTCTGCCTTTAACACAATTATCCCAGGAATACTGGTTAAAAAACTGGACATATTAGGTTTGCCTTCCCTTACATGTGCCTGGATAAAAGACTTCCTAAGCGATCGGCCCCAGACTGTGAGGCTTGGCCCCCACCTCTCTTCCACTTGTACACTCAGCACTGGCTCCCCACAGGGCTGCGTGCTGAGCCCACTCCTGTACTGCCTCTACACCCACGACTGTAGTCCACGGCACGACAGCAACCTCATTGTGAAGTTTGCTGATGACACCACAGTGGTTGGACTCATTTCGAAGGGAGACGAGGCAGCTTACAGGAAGGAGGTCCTGATGTTAACAGCTTGGTGTTCGGACAACAACTTAGTTCTGAACACCAAGAAAACTAAGGAACTCATTGTGGATTTTAGGAGGCATAACACCGATTTGGCTCCCCTTTACATCGATGGAGAGCAGGTGGAGAGGATCCACACCTTCCGGTTTCTGGGTGTCATCATTGCTGATAAAATCTCTTGGACGGAAAATACCACGGCGGTCATTAAGAAGGCCCAGCAGAGACTCCATTTCCTGCGGGTGCTCAGGAAGCACAATCTGGACTCTAACCTGCTGATTACCTTCTACCGTGCGTCCATTGAAAGTCTGTTGACATACTGCATCACAGTGTGGTATGGCAACTGCACCATGGCAGACAGGAAGAGATTACAGAGGGTAGTCAAAGCAGCTCAGAAGATCATCGGCTGCCCTCTTCCCTCCCTGTCGGACATTTATTCCTCCCGCTGTCTTAGTAGAGCTGTGAACATCATAAAAGACAGCTCTCATCCTGGTTATGGACTGTTTGACCTGTTGCCCTCAGGGAGGCGTTACAGGAGCATCTGGTCAAGGACAAACCGCCTTAAAAACAGTTTTTTCCCGAAAGCCATAACTACCTTGAATTTGCACATGCACTGATTTTAAATACTGCCAGATACACTGTAAATAATTGTGAACAAATTTTGTGCAATATGATCACTATTGTTGTTGTGTTGGCGGGCATGTGCAATAATTCCTACTGGGACAGGCACAGTAGGGTATTTTTATTCTTTTATTCTTTTATTCTTTTTATTCTTTTATCATAATTTTTTTAGAGATTTTATGTATATTTCTGGTGTGTATGTTGCACTGAAGGACGAGTCGCTTAATTTCACTGTGTATGCGTATGATGCAAATTGTACACGTGGATAGTGACAATAAAGGTATTCTGATATTCTGATTCTTCTGATTCTGATATAATATTCAGATTCTTCTTTTTCTTTAATTTCTAATGTCAATCTATTCATTTCTGCACATTCAAATATTTTTCCAATTATTTTTCCCTCTGTCGGTTTTTTATCACTTTTCCAATTTTGAGGAAATACAATTCTAGCTGCTATTAATACATGTATAATTAAGTATTTCTTTTCTTTGCTGTAACCTTCAGGTACCATTCCTAATATTTCAGGCTTCAAATCTATATGTTGTTTAATCATTTTTTCCAACCATGTGTGTATTTTGGTCCAATATCTTTTAGCTTCTATACAAGTCCACCACATACGGTTATATATTTCACTGGACCTGATTTTCTTGTTGGAGCAAAGGGAACATGATCTGATGGGGGAATCTGGATTTTATATATTGTTTTAAATATTCCACATGGCATTTTATTGAACTTTACTGTGAGCTGCCTAGAGTCACCTTGATGAGATGGGTGGGATGGAAGTTTAAGTAATAAATTAATGAAAAGCTTTATGTCCTCTGAGAAGTTTGTGAGGCTGAAGAGGTTGAATGGAGAAGAGAGAGATTTCTCCTCCTCACAGGACAAGACATTCATTCATTCTGTGTCTTTTTCTCCAATCCAGGGAGCAACCAGTCCGTTTAGCAGCCCCCTTGTAGGTGAGTGGACTGGTGGGGGCCACATGGGGTGAGAGGGAGGGGAGGGCTTTACTTTAAGAAAGATTGATAAGTTGTTTATTTTCATTATACTTGTTGGGAATAAAGGTGGAGGTTTCTTTTTCTTTCTTTTTCTTGTGTATCTGTTTAATGTAATTTTTGACGAAACTGTTACTAAAAGAAGAAATGTGCATTCTGAGATTTTGTTTATATTATTGTGTTGGGGACATTTTTGTTTTGTAAGCTACTGAGAGTCACAAGGTGGCAAAGGGCTGCTTTTGAGTCCAAAAGTCAAATAGGAATCCAGTTGCCTTCATGCTGGGCTGGTGGGAGAAGAAGGCAGCGTCAGGAGGACACGTCTTCTAACAATGGTTAGCAAGGCTCCTTCATGTTACCCTGAGAGGGACACAAAAATGAGCCCATGGAGTTTTGAATTTGGGGTATTTCCAGCTTTCCCTTCTTTAGGTCTCTTCCCTGATTGGGAAGATTGTTTGGGGTTCTCCTTCAATGGCAGAGGATGGACTTCCAGAGGGTCCTTCAGTCATGGATGGAGAGGGGGCTTCTATCCCATCCTTGACCCCATCCGGGAATCCCTCCCTCCAGATGCTGAAGGGAAGACCTGGACTCTCTGGGGGCCATGAATACATTTACACTTGTTTCTGGACTGAAATTGCACTTGTGTATTTGAGGGGAAGCATCCATACATATAGGGAAGATTCTCACCCATCTTAGGATCCAATCCCAGCCCTGCTCCTCCCCTCACGCAGCTCTAGAGATCCCGCCTGGCTGATCCCTCTTGAGACCGCTGCTTCTGCTCCTTCACAGGGCTGATGTTTGGGGACCCCTCAGCCTGGGCGGTGGGATTCCTCCTCTTGGCTCCCTCTCAGACTGACCCTGCCTGCTTTTTCCCTTCTCTTTGCAGCTTGAGTGGACCATCCAGCATGAGGAGAGAGGAGAGAAGATGGGATCGGCCTTCTTCTGAATTAAAGAGGGGGAACCTTTCAGATAACATCCAGCACGCTGAAATCCAGGATCTACTTTGGGTCTTTCATCATTGCTGATAAATGATGAAAGACCCAAAATAGATCCCGGTTTCACATGCTGGAAGGATCTGAAGGGCTCCTGTCTCATTTACCATCTTTTGTTTTATGACTAGTTGACTTCTGACCTATTTTATAATGCCTAACTCGACTTTTTGCAAGTTTTTTTCTATTCTTTTTAATGATGATATTCAAAATTATTTTTTAACTGTAAAGAACTTGCTGTGGATTTACAGTTAGATTTACACAGTATTATACTTGCTCTTTCTAGTTTTTTCAATGGGAAAATTTCCCTTTCTTGAATCCTGGAAGGGAACCAACTCTTTCCCTGTGGAAGCTGTTGCTTATCTGCTTCTCTTGTCCACGAAGAGAGAACAAAAAGTATTTTTCCTATCTTCGAAAGGAGATAAATTATTTTGGGAGATAATTGAAAAAAGAAGGCTCTCCAACGTACGGGTTTTACTTGAAACTATAAACAAAAGATTTGATGGGTCAAGAACGTTTCTGGAAAATCAAGATGATATCCCAAAGCAGGAAATAACATTCGGACCTGATTTGCAAATTGAGGAATCGGATTTGTTGCTGTCAGATGCAAAGAATGCAAAGTATTTGGTTTGTCAGAAAAGATCAAAAAGAATATAAATACCAAAAATCCGAGATTATTCAACATAGGTGTTGCAGCGATATTTACAACGGAAACTTAATGAACTTTAGAAATGAGATGCAATTGGTAAAGTTCCTAACTGAAATCCTAAGGAAAGGTTTTACTACAGTATTAAGAACCAAACACGAGTATTTGACCTGGACTCAGAGATAATGATCGGAGCGATTTACGATAAATAAGGAACCTTGTAGACTTTCCATGAATAAATGATAATAAGAGACTGTTGACAGAATGCTTTGAATTTTAACTTTGCTGTTTTGCAACCTTTTAACTATTTTTCCTTTCACATAGGTGAAATGATATGACAGGTCAATTAGGTTGGAAGTAGATGTACAAAATTATAAATGTGAGACTTCTTTTGCAAAGCGGGAAGTTATTGTTGTTGCCGTAGGTTTCTTAGTATTCAACTGGGGGGGGGGCATAATAGGTATTTTCCTTTTTTAATTATTTCCGATGATTTTGTTTAGTTTTGTTCTGTTCCTGTTCAATCATTCTGAATAATCTTTTGAATAAAATAAAATGGTTAATTCTAAGCAAAATGGAACAGGAGACCCACAGTTTGGCCTGGCTCCCTTCCCTATTGTAAGAATATGAAAATTGTTTGCTGAAAATAAATGCTTTTGCTTCCTTCTTCCCTGACAGTTTCTGCCTGTCATTGAAAGTTGGGAAGAGCAAGGAATTGACCCTCCTTGTTGCTCAGAGACCCCAATTTCACTCTGAGTGGGAGGAAGGGGAGGAACCAAGGCAAAGCCTGGAAGGAGCATGAAGTGTGTGTTGTGTGTGGGGGCTCCTGTGGGCCATTTTGGGAAGGAGGAGGCAGCCATTTTGGGGAGGAGGAGGCAGCCATTTTGCTCCCACGTCCAGCTCTTTCTCTAGCATCACCAGCTGCTCCTGTGTAAAATGGCTATTTGGGCTTGGCTTGGTGGTGGCAGCAACAGAGGCTGCTTTTCCTTCAAATTCACGTTTGCCTCAGGCTCTTTGAGCCTCACCCAGGGGTTTTTCAGGAGACAGGAGTTCAATGCCCACCAGAGCCACCCTGGTTCCCTTAAATAACAAGGATTTCCCCCTCCTGGCCGTTCAGAGACCCTGATGTCACTTTGAGTGGTAGGAAGGGGAGGAACCAAGGGAAAAACAGGGGGGCTCCTGTGTGGTCCTTGAGGAGGAGGCAGCCATTTTGCTCCTGTGTCCAGAGGTTTCTCTAGCCTCAGCGTCTTGGCCAAGTGGCTGGTCTCTGGGCCTCACTCAGGGGCCCTTCAGGAGACACGAGTTCAATGCCTGGCCAGAGCCGTCCTGGTCCCCTTGCAGAAGGGCAGCTTCTCCTGCTTCTGCTTCTGGGAGGTTCTCTGGGCTCTTCAGGTGCCCAATAAGATGCGGTGGCCCAAGAGTGGGGAGACCCTTGATTGATGAGAAAAAAGACCCCCATATTACAGAAAGTCCTCAACCTACAACCCTCAATTGGCTCTAAAATTTATGTTGCTAAGTGAGAAATGTGTTTAGTTTTGCCCCATTTTATGACCATTCTTGCCACGGTTATTAAGTGAATCACTGCACTAGTTAAATTAGTAACAGGGTTGTTAAGTGAATCCAGCTTCCCCATGGACTTTGCTTCTCCGAAGATCAGAAAAGGGGACCCCATGACTGTGGGACTCGGCAACCGTCACAAATATGAGTCAGTTGCCAAGCGTCCAAATGTAAATCACGTGCGCTTCAGGATGCTGAAGGGTCATAAGTGTGAAAAATGGTCATGTCTTTTTTTTCAGTGCCATTGTAACTTTGAAAGGTCTCTAAATGAACTGTTGTAAGTTGAGTGAAGGGGGGGGGTCTTTCACATCAATGCCCTTTGGGGCTTTCCAGATGCCCTCAAGAGCTCCCATCTCTGAGAGCCTAAAACGGGGAGAGTTTCCAACTGCAACACGAGAGTCACATTCAGCCTTGGGCAGCTAAGAATGCAGCCCCAGAAAACTTTTAATGTTAAACAATATAAAAAAATAAAAGAAGCATATATTAACTATATTATATACTTTATACAATTTATATATCTGCCTCTGTGGCGCAGTGGTTAGAGTGCAGTACTGCAGGCTACTTCTGCTGGCTAAATTCAAATCCCACCAGGCTCAAGCTTGACTCAGCCTTCCATCCTTCCGAGGTGGTAAAATGAGGACCCAGATTGTTGGGGCCAAGAGGCTGACTCTGTAAAGCGCTTAGAGAGGGCTGTAAAACCAATTTAAAACGGTATATAAGTTTGTGCTATTTATTTATGTATTATTTATTTATTGAATTTATATTGCTGCCTATTCACCCATTGCAACACAAGGTGGTTTACAGAATGTAAAACCATATTTAAAAAAAAAAAACAATAAAAACTAGCAAAAAGAATCAAATAAATTAATAAAGTACAATAGAACAAAATCTGGGGGAAAAATCGGCCTTGCAAGGGTGCAGCCCAAGCCAATTGCTTTTCACCCAATGCTGCCCAAGGAAGCCAAAAGGTGGGACATGGCTGCTTTAAAACATTTGGTGAGAATTCAATCTGTATTTGAGTCCATTCTTTCGAATCAAAAGTTTTAGAAATGCATTTATTTATTAGATTCTTCAAGACTAGCCAGCTTCATCTTCAAAATTCCACAAGAGCCTTTTGAGCCTTTTCATCCAGAGCGAAGATCACTCGGAGTTTCTGACCTGGAATATAGAATCGTAGGGTTGGGAGGGACCTCAGAGGTCTTCCAATCCAACCTCCAGCTTAAGGCCGGAGAGCTTATACCACCCTGGTCAAAAGGTTATCCAGTTTATTTCTGAAAACCTCCAGTGATGGAGCAGCCACAACTCCAGGAGGAGAATGATTCCACTGAGTAAAGGTTCTCGCTGTTGGAAGTTTCTTCCTTACTTCTAGGTTGGAGCTCTCTTCTACCCAGGATTTTTTTTGGGGGGGGGGGTCCTCTGGAGAAAAAGTCGAACCCTTCTTCTTTGTGGCAGCCCCCCAAGTTCTGAAAGGCAGTTATCATGTCTCCCCCCCCCCAATTCTTCTCTGCCAGAGGCTACAGATCCCTCCCTCCCTCTCTTGGCCATAAGATTTGTCCTCTGGATTATTATCTATCTATTTATTTATTTATGTCAATTGCTTACAAGATAATAGGTATAAGTAAAAAACATAGTTATGAATACATGGATACATATAAGAAAAACAAAAAAATAAAGGAAACAATAGGACAGGGACGGTAGGCACGTTGGTGAGCTTATGCACGCTCCCTACAGGCCTCTTAGGAAAGGGGTGAGGTCAATAGTAGACAGTCTAAGGTTAAAGTTTTGGGGGTTTGCAGAAGAAACCACAGAGTCAGGTAGAGTATTCCAGACATTGACCACTCTGTTGCTGAAGTTGTATTTCCTGCAATCAAGTTTGATGCAATTAATCTTGAGTTTGCATCTATTGTGTGCCCTTGTGTTGTTATGGTTGAAGCTGAAGTATTCATTGACAGGTAGGACATTGCTATGTATGATTTTATATTCCACACCCGGTCCCTGCAGTGGTTTCTGCTCCCTTATCAAAAGGCGGTCTCAGGCAATTCAGCAGCGAGGGTTCGAGTGCCACCAAAGGTACTCCGCTCTCTCCACTGGTGGCAGTCCTGGACTATCACTCAGGGTTGCTGCTTCAAGGAACCTCAAAGGCTGACCATCACCACCAATGCCAGCCTGTTTATTTGGGGGGGCACCTCAGATCCCAGGTGGCCCAAGGACAATGGATGCAGGAGGAGCGGTGTCACAATATAAACTGGCTGGAGTCAGGGCCGCCTGATTGGCCCTCAGAGGATTCCAGAAGGAAGTTTCGGGACAGCATGTTCTAATCCGCACAGACAATGTGGCCACCAAGGCTCACATCAACCAGCAGGGGGGCACTTGGTCCAGGTCCCTAATGCAGGAAGTGACCCTCCTGTGCCTTTGGGCAGAGAAACATCTATCAATTCTTCAATTTCTGCAAGAGGATCTGGACAAGGGTCTCTCCCCGAATTCCTTGCGATGACAAGTGGCAGCCTTGGCTTTGGTGGTGGTGTTTGAGGGCCTACGCTCTCTTGCTCACCACCCTAGGGTGTCAGCCTTTCCTAAGGGTGTCACAAACTTGAACACCCTGGTGATTCACCGGTATCCCACCTGGGACCTATTGAAGGTATTGCAGGCGCTGACTGTTGCATCAGTTGAGCCCCTGTGAGAGGCCGGCTTGCGTTTACTCACATACAAGGTAGCCTTCCTTGTGGCCGTGACATTAGCCAGAAGGATTTCTGAGTTGGTGGCCTTGTTGGTGAGGAAGGACTTCTGTGTTTTTCATCTGGACGGGGTGGTTCTACAGTTGGACCCTGCCTTTTTACCTAATATCAACTCCTTGTTCACAGGAGTTAATCTTGTCTGATTTCTGTCCAGGGCCTAGACATGCTCTGGAGATGAGGTGGCAAACCTTAGACGTTCGGAGGGCCCTCCACATCTATATCAAGAGAACCAGGTCGACTTCCGGTTTCGCGTGGCTTCGGGGCAGCAGGAATTCGCGACTGCTCGCGATTCCTGCTGTGCCAGCCGCCGAGGTACCCCCGATCCAGATGGGTCAGGGGGATATGGCTGCCCTGTAGGGACAGCCGAAGAGAGAGGGGAGCCGGACAGGGGGTTGGGGGTGTCGCAGACCCCCTCCCCGTCCTGGAAAACCCCTTTTTCCCAAGGCGGTGGAGCGGCGGTCAGCAATGGCCGCCACGAAGAAGCCAGCAACCGGACAAGAATGTGCTGGAGGAAGCAAGAAGAGTGAAAGTCCTGTCTGAGCCGGGTCAAGTAACATCTTTCAAATTTGTTGGAACTGAGCTGTTTGAATTGCTGGAGGATACATTGTATCCCTAAGAAGATCGAAAGCGGCGGAGAAGCTGTTAAAGGGAACTTTTTTTTTTCCTTCACTCTCCCACCCCATGGAAACAGCAGATATGAAATATGTTTGGACATTGAAGGTGAATTATTCTGAAAGTTGAAGCTAAGGGACAAAAGGGTTCCTGAAAAACTTAAGAAATTGGAAAACCCTTATTAGAGGTATGGATTTCTGATTATTTAAAATTGATGTTGCAAGTGGGAAGGGAGAAGAAAAAATATTGGAGCAGAAGCTGAAAAAGGAGGAGATTGCCTAGAATCCCAAAGAAAGGTATATGGTAATTGGACCTCTTTGATTAAACATTAACCCCAGAAAGAGAAAGAGAAGAAGGAAGAAAAGTATTAATTTTTGGAATTTTTTTGAATTATTTTTGATTAAAAATACTTGTGGTTGTTTTGGGAAAAGTTTCTCTTTTCATAATGGCATTGCTTGTGGATGAACTAAAGACTGAATATCAAAAATATAAAAAGGAAAATACTTTGGGCACTTTGTTTCAATTCTTAGAAATGGCGTTATGTACTTATGAAAAGTTGACTACGCAGCAGAAGGACTGGGACAAAGAAGAAGAGGAAGAAGAAGCCATCTTTGATGAACAATGGGTTCTTTCCGGGGAGGAGGAGAAAAAGGATAAGAAAAAGGGGATTTTAAGAATTATAAAAACAACCAAAGAAGAGAAAAAGGAGCGGAAAGGTAGAGGCAAGGTTAGAAAGCAAAGGAAAGGGATTAAGAAAAGGGAGGAGGAAAGACAAGGGGGTAAAAAGGGCAAGGAGAAGAATAAGCAAGAGAGAAAGGGGGGGAGGAGAAGCCTCAATGGGGGGAAGCAAGATCTAAAGAAAAAAAGTTTATTCAGAGACAATGGGTGAATTTAATTTAGGATAAAAGAGGGATTCTGGAGGTTACATAAGATTGTGTTTTTTATATATGTATTTAGAGTATAAAATTCATTGTGTAATTTTAGAATCTTTTAAACAGAATCCCAAGAAAAATTGTTATATGAAGTACTTTTAAGTTAGGGTAATGAGTTATAGACGTTACTCCAATTGGTGTATAGGAGAAGTATAATAAAAGAAAAAAGATGAATGGATAGTTGGAAATAGAACAGACAAAGAATATTATTGAAAATGGTAATAAGATATGAAAGGATATATAAAGGTTTTGTTATGTTTTTTTTTCTTTTTTGGATGTTGTATATTGAAAAAAGGCAAAAAAAAAATTTAATTAATAAATAATTTGGATGAAAAGGAGAAGTTGGGATAAGATATGAAGTTAAATAGACAAAGTATTGATACTATAATTTGGGATTGTTATGTTCTATTGGTTTTCTTCTTTTATTATTTTTTCTTAGAAAAGAACTTATAAGCTGTTATGCCTTGTGCATTGTTTATATAAAATTGATAAAAATGGTTTATATATATAATATAAAAAAGAAAATGATAATCAGATATGGAAGGATATATAAAGTGAATATGATGTTTGAATTTGTGTCTGTATGAAGAGTTTCAACCCGGGATCAGACAACCTTCAGAAAAGATCTTTTAGTTTTGTTTATGTTTTGTTCTGTGTAAAATTAATAAAATTTGTTTAAAAAAAAAAAATTGTTATATGAAGTACTTTTAAGTTAGGGTAATGAGTTATAGACGTTACTCCAATTGGTGTATAGGAGAAGTATAGTAAAAGAAAAAAGATGAATGGATAGTTGGAAATAGAACAGACAAAGAATGTTATTGAAAATGATAATAAGATATGGAAGGATATATAAAGGTTTTGTTATGTTTTTTTGGATTTATATTGATAAAAGGCAATAAAATTTTAATTAACAAGAAATAATTTGGATGAAAAGGAGAAGCTGGGATAAGATATGAAGTTAAATAGATAAAGTATTGATACTATAATTTGGAATTGTTATGTTCTATTGGTTTTCTTCTTTTATTATTTTTTCTTAGAAAAGAATTTATAAGCTGTTATGCCTTGATTCTTTGTGCATTGTTTTTATAAAATTGATCAAAATGGTTTATATATATATATAAAAAAGAAAATGATAATAAGATATAGAAGGATATATAAAGTGAATATGATGTTTGAATTTGTGTCTGTGTGAAGAGTTTCAACCCGGGACCAGACAGCCTTCAGAAAAGATCTTTTAGTTTTGTTTATGTTTTATGTTTGTGTATTGTGTTTTCTGTAAAATTAATAAAGTTTGTTGAAAAAAAAAAAAGAGAACCAGGTCCATCAGAAGGATTGAGTCCCTGTTTGTCTCATTTCAACCGTTGACTCTAGGCCACGAGGTTACACCTTCCACCGTGGGTCGCTGGCTAAGGGCTTAGATTGCCAAGTCATACAAGCTCCAGGCTCTTCCAATATCTAGGGGGATTACAACACATTCTACCAGAAGTGTAGTAGCCACAACAGCAGCTTGGGCAACACAGGCCTCTGTGGAGAAGATTTGTTGAGCGGCAATGTAGTTATCACTGTCACCGTTCATACGGCATTATAGACTGGACACCTTTGTGTCTGCGGAAGTGGCCTTCGGAAGGCAATTTCTGTAAGGAGTCCATACTGAAGTGGGGACTCCAGACCAGGCTACTTCCCGCCCGTAGCTTTGGTATGTCCCAATCCTCTATTCTCCCATCGACACAGTGGAGAAGGGGCATTGGTGCTTACCTGACATGCCCTTTCTCATAGGGGGGGGGGGTTTGATGGGAGAAACCAGCCCCATCCTGGGGACTGTCTGGTCCTGAGTCCTGGTGGAGTTACTTTTGCCTGGAAAAGGACGACTTTCGATTAGCTTCGACTTTGTTCCGATTGGGGACCATTACCAGAGAGGTGTATCCTCAGAACAACTCAGTCTGAAGAGCAACGTGACATGAAACTACACCCAATCCTGGATTCTCCCGTCGACCCCCTGAGAAAGGGCGTGTCAGGTAAGCACCAATGCCCCTTATCTAAAATAGATCCTAGTTGATGTACAGCTTTAATTTCCTCCCAGCAACTCTCCTCCCCCCCACAACTGACAGGGGGCTCCCTCCTTGAATCTGATGATGCATTTTCCACCCCCACTACAAAGGGGCACCCACCATTAATAGGACATTATCGGTGCCTCCACATATTGCACGGGTGGGCAATTAATTTCTGTCGGGGGCCACATGGAAAATCAGATCTGCGTTCGAGGGCCGAACCAATTTTATAAAAGGCCATTATAAAGGGCCCATTATAAAATGCAGCAAATTATATATAAGAATTATATATAAGAGTTCAGTGGGAGAAATCCAGTCTGTCTTGGGCTTGAACAAGTGCACTGAAATCTGGCGGAATATCTGAGGTGGCTATGCGAAGGATAGCTGAGAGGTGGTCATCAGTGATAGAGGATCTGTGTCTGGATTTGTTGAACGTCATCACTGAGAATGTCTGTTCACATATGTAGGTAGATCCAAAGAGGACTAGAATTTTCAGAGCATGTCTCCTCATGTGTGGAAAGTTCTCTTGGAGTGATGAGTAAAACTCAAGCAGTGGGACAGACCTAAAGTGCACGGCCAGAAGTGTGTTGCAAGTCAATGAGTTCCATCTGAACATCACTGGGTGCATTATCCACATTGCAGCTGAAGGGAGAAGGAACCATGTCCATTTCACTCTCAAGTGTTTTGAAGTCTTGAAATCACCTTGAAAACTCAGCATGCAGTGCTTCTAACATGGATGAGTACCTGTGGAGGTGATCAGCTGATGGTTTGGCTTCCTTCAGTGTTGGCATGTGAGTAAGAATATTGCTCCCCATTTGGCTTGAGAGAAGCTGCAACTTTCCCATGAAAGCCTTCACTGCGCTGTACATTTCATGCACAAAAAGGCCCTTGCATTGCATTTTGACATTCAGGTCATTCATCCGAGAAGTCACGTCTACAGCAAAACTAAGGTCTGCCAGCCAGTCTGCATCTGAAAGCTGAGGGATGTCATTTCCCTTGTTCTCACAGAACTGCCAGATCTCCTCTCTCAGGTCCCAGAAAACTTTCAGGACTTTTCCCAGGCTCAGCCACCTGACATTTGTGTGGTAGCTGGTGTCATGATGTTCAGACTCATTTTCCTCCAATAGTGCAACAAACTGTCTGTGATTCAGTGCTCTTGCTCTGATTAAGTTAACGGTTTTAGTTACAACATCAACAACATGGTTCATTTTTAATACTGACCTACACAACACTTTCTGATGTATAATACAATGCAAAAATGTCAATTTCTGCTCAGGGTTAATTTCGGTAACTTTATCCTGCATTCTCTTCAAAAGTCCAACATTTCTCCCCGTCAGATTTGGACAACCATCTGTTGTCACACCTACAAATTTGTCCCATTTCAGTCCCAACTTGTCTAAACATGCATTTACTTCCGTTAGGAAATCACTCCCATGTGCTGTCCCTTTCATTGACTGCATGGCTGCCAGTTCCTCCATTATTTTGAAGTCTGCAGTGATCCCACATAAGAAGATGAGTAGCTGGGCAGTGTCTCGTACATTGCAGCTTTCATCCAGAGCCAGGGTAAAAAAGGAAAATGTAACCGCTCTGTTCTTCAGTTGAAACTCCAAATTTCCTGCAATGTCCTCAACCCTTCTTGTCACAGTACGCCGGGACAGAGGGATGTTCTCAAATGCACCCCTTTTCTCTGGACATATTAGCTCAGCAGAGTCCACCAAACACTCTTTAATAAACTCTCCGTCAGAAAATGGTTTACTTCGTTTAGCTATTTTATGAGATATGACATAACTTGCCTTGGTAGCTGTATCTCTGGATGTGCTAAGTTTTGTAAAAAGGGTTCGTTGAGTTTGCAGTTTGGATAGCAAAATATCCGACTCCTTTGCTCGCTCTTGGTCAGACAAGTTCCTATATTTATCCTCATGTTTGGTCACACAGTGGCGATTCAGATTATAATCTTTCAACACAGCGACAACTGTACCACAAACTAAGCAAACGGCTTTGCCTTTGACTTCCGTAAATAAATATTTAGCAGTCCATGTCTTGTTGAAAACATGGCATTCAGAATCAACTTTCCTTTTTTTAATGTGAGCCAACATTTTTGGGGGAGCTTAGTGGGTGAAACCCCTCCTAAAGAATATTAAACCCCACTATACTACAGATCCAATCCCAGGTATTTATTCTAGCAGTGATCGGTCATTTTATTCATTAGAATTACCATTTATTTGTTTATGCAGCCGAAAATAATCCTATTCCTGCATTGGAACAACCTCTCCCGGTTGTTTCGGGTGGCAACTGCCTTTGCCTCTGCCCAGCACCTTTCGTCGCGCACTCTTGTCCTCCCCCGGCTGACAGCTCTGCCGCCGCCACCGAGCCATGGCCCCGGCACCCCTCCGGCACCCTGGACAAGCGCAGGGCTGCTTTCGGGGGCTCCCGTGAGGGGTCTGGATCAGGATCTGAGCCCCTTCATTTCACCTCCCTCCAGCTCTCGCTCCCTTTCCCCTCTGCCCAGAGCTGCATCTCGGACATGCCCCGCAAGAACCCTCCCACCCAACCTTCGTGCAAGGGGCGCCGCTTGGGGAACGAGAGAGAACGAGCCAGAGAGGAGAAGGAGGAGAGGCAGGCGCAAACCGAGGTGAGGCGCGCCGGAAAGAGGCGCTTCGTGGTGGAGCCACTGAGGCGACCTTTCTCCCCACCCAATGTTCCTTTCTCCCTCAGGCCGACTGGCGCTGCTGAGGGCAGACTTCCCTTGCCCCAACCAGCCAGCTGGTCTCCTCCTCCTCGGCCATACAGAACAAACAGGCAGAGAAGGAGGAGAGCAGCTGGCCAATTGGGGGAGGCTTCTTGTGCTGTGAAAGAGGCAGCTAATGATCTCCGGCTCCGCTCTGCTTCTCCAATATCCAGCGCCGCCCTGTTCTGTGCACCGGCTGCTCGGACTTACTGGGCCTGACACAGAATAGGGCGGCGCCGTATGTTGGAGAAGCAGAGTGGAGCCAGAGATCATTAGCCATCTCTTTCACAACACAAGAAGAACAGGGTGGTGCCGGACCATTGGAGAAGCGGAGCAAAGCCGGAGATTAGTAGCTGCCTCTTTCGGCGCAGAAAGCTTACCCCAACCAGCCGAGGGGTCGTCTCCCTCTCTGGTGGTTTGTTCTGTATGGCCGAGGAAGAGGAGACCAGCCAAGAAGCGCGCTGCCAGGTGGGGGCCATGCGGCGCAGGGCAATACGCCACGCCCAGCGATTTTTTGCCGCACGGGGCGGGGTCTCTTGGCCGGCCCCGATTTTTTTTTCAGGGGAATATTTTTTTTCAGAGGCGGGCCAGATTAGAAAGATCAATGGGCCGGGTGTGGCCCGCGGGCTGTAGTTTGCCCACCCCTGACATAATGTCAGGGGGATCCCACAGATTCTGTGGCTCTTTCTCTGAAACCTCAAACAGCTTCCTTATCTTTAACTTGAGTGGCTTCCCCAGAAAACAACCCCTTCCTCACCATTCAAGAACACTCCCTCACCCCTCGGGGCTTCCTGCTCACATTGTAATATTTCACCCTTTTTCCTTTCCTGTACCATCCTCCTCCTCCTGGCCTTACAGGCTCCTCTCTGGGCTCCTTGGTCCCTCCAGGATCAGGTGAGTGAGATCAGGATCCATTAGAGACCCCTCCCCACAACTGCCAACAGCTTCTCTCTCTTCCATTGGCCTCACCTCTCTCTGCTGCCCTTTGATGGAGAGAATCTCTTTTCCAAGTTAACCAGGGTGAGATTGAAAAATCCCCCAGTTCCTTGTTCTGAATGTCATTCTCCCTTCCCTAGAAAATGTTGTCCTATGCTAAATGAAATAATCCTGAGATTGTGGTTGTGTCTCTTGAAAGAGCCTTAGAACAGCCTCAGATTTGGAAAAGAGGACCCCAAAAGTAGGGAGAAGTAGCTGTGTTATTATTTCCTAAAGGGAACCCCTAAAGATCAGCTACAAGATCCCTCCCCCGAAGGGAGCAGCCCAAGATCACTCAGAGTTCAAAGCAGTCGGAGCTGAATTTAGTTGGACCCTCGATTTGCTGCTGGAGGTTCTTCAGGCTGAGATGGACTCAGAATCAGGAGTCCTTGGGGGGGTTCAGCATTTTCCAGATTTGGAGCATTCCCAAAAACTTTTGGAGACTCTGCAGGTATGGAATGTAAATCCTTGGATTAAAATTAAGTGGTGAGAGATTTTCCTTCCCCTCCAGGTTTCTCACCCACCTTCCAGGCTCTGGAGGGGCTCAGAGTTAATTCTGATATATCTGCAGAGCTGCCAGGGGTGATGGTGAGCATCAAGATGGAGGTGGAGGATGGCATGTCTGCCGCGTGGATGGCTTCTACCCCAGGGAGATCGATGCTTCCTGGACAAGGGACGGGGAGGTCTGGAAGGAGGAGACCTTCTGTCGGTCTGTGGCTCCCAACGCGGATGGGACCTAGCACTACTGGCTCAGCATCTGGATCGACCCCAAAGAGAGGGGCCGCTATCGGTGCCACATGGAGCACGATGGGCTGCAGGAGCCTCTGGACGTGGCCATAAAAGGTGAGAGGCTGCAGAGAGGGGAACGCTAGGATCTTAGGCAGGCTGGAAGATTGTGGGGGAAGAAAACTGACCCCAGATGTGTCCAGATGTGAGGATACATGACCTTTAATCCATTGATATTTCCATTGTTGAGGTTTGTGGCCCTGCATTCGATAGAATTGGCTTTAGTTGATATCAAGCAAGCAACAGATCCCATCAGAACAGTTGGCTGATCCTGATTAAATGCCATTAGATCCTCTTAGCTCTCTTCCTCCCCTTCCTCCCCAGTTTCCTTCATGGGAACAGCACTTATGCTAAGCTCGAAGGAGAGATTTCCTTTTGTTTAGAATTCCTAAAGCACCAAAATCAGGAGGAATCTGGCAGCTCCTTTTCTCAATGCCAGATTTCATTCAAAGTGATGAACTGTGGCTGACTTCAGGAAACGCGCAGAGTGGCTGGTCTGATGGCTCAGGAATCAGAAAAGGGGCTGTCAGTCTGAGGTTTTTGCCTTGACAGACTTACACGGCTTTCCTGGTGTGTAAAGAACAAAACGTCACTCTGTGTTGCTGCTCTAAGAAAGAAAACGACACACTGTTTGATAATCAGAGATTGGTAGGAATTCCTGAAGTTTGGCATCAAACCAAAGGAAAATAACTCTCTCTCAGAAAACCTGGTGGCTCAGGGGTTAGAATGTAGCATTGCAGGCTAACTCTGCCTGCTGCCTGGAGTTCGATCTGAGTAGCCCAAGGTTGACTCAGCCTTCCGTCCATCTCTCTGAATTCATTAAAATGAGGACCCAGATTGTTGGGGACAAGAGGCTGACTGTGTAAACCACGGAGAGAATGGTGTAAAGCACTATGGGGCGGTATAGGTGTCAACTCTGAAGTGAACTGACTTAAGCCATCTTTTGCTGCCTCAGAGTTGTCACAAGCCCTGAGAGGGGGAAGGGAGGGGGGAAGTACATAGACCAGCTTGGCCATCAAAAGAAAATGTTGTCTTGTGGGAACCAAGGTCATCTGAAGAGGTGGCTGTGAGAGGAAGAGAGGAGTGATCAAACAACCTGCCAGCCCTGCTATTGGACAATGTGACTGGTGAGATCTGGGAGGAGAGACTTTTATGTTTTTACACCAGGTGAAATAAACCGCGGGAACTTTAGACTTGGGTTTCACCGGCTGTGTGTGTGTGTCAGAGTATATTTGTGAACTGCAATAGAGCTTGGGATCTGCTCCTTTCCCCGATTCCTTTCCAGAATCCAACCTGGGGCTCCTCACCGGCTGCGTTGTGGTTGGCCTTGTACTGCTGTGGGCGATGGTTGGGATCTTCATCTTCCTCAGTAAGTATCATTTTGAGGAGTGATTTAAGGAAGATGTGGAGATTCCTCCCAAATCTCTCCCGTTGGGGAAATTCTTGTGGGCTTCCTCCTGTTTTCCCAACCCTCTTGCTGGGACTCCAGTTTAGACTTGGCTGAGTCTGTTCAGGCCGTCCTGTCTTCTCCTGAGTTGGGAAGCAGAATCCCCTCCCTCCTTTCAAAGGCTTTGCTCAAAGAGCAGCAGAGAAGGATTTCCATGGAAACTTTCCTCCCCTCCCAGCTGCTGCTGCTTCCCCCATTTCCCCTCCGTCCATTTCAGAGGAAGCAGGTTTGTCTTGGGGGAAATCAGGAGATACATTTGTATTTTGAGGATCTTTCTGTCTTTCTGGATGCAGTAATGAATCAACAAGTTTCGGTACATGCAAGGCCTCAAGGCCTCACGGAGGCTGCAAGCGTGTACCAGGAACAAAGAACCTCAATCAGTAATACAACACCATGGGCTATTAACTGGACTGCAAGCGTTGATTGGCTACTTTGTACCTACTAAAACTGACCATATAGTACTGTGATTTGATGCTACTATGTGTCCACTAGTATTTCTGCTCATGTAACATAATGATTGGATAGAATTCACCGCTTGTGACGTATCACTGTATGTTTTTAATAAAAGAGCTTCCCTAGCTCGTGATCGGGGCAGCTCACCCAAGATAGAACCGGACTGGTGTCTTTCTTGATGCATTCGACCACCCAGTGAGAAGCCTTCCAAATGCGGAGCAAAGCCGCATCTGGTGACCCCGACATGATCCATTAAAAGAAACGGGTTCGTCTATCTTCCACTGCTTATCTCACCTGGCCGGACAAGCCAGTTGCAACTCAGGGACGCCGTCTCGTGTCACGGATCCCTCCCCAGGAACCTTCCCTAAAGAAGACATCCTCCCTTCAGGTGAGTATGGGCGGAAAGTTCTCCAAAGCGCAGATAGCACATTTGCAGGAATTAGGAGAATTAACGAAGAGCTCAATTCTTATTTTTAGGAATCAGGGCAAAACGCTCCCGGTTCCAACTAAAAAGGACCTTATCACCCTTTTAACTTCCATTTACACACAATGTCCAGCTTATCCAGAGAAAGGGTCCTTGAAAGTCTCCACATGGCAACATTTGGGTGACTATTTTCATAGCAATCCCAGGGCTCTGCCAAAGATTCTGACCACATGGAGAATAGTCATAGAATGTTTAAAAATCCATGGTTTAGCACTTACCAAAGCCCCCTCCCCTAAGGAGGGTCCTCCTCCTTATACAGCTGAAACCAAAACAAAGGACGCTCTCCCGTTAGAAGCTTCCTCCCCCACTGCTCCTGAACCCATAAATCCTCCTAACTCAAATCCAGTGGAGGATCAAACACCCATGGGAGCGATCGTGCAAGCCATGGCACAGGGACGCAAGGAGGGATCTCTTACTCTGGAGGAGCTCTCTCTCTGTCCTGTTGAATATATAGGGGATGGAGCCGGAAATGTGGTGCCTAGACTTGAATCTTTACCCATGAAATTAATCAGAGATTTAAAATAAGCCGTGGCCATGTACGGCATCCAGGCACCATATGTCAGAGGTTTCATTAACACCATCAGCTCCTCCTTTTTTTGTTACCCCAAGATTGGAAAGATCTTTTCCTTATGGTGCTGACTGGACCGCAGTATGTTGTTTGGGAGTCAGACTTTCACGCTGAAGCTGAAAAATTTGCCCGTGATTGTGGCGCAGCCGCGAGAGCGGATCAAATATTCGGTATGGGCCGATTTGCGGACTTATCAACTCAGGCGGCTCTCCCACATCGTACCCTTGCCCTTATCAGTATCATAGCGGTCAAAGCCCTTGATAAAGTTGATGATCCTACCTCTGGCATCGTAGGATCTTTTTCAAAAATTACTCAAGGCTCACATCAGCCTTATGCTGAGTTCGTAGAGGAACTTCAGAAAGCCATTCACAGACAAATCTCGAATGAAGAAGCCCGTAAAGAGCTTCTGTTAAAACTGGCTGTTGAAAATGCAAATGAGGTTTGCAAGAGGATTCTGCAGCCTCTATCTGCCTGAGGGGGGGGCTCCCTCTCGGACTATCTAAAGGCTTGAAGAATCATGGGAACTGTCTCTTACAATATGGAGCATCTGGCCATGGCCTTGCAGCAAGCAAATTCTCAAAACAGGCCAGCCGGCAACTGTTTCAATTGTGGGAAGCCAGGCCATTTCAAAGCACAATGTAGAGCCAGAGACAATACACAAAACAACACCAAGCCCAAAACGATATGCCCAAGATGCAAGAAAGGGTACCACTGGGCAAACCAGTGTCGCAGCAACATTCCTCAGCCGCAGGGAAACTAGAAGGGGGGCGATCAGCCAGCCCCGCTCCAAAGGCTGACTCCATATCTTTCCAACTAATTGCCTCCGAAGATATGGAGATTGACATTCCAGGCACTGTTTACTTTCTCCCCACATGCCTGAAAACGATCCCTCCTGCCATGACGCCCCTCATAATTTATCCCATCTGGGACCTCATGGCAAAAGGAATCATTGCTTCTCCGTTTCTGAGAGATTCCGATGACTTTTCCTCAGTGGCCATGGCAGTAATTGGAAATACTCCCACAAAATTTAGCAAGGGAGAATTAGTAGCAACCGCTATTCCGGTACCTGTTAAAAAGGCTGATGCATGGGCATTTACTGCCATGGCCACTGTGTTACAATTTACAATCCGTAACAAAGTCTTTTTGGGTCTCTTAGATACTGGAGCTGATGTAAGTGTCATCCGAACGGCTGAGTGGCTGGACGATTGGCCTTTGGAAACTGCGCCAGCTGTTCGGAGAGTGGGAGGATTTCAGCACGCCCACCGTAGCAAACACTGGCTACCGGTGAGTTCCTCTGATATTTCTCGCACTGCCTGCCTCCAACCCTTGGTCCTTCCGCTACATACTAACCTGTGGGGCCGTGATCTTATGTCTCAACTTAATGCAAAACTCATTATTGATTAATGGAATCTTTTGCTAGAACTCTATTGCGGCTACAATTAAAAACCAGAGAACCTGTTTGGGTAGATCAATGGCCCCTCACTATAGACAAACTAGAGGCTCTGCAATCACTTGTTCAGGACCAAATTGTCAAAGGGCATGTTGAACCATCTGTCAGCCCATATAACACCCCCATTTTTGTCATAAAGAAAAAATCAGGAAAATGGAGGCTATTGCAGGATCTACGAGCCATGAACACTATAATAAAACCAATTGGGGCACTACAATGTGGTCTTCCAAATTCCAACATCATCCCTGAAAAATTTGATCTCGTGGTCATTGATTTAAAAGATTGCTTTTTTTCTATCCCTTTGCATGAACAAGACCGTGCCTTATTCACTTTTACACTACCTCGCTTAAACAACTCCTCTCCCTCCTCCCACTTTCAGTGGAAAGTCCTACCCCAAGATATGCTCAATAGCCCCACCATGTGTCAACACTATGTCAATAATGTCTTGCTACCCTATCGTTCTGCTTTTCCACAATTTCTGGTGTATCATTACATGGATGATATCCTTGTTGCCGCTCCTGGGCCACCGGGAACGGTGTTCATTTTCCTTCCTGAAAGCCGTTCTTGCAAAAGGAGGCTTGAACATAGCACCTGAAAAGGTGCAAGTACTAACTCCATACGCATATCTGGGCTATAAAATGCTTACTGCTACTGCCTATCCTTCACTTCCCTCTCTGTCTCTGCCTTCTCAACCCACCCTGGTTCAACTTCAGCAATATCTGGGTACCATTAACTGGGCTCGACCTTTCCTGTCTTTAACCACTGATATTCTTTCTCCATTGTTTGAAGCCCTTACCTGGGGAAAAAAGCCTGCTGACATAATATCCTTGCAGCAACCTCAGCTTCAAGCAATAACTCAAATAGAAGAGAATATCTGAAAAATATGGGTAGACAGAGCTGCTGCTAATACTCCTCTAGATATGGTCATTTTAGCCACCCAGAGGCTTATGATCGTAGCAGTAACTCAAAAGGACCAAAACTCCACATCATAGAGTGGATCCATCTCTCTCATATGCCACGATGCTCCATCACTTTCAAATCAGCTCAATTGGCTCAATTGATCATAAAACGCAGGAGCCGTGCAAAATTACTTATGGGAATAGATGTCTCCACACTTTTTATCCCTTTTTCGCTACAAATATGGGAATCTCTATTCCAAAATTCCCAGGAAATTCAGTTTGCTCTAGCCGACTGGCCTGGACTAGTTTCCTGCCACCCACCCGCTGATCCACGTTTTCAAATCATTCGGAAAATACCCATCTCTTTCTCCTCTCCCATCAGCAAAAGGCCTTTGGTCAATGCCTTGACTATATTTGCTGATGGCAGTAGGGAACGAGGGGTATGCGCTTGGCAAAAGAATGGGGTGTGGCACACTAAAACCACCCCTGTGCAAACATCACCACAAAGGGCTAAGCTTGCTGCAGCCATATTAGTCGTCCAGAATTTTAAGGAACCCCTCAGCTTGATCTTAGACAGCCTATATGTTACTCAAATAGTCTCTACTATTCACGATTCTTACCTTTCTCCCGCTATTGATAAAATCCTTCTCTCTCTTTTTGTTACATTGCAACACCTTGTTGCACAGCGTCAGCACCCCCTCTTTGTAGCACACATCCGCAGCCACCAACCCTTCCCAGGAATTCTCCAGGAAGGCAATGATGTGGCTGATCAAGCGGCTGCAGGTATCATGACCTCACACACCTTAATTCCTTGGGAGAGCCATTCATACTTCCATCAAAACACTAAAGCTCTCATGAAACATTTCAACCTCACTATGGCCGAAGCCTCAGCCATTAGACAGCAGTGCCCCACCTGCAGTCAACAATCCCATTCCATTCCCTTAGGGGTAAATCCCCACGGGTTGAAAGCCTGTGAAATATGGCAGATGGACGTTACTCAGTTTCCTCCGTTTGCCCCCTGGAAGTATCTGCATGTCACAATTGATACTTATTCAGGGTTTATAATGGCAACCCCGCAAAGAGGAGAAGCCTCCAAACATGTCATCAACCATTGCATTCGCACTTTTGCATCGTTGGGATGACCAAATGAAACAAAAACAGATAATGGTTCCGCATACACTAGCACAGCCATGTCAGAATTTTGCGCTAAGTGGCAAATTACCCACAAATTTGGAATCCCTTTTAAGAGTCAAAGACAAGCTCTGGTAGAGAGAGCCAACCTAATGCTAAAAACAGCATTAGAACGACATTTGATCAAAGGGAAAAAAGCCCTTGGCCTCCTGGCGATGCAAGACACTCTTTTTTTTTTTTTGAAATTTTTTTTTTTTTTATTAATTTTCTACAAACAGACAAGACAAACAAAACATTAAAACATACACCTCTCATATTTACATAAAGTGTGTCAGTTGGTTCATCATTTTTGTGCATTCACTTTGTAGTCCCAGTTACAATTATGTCACATAACAAATCATATTATCAATCCAAACTTATATATCCTAAAATCACTAAACAAAAAGACTATACTTTTAATCATTCATGCTTTATGAGCTAACAATACTTTAACCAAATTATTCAACTAATCATATAATCATACCAAATCAATCCTAAAAAAAAACCTTTATAAATATAATATCGATTAACAAAGTAATAGTAAAATAACAAGATGAAGATATTTCTTACTATCTAAAATATTCTATTATCGTATTTTATCATCTAGCCATTTATAAAAAAGATCCCAAATTTCATAGAATTGTTTATCCTCTTGCTCTCTGATTTCAAATGTCAATCTACTCATTTCAGCACATTCCAATATTTTCTTAATAATTTCTTCCTGTAATGGTATTTTCTCATTCTTCCAGTTTTTAGCAAATACAATCCTGGCCGCTGTTAATACATTTACAATCAGATATTTCAAATCTTTACGATATATATCAGGTAAGATTCCCAATAAAAAGATCTCTGGTTTCAAGTCTATATGTTTCTTTGTCATTTTTTCCAACCACATGCGAATTATAGTCCAATATTTTCTAGCATCCTCACAAGTCCACCACATATGGTAATACGAGCCGGGTATCTGATGACATTTCCAGCATTTTTCAGATTTATTCTTGAACATTCTTGCTATTCTTGTCGGAGGAAAGTGCCACCTGTAAAACATCTTATACAAATTTTCTTTATATGCTGTTGACATTGTCATTTTATAATTTTGAGACCACAATTTCTGCCATTTCTCTAAATCAATCCCATATCCAAAATTCTTCCCCCAAACAATCATAGTTTCTTTGACTTGTTCTTCCTCTAATTTCATTCCCAGTAAATAACCATATAATTTTTTAATCACTTTCTCATCAGTACCCATCAAGATCTTATCTAAATCAGTCTGCTTATCATAAAATCCCTCCGTTTTAGAATCTTCATCATACCTTGAATGTATTTGTGCATATGAAAACCAATTCATCCTTATACCTTGTTCCTCTAAGTTTTGGATCGATTTAAGTTCACCCTTTTCATCCAAAAGTTCCCCATATCTAACTGTTTGTTCCTTCTTGTAAATTATAGGATAGGAAAATGCTTCAATGGTCGATAACCAAACTGGAATTTTCAAATAACATTGTCTTTTTATCTTCTCCCAATTTAACCACAAAGACTCCCGTATATAATGTCTTCTAAAATAACCCTGTATTTTAGTTCCCTTATACCATAAAAAAGCATGCCAACCCAACAGCAAATCATGCCCTTCTAATGTCAACAACCTATGTTTCCTTAATGTTATCCATTCTTTGACCCACATCAAACTTGCAGCTTGATAATACAATTCCCAATTAGGCAAGCCAAAACCTCCTCTAATTCTAGCATCTTGCAAAAGCTTTAGCTTTATTCTTGCTTTTTTACCTTGCCATATAAACTTCAACATGATTTTATTTAAATCTTCAAAATAGTCTTTTCCAAGCCTAATTGGTATTGTTTGAAACAAAAATAAAATTCTAGGTAAAATATTCATCTTAATTGTTGAAATTCTCCCTATTAATGACAATTGCAAGTTTTCCCATTTCTTCAAATCTGTAGTTATCTGTTGTTTAAGTTTAATATAATTATTCTCCTTTAGTGTGCTACATCTTGTTGTCAAATATATCCCCAGATACTTAACCTTATTTGTAACTTGAATTTTCAAAAGATCTGCCAGTTCTTCTCTCTGTCTCAATAGCATATTCTTTGTCAAAATCTTTGTTTTATCTTTATTTATTTTCAAACCAGCCACCTCTCCATAAGTCTCTATCTTTTCCAATAACTTTGGAGCTGTTTCTAGCGGGTCTTCCAGAATAAAAGCTAAGTCATCAGCAAAAGCTTGTAGCTTAAATTCTTCCTTCTTAATTTTCATTCCTTTTATGCTTTTATCATCCCTAATATTTCTATTCAACACTTCCAAGGTCAACACAAATAGCAAAGGAGATAGGGGGCATCCTTGTCTTGTACCTTTCCTTATATTAATAAAATCTATAAGTTCCCCCTCCATCATTACCCTTGCTGTCTGTTTGTTATATATGGCTTCTATTGCTTGAGTAAATTTTTTAGCAAAACCCATCTGCTCCAATAATAATAACATAAATCTCCAGTTCACGTTGTCAAATGCTTTTTGAGCATCTAGGAATATCAAAGCCATTTGCTTTTCAGGATGAGCCTCATAGTATTCCAAAGTGTCCAAGATTACTCTCATATTGTCTCTAATTTGTCTCTTTGGCAGAAATCCATTTTGATCTGGGTGAATAAAATTATTTAGATATTTTTTAAGTCTTTCTGCTAAAATTGAAGCAAAGATGTTATAGTCTGCGTTCAATAAAGAAATAGGTCTATAATTCTTAATTTGCAGTGGGTCAGTCTCTTCCTTTGGTATAAGTGTAATGTAAGCCTCTGACCATGTTTTGGGTATCATCTTTTTTAACATAACTTCATTCATAACTTCTAACAATTGGATGCTTAATGATTCTTGAAATGTTTTATAGAATTCTGCTGGAAGCCCATCTGGACCCGGTGCTTTCCCATTATTTTGTCTCTTAAATGCTTCATTTAATTCCATCATTAGTTATATTGCTTTCTAACATTTCTTCAGTCTCTTTAGGTATCTTTGGTAAATTAGCTTCCTGTAAATACTGTTTGACTTTTTCTTCATCGATATTCTCTTGTTTATATAATTGCCCATAAAAATCTCGAATAATTTCTTTTTTCTCCTTATTTCCATAACAAACTTGGCCTTGTTCATCTATTAACTTCAATATTTTTCTTGATTCCTTCTCTTTTCTCAATTTATATGCTAGCCATCTACCTGGTTTATTTGCATCTTCAAAATAATTCTGTTTAGAGTTTCTGATTTTCTGTGCCAGTTCTTCTTTCTCTATTAATTCCATTTTATGTTTAATTACATCCAGCTTCAATTTAATATCCTTTTTCTGTGGCATTTTCTGTAATTCTTTTTCAAGAATTTTGTACTCATCTTCCAAGGCCTTAAAAGCTTGCCTTTTCCTAATATTCTTTTTTCTTGTATAATCTATTATCAAACCTCTGGCATATGCCTTCATTGTATCCCACACATTTTGCGTTGAAGTATCTTCTTTTTTATTTTCTCTGAAGAAAAAAGCCAATTCCTTCTCCATCCATTGTATAAAATCTTTCTCCTTTAAAATAGTATTGTTTAATGTCCATCTCGATCTTTTTTTTTGTCCCTTCCATTTAATTGTCATTGGGCTATGATCTGCCCAAGTACTTGTTTCAATATTTGTTTCTTTAATATTGGATATTAATTCTGTTGAGATCCAAATCATATCTAATCTGGACCATGATAAATGTCTATTTGAGTAAAAAGTATATTGTTTAGCTTTAACATTTCTTTCTCTCCAAATATCTTTTAAAGTTAATTCATCTGTCATTTAAAAAAAAGACCTTGGGAGAGTCTTTCTATTTTGCTTTGTTGTTGTTGCTATATAGTCCAATTTATTGTCCACAATTCCATTAAAATCTCCCATCATAATTATATTAACATAGTCCAGTCCAATTATTTTCATATGTAGCTTTTTATAAAACTCTTCTTGTTTATCATTCGGAGCATAAATTGCAATCAAGAGTATTTTTATATTATTGTCCATTATTTCTATCATTAATATTCTTCCATCTTCATCTGTGTAAATCAATTTTGCTGGGATAGCCTCTTTAATGTATAGAACCACTCCTCTTTTCTTACATTGAGTCAAA